>CM076571.1:990103998-990773437 GCA_034641835.2 Pinus albicaulis
ACAGATCTGGAAAAAGAGGGGGCTGAAGCTCTGAAACCGACGGCTGAAACAGCTGAAACTCTTCCACAAAAAGTGGAGGGTACTAAAGCCCTAAGGGGCTGGGTTCCCACTTAGATGAGTAAAACAGATCAGATCTTGGTCAAGGCGGGCTGAGACAGAGGCTGTGAACCTGCAGGTCACACAGTAACCTAGCACACCGTAAAAAATGAAAAGTGCCTGTACCTGCCTTATCCGAGTTGAGGTCGCAGGTTACAGGCTGAAAAGTGCGTCCAGGTCGCAGGTTTTGGGCCAAAAGGTGCGACTCCCCCGTTCCGGCTGTTTCGGCGGCAGATTTTCTGAAAAATTGCCGTCTCAGGTGCGGCTGGTGTCGCTTACCTGCGCAATAGGGCCAGAAACACACGGAAGTTAGAAATTTTAGGTTTTTAGGGTTTTATGTGAGAAAAATGACATGAAAAGAGAAAACTAAGCAGCTAAAAAAGAAGCCCTAGGGCCTGAAGTAGCTGGATATGCAGGAATATGAAAAACGACAGCGGTCGTAATTTAAAACCCGTGTGGAGTCGCCATTTGTTAGTATGAATTCTTCGTCGAAGTGTACGAAAAAGAACCACTTTAGCTACGTATAACTAATAGCCCTAACAACAATAATGGCTGCAAAACATCTTCAGATCTGCAATTAGTAGTTAAAGCGCTGCAACAAACAGATCTATAAATAGAAAGACATTAAGCAGTAAAGTAAAGAGTTTGCTCCATGCGTCCAACAGACAAGGCAAGAACACGATTTTTGAATGAATTTTTATATTACAGGGCACCTGGGAGGAAACAAGAAGGTGTATCCAGATCTCCTCAATGGGATGGGTTCTTTGTAGTCCTCAGCACTTCAGATCTAAGCTTTCTCTCTCTCTTGTAGATGTAGAAAAACCCAATGTAGAAGGTAGAGCTCAATGGGAGCAAAATGGCAGAAATGAGACCAAGTGTATAGATCCAGAGTGATCTAATATGCAACAAAAGGTGAAGAATGAAGGGGGAAACCCTCCTATTTATAACAAAATATTGGGTCATTCTAGATCTTGGTGCATGATTAAAATAATGTTAATCAAATCTAGATCCACCTCTATGGAATATTTTATTATTATTTGTTGGAGGGAAAGGGACTTTGACTTGGGTCAAATCTCTTGATTAGTGAGGAATAAATAAATAAATGATTTATTTATCCTTTTAAGGAAGTGGTTGGGATATAATCAAATAAATAATGATTTATTTGATTAATAGTGATTGATTTGGTCATATTTAACAAGGAATATTATTTAAATAATTATTCCTAGAAAATAATAAGATAACTATGGGTGTATCTCATTAATTTCTTTGTTTTTGGGTTAAACATGACTGGGAATAATAATTAAATTATGGTTTAATTAATTATTCCTTTTGGGGTTTCCTAATTAACAAAGTGAAAGCAGTTTTACTTGGGGCAAAACTGGTCTTACATGGTGTACTTGGGTCCATCTAATGATGAAGAGTTAGATGACCAAAAAATGGTGTAACAATATGCATCACATAGAATCTTAGACGACCTCATTTTAGCCATTTATCAACTTTTCCACAGTGGTATGACCATGATAGAAGAATAAATTGGATTAAATGTAGGGCATAAATCTTAATGAAGCTTGATGAAAGTCCCATGACTTCTATAGGACAATTTATAGGGTACACAATAACTCATTTCAAATTATTTTCTATTAACTCAAATGGTTTTTTATGGATTTTTATTTGGATTCCTGGTTTGAGATCTATCATCATTTGAAGTCACACACGTCTATAAAGAAACATGACCATGCATACCTTGAGTTTGAAGAATGATTTTCTCACTCCACATATCATTATAAAACAAGTATATTATACCAATGTAAGGGTATCTTCAATACGTCACATGGGTCTTTGACGAAATTGGATTTCATCACATGTAGAAAATGTTATCAGCAAAGTTACAATAAGAGGTCCACTACTAGAAAAATTCAAGAGAAGTCACGGTTATGGGTCATCCACAAACCCACTATTATGGGTAAACCACATAAAAAAATTCTCAAATATTTCCATTGCCAATGGGGTTATGGGTCATCCAAAAACACAAAATTATCGGTTAACCACACAAATACCTTCTCTTCATTAGCACATGGTACATTGTAATCATGATGGTTATGGGTCATCCACAAACACAAGGTTATGGTTAACCACCAAAAAAATTTCTCATCTTTGGCTCATTTTAATAAAGATAGTACATTAAACATAATGGGGCCCTCTTTATTTTATCATGGGCGAAATTATCGGAATCACAATTTTCCAAGGCGAGAGGATTCATCTAAATATTAGGGGGCTTATAGTCTAGGCTTGGATGTATAACTCATAAATTCATATTTTTTTTGTAAAAGGAAACTTGATATACATGTAACTAATGGAGTAAATCCTAATTAAAGTTGACTCCATCTTTGAAACATATTATAAGAAGGAAATAGGAAAAGAGTGAATATCGAGAAGGAGGTTGCAAAAGTGGCCTCGTTGCATGTAATGGTTCTTCTTAATGGAATCCTTATTCTTCAATGTTTAACTTTTATTTTTGTGATGTATTCAGTTCTTTCATTTTTATAAATGTTCTTGTGATTGGTTTCTTGTAAAATCTAAATGTTTTCCCTCATCTCTCTTGGAATTCAAGCCTTCTAGATCTTAACCCCCAAGATTCAAATAAAATTACTAGTTAGAGTTCCAAAAATACATGTAGTCTAATTTCTCCTAACTTTTTCTAGGTTGATACCAGATTGGATACCCAAGTTTAATTCCTAACTTTGAAGATAACCCTAACATCCACTAGCCCTTTAAGCTCCTTCTATATGAGGGGTTACAAATTGGAATGGAACTTTCATAGCTTATGCTGAAAAGGTTTTACACCCTCCTTCATTGGGATGACATGTTGAACTACGTCAATGGCATACGTCTTCATATATACATATATCTAAGAAAAAACATATTTCTAATTAGTAAATAGCTTGTCATATGTCTATTTTTTTTGGTGGAAAAAATATGCACCTAGTTTCACAAACTTGGCATCCTTCTCAACTCCTATATTTACCAACTCATGCATCAAAGCGCAACTATGGGTATTAGTATTTCTTGGTTCCCAAATCCTTGATTTATTTCAAAATATTTTTCAAGAGAAACCATCCCTTTGGGGATGTGATTACCGCATTCTACTTATTTCACTTGTTTCCCTTACTTCTCATGTTGATCTTCATCAATAAATGTGTCCCTAAACATGTATTCATTCACAAGGAAATAATTTACTTGTTCATCATCATGAACTATCCTCTAGTTAGTTATATTATGTACTAAGGAGGACAACAGAATTAAAAACTAACTCAACTAAAAAATCATGATACAATGGTGTAAATCTAGTGAATGTGTCTTCCATAGTCTTAGCAGAACATTCATTGATCGAGGAATATATATAATGTTAAAAGATTTAAAACATGAAATTGATCTCCATGCATCTTGTTGGTAAGATTTTAAATGCATAGGCAAATCATAAATGGTGTTTTGTACCTAGCACACGATTATCTATGAATCCCTTAAACTTTCAAGCACTCTAAATTTATATCAATGGCCTTTTCTACCCCAAATATGAGTGCTCATGTTATATGGTGTTACAATTGAGTTCTAAGAAAAAATATATCAGAGTCTTATTCTTGTGTGGATCAATAAAAATACACCCTGAACCGGCTTTTTCCTATATTATAGAACCATTAGAATATAAATTCCATGTGTCAATATCGAATCCTATCTTATTAAAATAGTTACTATTTAAATTTGAATTAGTATCATTGTCATTATTTAAAACTAATGTGAAAAATTCATTATCATCAGTCTGTGAGCATTGAAGGAGGTCAAACTAGGTTTATAATGAAAAAGGGGATGGTTAGGATTGATAACAACCAATATCAGTTTCCAGAAAATAATTTCCCAATGTGCAGAATCCAACATTAATCAATTCATTCATCCCCTCTAGGTCTTTCACCATGTATTTCACATGCAACTCTATGTCTACCTTTATTTGATTTCTCTTTCCTTTGTAAGGTAGCTAAATGTGGGACCAATCTGTAGAAAAATATCCAGGTAATTTGGTGACTAATATTTGTTCAACAATAGGTCATATGCCTCATGTATATCAACCACTATTATATTGATTACTTGGTGTACCTTGGGATTAGAAGATAATCTGATAAATACATCCTTCAGTTAAATAATAAACTTAAATTTAGTCTTACCTAACTATATGTTGTTGATATTGGGTTTTTCCAATTTAGCATTAATCTTTTGACATACAAAGTACGACATGATAGTGGATGAAGCCCAAAAATACACTAGACAATTAAGAACATTATGATTGTAAATATCAAATGTCAAGAGGAAAGGTTGAGTCTGGGACTTTGAATGAGTTCCAATACTGGCGGCATAGTAGATTTGATGGAATTTGTACTGCTTTGAGTTAGATTATTTTTTTCCCTGAATTTTTAGACTTTGATTTTGGCTTTGATTAGGCTAGAGAAGACTTAAAAGTTTTCATGATGAGTTCTCTCTGTTTTCATAGGTTATATATATATATATATATATATATATATATATATATATTGTGTGGGTACATATTAGCTATGGTATTCTTCATGTCCTCAATCATTGTTGGAATAGGGTTCCCTAACTTGTGTTTTTTGTATAATTTTGTAATAGTCGGTCCTGCATAGGGGTTTTGGGGTGGGTCAAAGCCCCTAATGTTTTGTAATAGGTTAAAGGGTAGCTCTAAGGTCCGCAAACCACAGTTTTCGGACCATAGGATAGCGAAGGCTGCGATATTATAAATAGATAGATAGTTGGGTCTAGTAAGTAAGTAAGTCGATAGATTGATGCTACGTGCGAACTGTTAGATTTGTTTTGGGTTGTTTTGGGTAAGGACTCCTGTTGGTTGTGTCCGCGGAGATCCTCAGTCCTGTTGTGTGCAAAACCCGCTAGGCTATGTGCGCTGGTTGTGTTTGGGTTGTAAGGGGATCTTTGATATTAATGAATGCGAAGTATCATTAAATCATTTGTGTGTTATCTGAATTGGTTGTGTTACTGTTGGAGCACATTTGTGTTATTCATTTAAATTGAATGTACTAATTAGATCCAATAGCTTTGTTATGGTTATATGTTGGTTACATTGTTAAAAGAGTTGTGAATAGACTTGTTTCATATGAACCTAATAAGCTACGACCTAGATCTGCCTCGAATTACCTTCTCTCTCTCAGGGTGCAGAAACCTGGTTCTAACACCCTCCCATACTACTTTGGGTGAGACCTTGGCCTGTGCAAGTAGGTCATTGCCGAAAGGGCCAGTAGTATAGGGTTTTTTGGCAAACCTTAACCTCTGAACCTAGGTCAGGACCCTTCAAGCCAACAAATGGTTCTGTTGCCGGGACCAGAAGCATTTTGAGAGAGAGATCGGGTAATGTCACGAGGTCATTAGAGACCTGAGAGGGTGGAAATTGAAGAGTGGTTTGAAAGACAGATTTGGGAATTTGGTATCAACAAGAATAGCAGCACGAAGCTAACAACTGAGAAGTGGAAGAACAAGTACATCTTCACCGAACTCTATGAAATTTTCTTTGTAACCTTTATGCATGAGCTTCAGGAGTGGTTGACCAGGCTCGTGGAATTTCAGATGTGGTGGATGGACGATCAGGTTACACAGTGGACACCAGAATTGATTCAACAGTTGGAGAGGACTGACAAAACAATCATTTGTATGGTAGATCACTAGGTGGATAGCATGCTGGGAGGATTCATGACACAATTCACAGTCGATCAGTTTGTATCCTATTTTGAAGCAGAGTGGAGGTTCTTCAAAGGTTTCTGGGGTAAGTTCTTGAAAACACTGCCATTGTTAATCAAAATATTACTATGTGAAAAGGGCGTTTTGTGCAGCCACACCGAGTGAATGACCTATAATATGAGCAGGAGTACAACATGAAGTGGTAAGTATTACTGAACTAATCAAGAAGGAGATATATCCATCTATAGTTCATTAAGAGAATCAGTTGCGCACGAAAGAAATAGTCCTCCCGCTACACCACCTTCAAGTCAAAATAAGGGTAAGAACTCACCCACAACTCTGCCACCACCAGAAGAAGATATGGCCACACACATGAAGCTACCCACCTTTAAGGGTGTAGGAGATGAATATATGGACCGATTTTGGTTTGTAGCAGAATCAGTATGGACTGCGCGTAATGTGGCTACCGATGCTGTAAAGAGAGTGCAGCTATCCCTCGCCTTTGAAGGAAGGGCCTTGGACTGGTATACAGGATGTGTAGATCCATCTATTTAGGAGATTAATACAGCTTTAAAAAGGAAGCTCCAAAAACCTAAGTCCTAGTCGTAGCTAGTAACTGACCTAAAAGACTTTAGACAAGGACCCACTGAGTCTGTATGGGAAGTTGATCAACGATTAAAAAAGGTTATCAGAGATGGATAATTTTAGTATGATGATAGACAACACAAGGAATGGTTTATTTCTATGCTGCTACCTCACCTACATGGACCTATGGGCCAGCAGAAAATTGAGACACAAGAGAAAGCCTTGGAGATTGCTTTGAAACTAGAGGTTGTGCCAGGAGACAATGCCAAGTTTGGGGTACAGCAGACCCATGAACAGCTGGAGGCAATGCACCTTGAAATACAAAACCTGTGAAAATAATGAAGGAAAGAGGCTAGCTCAGATTACACACAAGTTGGGGGAACTAGCCCATTGCTCCCTAAGGAGGCTGCGAGGCCAAGTGGTCCGACGTTATGGTGCGCTAATTTTTGTGTTGCCAGGCTACATGATACTAACCACTATCCACGTCTTGGTGCTTGTGTTCCAAATATCAAGCAACAATGGTGTCGATTCTACTCTTCTGTGGGACATGACGAGCATAACTTTCGGGCCTATAACTTGATGATAGATCGAGGAAACCTATACCAAGTATAGGCTGACCCTTATTCACCATTGTCTCCCTCAAACAAAGAAGGCTCCCCAGCAAGGGGCAAGGGTGGGGGAATGGGTGGAGGCACAAATCGAGGAAGAGGACAATTGATCTATTAAAACTGTGGAGAAATAGGGCACTTTGCAAGGGACTGTCCGAACCCTGAGAGACAATCTTGCCGATATTGTCGATAATTGGACCATGTGATTGAATATTGTCGAGTCCTGGTAGAAAAAATGCAGGAAAAATAGCAGACACCTATGCAGAATGTGTAGAGGGTTAAGGCGAAACCACGTGATGAAGGACAAAGTATTTATGTCATAACGGGCAGCAGCATGGCTACTAGAGGAGCTGAGGAGAAAGCCGAGGCTGAACCTCTTTTCCGGAAAGCAGTTTTCAAACAGAAAAGCTTGGACCTACATAAGGAAAAGGAAACCTTTGTCGCATCTCACAAAGAATTTACTAAGGATGAGGTGTTTACTTCAAAAGCTCCAACAAACCTAAGAACAGACGACGAAGTTAAACCATTTCTACAAACATGTATGAAGCTGCTACGCAATGGCAGTAGAAAATCTGCAAGCACTAATAGACAGTTGTGTAGAGAGAACTAACCCTCCCCTAGAAGTTAAGTATGTGCACAAACTTTACAAGCATAAGAAACGCACTGGTTGGGAAATGCGGCTAACAGCGCAAATTAGCAACTATGAAGTGGATCAGGTTATTTTGGACCCGGGGTCAGATGCGAACGTACTTTCCAAGAAAACTTGGCAACAGATGGGAGAGCATAAGCTGGAATGGTCTACTATCCAGCTTTGCATTGCCATCCAACAGAAGATCATACCATTAGGGAGTTTGTCAAATATTATGGTTGATATCGCAAGAGTTAAGGTCTGCGCCGATTTTGAGGTTATTCAGATTGTGGAAGATGTAGACCCCTATCCCGCACTCCTATGATTAGATTGCGAAATATACATGGGAGGCATTATCAACCTAAATAAAAGGAGCATGGTGTTTGAGAATGAGGGCACGAGGGTGATAGTCCCACTGGACCCTGCGGAAGGAGAGTGGTATACAGAACCAGTGTGTGAAGAAGAGGATGTGGATCACATCTATAAATTAATTGCTTGGGATGAGGATTGGATCAATCCTATGGCTGATGGTGTGATTTTCTAGGAGAAGGACAAGGAATGCTTCTCTGACTCCAACGAGGAGATAGAAAATTGGCAGAATCGGTTACATGATGTATCTGTGTTGCGATGTCTTAGAATCACAAAGAATTTCCGATGTATCTCCTCAGAGGTAATAGAACTGCCCTAATTTGATGGTTCTGGTAGTATTAGGGAGTGTTTGTGAAGATTTAAAGCTGAATTCCCACGGGAGTGAAGGCTATGGGCCCTTAATCTGGCCATGCACGCAACCCCTGCAAGGTGGTTGGACACACATAAGGGGACATTCCAGGATTGGGAAGAGTGTCACGAAATGATGGTGCTATTGTTTGAACCCCCGGTTCACCTACACGTAAATACTTCCCTTGGCCCAGGGGACCCGCGCAAGGACTTATCCGCATGGATGGAGGAATCATGTAAAAGAACTATGGAGGAATGGATCAACCTGTTCATTCATGCCTTGGGACCAATCTCGGCCACATGGTATTTAGATGCAGAATTACACCAGTGCACCTGCCACTGGGAAAACCTGAATGACGAGTTTGTAGGGACATTCAGTTTGATAGGAGGAACGAAGGCACTCGACGAAGCTCTGCAGGATATAGATGCCTTAGTATTTTATGAATCACGCCCTTGTGCAGCACATGGGGAACCAACATGGGAGACGCAAATGCAGGATATTGTCAATTGTAGCAATCTATCAATGGAGGAATGTGATGAAAACATGTGAAATATCTCTATCCCAGAGTCGAAGGGAGAGCGCACAGTTGTTGGACCCCCATTGCAGACCGTCGATGCCACTAAGCCTCTAAAGCTGCAAGAATTCAACATTGGGATGGAGGAGCAACCTAAGCTAGCTAAAATTGGGGACTACTGGGATGATGATACTGTGGGAAAAGTTGCATAACTCCTCATGGAGTACCAGGATTTGTTTCCTACAAAATTCTCGGAACTCAAAGGGATTACAGGGGACCTAGGTTTCATGCACATCACTTGTTATCATTAACCTCGATGTACCTACAACTAAGAAATAGTTGCGCTCTATCCTCGAACATACATGCTACTACAGGAAGTTCATTCAAGGGTACGCGCTGATCACAACACTTATGAAAAAGTTGCTAAAGAAGGACGTTTCTGTTAGAAAATTAAATATTACAGAGCAATGCAACACATAAAATATGCCGAAAATACAAGCACACAAAACACATAAAACCAGAGAGACACAAATATACGTGGTTCACCCAGTTTGGGCTACTTCCACCCCAAACAGCTAGTCCTTCCTTTTTATTATCCAGCAAAATGAAGAGACAAAACCTACAGCAGATCCATTGTAATATCCTATGTTCTCTCTCACAGTCTCCCCTATCTATTTTTGCTCAGAGAATACACATATCATACGCAGCCGCAATACAATACCCTCATAAAAGCGAGGGGTTTCCTTCTAGGGAAAAAAAACCCTAAACTAAACATAATTTCTACCGTCAGATCATCCGCCTAATGAACGGCCCAGATTGACTAGAAATTAATATACTTTTACAAGGCAATTTTACATCTATTTTTGGCTTCGAAAACCCCAACCGGCGGCGGCCGGCCCCAACGGTCGGCCCCCGGACCGCGGGAGGACGCACCCCCCCGCGTGCAAGGGTGTACAATTTTTCTGGGGTATACATCCAGCTAAAACAAAGATATTTGAATCGGGAAGAAAATCAGACTCCACACCCAACAATCTCCCACTTGGAGACTGATTGTAGCAACTCCACCGCTACTTCATTTGCTGGACAATGACTCCTCTTTGGACCTGGTTGTTCCTCATCTTCATCATCATCCTTGAAGACCAATTGAAACTGAGCACATTTTCAGTTTCTCCCTAGTTACAACTTTTGTTAGCATATCTGCAGAATTCTGGCTAGTGTGTATCTTTTCCAGCTTCAACTCTCCATCTTCCAATATTGACCGTATGAAATGGTACTTGAGATGTATGTGTTTAGTCCTAGAATGAAATGCTGAGTTCTTTACAAGATGAATGGCACTTTGGCTATCACTGTATAATGTGCCCATATCATGCTTCTTACCCAATTCACTCATAAGCCTTTGTAACCAAATCATTTCTTTACTAGCCTCTGTAGCAGCAACATACTCTGCTTCTGTTGTTGAAAGTGCAACAACACTTTGGATTTCTGAAACCCAACTGACAGCTATTCCAACTACAGTAAATACATATCCTGTAGTGCTCCTCCTTTTATCTCTATCACCTGCCATATCTGCATCAACATATCCCTGTGGAGCAATGTTTGAACCACCAAATCATAATGCTTTATTTGTGCTACCTCTCAAATATCTAAGAATCCATTTTACTGCCATCCAATGTTCTTTTCCTAGATTATTCATGTACCTGCTTACATCTCCCACTGCATGTGCAATATCAGGCCTTGCGCAGACCATTGCATACATTAAGCTTCCAACTGCTGATGCATATGGAACTTTAGACATATAATCCATGTCTTCTTGGGTCTTTGGGCACATCTCCTTACTAAGCTTGAAATGGCTAGCAAAAGGTGTACTAACTGGTTTTTCATTCTGCATATTAAATATTTTCAACATCTTTTCTATGTACTCATTCTGAGACAGTGTTAATTTGCAATTTTTCCTGTCTCTAGTTATCCTCATACCAAGGATTTGTTTTGCAGCTCCCAAATCCTTCATTGCAAATGAATTTGCCAATTTTCTTTTGAGCACATTTATTTCCTACATGTTAGATCCTGCAACAAGCATGTCATCTACATACAATAACAATATAATATAGCTGCCATCATTTTTCCTTTTTAGATAAACACAATGATTAGAGTGACATCTAGTATAACCTTGTTCAGACATAAACTTGTCAAATTTTAGATACCACTGCCTTGGAGCCTGTTTTAAGCCATACAAGCTCTTCTTTAACCTGCACACCAATTTTTCTTTCCCTCTGACCTCATATCCTTCTGGTTGTTGCATGTATATCTCTTCCTCCAAATCTCCATGGAGAAATGTTGTCTTTACATCTAACTTTTCAAGATGTAAATCTTCCGCTGCTACAAGACTTAAGATAGTTCTGATTGAAGTCATCTTAATAACAGGAGAAAATATTTCATAAAAATCAATACCTTTCTTCTGTGCAAACCCCTTCACTACAAGTCTATCTTTGTACCTATGTTTTCCTCCATCTTCTTCCTTCAGCCTGTAAACCCATTTATTCTGCAATGTAGTTTTACTTGCAGGAAACCTGACTAAGTCCCAAGTCTGGTTATGCATTAAGGAGTCCATCTCTTCTTCCATGGCTAGCTCCCACTTCTTCCTGCTTTCAACCTGCATTGCTTCTTCATAACATTCAGGTTCACTAGAATCAGTCATCAATAAATAATATAATGAAGGAGAGTATCGTTCATGGGGTCTACTTATCCTGGTAGATATTCTAACACCACTTTCAGGTGTTTGAGGTGCCTATTGTTGTTGTGGTAGTTGTTGTTGCTGTGGTTGTTGATTATTATCATTTTCAGGCACCTTTACTTTTTCAGTTATCTCATCAAGAACCACGTATTCCTTGCTTTCTTTTTCCTGTTTCTTTTCCTGCAACTGATTCTTATACAAGACCTTTTCATTGAATATTACATCTCTACTCCTAATGATTTTGTGATTTTCATAATCATATAAGCGATAACCAAAATCATTAGCACCATATCCAATAAAGGTACATTTCTTTGATTTTGCCTTAAGCTTTGTACTATTTTCTTTATTAATATGGACAAAGGCCTCACAACCAAATGGCTTTAAAAATGAGTATTTTACCTTTTTACCTGTCCATGCTTCCTCTGGAATACCATCATCCAAGAAACTTGAAGGCCCTCTATTTATTAGATAAACAACAGTATCTACAGCATCTGCCCAAAATTGTAAAGGCAGTCCTGCATGCAATCTCATGCACCTTGCACGCTCCATGATTGTTCTGTTTATCCTTTCTGACACACCATTTTCTTGTGGTGTTCTTGGAACTGTCTTCTCTCTACGAATTCCATGCTCTGAACAGTACTTATCAAACTCTTTGCTGCAATATTCACCTCCATTGTCTGATCTGAGACACTTTAACTTCTTTCTTGTCTAAATGTCAACCAAAGCTTTCCATTTCTTGAAAGTATCAAATACATCAGATTTATTTTGAATACAATAAATCCAAGTTTTTATAGTTGCATCATCAATAAACATAACATAATAGCGAGAGCCACTGAGAGATGATACCTGAGCAGGTCCCCATACATCTGTATGCACAAGCTCCAATTTTTCACTCTTCTTTTCTTTCCCAACTCTGAGAAATATGACTCTCTTTTGTTTTCCATAAATGCAATTCTCACATAAATCCAACTCAACATTCTTCAAACCTGGCAACAAATTTCTTGAGTGAAGAATCTTCATCCCCTTCTCACTCATATGTCCGAGCCTATGATGCCATAATGCTACATCTGCTCCTTTTGAAGTTAAAGCATTAACAGAATTAGAAATACCATTGCATAAATACAATGTACCAACCTTTTCACCTTTTGCTATTACCAGGGCTCCTTTGGTGACCTTCCAAGCTTTATCTGTGAAAGTTGTCACACAACCTTCACCGCTTAACTGCCCTGTTGAAATCATATTTTTCTTTAGATCTGGAACATGCCTTACCTCCTTTAGTAGCCATTAGTTTCCATTCTGCTATTTTTCAAGAACCTTACCCATTCCAACAATTTTATAGGGTTTATCATCACCCAAACGAACTTGTCCAAAATCTCCTTGAACATAGTCATGAAAATATTTCTTGTCAGGTGTGGCATGGAATGAAGCCCTTGAATCTACAACCCAAGAATCAGTAACATTTTTGAAAGAAATAATCAAATCATCTTGTAACACATCACCTGTCACATTTGCTTCATGATTATTTTCTTGTTGTGCATCTCCTTCTTTTCCCTTCCGAGATCTATAGTCTTTCATTAGGTGTCCTTTCTTTCCGCATTTCCAGCACACTATCCCCAATCTGGACGTGGATCTGCCTTTTCTTGATTTACTGTGATATCCCGAGCTCTTTCCTCTTTCCATTCTTCTTCCCCTAGACTCTGCACTCAAAGCATTACCCGATGTCTCACCGGAGCTTTTCCGTCACATTTCCTCGCTAAGGATAGCACCAAAAACATCATCAAACTTTAAAGTACTAGATCCAGAGACAGAGTTACTAATGGCCATTACTAAACCATTCCAACTCTCTGGAAATGAGAACAAGAATAACAGAGCTCTAACTTCATCATCAAAGTTTACCCCTACAGAACTTAACTGACTGGTAACTGTATTAAAATCATTTAAATGGTCTGCAACACATCCACCTTCTGACATCTTCATATTAAATAATCATTTCATAAGAAATACCTTGTTTGAGGCTGAGAGTTTTTCATATAATTTCGCCAACGTCTGCTTCAAACCCTCTATTGTTGTTTCCTTCAAAATATTGAAGGCGACTGACACCGCAAGGCACAACCGTACTATTCCGAGTGCCTTTCTATCGAGAATTTTCCATTCTGCATTTGTCATGGCCACCGGCTTCTTTTCTTTTCCACTCAATGGTAGGCACAAATCTTTCTGATACAGATAATCTTCCATCTGCATCTTCAATAGCGGGAAGTTTTGGCCGTTAAATTTCTCGACCCTAAACTTAGCATCTTCCGCGATTGCTCCCACTCGAACTAGGAACCCTTCTTTCCTATAAGTTTATCAGCCAAATATACCTTCAGCTCTGATACCAGTTGTTAGAAAATTAAATATTACAGAGAAATGCAACACATAAAATATGCCGAAAATACAAGCACACGAAACACATAAAACCAAAGAGACACAGATATACGTGGTTCACCTAGTTTGGGCTACATCCACCCCGAACATCCAGTCCTTCCTTTCTATTATCCAGCAAAATGAAGAGACAAAACCTACAACAAATCCGTTGTAATATCCTCTATTCTCTCTCATAGTCTCCCCTATCTGTTTTCACCCAGAGAATACACATATCATACGCAACCGCGATACAATACCCTAATAAAAGCGAGGGGTTGCCTTCTAGAAAAAAAAAACCTAAACTAAACATAACTTCTACCGTCAGATCATCCGCCTAATGAACAACCCAGATTGACTAGAAATTACTATACTTTTACAAGGCAATTTTACATCTATTTTTGGCTTCGGGGGCACTGCCCCCCAAACCCCCGCCAGGGGACCACTGGCCCTCGGACCCCCCAGCCGGGGGGGTCGGCCCCCCCGGACCCCGAGGTGGGGACAAGTCCCCCCCGCACCCCCCCCCCCCGCGTGTGCAAGGGTGTACAATTTTCCTGTGGTATACATCCAGCTAAAACAAAGATCTCTGAATCAAAATTAGGCTCCACACCCAACAGTTTCGTTTTTTTGGGATGAAGAGTGTCAGAAGAGCTTGGAACTACTCAAGGAAAATATGGTCTTTGCACTTATCCTCATATTTCCTGACTGGGAGAAGGTTTTCCATGTTCACATAGATGCGTCAGGGATCGCCCTGGGAGTTGTCCTTACGCAGGCTGGATACAGAGACATTGACCATCCAGTTTCATTTTCTAGTAGGAAACTTTATGGTCTGTAGTGCAACTACTCCATTACTGAATATGAGGGCTTGGCCATGGTATACGCCCTGCAAAAATACTGGCATTATCTATTAGGAGGGCACTTCAAGATGTTTACAAATCACTCAGCTTTGAAGTACCTAGTGAATAACCCTGTTTTGGGGGGGGGGGGGGGGGATCTGCAGATGGCTACTGTTGTTTCAAGAATATTACTTTGAGATCATCGTGAAGCTGGAGAAGTTGAATATTAGGCCAGACCACTTATCCCGAATCGAGAGCGGTGAGGAACCAACTAACCTAGAAGAAGGACTACCCGATGCGCAACTATTCGCAATTAAGGTGATTGATGCACACTTCGCCGACGTCATTCATTTCTTAAGTACGGGGATGGTGCCTACGGAATATACAGTACAACAAAAGAAGGAGCTGGTAACCTGAGCTACAGATTTTACCATCATAGTGGGCCATCTGTGTAAATTGGGAGCTGATGAAGTGCAACGAAGATACATTTTGGAACATGAACGGAATGCCATCTTAGCAGAAGCTCGCAGAGGCATAGCAGGATATCAATATGTAGGAAAAGAAACGGCGCAGAAGATTTTAAGAGCTGGACTATGGTGGCCCACACTGCATAGTGACTCTCACGATTATTGCAAATCCTATGACACTTGCAAAAGGACAGGAAGATCGTCGCGCAGAGACGAAATGCCCTGCAGCCGCAGGTGGCCCTACAAGCATCAGAAAAATGGGCCATAGACTTCGTGGGGCCCATAAACCCACCAGTAAAGAAGACGGGTGCACGCTACATCATCACTACGACTGATTATGTAACTAGATGGGCCAAAGCACAAGCTGTGAAGGATTGCACTGTAGATACCGCTGTGCACTTCATTTTTGAAAATATTTTGACCAGTTTTGGTTGTCCGAAGATCTTAATGAGCGATAGAGGTACGCATTTTTTTAATGAAACAATATAGTCCTTAACTGAAGAATTTCAAATCCACCATGCGAAAATAACCCTGTATCATCCACATGCAAATGGAGCTGTAGAAGCTTTTAATAAAATCGTGGAGCAGGCACTGACCAAAGTCTGTAATGTCGATTGTAGATACTAGGACGTGCACATCCCGTCAATCCTTTGGGCCTATCGAACAACCTACAAGAAGCTGACTGGGAAAACACCATTTCGGATGGTTTCTGGTAAGCAGGCCATTATGCCCATGGAGTATATTATTCCTAGCATGTGCATCGCAGCCTTTAGCAACATGGCGGAGCCTAAAATCATGGAGGAGTGGTTAGTGAAACTTGTAGCATTGGAGGAAGATCGTTTCATTGCTAACTTCCATCAGCACGTTTAGAATGCCTAGGATAAGGCATGGCATGATCGACATATTCAGAAAAATACATTTGCGGAGGAAGAAATGGTCCTGCTATATGATAGCTAGTTTTCGAAACACCCAGGGAAGTTCCGCCAGCACTGGCTAGGCTCCTATATGGTAAAAGAAATTACTGATGGAGGAGCGGTCCGGTTAGCCACCTTGCACGGTGATATGGTACTAGGATATGTAAATGTCAGCTGACTCAAACCATACTGGATCAAATGGCTATATGGTCGGAGTAGTTGTATGGGGTGAAATATGCGCAGGTACGAAGACAAATGCAAGCAAGACCGTGGTATGCGCAGGTATCAATCACAAGTCTGGAAGCACGGAGAGGTGCGTTGGGAGTGTAGGGCCGTGTTCGGAGCGCAGGAGGTGTGCTAGAAGTGTAGGGGTAATCTACAGCTATGAAAACTAGTCGTTGGAACAAAAGAAAATTTTACCGTTGAAAGGAGCAGGCGACTGGCAATTAATGAGGTGATTTCCGAAGATTTTTTACCGTTTACTTGATGGTAAGTTTCTGATAAGCCTCACCCAACCGTTGATTGATCTCCAAGGCTATAAAAGTAGAAGTATAGCTCAGAAGAGGGTTTTGTGTATCTTGAACAGTTTTTGCTTTGCGAGATTCTCTGACTATTACACTTTGTTCATGTCTGAGCGTGCTTCCCCCTATGATAGTAGCCACCCTGAGTTCATTTTTCACACAAGAATTACTGCGACTAATCCCGCTAAATCTTCCCTGACTGTGGCCTCAATGGAGAAATAATCTGAGGAAGTCCTAGAAGTCACCCCTGAAGTTGAGGAGGTTATGTCCACACTGAGCAAGGGAAAGAAGAAGGGGACAGGAAAAGGCCAGGAACAAGGGCTAGAGAAACCTGCAAAGTGGGTTGGGGTGAAGCCACGTACTTCCCCTCGAAATGTGAAATCCCTGCGAACGGTGCCCTAGGCACATTCACCCAACCCATAAAGAGACCTATGTCTGCTCAGGAAGAGGCCCAGATCACTGAACCAATAATTTTGCTGACACCCTATGTGCAGCCTCACAGGCCCTCATTGCACACACCCAAGAATCTCGATGGGACGCGCACCTATCTACAGATGCCTCTGATTCCAAGCGAGGTACCCACCATTAGAGACTCATTTGGCAAGCTCCACCCATTCAATTTCAACAATCATTACCTAGCAAACCTGGAGGCCTTCCCCGAACTTGCACCAAAATTGTATCTGGAGAGGGTATTGGAGGATAATGTATTGAAGGTAGTCCCTATGTTGTGGGAAAGTGGATTGGCTGGGTCCGAGTTATTAAACTTGCTACGGATCCCTCATTTTGGCCACTACAATATCACTAACATGATTTTGTGACAGTTCCTTTCTCTAGTCCATGATGACTTCTTATGGATTTAGGACTGCATTCCCATAGATGCACCACTCCTTCACTGTATCACTGGTCTGCCCATGAAAGGGTTGAATCCCATGGAATGCGTCGAGAAGAAATATGAACAACAAATCGATGATAAGGTGCATGAGGATTATCACGTTGAATGGAACACTAGGGGGTTCATGATCAGCACTATCAGTGACCTCGGTGCACGTATGGGCACCTTGTTGTTAGCATGCAAGATGATGCGCAAGTGCCAGGTTTCCACGGTCCCCGCATATGTAATCCAGTTGGTGAGCCGCTACGAAAAGGGGGTCTGCTTCAACTGGTCCTAGTTCCTGTGCACTGAATTTCTGGAGAACGTGTGTGAAGCCCAGGATCGTGGAAGGGCCTTCTGTTACTCTTGGTTGATGCTCCTCATCACGTTGGTCGCATGGGAAGCCCCAAGGATTCAGTCCTCCCCGAGCTAGAGCCAGATATGTGCAAAGGGGCATGGTATGCGAATCTATGGGATTCGAAGGATGAAAAGAAAATTGAAGATAATAAGGTCTTTTGGGTCCTATTTCAGAGCGAGCTTGCAGCTGCTGTTAGGTTTCTGTAATTATCAAGATTGGAAAATTCCAATCACAGAAACAACATCATTTCAACCACTTTGGGATTCTAGGATCTATCCCTCCTGAATCTAGAGAGGGATATCTCCAATAAGTGCAAAGATGGATTTGTCTTTGAAGTCTTGGGTAATGATATTAGGCTAGTTATGAAGGCCGAGGATTTTGTTTGTTTTTGGATGGTTGAGCATGATTACTGTTTGAGGTGGAAAGTTCTAAATGCAAAGAGTTTCAAAGGTGAGAAGTTACAAGCAAATAGAACAAGCTTTGGCCAAGAAGATAGATAATTGCAGGTTTTAGTCCATTGGTCTATGGAGTCATAATAGGGTTTAATTGAAACAACAAGAGGCAAGAGTGGTCCATGGGGCAAGTCATCTATGTCTAAGGATCTCTTTTAAAGTTTGATTTATGGAATGAAATGAAACAATAAGAAGGGGAATTAAACAGATGAAGAACAGAGAGTAGCATAATCTCAGGTAAGTACTTCTAAACTAGCCTGATTTTGACATACACTTAAGAAAGACATAAAACTAATCTAAGATCATGTAAGTACTTCTAAACTAGCCTGCTTTTGATGCACTTTCAATAGAAAAACACTTTAAAACAAAGGGAAACTTGAAGGCAACTGTTGGAGAAGAAACTAGCGGGATGGGCTCACCACAAATCCTCTCCTAGCTTTGCTCTTCTTGGTAAATTTCAAGACAATCACAAAGATAACAAAGAATGGCCTAAGATCTGGTAAGTGTTTCAACACTAGCTAGCTTTCAACACATTCCAAGGGAAACATTCAAACAGTCTTTGGGGATTAAACTAGGACCAGGACACACCATATCTTCCTTAGTTCATCTCTACTTAACATGTACTGGAAATAACATTTAAGAATAAAAATTAGCTAAGGAAACAGAACGAGGGAATGCCAGCATTCCTATGCTTAAACTGAATTAAATCATTCCTAAATAACACAAATTGGAAGAAAACATGTAGATAAAGATTTTCAGTCAGAGAAGGGTACTGATATACAGTAGGTCCTAACTCTATGCATGCTGTTCTTTATAAGAGAAGATGAACACAGTGAAAACAGAAACAAAATAATGAGTTACAATGAGAAAAACATCACCGTCAACATAGACCAGGATCCCATAAATCATCTTGTATTAATGCTCCAAACTAGTTACAGCTCTAAGTCCAATGCTTTAGCTTAGCAATCATCTACACTTCCCAGACTAACTTATCTATCACAAGAAGAGCTCCAAGAGCTAGTGAACACTATTTACAAGTAGAAGCCTCAAGCTCAATTACATTTCAAAGTTCAGCAACCAACCCAACCAACCCCTCTCTCATCTTCTCCAGTAGTATTTATAGAAGAGTGAGGAGGTGAGATCTGATAAAAGATCTCCAAAGATAATTAATACAGACTTAATGGCTTCTCGGCCTTTGGGGGGCTTGATGAAGAAGCTTACAGATGTTTTCTGTCTGTATTAATGTTTTTCATTTAAGATTAAGCTCGGTGGGAGCTCATTTTGATTTTTGAGGCTCTCTGTTATGTTAAAGTAACTCTGCTGATATTTTGTCATTAAGTTTATTTGTAGAATTAACTCTCTGGCTACGCTGAGGAAAATATCTGATCTTGATCAATAACTTCGGCTTCTGTTTGAATGCTTTGAGGCACAGGTGGCACTGTGGTAGCTGGGAGGAATCAATTTGCCTCATATGTGGCGGTGGAGGCCTTGCTATCCGATAAACACTTATGATTTTCTTTGAACTGTGTTTTAATTAGGAGGATTAGGCTTTTGATAATCGATCTTAGCCGTAATCCCCCCAGATTTGTCTTCAATCTTCCATTCTGGTGTGTTCTGTCTTCGACACTAATACCCTTTGATTTGTGATTGATTCACTATGTTTTGTTGGTGTGCAGTGCTACGCAGGGCTCGTGAGGCATCAGTGCCTTTGGAGTATTGACGAGGCACGGAAATTTGAACCATTGATGGCTTTCTTTTAAAGAATCGAAGGCGTGAGAATTAAAACCCCAGCCTTCGGCCTTTCTTCAGTACAATGAAAAAACCATATAATTACCCTTTATCAAATGATATATCCAGACTTCAAACTTTTGATAAAACCAAGTTGTATAACCATTTCGGATCACAAAAGGAGTCTGCTGACGTCAAGGTGTTTGTGACCCGAAATTTTTATGAAATCCGCCCTAAAAAGTTCCTCGGGTCCATTTTGGGGCCTGCTGAAGTCAGGGTGAGTGTGACCCGAAATCCTTATGAAATCTGCCCTATAAATCTCCCCGGGTCTGGATTTCACGACCATACGAGCAAACAAACAAGGCCCACTCCAATCAGATACTACATCGTGTGCACTGATGTGTATGTTGACTAGGAGTCGAGGACCATCGGTTCTGTGGGACCGCTGACTGATGTGGTGGCCGTGGGGACCAGGGTGACTGATTGTGGGTCGTCGATCTACAGATCAGATCGACGGCAAAGATGCTTTGATAAATGCGTCGTGTCTTAACCTATCCCTCGAGCTTCTTTTGAGCACGATCACCGTCCGATGAGTCGGCCTCAGGTCGGACGGCTCACGTCCATATCGCGCTGAGCTCACAGTCAACCTTTAACGCTCGGGGAGGACGGTATCTCCAAACTGCTCAAGGCCATGTGTCGGCCTGTGGAATGTGTCGCACTCGAATTGGAAAAACCGCTTACCCCACAAAGGCGGTGCGATCAAAACTGCTCCGGTTTTTTACAGTAAGTAACCGTGGGGACCACCGGGGCGATTGATTTGTGGATCGTCGATCTGCAGATCAGATCGATGGTGGGGAGCGAATTAAGCTATGCACTGGTGGAAACCTTTTCAAACCCTGCAAAAAACACAAAAATTAATACAAACAAAGGTTTCATGTGTCGGGATGGTTTTATTTATAGTATGGCTGGGCGCCCGTCTGTGGGTCCCATGGTCTATATGTAATATAACATGCCCAGGGTGTATACAAAAAGGGGCTAATCGCAATCGGGACTTCGATCTTTTTGATATAACCATTTTCAAAGTTTGCGATGCGATTAACATTGTGAGGGGTTAGCTCCTGGTTTGTAGGGCGCGGGCATGTGGGGGAAGTGGTTTATGATTTTGGCCCAAGGGGGGTTAAACCCTTATCATACAAAATATGTATTTTTTATGATTTTTTCTGGTTTTCCAAGGGTTTTGGGGGTTTGGAAAGAGTTCAAAAGGAGTTTTAAACTTCTTAAAAGGGGATTTTACGAAAGGGGAACAGGGGAAAAATGAAAATAGAGGAATCTTATGGGGAGAAAAGGGGAGTAGAATGAAGGTTAGTTTTTTAATAGAGGAGTAGGGGCAATGGATGATTTTGTAGTATTTTTTCCTCATGAAATCAACAGAATTCTAGAGTATAAAATGGGCATAGTAGGGAATATTTTGGACAGAGGCATGAGGCCTTCAAGAGTCTTCAAGAGCCAACACTTTTTTTGCAATAAAATTTGTTCCTTGAAGGCTCCAAAAAATATTTAGCCACCTTTTGGTATAAAAATTTTTATAGGTGGCTAACAGCTGCCATTCACTCCCGGCCGCGCTTGTCACCAGCAATTTATGACAAGTACAAGAGCATCACAGCATTTCAAGTAACAATGCACAATGTACAGATCAGGGGTCGAAAGGATCTAGCATGGAAATCACTCTTGTATATGGTCGCTAATGAGGAGGTTGACTGCCTTATTGCTACTTGGCCTCTACATTGGAAATTAGGCTTTAAATCAAGTACGCAGAACACTACAGGTACGAGCACCACATAGGTCACCCCGCCCAACACCACCAAAGAGACCGGAGGGCAAGGAAAGAGTACTGGGAAGGGATTGGACCTGGAATCGTAGAAGGATTCACAACAGGATCTGGGCATAGAGGGTCTAGATGCAGGAGGCGTTGACTCCCCTCGAGGTACAAAACAGACTGGTGACCTTGTTAAAGGAACACAGAACAAGCAATGATCTCAATGGTCGAATGAGACACAGGAGTTACTATGATAGAAGAGAACCTAGATCAGATCACAGATGCAGTCACCCTCGCTACATAAGATAAATGGCTGGCTCTGGAAGAGCAGCAGAAGGCCATGGTTGATACACTCTAGGCTAAGCTCTAGGCTCTAAAACTCAAGACTGACACCCTGAAAATGAGTATGATACAAGCAAGGCCGGCCCCAGCAGCAAGCAGCGCATTGATCAGTACAATGGAAAGCCACCTTTTCCCTATACAAGGTGTAGCCCTCATGCTGAGCCCACCCAACTTAGGTGCGCAAGTCCAGGCCTACGTAAAGGTATAGTTGGATTTAGCCCGGCTGCCACATGAATCATTGCAGGTCCTCCACACATCCCTTTTCGAATAAATTCAACACAGAGACCGTCAGGTGCACCAGAAGCTCAGTACAACTGAGCAGACAATTGTGGAGAAGACCGCTGAAGTGACCCAAGCATAGGCTGCATACACCCTCGCCACCACACATTGGACAGAGTTGGAATGCCTAATCAGTAGGCTCTTTGCAGATGTCACTGAGGATATCCCAACTTCTTCCACCCCCCAGGCCAATATTGAGGGGCTTTTTGCAGCACTAAAGGCTTCGAGGACCGAGATACAGGTTGTCAAGACAGAGATGGAATAGTAGATTGCAGCTTTACAGGCCAAGTTGCAGCCAGAAACTCCACCTGAGGTAAGAGCCCAGCGAGCCGTGCTACTAACTGAGGCCACCAATACTATCACAGCTCAGATTACTCAGGGCACACACTGTTGGAGATAGCTATGAAGTTATGGTCTAAGGTGCAACATGACCCCCTCCTACGAGATTTTACTCAAGAACTGCACTAGAAGGAGGAAGAGTTTGACCAGCTCGAGGCTACTATGTCATCCTTGATCCCCGCTCAGTGCTTGGCATGACTGCATACCAGCCACCAACTTAGAGATGACATTGAATAGCTCTGCCACAAGAAGAAGGTTCTCAGACACCACCTCAAGCCTTGGGCCAATGAAGCCTCAAGCTTTCTCAGGACATCAATATCGTAGTTAAGCAACTAAACCAGACTTTGGAGAGCATCACTACTGCTACAGAAGGTCCAACTTCACAAAGTTGTTGGAGATTGCTCAGAATGTTGTTGCGCAGAGCGAAGGAGTGTTGCCCCAGCTGGTTAATGTGATCAAGCAGCTTCAGAAGAATATGCAAACCCCACGGTCGCAGTGACTTGAGACAAGTCGCAAGATTGTGTTGGGGGCCTATTGGAATAGGGTTCCCTAACCTGCGTTTTTTGTATAATTTTGTAATAGTCGATCCTACATAGGGGTTTTTGGGTGGGTCAAAGCCCCTAATGTTTTGTAATGGGTTAAAGGGTAGCTCTAGGGTCCACAAACCCTAGTTTTAGGACCATAGGATAGCGAAGGCTATGATATTATAAATAGATAGATATTTGGGTCTAGTAAGTAAGTAATTCGATAGATTGATGCTACGTGCGAACTGTTAGATTTATTTTGGGTTGTTTTGGGTAAGGACTCCTGCTGGCTGTGTGCATGGAGATCCTCAGTCCTGCTATGCAGAACCCGCTAGGCTGTGTGTGTGGGTTGCGTTTTGGTTGTAAGGGGATCTTTTATATTAATGAATGCAAAGTATCATTGAAGTATCTGTGTGTTATCTGTTTTGGTTGTGTTACTACTGGAGCGCAACTGTGTTATTCATTTAAAGCTGTGAATGTATCTGTGTTCTAGAATTGGCATGAGTATATCTGTGATCTGAAATTAGTTGTGATTCTAATACTCTATGATAGTGTTCGATGATGCGCACGTGGATGCGAATGTACTAATTAGATATGATAGTTTTGTTATGGTTATATGCTGGTTACATTTTTTAAAGAGCTATGAATAGACTCGTTTCATGCGAACCTAATAAGTTGCGACCTAGATTTGCCTTGAATTACCTTTTCTCGCTCAGGGTGTGGAAACCTGGTTCTAGCACCCTCCCATACTGCTACGGGTGAGACCTTGGCCTGTGGAAGCATGTCATTGCCGAAAGGGACAGTAGTATAAGGGTTTGTTGGCAAACCTTAACCTCCAAACTTGGGTCAAGACCCTTCAAGCCAAAAATCACATTGTATTCCATGGAGTTACCATTAGTGGAGGTTGTTGATGAGTGCTCTAAGATGAAATAGATCACTTGATGTTTTTGGTAGAAGCTGTAGGTTTCTTATCTTTCTATGAGGAACTAGGATTTACCTTGGAATCAAAATTCACAATCTTGACTATGGTATGACAGGGCAACACCTATCGTAGCAAGGACTTGCCTTTGGAAGGTGGTAGTGTATCAAATGTTTGACCTATATTGTGAAGGTCGTGATTCTTTGGGGCTATTGTTGTATCATGTTCTTCTCCCAATGAAATCCCCCAATTGTCTAGGTAGCTATATCCATTATCCAATCCCATAGGAACATGGCTAACCCTTCATTTTTTTCTTCTTGTATCATATTGGGTTCAAATTCAAATTCCTTGTTTGGTTGATCATACACTGACTATTACTACAAGGGTTGATTCTTTGCTAGAGTCAAGTTAACCCATTGTGGAAATGTTGTTTTAGAATGGTTGGCCTAATGATAAAAGTAGAATTTTTCTATGACAAAGTGATCTAAATTAAAGTTCATTATGGATATTATAACAATTTTTGGTGGGTTATTTGTCTTCTTTTGAAAAATTTTAAATGGCATGTTTGTTGAGGAGATATATCCTCAACTCTTCTTTAGATACACCACTTCGTTGGATAGATTAACAAGTTTGAGCAAAGTCTCTAATTTTGTAGCCTCTTTCTCTTTTGGTTTCATTAATAATACATGCTTCTTCTCTTTTTCCTTTTCTTCTTCTTTAGGTTGGTTTCCTTATAAAGACAACATTTCATTTTCCACTGCCAATCCATCGTTGAATTTTTCAGCTATTGCATTCTTACCTTCTCTATTCAAAAACATGGCTATAGAAGAGACAAGAGCTGAGATGTAATATTTTACTACCACAACATCATCAGGTTTTGAATCAATAGGAAATTTGTTCAATAAAGCAGTGAAAATTTAGTTGAAGTCTTTGACCTTCCCCTTATTTTACATTCTAATTGCAATTAACTCTTTTAGGAGCATGGATGGGGACTTTTATTTTCCAAATTTACTCATGAAGGCTCTGTTATCACCCAAAAATTTTCAAAACATTATTGGGTTAACTCTGTTTTTTATCATGATTTCAAAATAGGTTTAAAAGTCATTTTAGGATTTGGTTAAGGGTAGGTTAGATTTTCACAAGTCCAAAGGTCATCATTAAGTACAAATAAAGTCTTTAAAGGGTCCAATCATGGTCAAATATTCATATTTTCCATTTAGGAGTCATTCCATAAGGTTTCGGGTTAAAACTGTGAAATTAGCCAAGAATCCACATTTTCGTAGTGTCGTTAGTTCAAAAAAGTGGATTTGCGCTACGAAATCGCTAATAGTTTCATAGCGCAAACTAGGCAAAATACATTGTGGGCGCTATGAAAGCGTGGTTTCTTAACCATTTTGTCAATTAAGCTTAAATCTATCAGAATCCGTTGGGAAATGATAGGTTAGTGGTATGATGAGTCAGTTAGTGATGAGATTCAATGTACTTACCCATCCTATAGTCATCATTGTCATGATAGGGTATGAATGAGGCATCATTCAGTTATGAGATGACATTTCAAATTCAAAATCTTACCTAATTTGGTCATTCTCATTTCATTTGCCTCCATACGATTGTCTGAGCTTTGAAGTGGTCAAGCTAAACCTGTGGTTGTTCTTAACAAAGGTTATCTTCATCCTAATCAAGCGAGGTTCTTCCATATACTCAAGAAAGGTTGTTCATATCCTAATCAAGCGAGGCTGTTTCATATATTCAAGTGAAGATGACAGGTTTTTCTAAGAAGCATGGCAGAAGAAAAGAAAGTCCACAGAGGGGGACATTGCTTAAGATATGAGCCTGAAAATATGAAGGCCATAATTGAAGACCAAACAGTGATGTAGGCTTTTAGAAAATCAGGTTGTCTCCAGTTTTGTGAAAAGCTACAGGGTTGCCACACACAGGTGTCAAAAGAATTTTCCTTGCACTTCAATGGAACAACTACCAAAGTTGAGATGTTAAATGTGCCAATTACACCTGAGATAATTTCTTCTGTGACAGAAATACCAAGGGGGCAAGAAACTTGGTTTAAAGGTTTTAAATTTGATATGGAACCATGCAAGGAATTCATGAAACCTGAGTATGTAGACATGGACCTCAATAATGCAATACCTAGAAGTTGCATTAAAGACACCTATGCAAAGCTAATGTTCAACATTCAGAGATACTTTACATGTGAAGGAAAATACCATAAGGTTTACACATATCATTTCAAACTGATTCTGCATTTCATGGGTATGATTTCACTCGATTTTCCCTTTTATTTACATAGGAGCCTTGCCAAAATGGCTGATAAAGTACAAGCCAAATCTAATGGTTGTGAAACATCTTTGTTTCACCATGGTTTGATGAAGTTATTGGTTTTGAATGAGCTTCAGAAAATAAGTAGGGATTGGTCTTCCTTTTTGCTTATGAATGTTTTTGAGCTAGAAACCCTAACCCCAGCTAGAAACCCTAAAACTAAAAGAACTCCTTCACCACCAGTAGCAGAGTCTAGTCAGCCTGTGGTTGCAAAATCAAAGAGGTATGTAAAATTGAAACTAAGGAAACAAGTTGAGAAAATTACAGAGCAGACACAAATGCTTTTTGCACCAACTCCATTACCTGCAAAACAAAGGACAAAGAGTGTCAAAGAGGAAAAATAGAAACAAGTTTCCAACAAGCAGGAAATCAAAAGAGTGACAAGAAGCCAAGCAGTGGCATTAAAGGGAAAGACAATTATTTCAATTTCAGAAGATAGCCCAGTAATTAAGGGAAATTTAGATGACATCCTTCATGCAATTGATATAGAAGAGACACCCATCGTGCAAGTTGATTTCATTGGAGAAGATGAACACAAACAAAAAAAATGCTAAGTCAGCAAAGAAACTTGAATTTGAGGGTGAAAATGCAGCCTTTATCATTCAAGCAAATAAACCTTAAAATAGGAATGCTAAGAATCTAAAGGAAGGCAGCAAGGAGGTCCAAGAAACTATTGAAACAGCTAAAGTCCCTAAAGAAGTGGTTGATCTCTCATCACCAACAGTGGAGCATGTAGCCAGCAAAACAATGAAAGGAAAAGAAGAAATGACAGAGTGTCAACATTTTGAGGAGAAATTGAAGTTAGCAAACCAAGAGATTGCTATGATGAGAAAGAGGGCTAGAAAGCACAGTATTGAGAAAGCAGAGTTCAAAAGAATGAAGGCACTATGGGAAGGTCAAACTGGTTCTAGGTTTGAAATTCCAAGCAATGCAAAACAGTTTTCCACATGGATAGTTCCAGCCATCAAGGAAGCTAAATTTGTCAGAGTAATCAATACTCACTTGAGAGCTAGTAATAGAAGACTTAGAGATCAAGCAGAGGACTTGGAGCAGTAGCTGAAATTGACTTGGGATGAGTTAAAAAAAACAAAGGTGCAAAATGACAATCATTAAAAATTCAAAAGCTAAATCAAGTAAAAATTAAGAAGGAACCTCATGAAAATAGTGTTTTTCAGTTCAAATGAATTTTTGATTTGATGAAACCAATGGTATTTTGAGTTTTGGCACATTTTTTGTTTTCATTTTGAAAAAATTTGGATAAAACTGCTCACTTAACAATTTTATAGCGCAAACAGTGTAAAAAGAGTGAAAAGCGCTACAAAACTGTTGTAGCAGCATTTTTCACTCTTTCTCATAAATTTTTGAAGGGAAAAAGTGTTGATTATGACCTAAAATTGCTAGGGGAGTTGTGTTAAATGATAATGAAGATCATCCTGGAGGAAAGAAACCAAAATTTGAAGGTAAAAAGGTTGCGCTACGAAAATGTGTTGTTTTCATAGCGTAGATCTGTTTCAGCTAATTTGACCAGGTTGATGATGGTTTTGGACAGCCGGGACTTAGGGAGGATTTTGGGCAGGTGTTACTTCAGTTTATAACAACAAATAACCTCGAATTTATGGCTTCATGATGGTCAGAGTGTCTCAAGAATACAAAGGATCCTACTCCTATAAAATAGGGGACAGTTTCCTACTTTGATGGAGATCAGTGTTATGGTCATAAAGTGTTGAAGCTTATCATCTCGATTCGACCATATGTAAATACACTTGGAAATTGAAGAAATTTAGTTTAGATAGGGCTGTTATGAGTAGAGATAAGGATTTTGAATCATATTTGTAATAGGATTGTTTATTAGATTTCCAGCTATCTTTTTGTAATAAATACCTTGTCATATGGTTAGGCAAGGTGTCAAAGGTTAGGAGTGCGATGTATCTAGCTGTAGATAAGGTTATCTTATGTTGTAAATGATCTATAAAGGATAAATAAGTCGAATATGTAGTGGTTGGACATTTTTAGCAAACGATTGTGTTTATTGTAAGTGACTAGTTTTCAACTTAATACAGAGATGTCTACTTAGCCAACTTGAGATTCATAAATATTTCTAGTGTGTTCTTGTTCTAATTGCATCTTTTTACTATCCTATTGCAGTGGTGTTTACTTATGTTACTAAGAATTCATCTTAGATGCTCTGAATTCCTACATAAACAAACTGACTGTGTGTTTTGCAATTTCACGTGTATATCTCTTGACTAGAACTCTGATATGCCTTGACTTCCATGCTAAGTAGATTGTTTGGTTTTACTAAAGCTATTTTGACTCCATAAGCCCAATGTGCACTTGCTAATGTGATTTACAACCAATATCTATCATTTATTTGCTTATTACCCCACATAGAGTTAGCCATCTATATTTCTATCAAAAAAAATCATTAACCCTTGAGAGAGCCCTCTTAGGTTGAGGAGGCTAAACCTCAATCAAAATATTGGTTTGAAACAGTTACATGAGATTGATTTGATTGGCAGCCTATCAGGTCTGATTTTGTGATAACAGGCTCTTTCAAAAGAATCCCATTTATCTATTGAGGTGGACAGAATATTGTAATACCAGTTGCTTGATTTATTCTCAAATGTATGGAAATAACCTACAAACTACATATTCATGTTCCACATCAAAAAATCATGGGGCCAAATAAAAATTCTTAATACGATCATCAAGAATAACATATTTTTCAAGATCAAATTTAGGAAAAACAATTTATTGATGGTTTGGGAGAGGATAGAATGGAGGCATGAAAATAAAGTTCCTCTTTTGATAACCACTAGGTTGAGGTTGTCCAACGATTACATAATTTTTACCAAGTTATTCTTCTTCATAATCAAAATAGGTATCAAATGAAGTAAGCGAGATTATATCAAAAGGTTCAGAGATGTCACTAAGGAACAGTTCTACAAGTTCTTTAACAAAATCAACCAAAACACCATCTTTAGTAACTAGTTTTAGAGTGGATTTTTACCTTGGGAGTATCAGAGCTATAGGTAGTTCTCCAAAAAAATTATAAAATGCAAAAATGATTTTTCTAAAGGAAATTACTTCCGATCGAGGAATAGAACACACTTATTCTTGAGGGGAAGAACCAATTTTTTCTAGTTATTTCATAGGGAATTTCATCGTATCTCATTTTCCTTTCGGTACAATTAGGAAAGGTTAGAGGGGTATGAGGCCATTGGGTATGAATTTCATCTCCAATAATATCTAAATGGTATGATAAATGGATGCTACCATCCATACAAATTCAGGCCCTCCTTCTAATGCCAATTTTACTATTGAAAAGGATAAATGAACTGAAAACATTCAATGGGTTCTCTCCAATATTAGGTCCCAAATGGGACTCACATCATTTGGATAAGAGACCCATTTGAGTTCTAGACAAGTAACCATGCTTGGTTTTGTGTGAATTTTTTTAAATGTGTGTGATCATGATCATAGTTACGATGAGGTGCACCCATTGGGATCAGATTTATAATAAATGAAGCAATGAAATTTTTCTAACCTATCTAAAGGGAAAGATAGATAATAATATGGAAGTGATGGGAAAAAACAACATAGATTTTCAGTCGAAGAAACAATTAGCTAATACCTTGGATAACATTATATGTTTATCTTATTAGGAAAAAATACATAATAGTTAGATATTGAACCAATAAGTACTCATTATAAAAATCAATGCAACTAAAACCACAAGCAATAAATTGCAAAGCAATTCAAAAATCAATCTAAGAACTAGTAGTAATACATCTCAAAAATTCATACATAAATGGATTTCTTAATATTTTTCAAAAAAAATACACCATGTATGTGGAAAGAAGCTTCAGAAATGGCCTTAAAGGCTTCTCTATATTAACTAACCAAAGAAATATAGAGTTACCAGTTTCCAATATTTAGTATACAAGTTATGTCAATAAAACTTAAAAAACCGCAACGGTCCCTCTTACTAAGAGTCTTATAGAATTTACGGGTTTAGTTAGTAATTACCTCCTGTGACTGTTCGACTTATCTAAGTTCAATTACAACTTTTCAACATTCTATGATTTATAAATATGATAAAAGGAAGAGAGAGAGAGAGAGAGAGAGGGAGGGAGAGGGGGAGAGAGAGAGGGAGAGGGGGAGGGGGATAGAGAGAGGGAGAGGGAGAGTGAGAGGGAGAGAGAGAGAGAGAGAGAGAGAGAGAGAGAGAGAGAGAGAGAGAGAGAGAGAGTACCAGTTTCCAATCTTTGGTATACAATTTATGTCAATAAAACCTAAAAAACAGCAATGGTCCCTCTTACTAAGAGTCTTATAGAATTTACGAGTTTAGTTAGTAATTACCTCTGATTACTATTTGACTTATCTGAGGTCAATTACAAATTTTCACCTTCCTATTATTTATAAATATGATAAAATGAAAAGAGAGAGAGAGAGGGAGGGAGGGGGCGAGAGAGAGAGAGGGGGGGGGGAGGGAGAGAGAGAGAGAGAGAGTGAGGGGGAGAGAGAGAGAGGGGCGAGAGAGAGAGAGAGAGAGGAAGGGAGAGATAGAGAGAGAGGGGGGATGGAAGGGGAGAGAGAGAGCTAGGGAGAGCTAGAGAGAGAGAGAGATAACTGAAATGATTGTATTAGTTTTATTGTGCTAAGTGTCTTTCAGTTTTAAAAACATGTGCATAATTGGCTCATTAGTTTGCATAAGGATTGAGTTTTTCCATGATTAGTGAATTATAAGCATAAAACAAGCACAAATAACACTGAACAATAGTGTAAAATAGAGAAATAAGTCACCACGTGAAATTTACACAATAGGCATGATGAAGCAGCTCACCCCTCCTGGGCTACATCTACTGGTCCAGCTCCCAATGGCTTGTCTATTTTTCATTATACTAAAAAAATTTCTATTACATGTAGTTGCAATGCTCTAGTGGTTGTTTTCTCTATAGAAATGGCTTTAGAATGCTCCAATTGGTCAAAAAAGACTCTTCATTCACTCAGAATGGTCGAAAATTGGGCCTCCTACACTTTTTCCCATTATCTCCTAAGAAAAATCCACTAAAAGTGGAGAACTTCAGATAATTGGAGTTAAAACTGGGTTACCTTCCAATTTAGACGTGCCTCTATCTTCTTTGCCAAAATAGACTGCGTAAATAAATTCTACGGTTTGGGCAGTGGCCACATACGCACCCCCAAACCGTGAGAGGAGGCGATTAGCAGAACTCACGCATAAGACTGTGGCTTCAAGTTTGAACTGTGGTTGAATTCCCATCATTAGCACTAACCACGCAGAGGTTGTTGATGTTAACGAGTAGCATGTGATACATAACGGGGACCACTGGCAGTTTCCAACCCCCCAAATGTGATTGCAATAAACGATAATTATAACCTTTTGGTTTTTAAACTCCTGTGGTGATCATTTTTTAAAGAGCTTCCCGAATTATCCATAGTATTAAGGAACATGTGTCGATGTTTCGAATCCCAATGGGGATAAATCATCAGGACTTTTAGAATCCATTCTAAAATTTCTGATGATTGATCCCCATTGGGATTCGAAACTTCGACACATGTTCCTTAATACTATGGATAATCTGGGAAGCTCTTTAAAAGATAAGTATAACCTGCCGCCCAATACGGTTAAGTAACAATGCATAGCGCAGATGGTAGAGTGTATGCGTGCCCAGAAGGAGGTCTAGGGGTTGAGCCCTGCGGACCCTCACAAAATTTTAATATGCAGTTGCAGGGCCATGTGGTAGCCTAAGGGTTGGCCATATGGCATCCTCTTATTGGCTCCTCTAAACCGTACCACAAATAGAAACCTAACACTTGTCATCCAACGATTGATCTTGAGAAAGAAATATTTCAAGGAATATTCTCTCTTTTGTTCACTGTACATCCACTTTTCTGACTGTGCGTCCCAGTAAAACCTGGTCAAACTATCATAATTTTACATGTTTGGTATTTCGATTAGAACACAATCTCTTCCTCATACGACATTGGTTTTTCGAACCGTTCACGGTGCCGGAATCAGGAAGATGAGATCTACACAACCATCCTAGTTTCAACCCAATCCTGTAACTTTGAATTTTGAGCAAAATTTATGAACTCCTAATCATTCCTCCCCATTGGGAAGCTTTTGGACCCCAAAATAATTTATTACCTGTTCAGTAGATCAGGGTACATCTCCCTCACCTTTCCAACCTCCATCCATCTTGCCTTACTTGGTTTAGTTCCTTTGAGCCCAACTCGAAGGTAGCCAACACTTCCCCTCTTTGATGCTTTTGTCCTCCTGTCAAGAATTGTATCTTCTTTGAGCTCATCCAGAAATTCTGGCGAGAAATATTCAATAGAAGGTAGTTGAACATCACTTCCTTGATCATCTATCAAAGGTGATTCATACAAGCATAAGTTTTCAACATTAACAACTGAATACAATTGCATGTAAGAAGGCAAGTCAAGTTGGAATGCATTATTACAAACTTTTTTTATGATCTTGAAAGGACCATAGTGAATGGTTTTGAGCTTTTCACCTTCCCCTTGCATCCTTTCTTTTCTAATGTGCAACCATACCTCATCTCCCTCTTGAAACTTGTGATCAACCCGATGTTTTTCATGCAGCCTCTCTTTGTATTTTCTTTGACTTTTTTCAAGTTGTTCTTGAACTTGTTGATGTATCATCTGAATTTTCTCAATAAACTTTCGAGCCTTATGAATGTCACTATGGCCATCAATTGCAACATCCTTCCAAAATATGAATTCTAATGGCGATTTTGGAAAATAACAAAAGCATACTTCGAAAGGTGAGGTTTGTGTTGAAGAGTGCTTTGCCCGGTTTTAAGCATGTTGAATGTAATGTAGTTGTTCATCCCATAACTTAGGATGTTTACTGCAATATCCTATCAATAGACGCACAGCTATTTTCTTCACCGCTTCGGTTTGTCCATTTATTTTTGGATGAAAAGTGATACTCTTTTTCAACTTTGTGTCCATCATTCTCCATAGATTTGACCAAAAATTCCCAATGAACCTGGAATCCCTGTCACTAATAATAGAAGTGGGCAATCCAAAATGAACCCAAACATTTTGAAAATAAAGTTCAACAGTTTGTTCAACAATAATGGTTTTCTTACATGGCATAAGTATACACATTTTACAGAATATATCCACAACTACATAAATATAATCATGTTGCTTTCTTGACATATTTAGACCTCCAACAAAGTCCATGGAGACGCTCTCCCATGGCCTTGATGGTACCGGTAGTGGCGTGTACAATCCAAGCTTCCTATTACTAGGCTTACTTGTTGCACACATAGAACAACCTCTTATAAAACGTGACACACTATCTATCATGCGAGGCCAATAACAATACCTCTATAGATGTGCCATTGTTTTGCGTACCCCAAAGTGTCTAGTAATAAGAGAAGAATGAGCTTCTATCATGACACTTATCCTCTCTCCTTGTGGAATACATAACTTTCCCAAATGAAACAAAAAATTGTTATGCATGTGATAATATTTTTCTTCAACTTGATTCCCTTCACTCAAACTAGCATACACATCTTGAAAATCAATGTCGTGTGCATATTGTTATATGTAACTCTCATGTACAACAGAATCATTTTTTAGTAAAGTATAAGCACTAATGATTGGTCTCAAAAGCATATCTGCAACTTTATTAAATATACCTTTTTTTTTACCTTATAACCAAGTTAAATTGTTGAATAAATCCTATCCACCTGAAATGTCTTTATTGCTACAATTTTGTTTGTGACTGCAAGTACTGTAATGGTTGGTGATCGGTGTGTACAATAGTCTCTTTACCCATCAAGTAGTGCTTCCACTTCTTAACACTTTGTACCAACGCATATAGTTCTTTGTCATATGTAGGATAATTAGTCATAGCACCACTAAAAGTTTCTAAATGAAAGGCGATAGGCTTACCATGCTACAAAATTATTGCGCCCATGGCATAGTCACTAGCATCGGTTTGTATCTCGAATGGTTGTCTCAAATTTGGTAATGAAGGGACTCAAGATGAACCGATATTGTCTTTTAAATCTTCGAAAGCTTGTTGTTGTTTGCCTCTCCATTGGAAGCCTTTCTTCACACTTGTCACTGCATGCATAGGAGCTGTGATGGAAGAAAAATTAGCAATAAAATTCCTCCAATATTGAGTTGCACCTAAGAAACTTCTTACCTCGGAAACTATTTTGGGTGTGGGCCAATTCACAATGGCCTCCAATTTAGAAGGATCAATCCTCAATTCTCTTCCTCCTACAATATGTCCCAAATAGACCAAAGAATTCTTTCCAAACTCACATTTTGACATCTTAAGAAACAATTTCTCTTTCTTCAAAATATCAAGCACTCTACTCACGTGCAAGACATGATCTTCTATTGTTCTAATAAAAATCAAAATGTCATCTAAGTACACAATAACAAAGTCATCATGGAATGGTCACAAAATATTATCCATCACTCGCATGAAAGTTGTTGGTGCATTACATAAACCAAAAGGCATAACGAGCCACTCAAAAAGTCCTTGTTTGGTTTTGAATGTAGTTTTCCATGTATCACTTTCTGAAATTCTTACTTGATGATATCCACTTCATAAATATAACTTAGTGAGAAAATTTTCTTCTTTCATATGATCAAGAAAATCATCTATTCTTGCGAGTGCATAACGATTTTTTACCGTAATCTCGTTCAAAGCTCTGAAATTACACACATGCGCCAAGTCCCATCTTTCTTTGGTATTAAGACTATGGGTGAACCGCATGGCAAGGTGATTGGACTTATGATTCCTTTATCCAACATATCTTTGATTTGACTCTCTATTTCATAATTCTCCATTATCGAGATGTGATACATATTGATGTTTGGAAGAGGAAAATCTTGCTGCAACTGAATCTCATGTTGAATTTCCCTTTTTGGAGGCAATCCCGTTGGCTCCTGAAACATCTCATGATGCCCATTAACCACATCATATAATTATGATTTCAAATTAAGATCACATCTCTCCAAATATTCATGATTAATATCAGCTTTGGACTTAATCATAAGAAGAACAAAAATCTTACTTGAATTTACCAGCCTCTTTACCTGTCCATCATTTACCAAAGCAATGTTTGTCTTCTTGCGATGTGCTCTAACAATGAACTCATTGCCATATTTGAATAAATGATACTTGTTTAAATGGTGATAGAATATCTCTTTCCTATCATACAAGTAAGGAATCCCTAATACAATACCAGTTATGTCAAGCGGAACCACATCTAATTCAACTGTGTCAACAAAGCTTGTAGTGAATGCAAACCTCAATATACATTTCTTTGAAACCTGTAGATTTGCATCCTTACAAATCCAACCCAATGGATATGGTTTTGGATGTGGTATAGTATCAAGGTTAAGTTTCTTTACCAAATCTTCAGAGATTAAGTTTGCTTGTGACCTACCATCAAACAGTGTGTCAATATTGGTATGCTTGGATATGACCCTCACATGAAACAGTTCTATTCTTTATTCTTCATTTGGAGCGTTTATGTGACAGTTTGATGTACTGGTACTGGGTTTAGTTTCAATTTATTTTACCTTCATGTTCTTCAATCGCATGGCTGTAATTTTATTTTCATCACCTGAATCAGATCCTAAATCATGTTGAGTTGTAGCAGCAATTTTATGTTTCCCTTTTTTATTGGGTTTCTTTGGCCTCAATTTAGGATGTAATTTCCAACAATCAGTTTCATCATGGACTTCTTTTGAAAAATGTTTACAAATAATTTTTTCTCCCTCTTTATTAATAGATGCATTCTTTTTGTTTTTACCTTTTGATGTCTTTTCCTTGGCTTTACCGTTAAAAGGTTTCTTTCTACCCTCTTCAGAAATGTTCTTCCCTCTACCTTCTAGATGTGTGGCCTGAACACAAACTGCATCTAGAATGGTGGGGTTAACCATGAGAATAGTATGTTTTAGGTAGCTATGTAAGCCTCCTATGTACTTTAGCAAAGTGTCTTGTCTCTACAAATCCACACCTAATAAAAGAGCTATTCTCCTAAATTCCTGGGTGTATTCTTGCACATTTTGTCCCTTTAATTGCCTAAAGTTCTTCTAGTTCATGATGGCTTTCTGCATATGAGCTAATGGATAAAACCATTTTTTAATAGAAGCAATAAACTGTGGCCATGATAGAATAATCTTACCATGTTTCTTGATTTCCTCCTTTGTCTTGGCTTCCCACCAAAAAAGTGTTGCATCTTCCATTCTCAAAGAAGCTAATTGAATTTTTGTATCATCATCTTGAAGGTTTTGTATTCTCAAATAGACCTCGAATTGTCTAATCCAATTATCTAGCTTGTCTACATTTACTTCACCATTAAACATTGGCAATTCGAACTTAACATCAAGTTTTAATAAAGGTGATGATGATGATGATGATGAGGGTGAATATGGTGGCTCTCCATTGCCTCCATTTACTCCATTTCCCTTCTTTGACTTGTCTTCATCATGTTGACCTCCTGAAGATCCTTTTCCTTCCTTTTGGAGTTTAGATCCTTCTCCTTCCAGTCTCTCATTCCTTTCTTGATAAATAATTCTAACCATCTCAGTCATGTCAAGAAATGCTTTCCTGAACACTCTTTCTTCCTCCTTAAGATCAACATCTTCATGAATTTATCCTTCCTCATGAGGCATGCTTAATGGATCTTCTTCTTCTTTAGGAGGTGAAATAGGTGGTGGAGATTGTGACAATATTTGTCTCCTTTTCTATGGCTCCTTTTGAGACCCTCCTGCTTCCACCAATTTTCCTTCTCCTCTTTTGAGCTTGAGCCTTCTAAGCATCTAAAACTTGCAAACATTTAAACAATTATTTCCAGTAAACAACACTAGAGAATAAACTTAATCTCTGATACCAATCTGAGATGAAATGACTGTATTAGTTTTGTTATGATAAGTGTCTTTCAGTTTTAAAAACATGTGCATAATTTCCTCATTAGTTTGCATAAGGATTAAGGATTTTTTCCATGATTTGTAGATTATTTTTAGTGAATTAGAAGCATAAAAAAAGCATAAATAACACTTAATAGTAGTGTAAAACAGAGAAATAATTCACCACATGAAATTTACACAGCAGGCATGATGAAGCAGATCACCCCTCCTGGGCTACATCTGCTGGTCCAGCTCCCAATGGCTTGTCCATCTTTCATTATGCTCACAATTTTTCTATTACATGTAGTTAAATTTCTCTAATATCTATTTTCTTTGCACCAATGGCTTTAGAATTCTCCAATTAGTCAAAAATGACTCTTCATTCACTCAAAATGGTCGAAAATTGGGCCTCCTACACTTTTACCCAATATCTCCCAGGAAAAATCCACTAAAAGTGGAAAACTCTAGTTAACTGGAGTTAAAACTGGGTTACCCACCATTTTAGGCACACCTCTATCTTCTCTGCCAAAATATACTGTGTAAATAAATGCTACGTTTTGGGCGGTGGCCACGTGCGCACCCCCAAACCGTTAGAGGAGGCGGTTAGCGAAACTCACGCATAAGACTATGGTTTGAAGTTTGAACCGTGTTTGAATTCTAGTCGTTAGCGCTAACCACACAGAGGTTGTTGATGTTAATGGGTAGCATGTGATACGTACTGGGGACTGATGGTGGTTCCCAACCCCCCAAACGTGATTGCAATAAACGATAAGTATAACCTGTCGCCTAATACAGTTAAGTAACAATGCGTAGCACATATGGTAGAGTGTATGTGTGCTTGGAGGGAGGTCTGGGGGTCGAGCACTGTAGACCCTCACAATATTTTAATATGAATTTTTAGGGCCACATGCCAGCAAAGAGAGAGAGTGAGGGAGAGCGAGAGAGAGAGAGAGGGGGGGGAGAGAGAGAGAGAAAGAGGGGGGGGGGAGATCGAAGAGAGAGAGAGAGAGAGTGTGTGTGTGAGAGAGAGAGAGAGAGAGAGAGAGGGGGGGGGGAGAGAGAGAGAGAGAGAGAGAGAGAGAGAGAGAGAGGGGAGAGAGAGAAAGAGAGGGTAAAAGAGTTTTTGAGACTTTTTTGCAACAATAATTCTAGTGAACTTATTCTATATTTCTTTTTTGTCCTCGGCACACTCATATGTCAAGGGAAACCTGAGAGAAAGAAGCATGGAAGAGTGAATTGTGAATTCTAAAAGAGTTGGAGAGAGAGAGGGAGGGGGGGGAGAGGGAGAGTGAGAGAGAAGGAGAGGGGGAGAGATAGAGAGAGAGAGAGATAGAGAGAGGGGGAGAGAGAGAGAGAGAGAGAGGGTAAAAGAGTTTTGAGACCTTTTTGCTTCAATAATTCTAGTGAACTTATTCTATCTTTCTTTTTTGTCCTCAGCACACTCATATGTTAAGGGAAACCTGAGATAAATAAGCATGGAAGAGTGAATTGTGAATTGTAAAAGAGGCGGAGAGAGAGAAAGAGAGAGAGAGAGAGAGAGGGTAAAAGAGTTTTTGAGACTTTTTTGCATCAATAATTATAGTGAACTTATTCTATCTTTCTTTTTTTTCCTCAGCACACTCATATTTCAAGGGAAACCTAAGAGAAAGAAGCACGGAAGAGTGAATTGTGACCTTACTTGAGGCTCAAGGAGGCACTAATAAGGGAAGAAATATGGAGAGAGAGAGAGAGAGAATTTTAATAATGTAGTAGAGAGAGAGAGAGGGGGGGGTGTTATAACACTAAGAAGAGGTTTAATAATGTAGTAGAGAGAGAGAGAGAGAGAGGTGTTATAACACTGAGAAGAGGTTTAATAATGCAGTATGGAGACTAATAAGGGAATAAATATGGATTGAAACTTAAGTTAAAGGAATGAACTTGGGAGTGTAGTGTTGCATAGAGGGGAAATAGGGCATTACTTGAGGCTCAAGGAGGCACTAATAAGGGAAGAAATATGGATTGAAACTTAAGTTAAAGGGATGAACTTGGGATTGTAGTGTTGCATAGAGGGGAAATAGGGCATTATAGCATTGATAAGAAGCTTAGGGGATCACTACATAGGTTAAGGAAGGAAGGTGGGTCTAGTTATGAAAATATTATCTATATCATAGTGTTGCATATAGGCCTACAAGAGCACTATAGTGCTAGCTAGAAGGATAAGAAGGAGCTACACAAGCTAAGAAAGATTAAAAATTGAAAGAAAACTCAAGTTAGAAATCTCTCTCTAAGACTTACCTAAATTTGTTGAAGGGTATGTCCCTTTTATCTATTGGGTTAGGGTGAGAGGCTCCTTAAACCTGGTAGATTAATTTTCAAAGCTAAACAAAGTTAATACATAAAACTCTGTTACTCCAAGTTAGGAGGGTTAAGAATGGATCACAAGTTTTGGGTAGGCTTGAAAAGAGTATCTTTGGTTTGATGTGAACAATTGGGCCCCTATCCCCTCAATTCCCTCCAGGAAAAGGTCCTAAAAGGAGTTGAGGAGGGTTGTTTTTGTTATTACAGCAAGTTCTCATGCTAGAAATTATACCCTAGTCACTTAACATCTCCAAGTAGCTTCATATCATAATGAGGTAACCTGCAAGGGAAGACACAACAATTTGTTTGGGTATATATGTCAAGGCTATCTCATCTATTATAATAGTTTCAAATGGTTTTGGCATTGCATTTAATTAAATGGGTGTGTTTTTTACCAAATGGAATTCTCTTGAGATCTTGTTAACAATTGATTGTGTCAAAAAATGATGGGTTTCATTATGGTCTTAAGACCGAGTAGTCATACCAATTTTTTTTTAATCATATACAAGTTTTCTAACAACATTATTACTTGTTTCTATATTTTTCATTCTTTTAATGCCTAGAATTATTCTAACAACAACTAAAATCCTATATTTTAAAAAGGATAAAAATAATTATAATTTCAGTACATCATACTTCAATCAAAGTATTATTTGATAATTGTATAGATTTGGTACTTAATAGTTCATTTAGGTGTCTTACCTTCTAGTGATGATAAACCACTTTCATCCACTTGAAGGTGTTTTGGATTTCTTCATTGTATATTATCTCATATGTGTGTGTGTGTGTGTAATTGCATGGCCTTTCTTTACCATGTGGCTCCACCTAAGACCATGTGGACCCTAAGTGTAATTTTCATCAACACCTATCACATCCCTAATTTCCTTCTTAACCATATAGTTGTAGTACCACCCATACTCTTTACCATGGAGTCAGTTTTGTGGCCACTTATTTTATTATTAAAATATGTACAATAATTTACATCATATTTATAATCTTGGCCAACCACTTAGCCAAAATGGAATATATATACCTAGGCATGTTATCCCTAAAATACATCTAACATATCAACATGGGCGTTCAAGACAAATAATATAACTCATCTTACCAACCTATAACAACATACATTCTTCTCACCATGCTAAATATCATTGTACATATATTTATATCTCTTCGATGGGAAGGGATATTACATTCCTCCCTCCCTTAATTATGCATTATCCTTAGTGCATCATATGTCCATAATCTAAATCAATGATGTAGAGTGACTTGAGCTTGCAATCTATAGTTGCAATTCTGTGTCCTCATCCATGGCTTCATTCTAGGGTGCCCTCCATGCTTCCAGTATTAATTTCATGCAACCAGGTCTAGAGGTCCTTTCCATAACCCATATTGATGAGCATGAGATCATGGTACAGTCACCACGACACCTAAACAACATCAAAATTGAATTAATATTAGCAACAATTAATTTTTTTATTCATATATACACAATTTTTTCTTTTAAAAGAGAAATAGAAACCATATGCATGAAATCCTAAATAAAAACAAATTGTGATAAAAACAATTTCATGTAATGAAAAAACCATAGCTGGTTTCCAAGTGCCTCAACCAAGAAGTGTTTTCCTTGCATACAATTCCTGCATACACAAATATTTCTCTAACTTTTGTTTTTGCATTTTTAGTTGCCTTTATTCTTTTTTCTCTGTTTGAATTTGTATAACATCATATCTTTTCAAAGTTGTGTCAACTTGTTACAAGCATGTCACAATTTGTTTTAACACATGTAATAATCCAATTATATCCATTCTAATCATATATATTATGATCTATCATAAATCATGTCATAACCTATCATAATTCACACCATAACACCTATTATGGCATAGTTACAACCTTGTTATATACATGTCAAGACCTATCACAACCTATCATGAGTTTTTTATAGGGCTATTATAGGCATGTTATAACATGTTATCATCCTGTGATAAACCTATCAGAAAAATTTCTATAACCTATTATAAATGTTTTATAACCTGTTATAACCTGTAAAGAATATTATCCCCGACTTGTGACAAATTCACCAATTTTAATTTGGAATCATCTTGTCATCTACCTATGGAAAGTCCTATTATAATCATGTTACAAACCTATCATAAATTGTCACCAACCTATGAAAACCTATTATAACTTCTTACAAACATGTTGTAACCTTGTCACCTACATGTGACAATCGATTATAACCTATAATATAAATGTCACCTATCTATGAATAATCTAGTAAAACCTGTTACCAACATGTTATTCCCTCTAGGAAATATGTTATACCACCTATATCTTGGTTTTACCACTTATACCTAGTTATACAACCTATATCCCTGTAACAAAACCTATATATGATCATTTTATAAAGTTGTCATAACTTATCATAATGTTTTGACACCCCATGTATGAACCTTTTGTGCATCCAAGTATGGTGCTTACCCAATGCATACCATATGTTATTACAAAAGTGCATTAATTATTCTATCATTTTATTCTCCCTCTTAGGGCACTAAGCATTATTCATAATGCTATATTTTCCAAGCTCGGAAACTATGTTATGGAAATCATATGAATTTATAACATTTGATTATAAATTCTCTAAGCATTCCCAACATGCTCCAACTTTGATTCGTTAACCAAAACGTAATTCTCCCTTTGGGCACATATCTTCACATAGCTTTCCCACCTGTTGAATGTATGACTTAATAATTATTTTGAGTGAATATAAGAACCAAGTGCTACTCCTCTTTATTCATTTCTTTTTGTAACAATACATCTGCTCTCTCCTTTCACCAACATAATAGGAAACAATTTATGTTGCACAGGTAACAACATATTGACAAGTTAAAATAAATCAGCCATGTTGCTTCTTGTTCTCATATCAGTCGGATTAAATTTTCATGAGAATTTCCTATCTGCATGTCTCAATCCCAACATCTAACTCTCTCATAGAAATTTACCTCCAATCAATTAATTACAACCCTCCACCATTTAAGGTGTGTTTAATAGCATCATAACCCTAAATCTAGGTAGGGTTTCTTAAGTCACTGAGCTGATTCCAATTTTCCAAAGGATTGTTAGAACGTATTATTTATCCAATAGACAAGGAGTAACATTCTTTCAATATCAGAAAGCTTGATAAGTCTTATTTTCCAACAACTATCCAATAATTACACCACGCCTTCGTAATTGTGGCTTCCTCTACCAATTACGATCTCAAACTATATTTAAAAAATATCTTTACAAGTGAAATGAATTCTTACTTCATGATGCCAAGGAAGCTTACTCAAGTACCTTATGCTTGGAAGAATTAGCACTGAGGAATATTGTCCTGATTTTCTTTTCTTTTCTTTTAATTAGCAACAATTCATAACATATTTACCCTTGTAACCTTCCTATGATGTTTTCTCCAAAATTCTCGCCTAGCTTCAAAGTCTCAGTCTTCCAATGTTTACTCTTTTTCAATATCTTTCTATTGATTGTCCATTTATCCAATTCTAATACCTATGCTAAAAAAAATTTCCTTCCAAATTTGAGCCTACTAAGCACAATATTTCCCTTTTTTTCATCTGTATTTTTTTTTAGGCATTTCTACAAAAAAAAAATCATCCGATTAAAATTATAGGTTAATATATTTTTTTCTTCTTGAAGTCGAATTTATTTTGAATATTTACTTTCCCAATTCTGACTTTTGGACTGAGTTATGGCCCTGAGAAGTTTGGGTTGTTTTTCCTTGTCTAGTACAACTTAAAAACTCTATTTTTCTTGCAATGTGCACTCTGAGTGTGTTTTATGTGCTTAATTTATATTCCAACAACCAGGTTTGAATGGATTAACTACCCATAGCCCCTAAGCACTCCACCATTTCCCTAGCCTCCTACACCTAGTGGGAGCCAATATTCACGATATTCTGGATCGAATGGCCCAAATTGTGCCACCACAACCTTCAAAAACCCCAACATACATCTTCATTATATATATATATATATATATATATATATATATATATATAATTTCGAACCATCAAACAAAAAGCCAAAAATGGCGTCTTCACTTAAAACCACAAGTTTCATTATGTTGGTTTCCAACATAATATCATAGAATATGTAAAAATATACCTAAAATAAGGCCCTTTTGCGATCTTTGACCACTGCAAGGCCATTAAAAAAAGCCTAAAAATTATTGTAACAACACAACGGCATTCACATACCCCAACTGAAATAAATTTTAAGATTATTCAATAAAGCTTTAAAATAAATTGGGTCAAAGTGCATTCCTCTATTTTTTTTAATTAAAAGTACAATTGACTTTGTACTCCATATTTCCTTTTTATACATTTTGTCAAACAATTGGAAAACATCCTTCAAAATTTTCCCTCATCCTTTATCTCTAGCCCATGTTGACTCAGTGTTGTAATCTAGCTCTAATACCACCTTGTAATGTCCCTGGCCCCCAACCAAGTAATGCTACTAACCCAGAAATCGAAACTCACCAAATCATTCACTAATTTTTCCAGCAGAGGCACATAATCCTGGGTTCATTGTCAGTGCCCCTGTTATTATGTGCAAAATGTGTTGTAATTATGTTATCTGGGTATTAACCCTAGCTATAAATCCATTAAAACATATCTAATTAACAAATAAACATGGGATTATTTTAGTCATTAACATTCACACATTAATTGGGGTTTACACATAATAAATCAGAGTTATAAATGGAAATTATATTTAACATGGAAAACTCTAATCATCAAAACCCATTAAGCTCATCACCATTTTTCACTTTGAAAACTAGGTTTATGCATAGGGTATTAGGATTTTCCCATAGTCGGGTATTTCCAAATTCATAGTGAAAACATCAAAAAACCCTAGAAATTTTGGCACAACGCCAAAGCCCCTTAAACTCCTCTGTATCCAATAATTCATTGTAAATCTTCCGATGAGACTATTACAATTATACCAAGGGTGAAACCCCTGCACCTGGCATTAATTAATCCAGTCACAATTATTACAAAAATATTACTTACAATACCCATCTATGAGAACCATGCATAACTTAACCATAAATTCACATAATTAACTATTAATATTCACATCAGAGAATGCACAACACAAAATAATATTAATCTCATCATTTATAAAACTTAACTAGGGTTTGTAGACATATTCATACAAATATATTTAACCCATGGTACTAAAAAAATACAACAAACCCCCAAATTAAGGTTTATCATCAAGACACATAAATACAAATAAAGTATATAATGTAAAGCATGTAACAAGTTAAAATTATGCACAAGTAATCATAAATACAAAACCTTGACTAGGGTTTTCACGAATACATGGCACATGAATATAAATCAACACATGGCACAAGAACACTTATCTATAATTGAAAACCAATTGGTTGCATGCTCTCCAACAATAAATCCCAACCACGGGTCAACCCCAATCTGGGGCTACAACTCCACAGGAAATAGTGAAAACCAAATAAAAAACACATGTCACCGGACATGGTACCAATCTAGAAAGCATTTCTCCAACCATAGGCCCCCACTCTCTTGAACCTATGCCCAAGTGGCACACACCTTCTTTACACTTTTTCAATCTCATGGTGGTGCCCACCTCTTAAGGGCACCTTACAGCAAACTAAGACAGTCTCAGTTCTAGGCTTGTAGGAGCTTATGTTTCTCTCTAGGCACCTTTCTAGTCATAAACCAAAATAGCTTCCAACTAGCTCAAAACCCAAAAAAAATTCTCCTTAATCATGCACAAAAAAAAAAATCACTAGAAATCTCATCAATTACAGATTTCAAGTTCAAGAATCACTAACTAATCCATAACTATGAATGAATGAATGCATTTCACAATCTCCTTGCTCCCTTCTCAGGAAACACACAAACACAAACACACACACACACACACAGATATATATATCTGTGTGTGTGTGTGTGTGTGTGTGTGTGTGTGTGTGTGTGGTCTCTCTCTGCCATGTGTCACCCTAAGAGCATGTGGACCCCAAGTTTCCTCTTCATCAACTCCTATCACACCCTTTGTTTCCTTTTTCACCATGTAATTGTACTACCCCCCATCCTCTTTATCGTGGAGTGGGATCCACATCTAGCTTATTTTATTATTAAAATATATACAACAATTTATTGTTGGGTGTGGATCTTGATTATCTTCTTAATTCATAAGTTGTGTTTCAGCCACGTTTGGAACCTAGTCCCTAACAAGGTGTGTGGGGGCCTTGCCCTACCACTAATTCCGCCGGGGGGGTCCAGGGGGGAGGAAAATTTTCCTTGTAAAATATTGTAATTTCGTAGTCAATATGGGTCATTCATTAAGAAAAATATATGACTGTAGAAGTTATGTTAATTTGGGGTTCTTTTCCCTAAAAGGAAACCCTCAATTTATATGAGGGAATTGCATTGTGATTGTGTATTATTCATTGTGAGAAAAATAGATGAGATTATGTGGGAACAACGAGGAAGCTACAATGGCTTTGTGGTAGGTTGTATCCCTTTATTTTGTTAGATAATATAAAAGGAAGGACTGTCTATTTCTCCATGGATTTTATGATTTTTTTTGTTTATTTTTCCGCAATATTTTATGTGTTCCATTGCTTTGTTATTTAATTTCTAGAATTTACATCATATTTACAATTTTTTTATCTTTGGCCACTTAGCCAAAACAAAATATATACATGAGCATGTAGCCCCAAAATATATCTAACATATCTACATGGGTGTACATGCCACATAATATAACTCGGCTCACTAGCCTATAGTCACATACATCTGACTGACCAGCCTAAATATCACTGTACATATATTTACATCATGTTATATGGGCATAGTATTACAGACTGGATGTGCTAAGGGGTAGATTTTAAAATGTCGCGCCATTGTTAAACAAGAGGTTGCACCATAGGAGCTTCTTCATCACGAAGTTGTGCACTAGTTGCCTCTTTATTTTCATCCATACTAATCAAATCTAATAAAATACATCATCATTTAATCATCCACAACAATTTTTTTATGGAATATCAATTGGAGGTTCATCTATCATGTTAGAAATTGGATTCTCCTTTTATAAAAGTGTGTATTTTTTCATACCTACACTTTCCTTTTTCTGCCACTTCAATGATCTTTTCTATGGTTTGTTTTTTCTTTGACTACTTTCTTTTCAACAATTGTCTTCCAATAAAAAATAAATATATATAGTGTCTTCCAATAACAAAATTTTTCCTCCAATTATACAAGAAAAAAAATATTATTCCTATGTATTATAAAAAGGGACAAAAAAATCTTTCAATTTCACAGCACGATAAAAACATTCACCTTTCAATTCCACCAGAAGGAAAAAAGTGTTTTCCAATTCCTTAACAAGACAATAATTATCTTAAATCACTCAAATTTCCTTCTAATTACATAAAATGTGGCTTCTAGTTACACAATAAGACAAAAACTTAATTGCCAATAAGACAAGTGGACAAAATTCTTCTTTCCAATTACATGAAAACTCATTATCACTACTTTTTTTGTGTTTGTTATCTAGATTTATTTTTGGATGTCGGGGGAGTGGAAATCATGTGAGGAAGAAGGCTAGAAGAAAAAGCATGCTCCCCCCCCCTCTCTCTCTCTTTCCTCCCCATCACTTTCTCTCTCTCTCTCTCTCTATCTATCTATCTATATATATATATATATTCTTCCCTTTATCTTCCCTATTGGAACAAGGTCTCCTACAAAGCTGCGAGTCTGGTCCATTTTGTGTATTTTTTATTATATTTAGTCTAACGCAGGGGTTTTGGGGTGGGTAAAAGCCCCTAATGCATTGTAAATGGGTCAAGGGTAGACCAAGAGTCCACAAACCACGGTTTGCGGGCCATTGGATGCGTAGGCTAAAATAGTATAAGTAGTTGAACCTTTTTGAGTTGTAGGACAGACTAAGAATGAAAAGAGATTGATGCTAAGTGCGAACTGGTAGATCTGGTTAGGGTTGTTGGGGAAGGACTCCTGCTATTGTGTGCGTAGAGATTCTCTGTCCTGCTGTGTGTGGACCTTGCTGCTGTGTGCACAAGTTGGGTTTTGGGGTATTGTAAGTAGATCTGATGGATTAATGAATGTGGAAGTATCGTTGAATATCTTAATCCATTAGAATTACTGTGATATGAATCTGTGATGTTTGGTTAGTTAATATATGATGTTGTGTTATTGATTTAAGTTGCGAACATATTTGTGTTACTTGTTTATGCTACGATCTAGATCTATTCTGTTTCACTTCATGCAAGAATATCTGGAATAATTGTGTTATCGTTATGTGAGTTCATGATCTATTGATTACTTTGAATATCATTTCTATTTTGCATGTGGATGTGAAGGATATTAGTAGATCTGGGTTCTACATCATACGATCTGGTAGCTATAGAGTTGAATGCAACTCATCTTGACTTACCTACCCTCTCCCAATGTGCAGAAACCTGGTTCCAGCACCCTTCCATACTGCTTTGGGTGAGACTTTGGCCTGCGCAAGCAAGTCACTGCCAAAAGGGCCAGTAGTATAGGGCTGTGTTGGCAACCCTTGAACCTTTGAACCTGGGTCAGGACCCCTCGAGCCAAAAAATGGTTTCGTTGCAGGGACCGGGAGCATTTTGAGAGAAGGATCGGGTAATGCCAAGGCCGTACTGGAAGCCTGAAAGAAAGGAAATTGACGAATGGTTTGAACAGCAAGTTCAGGAATTTGTCGTAAAATAAAATCGCAGTGAGAGGTTGACCACTAAAGAGTGGAATAATAAGTACATTTTCACAGAGATCTACGAGATCTTCTTTGAAATGATTGCGATCGAGCTCCAGGAGTGGCTCGCAAGGTTGGTAGAATTTCAGAAGTGTTGGAAGGATGAGTGGGTCACGGAGTGGACCCCCGAACTAATCCAGCAGTTAGAAAAGGTTGATAACACCATCACTCGCACGGTGGACCATTGGGTAGACAGTGTGTTAGGAGGATTTGTGACAGAGTTTTCCATCGATCCGTTTGTCTCCTACTCTGAAGCAAAGCGAAGATTCTTCAAGGAGTTCTGAGGTAAGTTTCTAAAGACCTTACCATTGTTGATCAAGATATTATTATGTGAAAAGAGTATTCTGTGTAGCCATACCGAGTGAATGACCTCTGATCTGGACGGGAGCACAACGCGAAGTGGAAAATACTACAGAACCAACATAAAAGGAGATAGATTTGTCTACAATCTGGTAAGAGAAGCAGCTGCGCAGATTCCTCCAGCCACACCACTTTCAAACCAGCCTAGGGGTAAGAATTCACCTACACCTCCACCACCACTTGAAGACGACATGGCTACGCACATGAATTTGTTGAACTTTAAGGGTGTGGGAGATGAAGACATGGATCAGTTCTAGTTTTTTGTGGGATCGGTATGGACTGCGCAAAACGTAGCTAGTGATGCGGTGAAAAGGGCACAGTTGTCCCTTGCCTTCAAAGGAAGAGCTTTGGACTGGTACATCGGATACATCGGTCAAAACGCAAATGCAACCATTGAAGATATTAAGAACGCCCTGAAACAACAGTTCAAGAAACCTAAGTCCTACTCTCAAATCGTGGTTGATCTAAAGGATTTTAAGAAAGGGCCTTCTGAATCTCTGTGAGAGGTCGATCAGCGACTGAAGAAGGTGATCAGAGAAGGGGGATTCCAATATGATGACAAACAACACACAAAATGGTTCATCGTTATGTTGCTACCTCACCTGCACATACCTATGGGGCACCAAAATTTCTAATCACAGGAGAAAGCCTTGGAGGGTGCCATGAAGTTAGAAGTTGCGCCTCGAGACGAGACTCAGTTGGGCGTCCAATAGATCTAGGGACAGCTGGAAGCGATGCACATAGAGATCCAAAATCTGTGGAAGGAACGAGGGGCAGAGGCTAGCCCCGAGAGATGGTGCATACGATGTCGGGTGAATGGTCATACCAAGGATAACTACCCTCTGTTAGCGGACTATATGCAGGCCAAGGGGACTAGCCCATTGCGCCCTAGGGAAGCTACAGGACCCAGTGGGCCAGCACTCTGGTGTGATGATTGTCGCGTTGCGGGGCTGCAAGATACCAACCATTGTCCCTGCCTTGCTGCGTAAGTTCCAGAGGTAAAGTAGCAATGGTGCAGGTTCTGTAAATCGGTGGGACATGATGAAAAAACCTGCCAGGCATATGATTTTATGATTGATCAAGGAAACTTATATAGAGTAAAATTAGACCCTGCGTCGCCAAGAACCCCCGCAGGCATAGGTGGCTCCCCATTAAGGGGCATGGGAGGAGGGCGAGGTGGAAGTGTAGGTTGGGGACAAGATCAGCTAATCTGTTATAACTGTGGAGAAGCAGGACACTTTGCAAGGGCATCGGGGGCATGGGAGGGGGGCGAGGTGGAAGTGCGGGTTGGGGACAATGTCAGCTAATACATTTATAACTATGAAGATCGAGGACACTTTGCAAGGGACTTGTTAGAGTCAGTCTTTACAACCCTCCATCAGAGATCATTTCTCTTTTTTCATTTCATTGTTTAGGTGTCTCATTCCGCTCACTCATCTGCATTCTGTTAGGGGCATGCCATTGACTGACGGAAGGGTATGGTTTTCCTGTTTCCCTCATGTTTGTACCTGCTGGGTTGGTCAATTTTTCCAAAATCATCAAAGTTCAGTTCATGTCATTTGCAGTCATTGATGCCATTTTGGTCAAAAAGAGTCATTTTATTTTTAGTCCAAGGTCCGGTCTTCTTTTTTTTCAAGTAATACCCGCAGGCCATGAGGAGGTTCTTATATGTTTCCAGTTCAAAATTTTTATTATCAAACATATTCGAGGACATTTCTTGTTCAAAACTCTGTTTTGAATAAGAAATTGTCGCATTCATTTTTGTAATGATCATGTATTTTTCCGTCATGAATATTTCAAAGCAGGCTCTGGTTTTCATTTTCCAAACGTCAACGCCAACATCCCTACAAAAAATCAAATAATTTCATCGAGGGGTAACTCGAAGTGGGTGAAAAAGCAAAATGAGAACTTGAATCAAATGAAAAGTGCCAAAAGTCAAAAAACATTACAAAATGGGCTTTTGGAGAAAGAAAAAATGAAAACCATCTCTATATAAGATTTTCTCAAAGTCATATATCCATTTGCATCGAGTTTCATTCAGAAAATCTCAAGAAATCGTTTCGAGGTTGGTGAAAAGCGTGACAGAGAGGTCGTGATGCTGTGTGAAAGATAAGCGCTTGCGATTGCATAGGAAAAGGCGACACACCAAATTGACGACGCATTGGGCAGGCGGCAGTCATCTTTTCCTGTGGCCTTGGCGCACCCACAAACGTCGCGCAGGTGTGCGCCCGCGGCGCATAAACCCTAAGTGAAATTCATCCCAGTTCCTCCAAAACTCATTGAAATGCTTCATTACTCAAGTAAGTCCTGAGGCACAGTGCGGTGATTTTATTTATGTGTGATGTGTTTAGAAGTGAATATTTTGGTGTTTGAATGGTGAAGTATTTAACCCTATCACACCAAATTTTTCTCCCAAGGGTTTAAAAGGAGGTGGTTCAAACGTGAATTTTGGGTGCTTAAACTCTCATTTCATTGATATGTATGCTCACCTTCGTGACTATCATTGTTGTCACTATTAGTTTGTCACATTACTTACCACAGTCCACGGTTTCTCTCATATTCCATTCTGTAATCGAATCGCTGCCATATTATCATATCACGGCCCATTGTTATAACACTATCCTATATCCCTATACCCTTTGTCCCATGTTTTAAATTCCCAAACCCTATTGTTTCCCACCACTTCATAGCATTGATAAAATCCTGATTACCAAACATTCAAGGGTTGGCTTATGTCCTTGATTTCGATTATATATTGTCATTGCACTCATATCCCTCAAAACTACAAGTCCCATCACTATCACCCATTCCCATATCATTTGTAAAGGTGTCTAATCTCAAAGTTTTCCAAAGAAGTGAGTAAATGTCTGTCCATTCCAAAATCACTTGACAGTCCATTGTATTCACTTTGACACTTCCTTACAGCCTCTCATTTCATGTGACACATTTTGGCATTGAACCAAATACACCAATTGCTCATTTTCTAATCAACCAAGCATACAGTTGACAAACACATTTCAACACCATGTTAGAGACAGATTCACCATATGAGCAGGGATATGAGCTAGACAATGATTCATCTACTGAGCTTAATGTACCAAGGAGATCTCACAAAAGTGGCAGGCATGTCAGGGAGGAGCCCACTTCTTTGACCCAATTGCAGGCTTGCCCGCTTGCAATGGATTGTTTTCAGCGTCAGTCATGTTTCCATTATTGTGAGATGATTTCCCAAACTCAGCATCATCATGAGTTAGCTCGCCTATTTGTTCTACATTTTCATGATGGCCGTGTAAACCTTGCTGGAGTAAACTTCATTTTGTCACCAGAGACCATTGCTCAAGCCACCGGAATACCAAACATAGGAGAGGAATGGAACAAACGACAGCAGCTAGAGAAATCCTATTATGAGCCATATATCAGACCTGGATATATGAGGCAACTGAGCAGGGTATTTCCATTCCGATTTCTGAAGGATGAGTATGCACCATTGATGAAACTCATCATTCGTTATTTCAATTGTGAAGGGCGCTTTTCACGCTTGTAAGCATATCACATCTGGTTGTTAATGCATTTCACGAGAGTGCGGTTGATGAGCATTCCATACTTCATGTACCGTAACATAGAGCGAATGACATTCCTCGTATAGAAGAAGACCCCAACATAGTAGCATAACAACATTTACCATTACGCGCTCATCAAGATCATGGTGGTACATCAGCTTACATAGCAGGGCATTGCTTGGGAGGAGTTCATTTCCCGTGACTTATTTGCCTCCCTTGTGACCTCCCAGAGAAAAGGGGGCATGAGCGGAAGCCTTCACATCGGTTTGACGATCGGCGGCCATTAGTGCTATCTCCACATGGTGTGGAAGGGGTCTCGCCGACATCGGCACGGAGTACGGGTTCGGGATCTTGATTTTGTTTTGATCGATGTTGATGCGAGCTCTCCTAGCTCGAAACTGAAAGAGATCATCCAGGAGCAAAAGGCCGAGATTGACACTTTGACGGTGAAGTTACGGAAGGCTCGATAAGGTTATACATTATTTGGAAACGATGGAATAAACGGCTGGATATACGGAGACACTCTTAGAGTTGTGGCAAATAAAGGTTAATTGTGCATTGGCCCGAAAGAGACCAGGTGACATGACACCAGTTGAGCGAGAGACTTGCCTTACGCACGTCAACATTCATCTGGAGAAACTCTTGGAAAAGGCCAATAGGGACAAAGACATGCTCAGACATATGAAGACTCACTATTGGGCCCGTACACATGTTTGCAGAGCAAAAATGAAGATCTTGAAGGCAAGGTTGAGAAAGGAACTGAAACGTCGAAAGAGGCTGGATCCACTCCGAATATTGGCCGAAGCTTCCTTGGATGAGCATGAGACATGATGGGAGACCTTCACTCCAAATTTCAGAAAATTTGGATAATATTTTGTCATTTTGAAAATTTTGGTTGCAAAATAAGTTTTTAAGCGACGTGCGCTATGATTGGGACACCTTACGGAGGAAAACTTGACATTTTTGGATTTTTCATGGAAATTTGTGCATGTTTAGGAATGGCCGAAGCATTTCATCACATTCTGGGCTGCCTAAAGGGCCAAAAACACCATGAAAATCACCTTTTTGCCACCTTTTGCACCAGCAGGAAGTAGTCTTGGGAGATTGAAGTTTTGGAGAGGCAAATGAGCTCCAAATTGGACAATTCCACTTGGGTTGGATAGCAGACATACAGGGCTTTCCAAATAGCTATCATGAGCTCAATTTTGACTTCAGGAAGGGGTTAGACTTGTCTATATATTGTATTTTCTGAGACATTTTCAGGGTTGGACTCTTGGGAAAAGTTTGGCACTCCATTGTATATCCATTTTCAGTTTTTGGCAAAGGAAAGACCAGAGTTTTGCAGCACTTGTTGGGATCCTTGTGGCTTCTAAGTTTTGATGATGTTTTTCTCCATGTTATTGTAAGTTTCATTAATTTTATATGTATGCCATTTCCCTTCTCTTTTCTTCTGAATTAAACGAATGAGTAATTGAGGTAGAATTCATTAGTTTGTTGGTGCTCTGCCTTAAACTTTTGTTTAATTTTACATGTTTCTCGTCAGTTTGAAGAGGATCCTTGCACTCTCTTTCCCTCTTCAGCTCCTCAGAAGTATTTTCAATCCATTCATTTGATCTAAGACATCAAATTCATTGCCTTCCCTGCCCCAACTTGAACTCTGCAAGAATTTGGCCTCATCCCCAAGCCCAAAAATTGTCTTTCCCCTTTTTCCAAAAAAATCCCAAAAAATCAAAATCAAACCCTCCTATTTGTTTATCTAGCCTAATATCAGTTGTTGTTTTAGTCATCTCAAGCCCCTTTGAATATTTTCATTGAGATTGACCCGGAGAGAGCCCTCTCCTGTCCTCGTAGGGCTAGCTACGAGGCTGAGCGTGGTTTGGTGTTGTCCTTTTTCTGCCTTATTTTAGCCTGAGGTGGATTTGGGAACTAACATAGTGGCGACCATATTGGGGAAGAAAATGGTTTTCTTGTTGATGTTATTTGTTTCATAAGTTACAGACAGAGTCTGAATTCATGCCAGGTAGCTTTCGAAACGCTTTTGCTTTGCATTAGTGGAAGTAGATAAACGCTGCTTCAGTCGATCTCTGGTTTAGCTTGTGAACGTGACATTTGCCTTGTGTTTTACCCCAGTACATTATATCGTTCTGGACTTTTGGATGATTGAGTCAAGAATTTGATAGGCTGAATAGATTGTTTTGTCCTTTGATTTTTGAATAGATCAACACACTAGCTTCAAGAAGACATACTAGATCAAATCCTGATCCTTATCCACCTCTCGTGTATGAGAATCCCAACCTGATTCCAAGAAATTTTCGTCGAGAAGCTCCCGTGTTTCCTCTGTTTAAATCTCATTCATACCCTACTATATTTGAATACATCGAAGACATTGAGTTTGATGATCAGTTCGAGTTATCCTTGTTCGAAACCAAATCCGAAAGTGATACTAGTTATACCATCATAAATCCCAAGTTAATTAAGTATATTGAGGTTGAACAAGCTAATCAATCCATTGATAATTATATTCTGAACCTTCAGAACTCTATTGTGGCAACGAATATTCCCGATTTTATTGAATCCGCTTCTGAAACTCTTGGTCCATCAGTAGCTACATCTGATTCACAAGTTCACGCTGAGCCTTCTTTTATTCCTACCATTCCAGTGCAACCATTGATATCTGATCAGCAATCAGCATTATTTCCTCCTCCATCTCCACCACATACACCTCGAACACCCACTGCTCCTATTCCACTCGTTTTTCCAAGACAGATCATAAATCCACCAAGAGCCATGGCTGCTAGATTCGCACCTCTTGTCTTGCCAGCAAACTTGGATCCTATGCCCGCTGATTATCAGAGTAAAATTCCTTTGTTTGATGGTACTCCTCAAAGTATGCCCGCTCAACAGCATATTGATAGAATGACAGACTTTTTTGACCTGCATGAAATTGATGAAGAGAATGTCTCCATGAGATTGTTTGTCCAAAATTTTGGAGGTGAGGTACGCAAGTGGTTCAGAGCTTTACAACCCGGAAGTATTAATACATTAGAAGACCTTCAGAGACAGTTTCTAGATCGGTGGGAGATGAAGAAAGATCCGCTGCAAATCACTTCTGAGTATACTAAGATCAAGCACAATCCTGGTGAGTCCGTCCAAGACTATATTATCAGATTTAATGCGGTTTATAATGCAATTCCTGATGACTTGAGGCCTTCTAAGAAGTCAGCTTTGTTAAAATTCCCGGATGGTTTTGATCCGGAGATGGCCTATTCATTACGAGATAGAGATCCGCCTACTTTAGAGGACATGCAGAAGATTGCCGTGAGTGTTGAGGCAAACTTGAATGATAAGAGAGCTAGACTGAAAGCCGAGAAGAAATTTGTGATAAAAGAAGAAGCTTCTACATCTACAGATCAGATACTTCGCGAAATGGGAAAGATGTTCGAAAGGCTCACTCTTGATAAGCCCGAACCACACATTCTGAATCCTAACTTCCGTGGTCAGCAGCAGCCCCAATTCAGGATTAAGCAACGAGAACAGCGAGCACAAGAACCAGCAGTCCAGCAGCAAGTAAAGACACCTCTTCAGCAGAATTTTGTTGGTCAGGATTCAGATGATGAAGATGATGTAGTGGGGGAGGAAAATCATTTCTTTACTCCTGATGATTTGCCCATTTATATCACTGAAGATGAGGAGTATGCAGAAAGTTCAGCGGTACAAAGAGATGAGGATTTTATCCTAGCTAATGATGCAACCCTTGAGGAGGAGTCGGATGAGTATCAGAGAGGATATATGAATGCATTGTTAGCTCAGCAGAAGCAATACTCTCTTAGAAATAGAGATGTACCAGTCAATCCCATTCAGAAGAGGAAGGAAGTTTCAGCGCCTAAAAATGATTCACTTGTTGCACAAAAGAAAGCAAAAGAGGTAGTTGATCCCGCTGCCACTAAGTCATCATCAGCAGAAAAAATCAAATCAGCCAATTACATCGAGAGAGAAGGTTGAAAAGAAAGAGGTTCCAGCCAAAGAGATCGAAAAGACTTCAGCTTTTAGTTTGGAGAATGAAATTTCAAAATTGAAGGTATCCATCCCCTTGACTGAATTAATGAAGAACAACAGTAATAAAGGTCAAGTTTCTAGAATTTTGAATTTTGATCCCATGTCTGATATGGTGAATATTGAAGATGATCAACCGGAACTGATATTTGGACCAGCTTTAGATGGTGAGTCTCCGGACAGCGAAGTGCCTCCTTTTTATATTAGTCTTCGATTGCATGAGTTTGTATTGCATAATGCCATGTTCGATTCCGGTGCTTCCCATAACCTTATGCCGAAAGCAATCATGGAGAAGTTGGGTTTAGACATTACCAGGAAGTACCATGATCTTTATTCATTTGATTCTAGCAGAGTGAGATGTATTGGGCTCATTAAAGACTTGGTTGTAAGTTTGGATCAGATTCCCACAAAGAATGTTTTGATGGACGTTGTTGTAGCAGACATTCCTCCGAGATTTGGTATGTTGCTTTCCAGATCTTGGGGAGAAAAATTGAAAGGGACATTACAATTAGATTTCTCCTATGCGACGATTCCCGTGTTTGGCCAAATGAGAAAGTTGTATCGGGAACAAAAAATGAAGTATATGATTACCACTAAGGAGAAACCGGTTAATCATCCGCTTAATTATGTACATACAGATCTAGAGTCTTTTGTTTTGTTTTCCGATAGTTTTAATGATGTAGATAGTCAGTTGGTTCAAGCAGAAGATATCCCAGAGATTACCGAGAATTTCAGAGAATTTTTGCAAAAAGAAAGGTAGCTACCGGAAAGCACAGTTGAGCAATCAGCTAAAGATAGTGGACAGCAAGCAGAAAAAACAGAGCTAGCACAATTTCAGCACTTAGAGGATGATGAAGAGGGTCTATGGACCATGGATTTCGATGGTGCAGTGGGCAATGATGCTGCTGGGATTGGTATTTGGGTACGCAGTCCTTTTTCCGTTCCTAACAAGGTACCAAGCAATGTACGGGTATGTTCTTACAAGTTGGCATTTGATTGTTCGAACAATGAGGCTGAGTATGAAGCTCTGATTGCTGGCCTAAAGATTCTTAGAAAGCTGAATGCTAAGAGAATTGCGGTCTATGGCGACTCCGAATTGGTGATTAAGCAGGTAAAGGGTGAATATCAAACGAAACATCCACGGATGCGGGCTTACCAGAATGTTGTCCTTGATATTTTGAAGCAATTTTTAGATTACACCTTGACTTGTATTCCTCGCACCCAAAATGGAATTGCAGATGCACTTGCCAAAGCGGCAAGTAACTTGAAAATCCCAATGAATTCAAGTAATAAATTCGAGATTCATGTGAAGCACCGTCCTACCGTACCGGATAATCAAAGATGTTGGCAAGTTTTCCAAGATGATGATGAGATTAATGATTTTCTGCAAAGTAAAGGTAAGTTCAAAGATACCTCAATCGATATGGAATTTGATGATGGTGATGATGTTCAAGTTAATCAAATGGAAGTGTTACAGCTGAAAGATAACATTATTCCTAAAGGTTTGATACCTTTAGAAGAACTCTTCGATCAAGATGATGTGGCCAAGAAACCAACTTTACGACCGACTGAAAAAGGAGTAGAGGATGTAAATATTGGGACAGTTGAAAACCCCAAAATGGTAAAGTTATCCAAGTCATTGTCACCGGAGGTAAGAGCTGAATATGTGAGTTTGTTGTCTTCATTTTCTAATGCTTTCGCTTGGGATTACTCAGATTTAAAGACGTATGACACCAATATAATCCAGCATACTATCCCAATTAAGCCTAATCAGAAGCCTTTTAGACAAAAGCTAAGAAGAATCAATCCAAAGTTGCTGCCATCGATTGAGAAGGAGGTAAACAGGTTGTACAAAGCAGGAATCATTGTTCCCATCAGATTTTCTGATTGGATTTCCAATTTAGTGCCAGTGCGGAAAAAGACAGGTGAGATTCGGTTGTGTATTGATTTCAGAAATTTGAACAAGGTGTCATTGAAGGACAATTATCCATTGCCTAAGATGGATCATATATTGCAGCGAGTAGTGGGTGCATCTCAGATGTCACTACTTGACGGTTATTCTGGATATAACCAAATTTTGGTTCATGAGGACGACCGCGACAAAACAGCCTTCACCACTCCGTGGGGGACATTTCACTATGCCAAGATGCCATTTGGTTTGAAGAATGCTGGTGCAACTTTCCAGCGGGCGATGGACATGGCTTTTGCGAATGAAAAAGATGTGCTCCTTGTTATATACCTTGATGATTTGACTGTCTTCTCAAATTCAAATGAAGAGCATATGTATCACTTGAAAGTTGTTTTTCAGAAGTGCAGAAAATATGGTGTCTCGCTTAATCCTAAAAAGAGCTTGTTCACTATGGATGAAGGTAAATTACTTGGGCATATTATTTCTAAGGATGGTATTCGTATTGATCCGGCACGTGTTGAAGAAATCCAGCAAATTGACCCTCCTAGGAACAAGAAAGAAATTCAATCTTTTAACGGTAAGATGAACTTTTTACACCGTTTTGTCCCAAATCTTGCTGAGCATTTGAGAGAAATAACAAATATGCTGAAAAAGGACAGCCAAGTGAAGTGGACGGAAGATGCGATAAAGTCCTTTGATTTGGTGAAGTTGGCACTATCTTCAGCTCCGGTGTTAATCAGCCCGGATTACACACAAGATTTCATTTTGTTTTCCTTCGCTTCGGAACACACCATGGCAGTGGTGTTAATGCAGAAAAGAGATGGACATGAGAAGCCCATAGCATTTTTCAGTCGAACTATTAGAGACACAGCCCTGAAATACAACATCATTGAGAAGCAAGCTTTGGCACTGGTAAAGGCATTGAAAGACTTCCGAGTATACATTTTGCATTCCCATATTTTAGCTTATGTTCCTAACGCTGTCGTGAAAGATGTTTTAGTACAGACTGATCCGGAAGGAAGACGTGGCAAGTGGATCGCAACTTTGCTGGAATATGATGTGGAAATAAGGCCCACGAAGATGATCAAGGGACAGGGACTAGCGAAGCTTATGGCTGAATCTAATTTGCACGCATTAGACATAAATCTGATTGCTGCTATGTCTGATGAAGATGAGGAGAATGCGCCACTTCAGGTATCGGAAATGTTTGTTGATTCCCCATGGTATTCAAATATCACCTATGTTCTTCAAAATTTGTCATCACCGCCCGGCATGACTTGAAACAAAGGTAGGACCTTGAAACTGAAGGCTGCGAAATTTTGTATTTTGAATTTTGCACTTTATTGGAAGGATCCAGGTGGTGTGTTATTGAATTGTTTGGTGGAGGAAGAAGCGAAGAAGGTAATGGAAGATTTTCACAAAGGTGACTGCGGCGGTCATCATTTTTGGAAGACAACTGCAAATAAGATTTTGAGGGCAGGGTAATATTGGCCCACATTGTTTGCTGATGTCTACAAAACAGTCAAAGGCTGCCATGAGTGCCAGATTTTCGAAGGAAGACAAAAATTACAGCCATTGCCACTCAAGCCTATTGAGGTAAGCGCCCCTTTCCAGCAGTGGGGTTTGGATTTCATCGGGGAAATCCATCCTCCTTCCTCAGGACAGCATAGATGGATTCTAACAGCCACCGATTACTTTACGAAATGGATCGAAGCAGTGCCCACAAGACAAGCCACCGATTCGGTAATTATTTCTTTCCTTGAGAACAACATTTTGTCCCGTTTTGGTTGCCCGAGTAAATTGATCACAGATAATGCAGCGGCTTTTAAATCAAGAAAGATGATTGAGTTTTGTGCGAAGTATAAAATCATTTTGGGGCATTCAACCGCCTATCATCCGCAAGGTAATGGTTTGGCGGAATCTTCCAATAAGTCTCTAGTCAATATCATTAAAAAGTTGTTGGACATCAATAAGAAGAGTTGGCATAAGAAGCTGGTGAATGCGTTATGGGCTGATCGGGTAAGTCAAAAGAAGTCAATTGGTATGTCTCCTTTCGAGTTGGTTTATGGAGTAGATACAGTTTTTCCTACTTCACTTGTTGTTCTAGTAGTCAAGCTTCTTCAGGAGGCTGGTAGTGAAGAAAGCCATATATAGAGAAGGATAAACTAGATGATTCATTTACAGAAAACGAGGGAAGAGGTATTCCAGAATACATTCAAGTTGCAGGAAAGAATAAAAAAGATCTATGACAGGAAAGAGAAGGCAGATAAATTCCAGTTGGAGGAAGTGGTACTAAATTGAGATGCTAGGAATGAAGACAAAGGTAACCACGGTAAGTTTGAAAATCTCTGGAAAGGTCCATTGAAGATAGCAGCATATCGAGGTCAGAACGCCTTTCTTTTGAAGGAGATGAATGGTGAAGACTGTCCAGGAGGGCCGATCAATGGTTGGCTACTCAAGCACTACCATTTCTAAGTTGTTTTCTGCTGATCATTGTCATTGTACATATCATGTTTTTCAATTTCATTGTAAGTGTGCACTGTAGTCTTTTCTTCAGTATGGGGCCCGAAGCGAAGGCTATAATCCTGAGGAAGGATTTCAGTTTTCATTTGAGTTTGTTGAGTCTGTTTGGTTCAGTCATTTCTGTTTCAAAGGTTGAGTTAGTTTAAGTCAAAGTTTCAGTCAAATAAATTCAGTCAATAAATTGAGTTATTAGTCTTTTGTCGATTTGTCAAAATAATGGATTCCATGGCCCAATGGATGAAGGCATTGGTCTGCTCTCCCAAATATCTGCCATTCTTGGCACCTCCAAGGAGCTACCATCCCCATTGGAGCCAATGTTAGATTCGGTCCTTACATTCCTCCGTCAGAGATCATTTCTCTATTTGTATTTCATTGTTTAGGTATCTCATTCCGTTTGTTCACCTACATTCCGTTAGGGGCATGCCACTGACTGACAGAAGGGTTTGGTTCTCTTGTTTTCCCTCATGCTTTTACCTGCTGGGTTGGTCCAAACTCCTCAAAATTCATCAAAGTTCAGTTCATGTCATTCACAGTCATAAATGATTATTTTGGTCAAAAAGAGTCTTTTAGTTTCTGAGTCTAGGGTTTGGTTTTTTGGCATGTTTAATAAATGCCCACAGGCCATCAGGAGGATTTCAATAAGTTTTCAAATCAAATTTTTTCATCATCAGACATATTTGAGGACATTTCTTGTTCAAAACTCTATTTTGAATAAGAAATTGTCGCATTCATCTTTGTAATAATCATGTATTTTTCCATATTGAAGATTTCAAAGTAGGCTCTGGTTTTCCTTTGCCAAACATCAACGCCAACATCCCTGCAAAAATCAAATAATTTCATCAGTCCAAACTCAGAAAATCATTGAGAAAGTAAAAGACAGAACTTGAAATCAAATGAAAAGTGCCAAAAGCCAAAAAAACATTACAAAATGGGTTTTTGAGGAAGAAGAAATTAAAACCATGTCTATAAGATATTTCTCAAAGCTATTTAAACCATTTGTATCAAGTTCCATTCAGAAAATCCCATTGAGAAGTCAAATTTCAAAGTTGAAGAGAAAACTGCATTTTAGAGGGGCCGTGAGTGTGTTGAAAGACTGAGCGCGGCGCATAAGGAAGAGGCGCGGCGCACCAAATTAACGCGGTGCATTGGGCCGAAACTGACAGTGTCTTTTTCCACAGGTGCGACGCACCCACAGAGCGCGGCGCACTGGGTGTGCGCGCGGCACATAGAGCCCTAAGGCCGAAATTCATACCCGCTCCTCCAAAACTCATTTCAAATCGCTTCATTCGCCTCCAAGTAAGTCCACAAGGCCGGTGCAGTGATTTTATTTATGTGTGATGTGTTTAGAAGTGAAGATATTGGTCTTTGAATGGTGAAAGATTTAACCTTATATCCACATCAAAATTTTCTCCCAAGGGTTTAAAAGGAGGTGGTTCAAAACATGAATTTTGGTGCTTAAACTCTCATTTCATTGATATGTATGCTCCTGCCAATGACTATCATTGTTGTCACTACTAGTTTTGTCACATTATACACCACAGTCCCACAGTCTCTCTCCTATTCCATCACTGCTGTCACTGCCATATTATCATATCATAGTCCCATTGTGATATCACTATCCCATATCCCTATACCCTTTATCCCATGTGTTAATTCCCAAACCCTATCACTTGTTACTACCATTGACAAACTCTTAATTGCCATAACATTCACGGGCTGGCTTATGTCCTTGATTTCACTTTTATATTTTCATTTCATTGACTCTTGTCCCTAAATTACCCCCCTATCACTATCACTCTATCACTATCACCCATTCCCATTACTTATAATCCCCAAATCCCCATACAGTCAAACAGTGGCTATCTTCACGTTCAAAACTCACTTGAAAGTCCTTTTCCCACTGTGGTATTTCTTATAGCACTTTAATATATATGTGACCATTTGGGCATTGAAAAAAATTCACCAATTTCTCATTTTCTAACCAACCAAGCAAACAGTTGACAAACACATTTCAGCACCATGTCAGGGACAGATTCACCATATGAGCAGGGGTATGAGCAGGACAGTGATTCATCTACCGAGCTTAATGTGCCAAGGAGATCTCACAAAAGTGGCAGGCATGTCAGGGAAGAACCCACTTCTTTGACACAATTGCAGGCTTGCCCGCTTGCAATGGATTGTTTTCAGCGTCAGTCATGTTTCCAGTATTGTGAGATGATTGCCCGAACTCAGCATCATCATGAGTTAGCTCGCCTATTTGTCCTACATTTGCATAATGGTCGTGTAAACCTTGCTGGAGTGAATTTCACTTTGTCACCAGAGACTATTTCTGAGGCGACCGGGATACCAAACATCGGTGAAGAGTGGAATAAGCGACAACAGTTGGATAGAGCATACTATGAGCCTTACATCAGACCTGGATATTTAAGGCAGCTGAGCAGGGTATTTCCATTCCGATTTCTGAAGGAAGAGTATGCACCATTGATGAAACTTATCATTAGGTACTTCAGTTTTGAAGGGCACTTTTCACACTTGTATGCGTATCACATCCGGCTGTTGATGCATTTCATGAGAGTACGGTTGATGAGCATTCCATATTTCATGAACCATAAGATAGAGCGGATGATGGTCCTGGTGCAAAAGAAGACTCCGGAGCAGTAGCATAACAGCATCTATCATTACGCGCTCATCAAAATCATGGTGGCACATCAAAATTTGCACAGGTATCAAGCCGGACTGGCCTATATTTCCCATGATTTCTGGCAGATTCACCACAAATTTCTCCCGAGATTGTTGTTGATGAGGCGTAGCCTTCACATCAAGCTTGAGGTTCCCGAGACTCGAGCATATCGCTGCTCCAAGGTGTGTGATAATGTAGAGGCCAACAGCCTATTTCAAACATCACTGTATCAGTACTATCTCCACTGTGTGTAAGGGTCTCGTTGACTTCATCAGTCACGTAGTACTATCTCCACATGGTGTGGAAGGGGTATCACCTTCTACATCAGCACTGTGCATGTGTTCAGACAGAGGTGTGGAGGCCTATGCACGGCGAACCCCTCCAGAGGCCAAGATACTGATTTTGTTTTGATTGATTTTGATGCGAGCTCTCCTAGCTCGAAACTGAAAGAGATCATCCAGGAACAAAAGGCTGAGATTGACACTTTGACCGTGAAGTTACAGAGAGCTCAGTGGGTTATACATTATTTGGAGCAGCGTAATAAACAACTGGAGGATCAGCACACACTCATCGAGTTGCGGCAAATCCGTGAAGACCGTGCATTGGCTCGGAAGAGACCAGGTGACATGACACCGGTTGAGCGAGAGACTTGCCTCACACACGTCAACATTCATCTGGAGAAGCTCTTGGAAAAGGCCAATAGGGACAAAGACATGCTCAGACATATGAAGACTCACTATTGGGCCCGTACACACGTTTGCAGAGCAAAAATGAAGATCCTGAAGGCAAGGTTGAGAAAGGCATTGAAACGTAGAAAGAGGCCAGATCCACTTCGAATCTTGGCCAAAGCTTCCTTGGCTGAGCATGAGGCATGATAGGAGACCTTCACTCCAAATTTCAGCAAATTTGGAGAAGATTTTGTCATTTTGAAAATTTTGGTTGCAAAACAGGTTTTTCCGCCCGACGCGTCGCGCCACCCGACGTGCGCTTATGATTGGGACACCTTCTGGAGGAAAAATTGACATTTTTGGATTTTTCATGGTAATTTATGCATGCTCAAGAATGGCTGAGAGATTTCATCAAGATCTGGGTGGTCTTAAGGGCCAAAAACACCATGAAAATCACCTTTCTGCCACCTTTTGCAAATTTGAACAGAAGTAGTCTTCAGAGATTGCGCTTTGAGGGGCAATTGAGCTTCAGTTCGGGAAATTCCACTTGGGTTGGATAGTAGACATCAAGGGCTTTCCAACGAAAATCATGAGCTCCACTTACTTCGGGAAGGGGTTAAGGTACTTGTCTTTATATTGTATCTTTTGAGGCATTTTCAGGGTTGGACTCTTGGGAAAAGTTTGGCACTCCATTGTATATCCATTTTCAGTTTTTGGCAAAGGAAAGACCAGAGTTTTGCAGCACTTGTTGGGATCCTTGTGGCTTCTGAGTTTTGATGATGTTCTTATCATGTTATTGTAAGTTTCATTAATTTTATATGTATGCCATTTCCCTTCTCTTTGCTTCTGAATTAAACAAATGAGTAACTGAGGTAGAATTCATTGATTTGCTGGTGCTCTGCCTTAGACTTTTGTTTAGTTTTATATGTTTTTCGTCAGTTTGAAGAGGATCCTTGCACTCTCTTGCCCTCTTCAGCTCCTCAGCAGTCTTTTCAATCCATTCATTTGATCTAAGACATCAAAGTCATTGCCTACCCTGCCCCAACTTGAACTCTGCAAGAATTTGGCCTCATCCCCAAGCCCAAAAATTGTCTTTCCCCTTTTTCCAACAAAATCCCAAAAAATCAAAATCAAACCCTCCTATTTGTTTATCTAGCCTAAGATCGCTTGTCTTTAGTCATCTCAAGTCCCTTTGAATGTTTTCTAATGAGATTGACTCCGAGAGAGCCCTCTCCTCGTTACGCTGGCCGAGTGGTTTGGTGTTGTCCTTCTCTCTTAATTTCTACCGGTGTGGATTTATCCACTAACAGGACTGTCTGAACCCTACAAGGCATTCCTGCCGATATTGCAGATAGTTGGACCATGCGATTTAATATTGTCCAATCTTGATATAAAAAATGCAGGAAAAGCAGTCGACACCTACACAGAATGTGCAGAGATTTAAGGCTGAGCTGTGAGACAGAGATCCAAGTGTGAATGTTGTGACACACAGTGGGATGGCCACCAGGGGACCTAAGGAGGAGGTTGTGATGGAACCTCTGATCCGACAAGAAGTTATCAAACAAGAAGGTTTGGACCTAAAAAAGGGAAAAGAAACATTTGTCGCATCTTGAAAGGACTTTGCTGAGGTGGAGGCAGCTACTGCTCAGGCACCTACAAACCTCAAGGAAAATGAGGAGGTCGAGCCCTTTTTTCATGCATGTATGAAGTTGTTGCGCAACCTAAAGGCTATGGAGAATATTCAGGCATTAATAGATAGTTGCGCAGTGCGACCCAATATACCCCCGAAGGCCAAGGATGTGCACAAGATATACAGGTATAAGAAATGCATCAGGAGAGAAATGCGGTTGACTGCGCAGATTGGTGACTACGAAATGGATCAGGTTATTTTGGACCTAGGTTCAGATGCGAACGTGCTACCTAAATAGACTTGGCAATGAATGGGAGAGCCTAAGTTAGAATGGTCCACCATTCAGCTGCGCATGGCCAATCAGTAGAAAATCATCCCACTAGGAAGGTTGTCTAAAATTACGATGGATATTGCAAGAGTAAAGGCCCAAGCTGACTTTGAGGTAATTGAAATTGTGGAAGATGTAGACCCCTACCCTGCGCTCTTAGGGTTGGAATGGGCCATATATATAGGTGGTATCATCAACCTCAAAAAAATAAGCATGGTGTTTGAGAATAACAATACAAGGGTGATAGTATCATTAGATCCTGCGGAAGGCAAACGATACATAGAGCTAGTGCGCGATGAAGAGGAGGTGGATCACATTTACAAGTTTACTGCGCAGGACGAAGATTGGATCAACCCCACAGCAGGTGGAGTACTCTGCTGGCAAAAGGACAATGAATGCTTCTCTGACTCTGATGGGGAGGTGGAGAATTGGAAAAACAGGTTGCACGTGTCTCTGCACTGTGATGTCTTCGCGTCACAAGGGACTTCTGTTGCATTTCCTCAGAGGTAAGAGACCTACCCTAATTTGATGTTTCTGGTAGCATTAAGGAATTTTTTCTAGCATTCGAAGCCAAGGTTCCAAGAGAACTAAGGATATGGGCCCTTAATCTAGTGATGCATGCAACGCCTACCAGATGGTGGGAGACGCACAAAGAGGCGTTCCAGGACTGGGATGACTGTCGGGACATGATATTGCTCTGATTTGAGCCTCTGTTAAAGGTACGTGTCGAGATGTTCCTTGGCCCAGGGGACCCGCGTAAACACTTGCTGGCTTGGATAAAAGCATGGGGTGACTAAGCTATGGAAGAATGGGTTCACTTGTTCATTAATGCATTAGGTCCAATCTTGACTGCATGGTACCTGGATGCGGAGCTACATCAATGCACTCGCCATTGGGAAACTCTGAGGAATGAATTCATAGGGACATTTGGACTCATAGGGGGTCGGAAGCGCTTGATGAAGCTCTGCAAGGTATAGATACATTTGTGTTTAAGGAACCCAGCTCTTTTGAAGCATTTGGGGTGCCAACATGGGAAACACAGATGCAAGATATTGTCAACTGTCGTAGCTTGGCAAGGGAAGAAAGTGAAAAAGACCCATGGTCTGTCTCTATCCCGAAGTCACAAGGAGAGAGCCCCATTGCAGGACCCCCGCTACAAGAGGTCGATGTCACTAAGCCTCTCAGGCTGCGTAAAGTCAATATTGGGATAGAAGAGCATCCTAAGTTGGCTAAGATTGGGGACTATTGGGATGAAAATATAGTAAGCAAATTGGCTGAGTTACTCACCGAATACCAAGACTTATTCCCAATGAAGTTTTCGGAACTAAAGGGGATCACAGGGGACTTAGAGGTCATGCATATTACTCTAAAACCGAATGCACGGCCCGTGAAACAAATACCCTATAGGTTGAACCCCAAGTATAAGAAAAAATTCAAGGAAGAACTTGATAAAATGATCGTTGCAGGTATCATCGAACCTGTTGAACAATCAGACTGGGTCAGCCCAATGGTGTTTCAGGAGAAAAAGGCTAAAGGGGAGATTCGGATCTGTGTGGACCTGCGCAAGTTGAATGACACCTGTGTTCATGACCTATTCCCTACACCATTCTCAGACAAAATTTTGGATAGCATGGAGGGACAAGAAGCATACTCCTTTACGGATGGATTCTCAGGGTACCATTAGATTAGAATCACACCTAAGGACCGTAGAAAAACCACGTTTGCCACAGAGTGGGGCTCTTTCCAGTATACTTTCATGCCATTTGGTCTCAAGAATTCCCCTGCTATCTTCTCGCGGGTCGTGGTTGCGGTGTTCAAGGAATTCATCCACAAGTTCCTAGAAGTATATTTCGATGATCGGACCATCTTCAGCCTGGTGAAGGCACACGTATCAAACTTGTGCATGATGTTGGATGCTTGCTGAAAGCACCAGATTTCCCTAAATATCAAGAAGTGTATCTTCTGTGTACCCTTTGGTATCATGCTTGGCCATATAGTTTGTCAACAAGGGCTGATGGTGGATCCTGCCAAAATTGCAGCAATCATCAACTTGCCAGTACCAATGACAGAGAAAAAGTTGCGCTCGATCCTTGGACACATGGGCTACTACCAGAAATTCGTTCAAGGCTACGCGCTGATCACGGCCCCTATGGAAAAATTTCTCAAGAAGGATGTTTCGTTCTTTTGGGATGACGAGTGTCAAAAGAGCTTTGAGTTACATAAAGAAAAGATGGTCTCGGCACCTATTCTCATCTTTCCTGATTGGGAGAAGGTCTTTCATGTCCACTCGATGCGTCAGTATTGCTCTCGGGGCTATCCTAATGCATCCATGAGAGAGAGACATTGATTATCCGTTTGCCTTTGCAAGTAGGAAACTCTCTGGTGTGGAACGTAATTACTCCACTATAGAGCGGGAGGGGTTGGCCATAGTGTACGCTTTGCAGAAATTTCGGCATTACTTGTTAGGAGGACACTTCAAAATGTTTACAAATCATTCAGCCTTGAAGTACCTGGTAAATAAGCCTATGTTGGGGGGGGGGGGGATCTGCCAATGGTTACTGCTATTTCAGGAGTATGAATTTGAAATCATCGTCAAGCGAGGAAAGTTGAATGCTAGGCTGGATCACTTATCACGAATAGAGAATGGCGAGGAGCCAACCAACCTGGAGGATGGATTGTCTGATGCACAGCTGTTCGCTATTAGGGTATTGGATTCCCACTTCATTGATATCATTCAGTTCTTGACTACTGGAATGGCACCCCCAAAGTATTAAGTACAACAGAAGAAAGAGCTAGTCAATCGGGCAACAGATTTTACCATCATTGCAGTTTAGTTATATAATATGGGAGCTGATGAAGTATTACGGAGTGTTGGGGCCCTTGTTTTGAAATTCAACAGATTTTGAGTTGCGGCAAGTACGTGGCGGAACGCAACCTAGGTAGGCAGAAATATGTCAAGGTTGCGAAGGAGTAAATGACAGGTGTTGTGGTTGTTATGGGAGAAAGCACAGATGGTGGAAGAGCATGGAAGGAAATGAGCAGTCGAACTCTCGATGAATAGAAAGAAATAGAAGACAGCTGAGCAAGAAGAAAGAAGGAACTGTCAGTCGTGCTAGCAGCAGAACAAATAGGCAGCCAGCCAGTGGATAGGAAGGTTGGTGCAGATGGGAATAGGCAAGAGGGAGCCGCAGGAGAGCTCCATCTAGGTTGCTCTGTTCTCCATTCCTCTATGTTTCTGCAATTCTCTCTCCGTCCAAGAGGACTTATTGTATTATGTTCTATCTATGCTCATGCAGTTGAGCCCTGTAATAGTTTGCCACTTGTAGCTAAATCTTAATATAATCAGAAGTGTTGTTTCGAGTATTTGTTATGGGTTTTGAATGAATGGTTTTGCAAGCACTTTTAAAATTTTATTTATTGCAAGTATGAATGCATTTATGAGAGATATATGTTAGGGAACATTGTATTGTGGCTGTGTTAGACTCCCAACGTAACTTTGATTCAACCTTATCTATGTTGTTGTTGTTGTGATATCGATCGACTCCCTACCATAGTAAGGTCACAGCATGCCTCAGGTGAGACTCTCGGCTCTTCGGGGCTGGGTGAAAATGCCGGCGTGAACCTAAACTATGGTGGAAAACCTTGTTGGCCCTTAATCTGAACCCAAGTCTTTTCTGCGAGACTTTTTCTCTCGCCAAAAAATGGTTCCGTTGTCGGGACCTGAAAACACATTTGGGAGCTAGATCATGGTATCTCGGATCTTCGAAAGAGAAATACGAAGCTGGTGGGATAACCACCTAGATTAGTTTATTGCTCAGCAAGTTGAGCTAAGACGACAGAAGGAGAAAAAAATTAAAAACCTGGTTCTATTCGCCAACTCTGCTAGTGATACCTACGAAATCTTTTGGTGAAAGTTCCCAGAAGAACTCTACAACTAGTTGCGGAGGCTTCAGACCAAGAACATCAATGAGAAGTCACAGACGATCAATCGCAAGTGGGCGCATGAGGATCTGGTGGCCCTTCATCGTTTAAACATCGATTTAACCTAGCTGTAGATTTTTGGGTGGAATCTACCTTGGACGGATATATAGTGGAGTTTGTAGCAGAGTGCTACCAGTCTTTCTCAAGAGCAGAGGATACCTTCATATACGGGTTAAGGGGGAAGTTGATGAAGGAGATTCCTTTGTGGATTAAGGCATTGATGGTAGATGAAGGGTTGATGGGATTCCAAAAAGCAAATATGGAAGCATAAACCCTCCAGTTCCGGGGGAAGGGATTAAGGAAGACATGCTACAAGAACGGTGAAAAGGGGGATTAGGGCTATGGATGTCGAGACCGCCAACAGGATCAGGGAATGACGAGCACATCGGAGGGCACAAATTGCAGAAAGGTGGCGAGAGAGGGTGATGAAGGAATTAAAAATACAAGAAAGCGATCGAAAGATCAAAGAGGAGGCGCCTCAGATGACAAAGGGAATGGAAGGTCAGGTGGGTCCCCATGATATAGGAGGGGTTGTGAAAGAAGTGCAGAAGGTGTATAGGAGTCCAACCCAGATGGAGAAAGGAAAGAGGTCTGACGGAGAAAGCTCTAGTATGAATCTTTCTAGGAGCCACTATGTTGTGTTTTTTAGACGCAACTAATCAAGAAAATTTTAACCAAATATGACAATCTTTAAGAGGCTGACTGATATTTTAAACAAGAAAACCTTAATCCTAAAGTCCTCTAACTGATTTTAAATGATGTTATGATGATAATGTGTCTTCCCAGTGGATTCTTAAGGTTGTTTTAGGATTGTGGAGTCACCAGGTGGAAATTTTTAGCTCTTTTGGAGGTAAAAGGTTTTATGGTCGACCACCATTTTTATTTGAATACCAATCTGAAATATTTTTGGGTTTTTCTAAGTTTTTTCAATCCTATGGGTTCTAAGAGTGTCCTAAATCTGTTTCAACACTTAGCTACGGTGATGATACAAAGAAATTCTACTCTTATGGCTAATCTATCTAATCCTTCAAGGTTTGATAAGCTCTTATGAGAATCCTAAGGTTTCCTTAGTTTGACACTAATTCAAATAAGTTTTATCATGATTACCATTTACTTGGTAGTGCTTGAAGAGGGCTACTTGTACTCACTGAACAATGTTGTTGAAACAAGGGCTTTATAGAGTCCTAAGGTGTACTTATATTCTCACTAACTCAGAAATCCCCAGTGGAGTCGCCAAAAATGTTGGCTCCCCGTAATTTTAGTAGATTGGTGAGACCGAAGCTGCGGGGAGAACACTTGAACCACTTTGGGATTCTAGGATCTAGCCCTCCTAAACCCAGAGAGGGATCTCTCTATAAGTGCAAAGATTGATTTATCTTTAAGGCTTTTATGTGTGATATTAGGCTAAGTTATGAAGAACAGGGGTTTTTGTTTGGTTTTGGATGGTTGAGCATGATTTTTAGTTGAGTGGAAAGTCCTAAAATGAAAGAGTTTCAAAGGTGTGAAGTTGCAAGCAATGAGAACAAGCTTTGGCTAATAGGATAGATATGACGCTGGTTTTTAGTCCATTGGGCTATGGAATCATAAAAGGGTTTAATTGTGCAACAATTTCAAGAGTGATCCAAGGGGCAAGTCATCTATATCACAATATCTCTTAGATAAAATGATGGGATGGAACAATAAAGTGTTGAAGGGTTGGAAAAAGACAATAATTTCAACTAGGATTTATCAGTCTTTCCAAACAAGAAAAGCCCTTTAAGTAATTGTTTAAAACCAACCAAAGGATAGGGCTAACCATAGACTTCTTTGGGCAAGCGTGTATTAAATCTAACTTAACATACAAACAATCCAGTAATCCACATAATTACTTTCAAAAGGGATGAAAATAGATAAGAAAACAAAGTGCAGCCTAAGATTAGATAAGATACTTTTAAATCTAAACTGCTTTCATCATACCCTTAGGGAAACTTTTAGAACTTCCTTTGGAGAAAGAAACTAGAAGACAGGGAAAACCATAAACTTTTCTAGTCTAACTTTACTAAGTATATAATGAAAATAAAATTCAAGAACTGCCTTTCAAGCTTCGCACATCAAGACAAGGACAAACCAACATTCCTTGGTAATGTTTACACTTAACTTAAGTCATTCTTAAACACACAATTTGGAGGAAAACATCAAGATAAATCTTATCAGTCAGAGAAGGGTACTGTAAACAGTAAATCCAAACTCTATGCTTGTTGTTCTTTATCAGAAAATAAGTGGAAAAAATGGCACACATGAAAGGAAAACAATAACACAGAAAGAAGCACTTCACCAGTGATATAGACCAGGATCCCAAGAATCAGCTTGTATATTGATGTCAATCCAGTTACATTCTTCAAGTCCAATGTTTTAGTTCAGCAATCATCTTCTCTTCTCATCCTAACTTATTTGATCACAAACAGAGCTTCAAGAGCCTATGAACACTATTTACATGTAGAAAGTTTCAAGCACAAGTATTGCATCAAAATTTTGCAACCAACCCTTTACAATGTGCTCCTCAATAAGATTTTATAGGAAAATGAGGAGGTGGAAATATTTCTAGGGTTCAAGTATCATTAATTTTACATTTAATGCAATTCTCTTCCTTGAAAACCATGCAAGGCATAAGGCAGGAATTCATTTGATCTATATCTCTATTTCATAACTTTGTTTGGCTTTCGAGGCATAGTGGATTAAAAGCTTTGACTTTAAGGCTATTTCTTATCCTTTTAATAACTCCACTGATAGTTTACAATAAGTTCCTTTGGCTGAATTAATTGTTCAGTTGTATTGAGGCAAATATCACTGACTGAGGCAATAACTCTGCCTCCTTTGAATGCTTTGAGGCTGCATGTAGCTTTTGGTAGCTGAGAGGATTCAATTAGCCTCTGATGTGGCAGTGGAGGCTTTCTCGATCTGGTAGATATTTTATTTTGACCTAAAACATGACCAATTTGCTTTAAATCTGTGTTAGGCTTAATTAGGCATAATTTATGTCTTCGGTTCTTCGAACTGTGTTTAATTGAATGAATTAGGCTTTATATAGTTGATTCAGGACGTAATTCCCTCAAAACTGCATTTAACAATCTTCAAACATGTTTCTGCTTTGATTTCATGTTGTCCCACTGATACTCTTTGATTTGATTTAGTTTTGCTGTGTCTTGTTGATGTACAGGTGTTACAGGGGCTTTATAGTGGCATCAGTGCTCATGAGGCATGGATGAAACATGGTGTTGAACCCTGTGGAATGATACTCTTTGATGAAAAAATTCCTGGGGGATCATCATCCCCGGCCTTCAATTTCCTTTTCACATAACGGAAACAACCATTAAAACCTGCACAAACCAAGAAAAATTAGAAAAATTTTGCGGGGATGGGTTCAACTGCTTCAGAGGTTGAGGTTAGATCGCAGGCGGAGGTTAAAAGGAGAGGCGGTTTGATTTAAACAGCGGGGAGATTAAGTTAGATCCATTGATTCGCAGAGATCAATGGTTGAAATCAATCGTGACTATATAAAGCAGAGGAGCCACTTTTATAATGAAATGGGAGAAAATACAAAGGAAAAGGGTTAAAAACCTTTGGTGGAGGAAAAAGTATAAAAACGAAATTTGGGGTTTCTCGGATGATTCTGGGTCGTCAGATGAGATCGGCCACAGAGATCAACAGCAGAGGTTGATCTACGGAGTCCCTTGGAGGATGGGCAGAGGGCGATGAACTAACATGAGATTAAATTGGGACTGTTGATCTACAAAAATCAACAGTGGAGATCCATTTCAGGAAAATGAAATGGGAATGGGAAAGGCGGTTTAGGCTAGAGAAAGAGCTGGTTTCGCGCAGCAAAAAGGGAGAAAGGCGGTATTTCCTTTTTGAACGTAATATGCATTAGAGATTGACATGTGACTTTTCAAAACCACCCTCATCGCGTAATTTCAAATCATTAACATTTGGGCTTAAATTTACGCGAAACTACGCACTAGCCATTAGATCTGGGGCGTCAGATCAAATGGTCGAGAGGAGAGCGCGATAAGACAAGATGCAAGGATGGAAAGAGGTGGGGCAGGGGAAGGAAATTTCAATCTTGATCGTCCGATCATAGGAATGAACGGTGGAGATTTGATCTCGGAAGGGTAGGACCCAAAAGAGTTGGGCGTATCGGGTTTATTATGGACCATCGAATGAAAGGAATGAATGGCCCAGATTAAATCTCGGGGTTAATGTAATAACATATGAGGCGAGGGTCTGGTGGAGAATGAGTTAATAAGGGCCATTGATCTGCAGAGATCAACGGCGGAGATTTCCATAAAAAACCTTATAAAGCGGGGTTCATTTGAATTTATCCAAGGTTACGAGGATTGATCTGGACCATCGGATCTGAGTGTATGGATAGCCTAGATGCAATCAGAAGATTGCGATCGGCGGGGGCAAAGAGAAAAGAGCGTCGACGCGATTATATGTGGACCATTGATCTAAGGGCCAGATCGACGGCGAGGAATGAATCAAAGGTCCAAAGGCAGAGGGATGGACTTATGAAAAAGAGCAATGTGGGCCATCGGATCTGAGCTTGACGGGGAAGATCAACGGCTAAGAATCCATCAGGAGATCGCCAATCGAGAGGGGGCAATAAAATATTCAAACGCACCCAATGAAATTTCTGATGCAAGATTTTGTCGATCGTTGATTGGTTCCATATCAATGGTTGGGAATGGCTCAACCAATGAACCTGTGGGTTTCGTTATAATAGAAAAAATGGGGTTTTTTAATAAAATACAAAGGGAAATTGGCTTCGGGGAGGATTTATTTATATGTTTTAGCGCCCGATTGTGGGCTCCAGGTTTTAAAAAGAAAGCAAGGGATCGGGAGTTATAACAAAGGCATTCAATCGCATCAGAAGTTTTATGTAACAAAAAGACAAGCGCTCGTCGAAAGTTCCGATTGCGATAAGCGCTTTGAGACTTTAACTCTTGGTCCTGGGCATGGGTATATGGTGGGGAAGTGGTTGAGGGGTTTAACATAAAAAGGGCTCATCAGAATCGGAACAAAGGAGGGGGCCTTTGAAATGCGCCCAATGAATAAACTCCAATGCAATATTTTATTGATCGTCGATCGGTTCTAGATCAATGGTCATTTTCCTTTAAAACAATGAAACGGCGGGTTTTAATAAAAACATAGGAAAGTGGGTTTTTAACAAAATACAAAGAGAAATTTGGTTTTTTGCCAAGTATTTTTGTGTTTTAGTGCCCGATTGCGGGGCTCTTGGTTTTACAAAGGAAGCAAGGGATCGGGGGATATAAAGGAGAGGAGTCAATCGCAATCGGGAAATTCTAAAAGCGAGAGGCATTATAACACAAGGAACGCCCAATTGCGATAAGTGTTGTGGGTCTTAGCACTTGGTTCCAGCGCCAAGTCGCAAGGTGGGGAAGTGGTTTAGGGCTTAGCCCAAAAGGGGCTTAGGCCTATAATGAAAAAATGGGTTTTTCATGATTTTTCAAGGTTTTTCAAAGGATTTGAAAGCTTCTGATAAGGTGAAAAAAGGAGTTTTAAACCTTATCAAAGGGGTTTTTATGAAGGGAAGAAGGTAAATGAGGGAAAATAGAGGAATTTTATGGGGAAAAATAGGATAAAAATGGAGGTTAATAATGAGTGAAAGGAGGAGTAAAAAGGAAAAAATGGAGTTTTTTGTAGCAGTCTTTTCTTCAGGAAAACAATAGATTTTCATATTTGAGAGGGAAACAGCAGTGAATATTAACTCAAGGATAAGTCATCTTCATAAGACTTCAAGAACTAACAATTTGGCAATAAAATTTGTTTCTTGAAGGTTTCAAAAATGATTTAGCCACCATTTGATATGACAAATTTTATAGGTGGCTAACAGTGGCTCCACATGGGGATGGTACCTTCTTGAAGGTGTCAAGAACTTCAGACTTGTATTCTCTGGGGGGATGATCAATGCCTCATCCATTTGGCTACAACTTTCTTCTCTTGGATGATCTTCTTCTGTTTTGAAAATGTTGGCAGCCATGAAAAACAATGGAACTCTATCAAACAAGCTTTCTACCTACCCAATCCTACTGATCTAACATGTTTTCTTCTTTGAGAGTGTATTTGGATTGGCAAACTCTTTTACAAGAATTTTATTCTTTTGAAAGAAAAAAACTAATCTAAGTCTACTTCTTATTTCTCCATGAACTCAGATTAAACAGTTGAGTTCATAAGCTTCTCTACCTAACTACTATCTGTTAGGATTAGACTGTCTAATAGATTTTTATTCACTAATTTCTAAAACAAAATTTTAAAAGCATACAAGTCAGGATTAAACAGTCTAACTTGTTACTAATCTATGGCATGAAAAACAAGTTGCACATAGATTATTATTTTGCAGAAAATAAAATCAAAATGGTGAAGGCTTAAGATCTGAAAGTTTTAAGCACATCCTTCTCTTTTCTTCAGCTCTGTTTTTGAGTTTGTTTGAGCTGTTTTTTTCTTTGTTATCTGGTTCAAGTTTTGGGCTTATTAGAACCAGTTTACTTCTATCTTTGACTCAGGATTTAAATAGATCAGATTCATTCTTTGTTTTGGAATTTGTAGGTTCATATTTTGAGCTTGTTTGAACCTTTATTTTCTATCTTAATCTACCTAACTGATAAGGCAAGATTAATTTGTGTGGCAAATCTGATTTCACTAACCTATCAGTAGTATATTTAAAACTAATTAGTCATGATTAGGTTGTATGACTAACTAGAAGTGTGTTTCTTAGGAGTGCCATTTGAGCTTGCACACTTTTAGATTTTGTCTCTCTTTTTTGGTATGGGGCTGTACCTTTCTTGTTTTTACAATCTGCCCTCTTTTCTCTTTTTATTTTTTTTGTATTTTTTATTTTTCTAACTTTGAATGCAATGATGGATGAAATATTTATAATAAGAAAAAGATAAAAAAAGCTTCCAAACATGATAGGATCAAGAGAAATAATTTTTGAGCATCCTGCCATTGACAAGACCCCCAAACAATTCAACTCCATTCAATTCCTGCAAGAAATAAGCATTGTTACCAGCAGTATAATGAATGAGATAAGGGCCAAGACATAAGTTATCAAATTCCCATGCTTGCCCTTGTCTTCTCTTCTTGAATCCCACTTTAACACTTTGTCACCAACATTAAAATTACTGGCTTTTGTCCTTCTGTCAAAAAGCTTCTTGATTCTCTCTCGCTTTTGTAATGCTCTGTTGTAAACCTCCTCCCTGGTTTGTTGAAGATGTATGGTCTGATTAACCCTTCTGATCATGTCATTTTCTTCAGACTGCACTTCTTGAATCAACTTCATAACTGGTACGCCAAGTCTGGTTGCAAAAATTGCATCTATTCCATACACAAGCTGGTAGGGTGACATTCCAATAGATTTCTTAAATTGCATCTATTGGTCCTTAATTTCCGATGGGTAGTCCGTGTCCATGGTTTTGTGCATGGTTTTGCACATGGTATTGGGGTACGATGGTTTTCGGCCCCTGGTATTTTTGTAGATTTGGTCAAGGGAACTACGGTTATGTTATAATCCAGGGTTAATGTATTGGGGTTTATGAATGCTTCGGCATGTATATATATGTTTTGCAACACTAAAAGGAATATAATATAAAATCAATCTGGTCATCCCGATTTGGGATCCAGGGGAAAATCTCTGTGTTTATCTGTTTTATGTTTTATGCTCTCACTATTGTTTATTTTCTGTTATAAGATTCGTGAGTAGATACTTTCTGTTCAGGGTTAAAAACTGCATTTGGTATCAGAGTTGTTTCGGCTTCAAGGGGATGCCTTTTCTGCTGAGGGTTTTTTTCTCGGGCCTGAGGTAGACCATGTTCAGTGGGAGATCTGCGGGATCGATTCTTGCTGTGAAAGAAGATGGTGAGTAGCAAGAACATAAAGATCGAGAAATTTAATAGTCAGAGTTTTGAGTTATGGAAGCTCAATATGGAGGATCTTCTGGTGGATAAAGATCAGTGGATCGCGGTAGATCCAGGTACTAAACCAATGGAAATGTCAGATGAAGATTGGAAGAAACTAGATCGGAAGGCTAAGAGTACAATACGGTTGTGTGTCTCAGATTTAGTATTGTTTAATGTATTTGGGGAAGCTACGGCGAAGACCTTGTGGGACAAGCTAGGGACTTTGTACCAGTCTAAGTCTCTAGTGAATAAATTTTTCCTACGGAAAAAGCTGTATAACTTGAGGATGAAGGATGGAGACTCGGTGACAGAGCATCTAAACGCCTTCAATACTGTGGTAAGTCAGTTGTCATATGTTGATATTAAAATCTCAGATGAAGATAAGTGCATCATTTTGTTGTGTTCTCTACCAGATTCATGGGAAGTATGGTTATTGAAATAGGTAGCAATACAACTACCTTGAATTTTGATGACATTGTCTCAGCCTTGATGTTGGAGGAAATGAGATGGAGAAATATGGAGGGTCAGAATGGAGATGCCTTATCTGTACGAGGAAGGTCCCGGAACAGAAACAAGAATAAGGTTTCGAGTGGGAGATCTAAATATAGAGGGAGATCTAAATCTCCTGGAAAGTTTGTAAAGGTGTGTTGGAAATGCGGAAAGGAATGGAACTACAAAAAGGATTGCAGATCTAACGCTCCTAAGAAAGGAAAGAGATCTGATGATGCTCCTTCTGCAAAGGCAAAAACCACCTCGAATGAAGGTGGGGATGTGTATTTGGCTTCTTCTTCAAATACACATGTAGATCATGAGTCATGGTTGATTGACTCAGGTGCATCCTTTCACTTCACTCCCCATAGGGAGTGGTTCTGCGAGTGTGAGAAATATGATGGTGGTGATGTCTTCCTAGGGGATGATAGGAAGGCCAGAATCATCGGACGTGGAAAGGTCAAGCTGAAGCTGCAAGGTGGAAGGATTAGAACACTTCCTGGTGTTCTGCATATTCCTGCATTGGCCAAAAATCTGATTTATGTAAGCAAGATGGATGATGCAGGTGTAAAAACAGTGTTCGAGAAAGATGCCTGCAAGATGGTTCGGGGAGCACTGGTATTAATGCGGGGAGTTCGGACTGGAACTCTGTACAAGCTACAAGGTAGCATTGTTATTGATGGGTGTAACAGTTCTATGGTTCCTGAAAGTGGAGCGGAAAGCCTAGCTGTCTCTGGAGAAAAGACCATGCTATGGCATCAAAGGCTTGGACATATTGGAGAGAAGGGCCTTCAGATACTGCACCGAAATGGTATGGTAGAAGGTATGTCTAATTGTTCTCTGGATTTCGATTTCTGTGAACATTGTGTATATGGGAAGCAGAATCGGGTGAGTTTTCCTTCTGGTGCTAAGAGGGCAAACAAGATATTAGAACTTGTGCAGAGTGATGTGTTTGGACCTGTGTCAGTTCCATCACTAGGAAAATCTGTGTACTATGTTTCATTCATAGATGACTTCTCAAGGAACACATGGATATATTTCTTGAGGAAGAAATCTGAAGTCTTTGACAAATTTAAAGAATTTAAGGCTCTGGTGGAAAATCAGACAGAGAAGAAGATAAAGGCGTTGAGGACGGATAATGGTGGGGAGTTCTGCAAGAATGAATTTGAAGAGTTCTGTAAGAAGTGTGGTATAGCACGACAGAAGACTACTCCATACACACCGCAGCAAAATGGAGTTGCAGAAAGAATGACTTGAACAACGATGAAAGGAAAAGCATGCTGGTGGTAGGGTTGGGACAAGAATTACGTGCGAGAGGCGGTGGGGGAGGCTGCATGCTATCGTTAACAGATCACCTTCATCGGTGTTGGAGGATAAGACTCCACATGAGGTATGGACTGGTAAGAAACCCTCTCTTTCACATCTAAGGGTATTTGGATGTGATGCATATGTACATGTTCCAAAGGAGAAAAGGACCAAGTTGGATAATAAATCTGAAAGGTGCATCTTTAATGGGTATAAGGATGGTTTAAAGGGTTACAAGCTTCGGAACCCAGAAACAAGGAAGGTTGTGTACAGCCGAGATGTGGTGTTTAGAGAAGTGAAAGATGTTGTTACACTGGTAGAATTTTTGCCTACCAAAAGAGCCTAGAGACAGAAGTTTGAGCTAGGAGGATGATTGAACTAGATAGAAAGAAAGATTCGGAAGAGGAAGGGCACGAAACTCCGGCTAAGAAAATCGATAAGGAAAAGAGAGAGCAGCGAGAGAAGGTACAATCCATCTCACTTTTTGTTCGGGTTTGCCCTTAACTATATTTAGGTAGTGATCCCAAAAGCTGTTAGGAGAGCATTATATTGAGAGGATGGAAAACTGCGGAAGGAGGCCATGGTTGGAAGGAGACCATGGTTGATGAAATGGCATCCTTGCACAAAAATGAGGCATGGGATCTGGTGGAGTTGCCGGCTGGAAGGAAGCCCATCGGGAGAAAATGGGTGTTTAGAAAGAAGATGAATGTAGAAGGCAAGGTGGAGAAATACAAAGCTCGGTTGGTAGCAAAAGGTTATTCCCAGGTGCCGGGAATTGATTTTGGTGATATTTTTTCTCCTGTTGCCAAGGTTACTTCTATTAGATTACTTTTATCTGTTGCTGCTGCATTTGATTTTGAGATAGAACAGATGGATGTGAAGACAACATTTCTTCACGGAGATCTAGAAGAGGAGATCTACATGAAGCAACCTGAAGGTTTTATGGTGAAGGGTAAGAAAGAACTGGTATGCAGGTTGAAGAAGTCTTTGTATGGGTTAAAACAGTCACCAAGGATGTGGTATCAGAAATTTGATACCTATATACGAGGACTTAGCTTCACCAGAAGCAAGGAGGATCACTGTGTTTATTTTAAATTAATTGGTGACCGTGTTATTTATTTGGTCTTGTATGTGGATGATATGTTGTTGATTGTAAATGACAAAGAAATTATCCAAGATTTGAAGACCCAACTGTTCTCCAAATTCGACATGAAGGATCTTGGTGCTGCAAACTATATTTTGGGCTTGGAAATTACGAGGAGTAGGGAAAAAGGAAGATCAAAAGTTTAAACCTTGGGAAGGTAATAATTTATGTTAGGAAGGTTCAATATGCGAGACCAATAGCTTGATGAATGTTCCTATTCACGGGTGTAAAGGCGTACGTTGAGCAGGTGTCCCAACACAAAGAAGAAGAGGAGGATATGTCCGTGTTATGAAATCATAGGTGGGTAGCGATGTATGCAATGGTACGTACTGACATTGCACATGCTGACATTGCACATTGAGTGGGAGTATTCGACGAGTTTATGTCAAGCACGAAAGGGCATTGGACGGCTTCGATGAAAACGGATTTTGACCGGATATGTTCGTGGCACTAGTGATTGTGAAAGGCATGCTGCCGGAAGACCCAGGATTGGAAAGAATATTGGACATTCGTGGTTTTGTTGATGCAGACTGGGCTGGAGATCTAGACCAAAGAAGATCTACAAGTGGGTATGTGTTTAGCCTATTTGGAGGCGCAGTCAGTTGGATGAGTAAAAGACAGTCTGTAGTGGCTCTTTCAACTACAGAGGCAGAATACATAGCAGCCACTCATGCAAGCAAGGAAGCAATTTTGTTGCAGAGATTGTGTTCAAGTATGGGGTTGGTACAACAAGCTATAAGGATAGACTGTGATAGCCAAAGTGCAATTTTCTTGGCTAAGAACCCTGCTTATCATTCAAATACAAAGCACATTGATGTTCAATATCACTTTATTAGAGATATGGTTAAGGCTAAAAGGGTGTTGCTAGTAAAGGTGGACACTTTGAAGAATGTTGTAGATGCATTGATAAAGTCTGTGAGCACTCAGAAGTTCTCTTGGTGTAGAGAAACAATGGGTATTGAAGAATTGGGCCAATGACTAAGCTCTCTTGTGGCCCCCTGTGGAAAGAAAACAACAAGTGGGAGAATGTTGGGTATGTGTATATTCTTTCCACGACTAAGCACGCGCGGGGGGGTAAGAGGGGGGGCAATAGCCCCCCCTTTGTGCTGGGCGCAACGGGGGGGCAGTAGCCCCCCCTGTCGAGGTCCGGGGCAGCGCCCCAGCAAAAAATTTTGGTCCTTAATTTCCGGTGGGTAGTCCGCGTCCATGGTTTTGTGCATGCTTTTGCACATGGTATTGGGGTACGATGGTTTTTAGCCCCTGGTATTTTTGTAGATCCAGTCAAGGGAACTACGGTTATGTTCTAATCCGGGGTTAATGGATTGGGGTCTATGAATGCTTCGGCATATATATATATATATATATATATATATATATATATATATATATATATATATATATATATATATATATGTGTGTGTTGTAACACTAAAAGGAATATAATAGAAAATCAAACTGGTCGTCCCGATTTGGGATCCAGGGGAAAATATCTGTGTTTATTTGTTTTATGTTTTATGCTCTCTCTATTGTTTATTTTATGTTATAATATTCGTGAGTAGATAATTTCTGTTCAAGGTTAAAAACTACATGTACTAGCTTTGTGTGCAAAGACTTCTTGTTGTCCTCCAGCAACTTCTTGATTATGTTCACCAAACTCTTGTTTGAGGATTCTGCTAACCCATTACCTTGAGAGTAATAAGCAGTAGAATGGTCCAATGTAATCTGATATTTGTGACAGAATTCAACCATCTTCTTGGATCCAAATGTTGCAGCATTGTCAGTAATGATCTTCCTAGGACATCCAAATCTAGAGAGGATATGAGTCTCCATGAATTTTATGATGACAGAATCATTGGCTTGCCTAGAAGGGATGGCTTCTATCCATTTGGTAAAGTAGTATTTTGCATTGAGAATCCATTTATGTTGGGCAGATTGTTTGTGCTCAACCTAGTCTCCTAAATTGAGTTCATTAATTGTCAACCAGGGTTGGTAAACTGCTGAAGTGTGGTACACTATATGTGCCTAGGTAATTGTTTCTCACTACGCTGTGTCTAGTGTTTTATGATGTTTTTGGGTTTTTTATGGTTTTATGTTCACAAGGGAAAGAACTAAATGCTGATGGAAAGATGCTACTGGTTAAAAATAGAGTGAAGCCTAAATTATCGATGACAAATGACAAATGCAAATACTGAAACAAAACAAAGCTTAAACTATGGCTAGAAAATTACAAAGCTTGATAATGACTTCAAGAAAATAAACCACAACATGAGCTTAACTTGTCCAATTCATTCATTAAAGATGTTTTGGAAGAGCTTGAGAAATGGGCAGCTAAGTGTAAATGAAATTCTCCTAACTAAACAATCAAATAATCAACTTACAATGTTACAACATCTCATCCATGATTAAAGGTCTATTAAAATATATTTGGAAAAGAACATTTGTATCACCATAATATTTCTATTCTAAACTAGCTTCTAACTTTGTTCTGCAACTCAATCTAGCACCACTAGGCCTCACACAAAAGTTATAGATTTCCTTTTAGAATGGTCTTTGAGAAAAGGTTTGTTTGTGAAATGGTAAAAAGGTTGCAAAAGTACTCCAGGCCTTAGACTGATACTACCTTCTGTCCAAATAATTATGTGTTAGTATGAGTTTGGAACAAAAGAAGTTTTGTAAATAATGAAGACCGTGGTGTTTAAATTTAACAACTAAGACAATTTGAAATGCAATGGATGGAAATTACACTAGAATGTTAACACAGTGAACTAAGTTAAGACTAAACTAGTGTACTTCTAGTCTACAGTGAACAGTGTTAAATTAAAAGCCATTATCAAACTGAAAATGAAATGACAGAACTGAACCACATGCATTCTACCTCCGGATTGCTATAACTAAGTTATCATGCAACTAACCTAAGGAATTCTACGGCCCATCCCATTCAGTATGAATGATGTTTTGGAAGAGTTTGTGAGAACGAGTATGGCTGTATCATTCAAAGAAATTGAACATAAACACAAGATTGAAAGCAAATACAACTAAAGTCCAAGACACCACAGTTACTTCTTACTCATTGTTATGATATTTTGGAAGAGCTTTGTAAGAGTAAGATTGGCTATGCTACTTGGTTTAAACTTAACAACTAAAACCTACAATACCACAGTTATGCCTTATCCATCATAATGATATTTTGGAAAAGTTTATTAGAGTAAGTCTTAACTGTGATAACTAACGAAAGTAAATGCAACTAAACCTACACTATCACAGTTATGCCTCATTCTTCATAATGAAATTTTGGAAGAGTTGATTAGAGTAAGTTTGAATGCGATAGTAAATATAAACAGACATGAACATAAGCTTCGGAAATCTACTTAAACTAGAAATAAAAGCGAGATTAAAACACTTATCTACTGTATAAACAAGGCCGCTCAGGAGGCAGGGGCCCTCTACCACCAGAGTAGCATGAAATCTAGCTTAAAATTGACTCAACGCGTTCAAGGAAATGCTGCTTCTTTCATTAAAGAGGAATCACCTCAAAACAGAGTATTCACGGACTTCAAAGATCTAACAGTCAAACATAAAATCTAACCAAAATCTAACCTTTGTCTCTCAGTTTCTCGAGCATATTTATAGCAAATTTACATAACAGAACTTGAGATAATACGGGGATTATTATCTTTCCTAATAGAAATTAAACTAGGACTCTGATCATGATCACGTAACAGAATCTAGACTATCCTTATCCTGTTAGGAGTCTACCTCCTAGTTTAAGTTTCCACGTGCTTAACCACGTACAGGATTCTGTTCAATCTCCATGGAGGGCAACAAATGATGAGGACATGACGTGGAATACACCCATGTGTTCTTTTCTCCAAGATGACATCCGGAACCTGCATAAACATGAAGTTGGCTACAGAATTGGCAACTAGCTACAGAATGTCTGCATTCTATAGCTAGTTTCAGTTCAAAAAGCACTACAATGACACAATCATAAAAACATAGCAAGTTAGCCACGATATTCATTCTTAAAGCAATTTTAACTAATTTCATTGATCATTTGAGCCTGGAATTAATAATGGATGAAAGAAATGGAGTGGAATGTGGTGAAAGAAAGAACATTCTTGGAGCTCAACACAGATGAGGGTGGATGGATTTCTCCTATGAAGTCAAGACCCCACTGTTGAAAAGGAGCTTCAACAGTGATTGGATGTAGAGGTAAGGGCAGCAATTTTCTTTTTCCTTCAAAAAGTTGACATTTATGACAGGAAATTATCATCTTGTGGACATCTAGAAAGACTGTGGGCCAATAATAACCAGCTCTAAGGATTTTGTTGGCAATAGTCTTCCAGTAGATGTGGCCTCCACATTCTCCTTCATGGAACTCGTGCTTAACCTTCTCTGCATCATTCTCAGGCAAACATTTAAGCAATATCCCACTTGCATTTATCTATAATGCAGTATTTTACATCTTTTAACTTTAAAAACCTTGCCTTTGTTTTTGATAAACCAGGAGGTGTATTCAAATTAAGCAAAATATAGATAATATCATCATACCAAGAGGAATTCATAAAATAGTCTTCAACAATGAGAGTTGATAGTTCCTCTTGTTCATCTAAAGCATTTATCATGTTTATATCAAGAACTTCAAAATTTGATTCAGCCATTAATCTAGCTATTCCTTGGCCTTTAATGAGTTTAGTGGGCTTGATATCTAAATCATATTCAAGTATCAGAGCTATCCACTTACCTCTCTTTCCATCTGGGTCATGTGTTAGAATGTCTTTCACAACTGAATTTGGGACAAAGGAAATGATGTGGGAGTGAAAAATGTAAACTCTGAAGTCTTTTAAGGCTTTGACTAAGGCAAAGGCTTGTTTTTCCATAATGTTGTATTTCATAGGAGCATCTCTCAATGCCTTGCTAAAGAATGCAATAGGCTGCTCTTGTCCCTATGGATTTTTCTGCAATAATACAGCAGCGATTGTATGTTCTGATGCAAATGAAAAAATGTAAAAATCTTTTGAAAAATCAGGACTTATTAGAACTGGTGTTTTGGTTAATGCTTGTTTCACCAGCTCAAAGGATTTCTTTGCTTCTAAGGTCCACTTAACCCCTTGCTCATTTTTCAACATGTTTGTTATGTTCCTAAGGAGCTCAGCTAAGTTGGGTATGAACCTTTTCAAGAAATTGATATTTCCAATGAAAGATTGAAGTTCCTTGAGGTTTCTAGGATGAGTGATTTGCAATATAGCCTCAATCCTTTTTGGATCTATCTTTATTCCCTCTTCTGATATGATGTGCCCAAGAAGTTTACCTTCTTGGAGACCAAATAGTGTTTTATTTAGATTTAAAGATATCCCATACTTTCCACATTTCTCGAATACTTTTCTCAAGTGTTCTAAGTGCTCTTCATCTGTCTTGGAAAATACAGTGACATCATCAAGGTAAATAATGATGAAGTAGCCCAATTCTTCTGAGAATGCAATATCCATGGCTCTCTGAAAAAGTAGCACCAACATTCATTAAACCAAAGGGAATTTTCACATACATGAAAGTGCCCCAAGGTGTAGTGAAAGTTGTCTTTAATTGATCATCAGGATGTACTAAAATCTGATTGTATCTTGAGTAGCCATCTAGCAAAGAAATTCTTTTAGAACCAAGTACCCTTTGTAAAATATGATCCATCTTTGGTAAAGGGTATTTTTCCTTCAATGAGGCTTTGTTTAAATCTCTAAAGTCAATACAAAGCCTAATCTCTCCTATTTTCTTCCTAACTGACACCAGATTAGACACCCATTCTGAATATCTAATAGGGACAATAATACTAGCTTCATAAATTTTCTTGATTTCCTTCTCAACCAAAGGTAACTGAACAGGGTTTATTCTGTGCATTTTTTGTTTAAATGACTTTTGGTTTTCCTTGAGAGGTATCTTGTGCTAAATTATTTCAGTGTCATAGGATTTCAGATCCTCATAACTCCAAGCAAAAACATCAAAAAATTATTTAAACAGCTCTATGTATTTGAGTTTGATGTGAGCTGGTAAAGTTTTAGACAGTTTGATCATCTTTGGTTTTAGTTCACTGCCTATATTACACTCTTCAACTTCAGTTTCCACAGGCTCCAGATTTGGCTTCTTGGCCACATCGTTGAAATCAAACAACTCCTCTAAAGGGACCAGACCTTTTGGCAAACTTTTATTTTTAGACTGCAGAGTTTCTAAGTCTTTTGTTTCTAACTCTGAACTAATTTCTGTTGTGTTTTCAAGTTTGTTAGATAGCATATTTATATCAGCAATATTTGGAGAGTTTTCTTCATTTTCAAGTAGATTTTCTTCATTAGAACAGTCTGTTTCATAATCTGAATCTGAACTTGGTAGTTCAAATTCATTTCTAGACTGCAGGAAGTCTTCTATTTGTTTGTCTCCATCAAACACTTGCCAATATTTCTCATTATCAGGGATAGCTGGTCTGAATTTAATCTGGCTGGTACATTGTTTGGTTTCAAATGGCGTTAAACATGTTCTAGCAAAAAAAGCTAAACTGTGGGCACAAATATTCTTTTCTCTTGGTACAAAAATAAGTTGGGATTCCTCAAAAGTTTTCAATAAATACATGACATCATTCCTATAGGCTCTAAGTCTAGGGTGTTTGGCACTATATTCCCCGTTTACTCGCCTAATGATTAACTCTGAATCTCCATGCACTTTAATTCTCTTGGCTCCTAATTTCCTCAACAAGTGTAAGCCTAAAAGAAGAGATTCGTATTTCGCTATGTTATTCAAACACTGAAAATTTAATCTATAGGAATGGCCTTCAGTGTGATTACTTTCGGTGTTATGTATCCAGATGCCTGCACCTGTGTTGGTCTTAGTACAAGACCCGTCAAATTTCATACTCCAAAGTGGAATAGTTTCAGGTTCAGCAATTTGGTTACTATCCTCTTCAACTAGTGTGCTTTCGGATTGTTCTTGAAGATCGGCACTATGTTGAATTTTTTTTAATTCCTCAGGTTTTTCATTTCGTTGAGGACTGCTTTCTTGACTTTCAAGGTTTAAAAGCAATGGATGAATGATTTGTAGCTCTAGACCTGTGTTTTGTTTGTTGTAGTTTACGAGTTCAGCAAACTGTTTTGACACTTTTGTGTTGTCTTCCTCCTCTTTGTCTGCCATTAATTCAGTTAAGGTCACTTGTTCACTGAATTTTTCATCGTTGAAAAGGATAAATGAGTCAAGGCCTATATTTACAGAATAAACGGGAGATTTTTGCGGTCTCTCTTGGCTAGTAACCATGTATTGCATATGAGACTTCTTGTAAATTCTTCTTGTTTGATTAAAAATAGGGATGGTCGCATAGGTCATATCCATCTGCATCGTTCCTTGTAACTTAGCTCCCCAATATCTTGATAACAGCATACCATATTTTGGGGGTACATCAGCCACTACAATATCCATGACTAAACATTTGGCTGGAAACGGTGCTAAGTTTACACAGAGGTCTTTGATTAAACCTAAACATTTCACTCTGCTTGAGTCAAAGGAGTAAAGATCTTTGTAAGGTCTGGTGATTTCAAGGCCTAGGCTCTCCTGAATCATGCATAGCGTTGTGTAAATTTTTTTCATGAACATTTAAACTAGCATAAAAAGGAGGAACTAGTCCCTCTTGATATCTACCCTCAATCTTAGGACCAAAAATGAGCTCTAGTTGGTCATCATTTAGATTGACAGTGTCATTATTCTCTTCTACATTAAAAGCCTTTAAAATTTGAGATCTATATACATTTTGGGCAGCTAATTCAGTGAGAGGAACAGAGATCTTGATTCTGGCAATTTCTTGCTCCAAACTAAAAGGCATCTGATTCTTTGAAGTGCTTGTTTCAGCCTTATTAACTGCCACTCTATCAGCAAAATCAGTTTGCTAATTTCCTCTATTTACATTTGTCAAAATTGTTTTAACAGGAGCACTAGCTGAGGTGTTAACACTACTAAGGTTTGCACTCTGTTTTTCAGTAATTTGAGTGCTTTTCTCTTTACCTTTATCAGAATTTCCAGCCACTGTTTTGTCCTTCTGTTTTGTAACTTTGGGTTTATTTACAGCGCTGTTTTGTGCATATTTTTCAGAGGTTTTAGTTTTGGGAGTTTCTTGACTGCTTTTAGTCCTAAGGTGATATTCTTTTGTGTTTTCTATGATGACATTTTCCATTTCCTAATAATAAAATTCATCTTCTACTCTTTTGTCATCATAGGGTATATATAGACCTTGTTTTCTATTGTAATGAACTTTGAAATCATCATTATCTACTCCTAACATGTTTATATCATCCTCCTCTATTTTTTATAATGTCTCTTCAACCTCACTCACATAGTTTTGATGAAAAGGAGGAGTGATATGTTGATCATCCTCCCTTGGTCTGTTTTGAGGCTGATTTCTTCTGAAATTCTGATTTTGGTTTTGATTTATGTTTTGAGGAGCAGTTTGGTTTTGACTAGCTTACGCTCTCTCAAGTATGCTCATTTTTTTCATCATCTCCTCCATCATTCTTTCCATATTTGAGCTAGATGTGGAAGGTGTAGATTCCTCTCTAAAGGACATTGTCTTCTCATTCCTCATTCTTGCTCTTTTCTCCATTAAATTAACTTCCACAATGAGAGCTCCTTTTTTCATATCTTCAAGAGTTAAAGGATCTCTCTCTATAACTGATAGGCCATCTTAGGATCAAACCCTTCAGGAAAATTTTTTAAAGCTGAGCCTTGTGGTGGTTTTAGGTTTGGGGGTTAAACCTAGTGCAATAAGCTTGTACACTCTCCTCAGTGTTTCTTTGGAGATTCTTGTAATTAGAAAGTATTTGAAGAGGATTTTTTCTGACTTCCCATTTGTTTAGGAATAACTAATGGAAGGCTTGGAGATCATTAATACTGTGAGGGTTTAAGCCTTTAAACCATTTTCTTACTTCTCCCCCTAAACTATGAGCAAATAATCTAAGTTTGATAGTTTCATCATCAATCTCGTTTCTGTCAAAGTAGTCATTCATCTTATCCACATGTTGTGAAGTAGTAGTTGCATTACTGGCATCATAAAATGGTATCTTGGACTGATAGTCCTGTGGAAGATTGACTAAAGGTAAAGGAAGGACTAAGGGAGCATACCATGTTGCCATGAAAGGAGGTTGTGGAAAAAATGGTGGGTTTACAAGTGGTGGATTGACAAGAGGGAAAGTGGGTTGGGATGAAGTGGTTTGGACAGTGGATGTATGAATAACAAATGTGGATGGACCAGCAATATATTTTTGAGTTGATCTTGGATGAGAGACACCTAAATTGTAAAGGAAATGTAAATCAGGTGGTGTAGTTTCTCTACTACCAGGATGTTCACTTCTATCTTGGGATGAAAGCGAAGGCTCTGAATCTAACTGATCTAAATCCTCAAGTGACCTAGTTTTAAATGGATTTCTTAAGTCAACTTGGGGTTCTTGTAGAGCTGCAAGGTTTTCAGGAACAGAATTAGCTCTAAGGGGTGATCTGAAAACAGCTGAAGATTTAACCTCAGGAGACTTCCTAAGGATTCTTTCAGGGTTATCAACTATCTCAGGAGGGTTTGGGTCAGGGTAAGCTCTAGTATGAATCTTTCTAGGAGCCACTATGTTGTGCTTTTCAGACCCAAATAATCAAGAAATGTTTAACCAAATATGACAATCTTTAAGAGGTTGTATGATCTTTTAAACAAGAAAAATTTAATCCTAAAGTCCTCTAACTGAGTTTAAATGATGTTATGATGATAATGGGTCTTCCCAGTGGAGTCTTAAGGTCTGTTTAGGATTTTGGAGTCACCAGGTGAAAATTTTAGCTCTTTTGGAGGTAAAAGGTTTTATGGTCCACCACCATGTTTATTTGAATACCAATCTGAAATATTTTTGGGTTTTTTCTGAGTTTTTTCAGTCCTACGGGTTCTAAGAGTGTCCTAAATCTGTTTCAACACTTAGCTATGGTGATGATACAAAGAAATTCTACTCTTATGGCTAATCTAGCTGATCCTTCAAGGTTTGATAAGCTCTTATGAGAATCCTAAGGTTTCCTTAGTTTGTCACTGATTCAAATAAGTTTTATCATGATTACCATTTACTTGGTAGTGCTTGAAGAGGGCTACTTGTACTCATTAAACAATGTTGTTGAAACAAGGGCTTTCCGGAGTCCTAAGGTGTACTTAGATTTTCACTAACTCAGAAATCCCCAGCGGGGTCACCAGAAATGTTGGCTCCCCGTAATTTCAGCAGAATGGTGAGATCGAAGCTGCGGGCAGAACACTTGAACCACTTTGGGATTCTAGGATCTAGCCCTCCTGAATCCAGAGAGGGATCTCTCTATAAGTGAAAATATTGATTTATATTTAAGGCTTTTATGTGTGATATTAGGCTAGTTATGAAGAACAGGGGTTTTTGTTTCGTTTTGGATGGTTGAGCATGATTTTTAGTTGAGTGGAAAGTCCTAAAATGAAAGAGTTTCAAAGGTGTGAAGTTGCAAGCAATTAGAACAAGCTTTGGCTGATAGGATAGATATGACGCTGGTTTTTAGTCCATTGGGCTATGGCGTCATAAAAGGGTTTAATTGTGCAACAATTTCAAGAGTGATCCAAAGGGCAAGTCATCTATATCACAAGATCTCTTAGATAAAATGATGGGATGGAACAAAAAAGTGTTGAAGGGGTGGAAAAAGAAAATAATTTCAACTAGGATTTATCAGTCTTTCCAAATAAGAAAATCCCTTTAAGTAACTGTTTAAAACCAACCAAAAGACAGGGCTAACCATATACTTCTTTGGGCAAGCTTGTATTAAAGCTAACTTAACAAACAAACAATCCAGTAATCCACATAATTACTTTCATAAGGGATGAAAATAGATAAGAAAACAAGGTGCAGCCTAAGATCAGATAAGATACTTTTAAATCTAAACTTATTTCAACATACCCTTAGGGAAACTTTCAAAACTACCTTTGGAGAAAGAAACTAGAAGATAGGGAAAACCATAAACTTTTCTAGTATAACTTTACTGAGTATATAATGAAAATAACATTCAAGAACTTCCTTTCAAGCTTTTCACATCAAGACAGGGACAAACCAAAATTCCTTGATAATGTTTACACTTAAATTAAGTCATTCTTAAACACACAATTCGGAGGAAAACATCGAGATAAATCTTACCAGTCAGAGAAGGGTAGTGTAAACAGTAAATCCTAACTCTATGCTTGCTGTTCTTTATCAGAGAATAAGTGGACAAAATGGCACACATGAAAGGAAAACAATAACACAGAAAGAAGCACTACACCAGTGATATAGACCAAGATCCCAAGAATCAGCTTGTATATTGATGTCAATCCAGTTACATTCTTCAAGTCCAATGTTTCAGTTCAACAATCATCTTCTCTTCTTAGCCTAACTTATTTGATCACAAATAGAGCTTCAGGAGCCTCTGAACACTATTTACATGTAGAAATTTTCGAGCACAAGTATTACATCAAAGTTCTACAACCAACCCTTTACAATGTGCTCCTCAATAAGATTTTATAGGAAAATGAGGAGGTGGAAATATTTCTAGGGTTCAAGTATCATTAATTTTACAGTTAATGCAATTCTCTGCCTTGAAAACCATGCAAGGCATAAGGCAAGAATTCATTTGATCTATATCTCTATTTCATAACTCTATTTGGCTTTTGAGGCTTAGTGGATTAAAATATTTGAATTTAAGGCTATTTCTTATCCTTGTAATAACTCTGCTGACAGTTTACAATAAGTTCCTTTGGCTGAATTAACTGTTCAGCTGTATTGAGGCAAATATCACTGACTGAGGCAATAACTCTGCCTCCTTTGAATGCCTTGAGGCTGTAGGTGGCTTTTGGTAGCTGAGAGGATTCAATTAGCCTCTAATGTGGCAGTGGAGGCTTTCTCGATCTAGTAGATATTTTTTTTTACCTAAAACATGACTAATTTGCTTTAACTTTGTGTGTTAGGCTTAATTAGGCCTAATTTCTATCTTCGGTTCTTCGAACTGTGTTTAATTAAATGAAATAGGCCTTAGATAGTTGATTCAGGCCATAATTCCCTAAAAACTACGTTTAACAATCTTCAAACATGTTTCTGCTTTGATTTCATGTTGTCCCACTGATACTCTTTGATTTGATTTAGTTTTGTTGTGTCTTGTTGATGTACAGGTGTTATAGGGGCTTTATAGTGGCGTCATTGCTCATGAGGCACAGACAAAACATGGTGTTGAACCCTGTGGAATGATACTCTTTGATGAATAAAGGCCTGGGGGATCGTCATCCCCAGCCTTATATTTACTTTTAACATAATGGAAACAACCATTAAAACCTGCACAAACCAAGAAAAATTAGAAAAATCCTACGGGGATGAGTTCAACTGTTTCAGAGGTTGAGGTTAGATCGCAGTTGTTGGATGAAAACATCCAACGGCGAGGATTGCTCACGGAGGTTAAAAGGAGAGGTGGTTTGATTTAAATGGTGGGGAGATTAAGTTAGATCCGTTGATTCGCAAATATCAACGGTTGAAATCAATCGTGACTATATAAAGCGGAGGGGCCAATTTTATAATGAAATGGGAGAAAATACAAAGGAAACGGGTTAAAAACCTTTGGCGGAGGAAAAATTATAAAAACGAAATTTGGGGTTTCTCGGATGATTCTAGGCCGTCAGATGAGATTGGCCACAGATATCAACGGGAGAGGTTGATCTATGGAGTCCCTTGGAGGATGGGCGGAGGGTGATGAACTAACGTGAGATTAAAATGGGACTGTTGATATGTAGAAATCAACAGTGGAGATCCATTTCGGGAAAATGAAATGGGAATGGGAAAGGCGGTTTAGGCTGGAGAAATAGCTGGTTTCATGCAGCAAAAAGGGAGAAATGTGATATTGCCTTTTTGAACGCGATATGCGTTAAAGCCTGACACGTGGCTTTTCAAAACCACCCTCATCACGTAATTTCAAATCATTAACATTCGGGCTTAAATTTACGCGAAACTGCGCATTGGCCGTTAGATCTGAGGCGTCAAATCGAACAGTCGAGAGGAGAGCGCGATAAGACAAGATGCAAGGATGGAAAGAGGTGGGGAAGGGGAAGGCAGTTTCAATCTTTAAAGTCTAATCATAGGAATGAACGGTGGAGACTTGATCTGGGAAGGGTAGGACCCAAAAGAGTTGGGCCTATCGGGTTTATTATGGACCGTCGGATGAAAGGAATGAACGGACCAGATTAAATCTCAGGGTTAATGTAATAACATATGAGGAGAGGGTCGGGCAGAGAATGAGTTAATGAGGGTCGTTGATCTGCAGAGATCAACGACAGATATTTCCCCAAAAAACCTTATAAAGCGGGGTTCATATGAATTTAGCCAAGGTTGCGAGGATTTATCTAGACCGTCGAATCTGGGTGTATGGACAGCCTAGATGCAATCGGAAGATTGCGATCGGCGGGGGCAAAGAGAAAAGAGCGTCGATGCAATCATATGTGGACCGTTGATCTGAGGGCCAAATCAACGATGGGGAATGAATCAGAGGTCCAAAAGCGAAGGGATGGACTTATGAAAAAGGGCAATGTGGGTTGTCGGATCTGAGCTTGGCGAGGAAGATCAACAGCTGAGAAGCCATTGGGAGATCGCCAATCAGGAGGGGGCAATAAAATATTCAAACACACCCAATGAAATCTCTGATGCGAGATTTTGTCGATCGTTTATTGGTTCCATATCAACGGTTGGGAATGGCTCAACCAATGAACCGACGAGTTTCGTTATAACATAAAAAATGGGGTTTTTTAATAAAATACGGGAAATTGGCTTCGGGGAGGGTTTATTTATATGTTTTAGCGCTTGATTGCGGGCTCCAGGTTTTACAAAGGAAGCAAGGGATCGGGAGTTATAACGAAGGGAGCCAATCGCAGCGGAAGTTTTATGTAACAAAAAGACATGTGCTCGTCGAAAGTTCCGATTGCGATAAGCGCTTCGGGACTTTAACTCTTGGTCCTGGGCATGGATATATGGTGGGGAAGTGGTTGAGGGGTTTAACACAAAAATGGCTCGTTGGAATCGGAACAAAGGAGGGGGCCTTTCAAATGCGCCCAATGAATAAACTCCGATGCGATATTTTATTGATCGTCGATCGGTTTTAGATCAACAGTCCTTTTCCTTTAAAACAATGAAACGACGGGTTTTAATAAAAACATAGGAAAGCGGGTTTTTAACAAAATACAAAGAGAAATTTGGTTTTTTGCCAAGTATTTTTGTGTTTTAACGCCCGATTGCGGGGCTCTTGGTTTTACAAAGGAAGCAAGGGATCGGGGGATATAAAGGAGAGGATCCAATCGCAATCGGGAAATTCTAAAAGAGAGAGGCATTATAACACAAGGAACACCTGATTGTGATAAGTGCCATGGGTCTTAGCGCTTGGTTCCAGCACCAAGTCGCATGGTGGGGAAGTAGTTTAGGGCTTAGCCCAAAAGGGGCTTAGGCCTATAATGAAAAAATGGGTTTTTTATGATTTTTCAAGGTTTTTCAAAGGATTTGAAAGCTTCTGATAAGGTAAAAAAAGGAGTTTTAAACCTTATCAAAGCTGTTTTTATGAAGGGAAGAAGGGAAATGAGGGAAAATAGAGGAATTTTATGGGGAAAAAGGGGATAAAAATGGAGGTTAATAATGAGTGAAAGGATGGGTAAAATGAGGAAAAAATGGAGTTTTTTGCAGCAGTCTTTTCTTCAAGAAAACAACAGATTTTCAGATTTGAGAGGGAAACAGCAGTGAAGATTAACTTAATGATAAGTCATCTTCATAAGACTTCAAGAACTAACAATTTGGCAATAAAATTTGTTTCTTGAAGGCTTCAAAAATGATTTAGCCACCATTTGATATGACAAATTTTATAGGCGGCTAACAGGAGATACGAGTCTATGTAGATTACAGAAGCTTAAACAATGCTTGTCTCCGTGATCCATTTCCTACTCCGTTCAGTGACGAAGTCCTCAACAAATTCGTGGGGAACGAGGCATACTCATTCACCGATGGCTTCTCAGGATACCATCAGGTAAGAATGGCGGAGGAAGACAAGAGAAATACAACATTCACCACCGAATGGGGCTCTTTCGCATACAATGTGATGCCATTCAGATTGAAGAATGCACCTGCAGTCTTCTCTCGCATTGTGATAGCCGCATTCTGGGAATACATTCACAAGTTCTTAGAATTCTATATGGATGACTGGACTATTTATAGCATACTAAAAGATCATGCAAGCCTGTTGAGGGTAATGTTTGATAGATGTCGACAACTGCAGATCTATTTGAGCCTAAAGAAGTGTATATTCACCATACCATTTGGAACACTGCTAGGGCACGTGGTATGTAATAAATGTGTCTATGTAGACCAGGCCAAAGTAGTAGTAATTATCAGTATGGAGGCACCGGAAATGGTAAAATAGCTAAGGTCACTGCTGGACCACACAAGTTACTACCGGCATTTCATTCGCAACTACGCCAAGATAATAGCACCCTTAGAAAAACTATTGAGGAAATCAGAACAGTTCCAGTGGACGAACAGTTGTAGAACGGCCCTGGACACCCTGAAGGAAAAGCTAGCGAGTGCACCAATACTAGTCCACCCGGACTAGGACAAACAATTCCATGTACACATTTATGCGTCTGGCATTGCGCTCGGAGCAGTCTTGGCTCAACGTGGAGACACTTCTGTCGATCATTAGGTATATTTTTCTAGTCGCAAGTTGTCAACAGCAGAACGGAACTACACAACGACAGAGTGAGAGGCATTGGTAATGGTGTACTCTCTTCAAAAATTTCGTCACTACTTGTTAAGAGGTAAGTTCAAATTTTTCACAGATCACTCAGCATTGAAATACTTAGTCAACAATCTAGTCTTAGAAGGCAGAATCTGCAGATGGCTCCTACTCTTCCAGGAGTTCACCTTTGCAGTAATTGTAAAGCTCGGAAGACCCAACGTAGGGCTTGATCACCTATCCAACTAGAGAATGGAGAAAATGGAGGATCTCTAGATGATCAGTTGCCAAATGCTGATCTTTTTAGAGTAGAAGCCATCCCAGACTACCTGAATGAGATAGCAGCCTACCTCACAACAGGGCAGTGTCCACAAGAATATACTTCGACACAGAAGAGGCACATGGTAGTTTGAGCCGCGGAGTATCAGCTGATAGCGGGACATCTATACAAGATGGGGTTAGACCACGTTCTTTGAAGATGTGTCCTGGACCACGAAAGGGAAACTGTACTATGGGAAATCCACAGTGGTGTTGCGGGAGGGCATGTGGGAGCTAAACCAATGGCATGCAAGGTACTACAAGTAGGCTTATGGTGGCCAACAGTGCACAAGGACAACAAAGAATTTGTTTAGAAATGTGACATTTGTCAGCATACAGGACAACCATCTCACAGAGATGATCTTCTGCTTCATCCGATAAAAGTACTACAGCCATTCAAAAAGTGGGCAGTCGATTTTGTAGGACCAATTGCACCGGGTGCAAGGTACATAATAATGGCGACCGACTACCTGACATGCTAGGCAGAAGTAGCGCCAATGAGGAATTTCATGGCAGAGACTGTTGCTAGGTTCATATTTGAAAATATAATCAGTCGATTTGGATGCCTAAAAAGCTTGACCAGTGACTAGGGTACCCACTTCATCAATGACACCATTAAGTCCCCCCTGGAGAGCTTCATGATACAACACCATAAAATCAATCCATATCATCCACAATCAAATGGCACAGTGGAAGCATTCAACAAGATACTATAGAAGGGCCTGACAAAGATATGCAACGCGCAGCGCGATGACTGGGATGAATGCATACCAGCAACGTTGTGGGCATACCAAACAACGATAAAATGATTAAACAACCAGACACCATTCCAGCTATTTTACGGGAGAGAAGTGGTAGTCCCAGCAGAATTTATCATACCAAGCTTTCTAATCACAACAACCCTACAGCTATCTGAAGAAGAATCCCTGAAGGAGCGATTGCAGGAGCTGCAAGAACTTGAAGAAGAACGATTTCTTGTCGAATTTCATCAGATGGTACAGAAGGAGAGACAGAAAGCTTGGCACGACCAGAATATTAAGCACAATACTTTTCAGGTCGGGGAGAAATTTCTACTCTATGACAGTAAATACCAGAAGTTCCCAAGAAAACTGCAGATGCATTGGCTAGGACCATTTCATGTCATAGACATTAAAGAGACAAGAGCAGTTCGGTTGGCACAACTGAATGGCCAAGTTCTACAGGGATGGGTCAATGGCGCATGCTTGAAGCCCTACCATGAGTAAGTTTACCATTTCAACTCCAATAACTCTCGCACCCGAGAGGAGTCAGTAGGGTAGGTTAGAGTCAATAACTCTCTCGCACCCGAGATGAGCATAGATAGGATTCAGCATAATAAAACAAAATACAGTTGAGTTGTGGGGACTGCAACGCAACCAATAGTGGTCAGGGAAGGGTAGTGTTCAGCGTGTCATCCACGTCAGACAAAAAAGCGTGCCAGACATCAGCCCATCATCATTAAGTGTAGTACCAGTGTCAGTCCGTAGGATTACCAAGATTTGGAAATAATTGCCATAATTAGCATCACCCATACTGTAATAAATTTTCCATAATTAGACATAACCACCAGGCGTCGCGTCTGCCCAAATCCCAAAACCACAGTCAAAAATGTCATAACCCACCTCAGTAGCTAACTAATCGCACGATTGTAGCTGCGGGAGAAGCCAAGGAAAAATTAATTAGTTATGGGGTCTCATCAACCTCACCCATGCTGGTTACTTACATAACCCGCATGCAGAGAAGAGTGAGAATGCCGGAAAAATCTGAGTTAGAGTTAGAAAACTCCAAAAGAGCAAGGGAAGCTGAACCAGAACCAGGACAGAGAAGGCATCCAGAAGAAGAAATTCAAGAGAAAAGAGGGAGAACTGTTCTTCAGGTATACCAGCGACAAGCAAGAATGAAAAGAGTAAGCCCAACAGTCGTGGAACAGGAGCTGGATAGCATAATTTAGAAAATGGAGTCCCTTGTGGGAAAATATGACAGTGCGACCCTGATCGACACAGACCTCATGGATTCCTTTGAGTTTCCTGCACTAAAAAGGCAGGTGTACATCGAGAATTATGCAACAGAAGCAGGACAGGCAGCAGAAAGAGTCATGTCTGAGTTCAGGGGTATCCAACAGTCCACTATAATGAATTTAAGGAACTTACCAGTGTTCAGGATCACAGGCGCTGCAATGCAGTGCACAAAATTTCTGTTAAGCAGGATTCAGAATGTCTCTCTGTGGTTGGGAAAGGAAATCCCAATTCATGCCAAAGACATCCATAGATTGACTAGACTGTCGCAGGAAGGAAGGGACATGTCATCAGCGTTCCAAGCTGTGTCTAAGAGGGTGAAGAAGTCAGGAGACACAGAATACTATGCCAAGTATGGCACTCGAAGAGGAGGAAAGGGAGTGAATATTGAGTTGATTAATAGACCGGAGGTCAAGTTCGCTTGCTACCTAATTGCTAGCAAGACAATGAGGCACTATACAAAAGGGGAGTGCACATTAGATACAATTTTGGTTGCGGAGCATTGTGTCCAGGGGACAAGGCTCAATTGGTGCTCTTTCCTGCTAAAACAATTGTTCGAAGCTTGTGAGGACAATTACAAGAGAGCGACTGGGTTTATCTATGGGTATTTGATCATGGCGTTGGCCATGTGGAAGTGGACCTTCCCCAGCATCAGGATACTAGTGGAGATAGCAGAATACCAACCTGTGGCTATGAAGTTTGTGCCATGGAAAGTGTCTGAAGACCCAAGCACAAAGGAGGTGAATGCAGAAGCCTTCATAGTTTGGTATGGTCAAATGGTTGACATCGTAATGAGTCAACAAAGGATTCCAAGAAATCTACTAGATGGATATAGTGAGCAGGTTTGGTTCGGAGTCACACATAAACATACTTTTCTCAGGCCTACATGTGTACCAGAAACAATGTTCCAGATGAGGCCTTTGAAATTCCAGATTGACGAAGCAGCCTTCCACACGGAGGTATGTTCATGGCCAGGAGTGGTGATGGAGATTAGGGATGGAGTGTACATGTACTTCTTTGATAGGATGCTGCCAAACATGCTGCCGGAGAAACTTCGAAGGAAGCAACAACAAGGATGTCAAACCTACAACTCTTCTCGATTATTCAGAAGTTGAACACCAAGGTAAAAAGCTTTAACAGAGTAGTTCAAGTCTTAGCAAGTGATGCTACTACATTTCCAACATTTTCAGAATTTCAAGCATCCCAACCTAATCCATCTTTCAACACGGCCTCCGTATTTACACCCATACCCAATGTTTTGTTTAATTCCCCTCCCCCGATGACTACAACGCTGGCTGGAAAGAGTAAAGCTATGAAACCAGCAGCGGCTCTGAAGGAAAAAAGGGCCAAGGTTGCAGAATCTAGCCTAGTGGTCGACCTCACCAAGGAGGATCCACCTCAACAGTTGAGCTCGAAGAAGCCAGAGGAGTACCACCCCATAATCCCATATCCCCCCTTGATTTCTTAAACATCCGCATATCGCCACCCCGCACCGACCAACTACCACCCACCACCTCATCCATCTTCCGGGAACCCCACAACTCTGCCCCATCCACTTCATCAGCCACCGTGTCCAATCCAGTCATCAGAAGAATAAAAAATGGGGACCAAAGAATGGAGGTTAACTCGGGTATAGAAGTGGTACCCCCAATTAACCCAACCATGATCCCAAAAACTACTTTTACCAACCTCATTAATCAGTTAGAGCAATCAATAGAAGAAGCCACTAGGTCACTCCCCAAGCAGACTCCGCTCCACACAGCTGACCTATGAGATCAACAAGGGAAACAAGATCTATATATAGCAGACTCCAACAACCAGCTACAGCACCAAACTCCACCACAATCACCCCAGGACCAATCAGCGAGATCTGTTGCCAGCGGACAACCACTCCATGCACGAGTGCCAGAACAGGGTACCTCCAGTGCCGAAAGCATGGAGACCTTGGGGACAAATCAATTGTACCATTTCATTCAGAGAGAAGCGCAGCAAATCGAGAGGCTCCACTCAGATATCCAGCAAAAATTTGAGCAGCAGCAACAACAGATAAGCCACATACTAAACAGTGTGAGCAGTTGACGACGGAAAGGGATCAGTTACAGGAACAGCTGGAGATAGTAACCAGAGTATTCAGGGAAGTGTGGCCTACAGTAACGGCTAGCAGCAACCAACTACCAGAAGAAATGTAGGAGGCTAATGTAGTTTAGTGGGCAATCCACCTCAGGGTGGCATATTCAAAACTCCGGCAGAAGAATGTGGAACTCAAGGTGGTAATGGCAGCCCGACCCGCTCTACCCAACCCAGTGGTTGTGTACTCAGCATAGATATCAGAAAGGCAGGGCCAAGTAACGAAAATGCAGGAAGTTCTGAGTACTGCAGCAAGAGAAGCATACGACCTACTGAAGGGTCTGCAAGAATGCTCGACAGCCCTTACTATGAAGGCATAACCGGTCTCGCTACAACTTAAACAGATATCTAAGGAAATCTAGGAAGCAATGGACCCAACTGGACTAGACCAACTCTACACCCAGGCAGATGTGTTAGAGGTCTAGATACAGCAAATAGAGGAGACTTCAACGGCAGCCAAGCAAGCCATCCGAGAGCTTCAACAACCTGTAAAGCTCAGTGCACAGACAATGCAGCAATTGGCCTCTGAGGCCAACACTCAAATAACCACTATGTTTGGTGCCCTGCCGCCGAATGTAGGAGAAGAATTTGTCACAAAAATCACGGCTGAAACTGAAGAACTAATGCAAGGGTGGAAGCAGGCCATGGCAACCTTCCAAGAGCTCAAGGCATCAGTGCTAAACAAGGTCCCAGAGTTGGGGCCCTTGTTTGGACAACCAGGAGAAGGAAGGTAGGCAGATCAAGGCGCAGGGCCGAGCGGACCCATGGAAGTAGAGACAGTGTAGATCAATTGACTCAGGGTGAGTCAATAGGATGTGGTCGGGGCCTATTGGGGCCCTTGTTTTGAAATTCAACAGATTTTGAGTTGTGGTGAGTACGTGGCAGAATGCAACCTCAATAGGCAGAAATATGTCAAGGTTGCGAAGGATTAAATGACAGGTGTCGCGGCTATTGTGGGAGCAAGCACAGATGGTGGAAGAGCGTGAAAGGAAACGAGCAGTGGAACTCCCGATGAACAGAAAGAAATAGAAGATAGTTGAGCAAGAAGAAAGGAGGAACTGTCAGTCTCACTAGCAGCAGAACAAATAGGAAGCCAGCCAGTGGATAGGAAGGTTGGTGCAAATGGGAATAGGCAAGAGGGAGCCGCAGGAGAGCTCCATCTAGGTTGCTTAGTTCTCCATTCCTCTGTGTTTCTACAATTCTCTCTCTGTCCAATAGGACTTATTGTATTATGTTCTATGTATGCTCATGCAGTTGAGCCCTATAATAGTTTGCCACTTGTAGCCGAAGCTTAATATAATCAGAAGTGTTGTTTCGAGTATCTGTTATGGGTTTTGAATGAATGGTTTAGCAAGCACTTTTAAAATTTTATTTATTGCAAGTCTGAATGCATTTCTGAGAGATATATGTTAGGGAACATTGTATTGCGGTTGTGTTAGACTCCCAACATAACTTTGATTCAACCTTATCAATGTTGTTGTTGTTGTGATACCGATCGACTCCCTACCATAGTAAGGTCGTGGCACGCCTCGGGTGAGACTCTTGGCTCTTCAGGGCTGGGTGCAAATGCCGGCGTGAACCTAGACTACGGCGGAAAACCTTGTTGGCCTTTAATCTGAACCTGGGTCTTCTCTGTGAGACTGGTTCTCTCGCCAACACGAAGATATGTTTTGGAGCATGAAAGGCACGCTATCTTGGCAGAGGCTCATGACAGAGTAGTAGGAGGTCACTACGCAGGGAAAGCAATGGCGCAAAATGTCTTGAGAGCTGGGTTATGGTGGCCTACCCTGCATCGTGATGCTCATGATCATTGTAAAGTCTGCAATATGTGCCAACGAACGGGGAGGTCGTCCCGCAGGGATGAAATTCCCCTTCAAATATAAATGGCTCTACAAGTGTTTGATAAGTAGGCCATCGATTTCATAGGGCCTATCAACCCACCAGGGAAGAAGACGATACGCGCTACATTATTACGTAACTAGGTGAGCCGAAGCACAAGCAGTAAAGGATTGTACTGCGGATACCGCTACACATTTCATCTTTAAACAAATCCTGACCATATTTGGGTGTCTGAAGATCCTCATGAGCAACAGGGGTATGCACTTTGTTAACAAAACAATCCAAGCTTTGACCGCGAAGTTTAAAATCTATCATGCAAAAATCACACCGTATCACCCACAGGCAAATGGTGTGGTTAAAGCTTTTAACAAAATCTTGGAGCAAGCACTGACAAAGGTCTGCAATGTCGATCGCAGCGATTGGGACGTGCACGTCTTATCAGTTCTTTGGGCCTATCGAACCACCTGAAAGAAGCTAACTGGGAAAAATCCTTTTAGGATGGTCTATGGCAAGGAGGTTGTTATGCCAATGGAGTACATTATTCCTAGTCTGTGTATTGCATCATTTACGAACATGGCGGACCCTGACATCATGGAGGAGTGATCAGCGCAGCTTATGGCTTTGGAGGAAGATCGGTTCCTGGCTAATTTCCATCAGTAGGTTCAGAAGGCCCGCGATAAAGCCTAGCATGATCGACATATTCACTAAAAGACCTTCACGAAGGATGACTTGGTCCTCTTATACGATAGCCAGTTTGAAAAACATCTAGGGAAGTTCTAGCAGCACTAGCTTGGCCCCTACACTGCTAAGGATATCACGGATGGAGAAGTTGTTCGGCTGGCCACACTGCGCGGCAATGTGCTGCCAAGCTATGTCAATGGTAGTCAGCTCAAACCATATCGGATCAAATGACTATATGGTCAGAGTAGTTTTGCAGGCGCAGATGGCAAACCTACCATCGTAGTGACTCAGGACGAGTCACAAGATTTTGTTGGGGGACTGTTGGAACAGGGTCTCCTATAAAGCTGCGATTCTGGTCCATTTTGTGTATTTTTATTATATTTATTCTAATGCAGGGGTTTTGGGGTGGGTCAAAGCCCCTAATGCATTGTAAATGGGTCAAGGGTAGACCAAGAGTCCGCAAACCATGGTTTGCGAACCATTGGATACGTAGCCTAAAATAGTATAAGTAGTTGAACCTTTTTGAGTTGTAGGATAGACTAAGAATGAAAAGAGATTGATGCTAAGTGTGAACTGGTAGATCTGGTTAGGGTTGTTGGGGAAGGACTCTTGCTGTTGTGTGCGCAGAGATTCTTTGTCCTGTTGTGTGTGCGGGTTGGGTTTTGGGGTATTGTAAGTAGATCTGAAGGATTAATGAATGTGGAAGTATCGTTGAATATCTTAATCCATTGGAATTACTGTGATATGAATCTATGATGTTTGTTTAGTTAATATATGTTGATGTGTTATTGATTTAAGTTGCGAAGATACTTGTGTTACTTGTTTATGTTGTGATATGGATCTATTCTGTTTCACTTCATGCAAGAATAACTGGAATAGTTGCGTTATAGTTATGTGAGTTCATGATCTATTGATTACTGTGAATATCATTGCTATTTCGCATGTGGATGTGAAGGATATTAGTAGATCTAGGTTCTACACCATACGATCTGTGTTGGCTCGAGGGGTCCTGACCCAGGTTCGGAGCGCAAGGTTTTCCAAAAAACCCCTATACTACTAGCCCTTTCGGCAGTGACCTGCTTGCGCAGGTCAAAGTATCACCCGAAGTAGTATGGGTGGGTGCTGGAACCAGGTTTCCACACCTTGAGAAAGGATAGGTAAGGCAAGCAAAGCTAGACCCTATGATTCCCAGATTGCCTTGTTCTATGCAGGGTCAATTAGGTCTCTATTCGCATCCACGTGCGCTCGATCTACAATTATATGCTTTTATGATAGTAGAACTATATTGCATAAATAGAACATAATAGATCCATATATAGAAAACACACTTACACAAATCTTCGCAGCTTAAACACAGAAAATACACAATGTAGTAATTACCAATGATTCACACAAAGAGTACTCACAGATCCAGTCCTCTATCAACCTTTCTTATTCATTCATTCATCAATTATTCCTTACAATTCCCTTCCCATCCTGTGCACACAACAATAGGGTCCACACACAGCTAGACTTGGATCTCCGCGCACACAGCCAGCAGGAGTCCCTTCCCTAAAACCCAAACCAGATAGCTTAAACCATAATTCGCATCAATAGTTCTTCAATTCTTACCTTACAATATAAAAATGTTCCTCTATTTATAATAATCTAGCCTAGACGTTCCTATGGTCCGTAAACCGTGGTTTTCGGACCCATGGTTTACCCTTTTACCCATTACAACGCTTTCGGGGCTTTGACCCGCCCCAAAACCCCGGCGCTAGATTAAATCTAATCAAAAATATTCAAAATGGACCAGTTTCACAGCTTGTTGGAGACCCTTTTCCAACAGTCCCCCAACACAATCTTGTGACTCATCCTGAATCACTATAGCCGCCATATATTCATTGAGTCCGGTATGTCTTGAGTCGACTACCATTGACAAAGCCAGGTAAGATGTCACCATGCAGGGTAGCTAGTTGGACTGCTCTATCATTCGTGATTTCCTTAACTATGCAGGGACCGAGCCATTGCTGCCGGAATTTGCCTGGGTGTTTCGCAAATTGGCTGTCGTATAAAAGGACGAGTTTTCCTGCACCAAATGTCTTTTGGCGAATATGTCAATCATGCCATGCTTTATTGTGAGCCTTTTTAACCTATTGATGAAAATTAGCAATAAACTGATCTTCCTCCAAAGCCACAAGCTAGGCAAGAAGCTCCTCCATGATATCAGCAAAGTGGGTGTCAACCACCTTAATGGTGAACAGTTGTGCATCTGGTAGGCCTTCTTCCAAGCTAGTAGGTTCTTCCCCTGTTTCAATGCGAGACAGATGATTCAGGCCTGCATTCAACCTTTCGGGCTTGACGATGATCTCAAAATAATATTCTTGAAATAGCAATAGCTAGCAGCAAATCTTCCCCCCCAACACAAGCTTGTTGACCAGGTATTTCAAAGCCAAATGATTAGTGAACATTTTAAAATGTCCACCCAGTAGATAGTGCCGGTATTTCTGTAATGCGTAGACCATAGCCAATCCTTCGCACTCAGTGGTAGATTAGTTTCGTTCTGCGCCCGAGAGTTTCGACTCGCGAAGGCAACCGGGTGATCAATATCTCCTTCTCCAGGCTAAGTGAGGACAGCGCCCAAGGCGATTCCTGATGCTTCCACATGTACATGAAATACCTTCGACCAATTGGAAAATATTAGTATGGGGGCAGAGATCATCTTCTCCTTGAGCAGTTCAAAGCTCTTCTAAAATTCATCATCCCAAAAAAAGGAAACATCTTTTTTTAGTAGCTTTTCCATGGGTGTTGTGATCAGGGCATATGCCTAAATGAATTTACAGTAATAGTCGGTGTGTCCAAGAATAGAACGCAGTTGTTTCTCTGTTGTTGGGACTGCGAGGTTTATAATTACGACTACCTTCGCAGGATCAACCATCAACCCTTGCTGACAGACGATGTGTCCAGGCAAGATTCCAAATGGTACACAGAAGATGCACTTCTTAATATTTAAGAAAATTTGGTGCTTCCGAAACGCATCCAACATTAGTCGCAGGTTAGTGACATGCTCCTTTACCAAACCAAAAATTGTCCAGTCATCGAAAAAAACCTCTAGGAACTTATGAATAAACTCCTTGAATACGGCAACTATGACCCTTGAAAAAATAGCAGGTGTGTTCTTGAGACAAAAGGGCATGATCATATACTAAAAGGACCCACATTCAGTCGCGAAGGTGGTCTTACTATGATCTTCAGGTGCAATTCGAATCTGATGGTACCCTGAGAACCCATCAGTGAAAGAATAGGCCTCCTATCTGCCCACGCTATCAAGGATTTCATCGGGGAAGGGTGTAGGGAAGGGGTCATGGACGCAGGTGTCATTTAACTGGTGTAGATCTATGCAAATGTGTATTTCCCCCTTGGTCTTCTTTTCCTGGATGACCATTGGACTTACCCAATCCGACTGTTCAATTGGTTCAATGATACCTGTGGCAAGAATTTTGTCCAGCTCTTCTTTGAACTTTTTCTTATATTTAGGATTCAGTCAGTAAGGTCGTTTCTTGACGGGGTGCACCTCAGGTTTCAGAGTGATGTGCATAACGCCGAGGTCCCCAGTTACTCCCTTGAGCTCAGAATACTTCGTCAGAAATAAGTCCTGATACTCCGTGAGTAACTCTGCAATTTTACCTACGGTTCCTTTATCCCAATGGTCCCCAATTTTAGCCAGCTTAGGGTGTTATTCCATCCCAATATTAATGTCGCACAGCTTGAGAGGCTGCATCACATCAATATTCTGCAGCGATGGCACAATAACAGTGCGTTCCCCTTCAGATTCCGGGATAGAAATGTTTCAAGGATTATCTTCTTCTTCATCAATCTCCAAGCTCCGGCAGTTGGCTATGTCTTGCATCTGTGCTTCCCATGTCAGGACCGCTGGTGCATGGTAGTGAGAGTTCTTAAATACGAATGCATCAATGTCCTATAGAGCTTCGTCGAGCGTCTCTTTCCCCCCAATCAATCTGAACATTCCTATAAAGTCCTCTTTTAGCACTTCCCAGTGGCGGGTGCGCTGGTGTAACTTCGCATCTAAGTACCAAGCGGCTAAGATAGGGCCCAAGGCATGCACAAATAGATGGACCCATTCTTCTGTAGTTTGGTCAGACCATTTGGTCATCTAGGCACGCAGATGTGCGCGGGGATCCCCGAGTCTGAGGAAGATCTTTGTGCGTATGTCAGATGGAGGAGCGGATCGCAAAATCATCATATCCCGACACGTTTCCCAGTCCAGGAATTCTTTCTTGTGGGTATCCCACCAACGCGCGGGTGTCCCACGTATAGCCAGATTAAGGCCCAAAGCCGTCGTTCACTTGGCACCCTAGCTTCCAGTGTTCTTAGGAATTCCTGGACACTACCAGACTCATCAAAGTGGGGTAGATATCTTACCTCTGAAGAAATGCAGTAAAGGGTCCTCGTGACCCGAGGGCAGTGCAGTGCCGAAACCTCTTGTAGCCGATTTTGCCAAATCTCCAGTTCCTCATCAGCGTCAGAAAAGCATTCACTGTCTTCCCCCCACAAAGTATTCTGTCTACTGTGGGGTTAACCCTGTCTTTGTCCTGCGTAGTCAGTCTGTAAATGTGATCTATTTCCTCCTTCTCATAGGTTGGCTCTGTATACTGCGCACCTTCTGCTGGATCTAGCGGTATTATTACACATGTACCATTGTTTTCAAACACCATGCTGTGCTTTTTGAGATTGATGACACCCCCCATGTCTATAGCCCAGTCCAGTCTGAGGAGTGTAGGGTACAGATCCGTATCTTCCACGATTTCTATGACCTTAAAGTCAGCTAGGAATTTTACTCCCGCGATATCTACCATGACTTTTGGCAACCGTCCTAGTGGGATGATCCTCTGTCGATTCGCCATGCGCAACTAGATGGTGGACCATTCCAACTTAGGTTCTCCCATTATTTTCCACGTTTTCTTTGGTAATACATTCGCATCCAACCACAGATCGAGAATAACTTGATCCATCTCGTAGTCGCCAATTTGCGCAGTCAACCACATTTCTCTTCTGGTGCGTTTCTTATAGCTGTATAGCCTATGTACACCCCTGGTCTCAGGAATTGTGTTGGGCCAGGCTGCACAGCTATGCAGTAATACTTGAAGATTTTCTACAGCCGGTAGGTTACGTAGCAGTTTCATACATGCCTTCAGAAAGGACTCAACCTCTTCCTCTCTCTTGAGGTGCACTGGCAGTTGCGCGAGGCCTACCAATGGTTCCTGTTCTTTAAGATTCACTCCTTCCTGAGAGGCAAGCTCCTCCTTTTCTCCCTGGGTGACCATCCCGCTGCGTGTCATGACTTTTACACTCGGATCTGCATTCCTTAGCTTAGTTTTAACTCTTTGCACATTCTGTGTAAGGGTGGGCGATTTTTTCTGCATTTTGGCTATCAGAATCGGGCAGTCTTCAATCTCATGGTCCGGCTACCGGCAATATTTGCAGGATTTCCTGGTGGGATTTGGGTAGTCCCTTGCGAAGTGCCCTACCTCTCCGCAGTTATAGTAGATCAACTGCCCCCTCCCCCGTCCTGCGCTTCCTCCCCGACCTCCCCTGCCCCTTATTGGGGAGCCACCGAAGTTCGCAGGGGATCTTGGCGACGCAGGGTCTGACTGTACCCTATATAGGTTCCCTTGATCTACAATCAAGTCATACATGTGACAGTTCTGTTCATCGTGCCCTACCGATCGGCGGAACCTGCACCACTGCTGCTTTAATTCGCCCATGCTTAGCCAAGGGCACTAGGCCATATCATGCAGTCCTGCTACCCGGCAATCATCGCACCATAGCGTAGATCTGCTGGAGCCAGTTCGTAGCGGACTAGGTCCTCCTGCCTGCACGTAATCCATCAATATAGGACACCGGTCCTTTGTATCGCTAGACACCCAACATCGTATGCACCAGAGGTCTGAGCTAGCTCATTTTCCCCGTTCCGTCCATAAGCTCTAAATCTCCATGTGCATGGCTCTGATTTGTTCTTGAATTTTTTATACTCCCCCCAACGTGTCGTCCTTGGGCGTGACTTCGAGTTTCATGGCAGCTTCCAAGGCTTTTTCCTACAACTCGAAGGTCTGGTGGCCCATTGGTATACGTAAGTGAGGTAGCAACATACCGATGAACCATTCTGTGTGTTGTCTGTCGTCATACTTGAACCCTCCTTCCCTGATTACTTTCTTCAATCGCTGATCGGCCTCCCACACTAACTCAGACGTATCTTGCTTGAATTCTTTTACTTCCGCTACCAACTGCGAGTATGATTTTGGCTTCCAGAACTGTTGTTTTAGGGCGTCCTTAATATCTTGAAGAGATGCGCTCCCGTTTTGAGATATTTACTGCATGTACTAGTCTAGTGCTCTGTCTTCAAAGGCCAGGGACAATTGTGCTCTCTTCACAGTATCGCTCACCACCCCCTACGCAGTCCATACCGAGTCGGCCATGAACCAAAAACGATCCGTGTCTTCATCGATCACGCCTTTAAAGGTAGGTAATTTCAAGTGTACTTCCATGTTCCTTCTACTGATGTTTCGGTTAAGGGCTTGTCCTCTAGTAAGTCTGGCGAACCTTGCATTGTTGCTCTTCTCAACGGGCTACGTGCAGAGTGATCCTTTTATTGATCAGTTCAATAGTACTTACCGCTCTGTGTTGTAATTTCCTCCAGAGTAGCTCTCATTCACTTTCGTGCCAGATATTCAGTATTTTCCTATCAGTACCTGATCACTTCCTCAAAATGCTACAACGTCCCAGAAATGGAACCATTTGTTGGCTTGAGGGGTCCTGACCCAGGTTCGGAGCGCAAGGTTTGCCAACAAACCCCTATACTAGTGGCCCTTTCAGCAGTGACCTTCTTGTGGAGGTCAAAGTCTCACCCGAAGTAGTATGGGTGGGTGCTGGAACCAGGTTTCCGCACCCTGAGAAAGGATAGGTACGACAAGAAGAGCTGCACTAGACCCTGTGATTCCCAGATTTCCTTGTTCCACGCAGGGTCAATTAGGTCTCTATTCGCATCCACGTGCACTCGATCTACAATTATATGCTTTTATGACAGTAGCACCGTATTGCATAAACAAAACATAGCAGAACAAAACAGATCCAGATACGGAAAACATACTTACACAGATATTCGTAGCTTAAACACAGAAAATAAACAATACAGTAATTCCCAATGATTCACACAAAGAGTACTCACAGATCCAGTTCTATATCAACCTTTCTTATTCATTCCTTCATCAATTCTTCCTTACAATTCCCTTCCCAGCCTGCGCACACAGCAGTAGGGTCCGCACACAGCTGGACTTGGATCTCCGCGCACACAGCCAGCAGGAGTCCTTTCCCCAAAACCCAAACCAGATAGCTTAAACCACAATTCGCATCAATAGTTTTTCAATTCCTACCTTACAATACAAAAATGTTCCTCTATTTATAATAATCTAGCCTAAAAGTTCCTATGGTCCGAAAACCGTGGTTTTCGGACCCCTGGTTTACCCTTTTACCCATTACAATGCTTTCGGGGCTTTGACCCACCCCAAAACCCCTGCACTAGATTAAATCTAATAAAAAATATTCAAAATGGACCAGTTTCGTAGCTTGTGGGAGACCCTGTTCCAACAATCTGGTAGCTATAGAGTTGAATCCAGCTCGGCTTGACTTACCTACCCTCTCCCAGGGTGTGAAAACCTGGTTCCAGCATCCTCCCATATTGCTTCGGGTGAGACTTTTGCCTGCACAAGCAAGTCACTACCGAAAGGGCCAGTAGTATAGGGGTTTGTTGGCAACCCTTGAATCTCCGAACCTGGGTCAGGACCCCTCAAGCCAACATTCCCCCTCTAACACTATCTATATATCTCTCTCTCACTCTCCCTCACTCCCCCTTCTATCCCCCTCTCTTTCCCCTCCAACTTTGTCTCTATATCCCTCCCTCTCTCCTTCCCCCTCTCCCCCATTACTCCCTCTTTCTCTCTCTCTCATTCTCTTCTTCCTCTCCCCCCTTACTTCTTCCTCCCTCCCCATTCCTTTATTTCTTTATCCATCCCTAAGTCATTTATTTATAACCCCCCCTCTCTATTCCTTCCAACTTTGTCTCTATCTCCCTCCCTTTATCCTTCTTTATCTATGTCTCCCTCTCTCTCATTCTCTACCCCCTCACCTCATCTCTCTATCTCTCAATTTTCTTCTCTCTTCCCCCTCCACTCTCCTCCTCTCTCTCTCTCTCTTTCCCCCTTCACAACAACCCACTCCAGCTTGTCTCTCTCTTCCTACCTATATCAACGACAAATATGTCCCTTACTTTCCCTTCCCTACCCTATTTCTTTATATCTCTCACTTTTTTACTCTCACTCACTCTCTCCCCTCATTCGACAACTCATTATTCCTTACCCCCTAGTCTTTCTCTCTCTCGGCCCCTCTATCCCTCCCTTTCTAACCCTCCCCACCCCCCAAAACCCTACCTTAAATATTTCTTATGTATTAAATTCACTAGCTTCAAGAATGCATGTAAATTCCTACCACTAGAAATGCACTCTCGTTTTTGGCACTAGGAATGCACACACATTTTTGGTGTTGGAAACATGGTGTTTTTAGTGCTAGGAATGTGCTTGTGATTTTTTTAATTAAATTTTTTCCTCACAAGTATCTGACATGCACAATGACTTGGTTGCTTCAGATATAAGTTTGAGATCATGAACTTGATGGTTTGGGTTGCAAATACATGAAAACATCAAATTTTGATAAATCATTATGTATGTATGTATGTATATCTCTATCTTTGATGTTAGTTTTCTATAAGCTAGAAAAATATGTTGTCCATGAAACTACATATACATGTAGAGTCGAAAATGTAGATTACACGTATATAATTTAAAAAAAAAAAACAATGGCATTTACTATTTTAATACATTTTTCTCCATCCCTCGTATATTTCTTCTATAAATGTTTGGGGCCTTTACTATTTGGAAAAAAATTATATGATGCCCTAGAGGGCATTAGGACCTACAACCTTAAAAAAGGATTCACTGATAATGTTGAGACTATTTTAAGTTACACTAACACAAATACCATGTACATTCATTGACACATATAGTTGTACACAAGAACAATATGTTCTCTACAACTCTATAATTTCCATTATTGAGCTTAGAGGCTCATTCTACAACCTGTTCAACTTGGAGTTGACAGGTGTCCCACATATATATATATATATATATATACAAGTGTTTGGTTTGTTTAATTAAAAGTCTAATAAAACATGAATAATCTCACTCTCAATGTTAAATTTTTCACTTTAAAAGAAGTTTTCACAGATCAAGAGATTTGATCCCTCTCCTCTCTTGCTAGATCCATGGTTAAAATGGATCTATACTGGTTTAAATACTCAAAGGTTGTACTAATATGCATTATATTTTGCATGAAGAATAACATATTAGTGCTAGGAGAACTCAAAATTCACATAGTTATACACAATTTCTATAAATAAAAATTATATATTAGGAAAGACCAATTATTTTTCTACATTTCATCTTTTTACACCTTTAACTTCATTGCATAAATACCTTTAATCATTCCTCCAAATTAACATATTATTGTTTTTCGAAATTTATATTACCACTAATACATCACTAAAACCATCATTAATTTATAGCCTTCCCATACTAAAACACAACCAACAATGTTCCAATAAATGATCATACGCATACAAACAATACCTACAATACCTTGAGTTAAGAATAAGCTATTAAAAGAGAAGATAATAGAAGCAATTAATTTATTTTTGTAAAATGGATATAATTAGTGTGGCTACATTAAAAACCAACTATTAAAATATGAATATTAACATTGTTGATTAAAACTAATATATAAAAATAGAGAAAAAAAGGGGTAGAATATAACATAAGTAATAATAATATAATAATATCAAATTTAGTATGACAAGAAAATGGTTGAACTTTATAATATATTTTTTTAATGAATAACTAAAAAAATTAAAATAAAATAAAAATCATATTAATGAACTAAAACAATGTAAAAAAACAAATAAACTTAATTTTATTAAGTGACCGAAATCAATTTAATTCTTATTTTATTTAATAACTGTTAATATATTATTAATAATATATTAAATTAAGTTTTAGTTGCACTAATATGTATATAGTTAATTGTGATTATTATGTATTATATTTACATTAAAATTTATCAGCTTAGATCCATCTTAACTCTGGATCTATCAAGCATTGAGAGTGATCAAATCTCTCCATCTTAACTCTGGATCTATCAAGCACCTAGAGGGATCAAATCTATCGAGGTGCTCTTTTTTTAGTGCAAAACTTGAGGAAAGGCTTTCACCTTGAGATATTTGATCCATGCGCTTGATAGATCCAGAGTTAAGATGGATCTAGGCTAGTTTCAGTCCATGTAGCCAAGGAAAATTTATCAATAATATGAGGACCATATGATTAATTTTATCAATAATATGTAAAAACATATAATATTAATATAACCATTTTAAATATGCTAAATATGTTTGAGATTTATGGAGTCATTTTAATTTTAAATTTGAGGAACATATAATTAATTTTATCAATAATATGTAAATACATCTAATATTAATATAACCATCTTAAATATGCTAAATATGTTTGAGATTTATGGAGTCATTTTAATTTTAAATTTGCTTAGTTACCTCAGTTTGTTGAGATGATAAATACTCTAAAATAAATTTAATGACGAAATAAATTTTTTGAATGCAAAGTGACAATGTAATCATATTGAATCATAGAAATGTGAATAATAAGAATTTAGTCGATTATAAATCATTGTGATCAATCTCAAACTATTTTCTTCTACTATTATTATTGTCACCCTTATTAGTTTTATCATCTTTTCATATCTATTATATGAAAAAGACAATTGAAATCATAAACCCTATAAATATTTAGCTTGAGCTCTTGTAGTAATCATCATACCTTATCTCTCTTGCTCTCCAATATTATTAGTCTTAATTACTATAACACAAAAATCAATCTACATTGTCAATATTTTTTTTTTCTTACACTGAAATCAATGCATCTAATGCAAGAAATCAAATAAGATTAGAAAAAGGCATCTACATTGAAATCAATGCATCTAATGCAAGTAATCAAATAGGATTATAAATCTACATCTACACTCAAATCAATGCATTTAGTGCAAGTAATAAAATAGGATTAGAAACCAACATATACACTAAAATCAATGCCTCTAGTGCAACCAATCAAATAGGATTATAAATCACCATTTATAGTGAAATCAATGCATTTAGTGCAAGCAATCAAGTAGTATTAGAAACTATTTATATAAGTAGAAATAAACATCTACATTGAAATAAATGTATCTAGTGCAAGCAGTCAAATAGGATTATAAATCACCATCTACACTGAAATCAATGCATTTAATGCAAGCAATCAAATAGGATTAGAAATCATCTACATTGAAATCAATGCATCTAGTGCAAGTAATCAAATGTCATTAGAAATCAAAATCTACATTAAAATCAATGCATCTAGTGAAAGCAATCAAATAGGATTATAAATCACCATCTACACTAAAATCAATGCATATATATATATATATATATATATATATATATATATATATATATATATATATATATATATATATATATATATATATATATCCCTCCATCTCTCCTTCTTTGTCTCTTTATCTCACCCCCACAAACACACACTCCCTCTCACTCCATATTTATCAATCTCTTTGTCCCTCCCATCTATCTCTTATTTCTCTTCACCTTCCATCTATATCTCTATATCCCTTTGCCTCTCTATATCAACCCCAAAACATACACTCTCTTTCTCCAATCTATCTATCTTTCACTCCCTCCTCCTCTTCCTCCCCCTCTTTCTCTCTTCCCCTTCCCTCCCTCTCCCTCGCTTCTATCTCTCTTCCCTCCAGTTATCCTCTCCTCCTCTCTCTCCATCTTCCTTATCTCTCTCTCTCTCTCTCCACCTTCCAAATTTTTTACTATATGCCTCTCTCTCTCCTTCTCCCCCCCTCCCCCCGTTTTCTCCATCTCTCCTTCTTTGTTTCTTTATCTCTCCATATCTCCCTTATCACTGCCTCTCTCTCTCTCTCTCTCTCTCTATGTATTTATTGTTCTCTCCCTCTCTCCCCATTCCAACTCCATATCTCTATGCCTCCCTCTTTTTTTACTGTAGTAAAAATTTTCATTTATTTTTAATTGTTTATTTTATATGGTTATGTAATTTATTCTTTAAGCAGACATTATTTAGATTTTATTTTTAGTTTTTTATTTTTGCGTCAGACATACTTACACATCAGGGCAATAATATCTTTTTTTAAATATCTTTCCGATAAATCATAAAGTAGTTTTTAGGGTGGCTATTCGAACCACTTATTGTGGTTCATAGGTTCATAGGGTGGCTATTCGAACCACTTATTGTGGTGCATATTGTGGTTCCTTCTCCCATCGAAGAAATTGTTATGCATATTGTGGTTCCTTCTCCCATCGAAGCAATTGTTATGGTGTGTCTTATAAGGTATCTAAAAAGAATTGAGCAAATGGGATGAGATGGATGGCTAAAATTTATCTTCAATGAAAGTATAAGTGAAAGAAAGAAATCATGGGTGAGGCAAAACAACAAATGGATGCAAAAATGGAATATTTACCTCAATGCATGTCCCACATAGCAAGGAGTTAAAGAATTTTGAGCTGGAGAAGTTCCTTTATGGTATATGGGGAAAAGAGTTAGGTAGAAAGAAGAAGTACTATTGTGTTATGTTCAGGAATTCAATCCCACTTGTGATCTCCAACAAAAAGAGTACATTGGAGACCTAAAGAAACTTGGGAAGAACGAGTGTGTATTTTTTTACACTTTTTGGGCAATGGAATTAGAAAAGCATTTTATTTTGGAATGTGATACTTTAAGAGACATCAGGGACAATTATGGAAACAATTATGGTAGTATTAGTGGCATTGTCTTTTCAGTGAGGGGATTGTTAGAAGGTTGGGTCAACTCATCATCAATTTGAGTAAGAAACGGGTTGTATTACAGAAGGAAAAAAACAAGGAGGTTGGTAGTCCCATAGACTAATAAGAAATGGATTGTATTACATAAGGAAAAAACAAGGAGGTTGGTAGTCCCATAGACTATTTTTAGTCTAGTGGATGTTAAAATATCATTCTTTCATTCATCAAGATTGAAATAATTTGAATTTAAAATAAGTTTAAGTTATATATTGGATGAAAAATATTTTATTCAATTGTTAGATGTTGTTGTAAAAATTGTGTAGTTTAATGTCAAAAGATCTTTATTCTAGTGATTTGGTGAATAATTAACTTACTTTGACTTAAGTTTCTAAAGACATATTGTACCTAACTATATATAGCATTTAAGAAATATTTATATCTAGTATAATAATGATATTTAAGAAAGAATTATATCCAACAAAAAAAAATCTCATTCCAACTAAAAATTTATATAAATTAAATTAAATATTGTTGAAATGATTTTTTCTTCTGTTATAAAATTCCCACATAAAAATCTACATGACACCTTACCTAAAAAAAAATCAATTAACATAAATATTTAATTGAAATGAATACACGTAAATAAACCTAACACATTATCAAAATTAAAAATAAAAATAAACAAACATAAATACATGTATATGAATCTATATTTTGGCGTTCCAAAAGCTAACCTCCATTAATATGAAAACTTGGAAAACAGAAGTCCAAAAGCTAACCTCCATTAATATTTACTCCGTGAAATGAATAACAGCCACCGTTACATGGGCCCTTCCCTCTCGATATTTTTTTCAAATGGTCACGAATAGGTTGTGATCCACACTATTGGTCATTAAGATGGAAAGAGCGCCTCTACGACATAAATAATCATAAACAGAACTGCAAGAAGATTTATTATTTACCAGAGTTGGTGTGTACGTACAACCCGAGGTCTCATCCATGGTGTACCCATCAATCCATGCATTGACTGTGACCGACACCAATCACGGGCAAAGAAAAGTTGCAGTCACGCTTTCAGTGACGAGAAATGTGAGATTTCTGCGGCACATCGCTGTTCAGCAGCTGGCACCTCCACACACCAGAAAGCCAGCATTGCATTTGACATCCCCCAGACACTTTGTGATCCTCTGCCTTCACGTGTAAATTTATTGTTCACATCCACATCTACAATTTGCAACCTCCCCGACGCGACATGATCCAATATTTTCCAACACAAATATCAACACAGAGCGGCACATGAGAAGCCATGAACGAGTTTTTCTGTGTGAGTGCATGGATCATCGGAGGTAGAATGAAATTGCAGCTTTTTCCCCTTCGATTCCCATGTCGTTCCGCGCCTTCACACTTCTTCTGGTCATAATTTTGTTGGGTTCCACGCAGCAGCAGGCAGCCGAGTGCAGTAGATCGATGAAAGGCGCCAAATTGCAGAGCCCGGCGGCGCAACCTCCGGAATCCATGGAAGGGATGAATAATGTAGACGCAGAGATGCGCGAGAGAAAGAGTCACGCGAAAAGATCAAGAAACGAATTCGTCAACTGTCTGCCCAAGCGCTTTCATCCCCCGCCTTCAGCGCCCAGTCATTTCGGGAACTCGCACTCAGTCAGCTCGGCTCTGCTATGTACTGATAACGTGTCTTCTCAACCATGATGATGGATCGGATCTATGAGTTCGGCAGTATTAGGGTTAGGATTACTACAGATGCATTTTAGTTCTAAATCTTTTATGCACCATATGATACGAAAAATTGAGAATCATGAAATCCATTTGAATGGTCTGAGGTTAAAATGATGAACATTTATCTATTTATCAAAAATAACTGTATTTTTTTTTTTGAACTTCAAAAAAGCAAAAAAACAAAAAAGCTGCTGTATATATATTGAATTGATAATTTATCTGCGTACAATTATTGAATGGATTGATTCAAATATGGAATGAAATATAAAATATTGAATATGATCATCAGTTTCATACATGTGATGAAGAACCATGATTGAATTTTTGGAATACTGAATATGGTCAGTTCCATATATTTGATGAAGAACCATGATTGGATTTTTACTTTTTTATGTTGATGGATAGATTTCATTGTGCAGTTTTTTTTCATGTGAGAGGGATAGATTTCATTGTTTAGTTCTATTTTTTCTTTTTGGAAAACACTTTACTTTAAATTAATTCAGTTATTTTTGCATGTGATTAATTTAAGTAAATTAAGGCCGTTATTTATTTTTGGAATGTTATTAATTTAAGTAATTTCTCAAAAAATGTAAGGATGTATTATTGATTTTAGTATTTGTTAGTTTTTAAAATGGCTAGTGAGAATGAACTACATTAATTGGTTCCAAATATTTATCAAATCAAAAAAACATTTACCTATTTTAGGAGCCAGGCGCTTATTCTATCACCACAAATAATTTAAAATATTTAACTTAATTTAAATATTTTATGTTTTTTATATAATCAAAATTATTTATTTTTGTAACATGATCCATTTAAATAAATTAAAATTCTTTATTTTTGGAACGAGAGTAATTTAAAAAGAGCTAGTGTTGTTTAAATATTTAATATTTTTTTTAATAATTTTTTGATAAACAAAATTATTCCCATAATCAATATATTAAAACAAGTCAACATTCTAAATTTGTTTATGCATTTAAAAAAGTATTTTAAATAATTAAAAAAACAATGATATTATAGCATTCAAATATATTTAAAAGAAAATCATAAAATAACTATAGTTCACCTTTTTAAACAACACTTTTACAGCTGGTGACATCCAATAATTATTAAATTCATTTTATTCTGTATATAATAAAATGCACTGGTTTATATCCCGTGGGATATCAAAAGTTTTAGTTGAGACTGTGTGGTGCTTAGTGAGTTTTTTTGGGTGGTGGTTGTTTGTTTGTTTGGGTGTGAACTTTCTAGAATTTTAATTATTTTAAAACATAACGTCAGGAAGGTAGAACATTATTTTAGAACATAGTGGCAGAAATTTTTTAAAATCTAAGTCACATGTGTCAAACTTTAGTATTTTGAGTGTCCAACATTTTTTTATAGTGCTAAATCTATTTCCACCATAAAAAAAAAGACTCCAACATTCTTACTTTTTGAAATCTATAAAAAAAAAAAACATAAAAATTTAAACTAACCACTCTAATTATGAAACTCACTCTGACTGTTTTTATAATATACTTTGTATCTCTATGCTGCATTTACCTTATAGAGCTCACTATATTCTGAGGAATGTATATATTGGAGCTCACTATATTGTGAGGAAATTTATATGTATATATTGTTCCAGTGTGTTATTGGTACAATTTTTCCTATCCAGTATCTGCCATAAATGTAGAGGCTAGAAGCTTACCCTGCGTACCTCTTTTATGATTTTCATATGAGAGTTTCTGATTTCAATGTATGATAATCTTCATACGAGAGTTTCTGCATTTCATTGTATGTAATGTTTCATTTCTTCTTTATTGGGTAGAGCGATGTCATTCTCGCTAGGATTCGATGGTAGTTCTATTAATGGACTCGCTGGTTAGCTTTAGCCGTTTAATATTATCTTGCAGCATGAGATCTCGTTAATAAAACATCGTTCCTGCTTTTAACCCTTGCGAAGTATATGGTTAAATTAGCTTGTATATGGCAACCCGGGGTAAATTCTTATTATATACCGATTACCAAACAATTTAAAAACTGGGCTAAAGTTTCCTATGTAATTTGTGCTCATGTCAGAGTTTTGGAAACTTTCAACCAAGTGATTGCATTGAAAAGTATGAAAATTTCAAACAAATCATAATTAAAATTAGTCCATATATAATCAAAATGCAACTAAAATTAGTGTTAAAGTAAGATGTTAAACAATTTTAATGAAAAGTATGAAAAATCAAGCCAATCATAATTAAAATGAGGGCATATACAATCAAATTTCAAAATGCAATTTAAATAAGTTTAAAAAAATAAAATGTTAAACCATTTTAATGAAAAGTAATATTGTGAAAGTGGGGTAAAAAAAATTTTAATTAATAATTTTTAAGAGAATTGATTGGTTAGAGTTTATAGATTTGATTGAGTGGAATTTGGCAAGTCCACTTTTAACCCTAACCATTAGGCCTATGGAACTTTTGTATTACTCTTTGCATTTTTTTATGGGAGTGTTGAATGTTATTGGTTTTGTATTATATCATGCTAAGTTTATTTAGTTTGGAAACAATTTAAGATGAATAGTCAATTTGGTTTTAGTGTGGTTTTCGTTTTTTTTGTCCTAGAGTGTTGAATGTTGTGTTGAGATTTAACAAGATGATGATTTTAGTGAAAATTAAAAAGCTACACTAGGATGGAGCCTCACGCTATTTTTAGGTGTAAGTCTATTTTTAGAACGGATGAGCAAATTCTATTTATAGCATAAGTCTATTTATAGATGTTGAGCAAATTCTATTTATAGATGATGTTATATTTTTAGATGTATGTGTGAAGTCTATTTATAGATCGCATGTCTATTTATAGATGCATGTCAACTATTATTATCCCTTAATAATATTTGGACAATAAATATTAATCTATTCTCATGGAGCACTTGAAGTGGCAAACCAGTTAGCTAAAGGAATTTTGAGTTCAAAGGTTGGTTGAAGTAGTTTAACTCAGTTAAGTGAGTTAAACTTAGTTGTGTTAGTTGTAACCGAGCATACACTAGTGAGAGATGAGTGAATTAATTATTTGATTAATTCACAAGCAATAGTCTCACATGCAACTGAAGATTTACTATTGTTAACTACATGCATGTCAGATCCAGTGGAGACCTAGTTGAGAGATAGGTTGAAGGGATAGTTTGACTATTAGTTGTGACATTAGTGGGTGTGCTCATGCAACCACACACACATTGGAGATTCCAATGAGGATTGCGAAGTCAAGGCAAGCAAGATCTCATTTATTCAGAGATTGTGATCAGCAGGGATTGCGTAGTGGAGGCAGGCTGTCACGAGGCAGTAAATTGGCACATGTATTTGCCAAATTTTGTATGACAGTGTGAGACGATTGTATATTGTACTAAGAGCTCTTGGATTAGAGTTTTTTATGAGATTGTTTCATGATCCATGATATATACATAATATATGATAGTGGGGTTTTTAGCTTTATGCTTTCCTGGTAAAAACATCTGTGTTATGTGTGATTTATCTTTCTTCATGTGTTTGCATTTGGCGATCGCGTTTTAAATTTCCACAAAGATTTTTGTAGAAGAAATTATGTATTTAACAGTGGCATATAATTGTTATATCGGGAGAATCCAGGTAATACATAATTGTATTAAAATTTCTACATGTTGGACCAATTTGATTTGCAAACGTTTTTTCTACCTAGGCATTCAATTTGGTTTCAACTTGCCAAGTTTATATGTTTTCCCTAGAGCATTAAATGTTGTTGGACTTGTCTTGTTTGGTGGGAGATCAATTTGGTTTGGTTGTCATGCCTCAGCCTCTATGGGTACCATCAGGTAAGAATTAAAGGGGAAGACGTCAACAAAACAACGTATATAACTTGATATAGACATTATGAATTTGTGGTGATACCATTTGGGTTATCCATTGCAGCAAGTGTTTTCATATGCCTTATGAATGAAATTTTTTGGAATTTTTTGGATAAGTTTGTCATTTTCTTTTTGAATGACAGCATGGTGTATTCAAAATCTAAAGAAAAGCATGAGAATCATTTGAGAATGATTTTGTAGGTTCTTGCAGAGAAAATTGAGTAAGTTTTCATTTTATCAAAATCAGATTCATTATTTGGGTCATATCATCTTAGGTGGAAGTATACCCAAAGAAGATGAAAGCAAATAGGGAGTGGCCAACACCCAACAATGTGACAAAGATCAGATCCTTCATGGGGCTAGTTGGATACTATAGGGGGTTTATTGAAGGGATCTCGAAAATAGTAGATCCTATCACTCCTTTGCAAAAGAAGAGTGTGAAGTTTGAGTGATATCATAAATGTGAAGATGCCTTTCAACATTTAAAATAGTTATTAACAAGTACACCAATACTAAGGACAAATGATCCAACTGTATATTTCCTTTTATGCACCTAAGCATGCAAGGAAGAGCTTGGAGGATTCCTCATGCAAAGTGGACATATATTGTGCTACGAATCAAGAAATTTAAAGGAGCATGAGTGAAATTGTGGCACTTATGATTTGGAGTTGACAAAAATCATGCATGCTTTGAAAATGTGGAGGCATTGCCTCATCAGAAAAAAAAATGGAATTGAAAATGGGCCATAATGTTTTGAAGCACTTATTTGGATAGCCAACTTGCATACCACATAAATTAGATGGCTAGAATTTCTAGCTAATTGTGATTTTGAAATCAAGCATATAAAAGGCAAGGACAATAAGGTGGATAATGCTCATACAATGCATGATGCATCCATAAGTATATGAAAATATAATTTAAAAAATAGAATTTTAGAGGTTGAACATTTAGACCAACAATACATGAAAATAAAAGAAGAGCTACAACAAAGGATAGAGTGCTCAGGTACAAAGGCACAATTTATGTGTCAAATTATCAATGGCTAAAAAGTATAGTGTTGAGTGAGATGCACATGGGACCTTATATTGGATATCCAGAGTACCAAAAGAAAGTTTTAATAGTCAAGCAATATTTATTTTGGCTACGTATGAAAAAAAGGTGGCTAATTATATAGCCAGGTGTTGAGAATTCCAAAAAGTTAAGGCTAAGCATATATCCAACTGGATTTCTATAGTCAATTCTCATCTCTAAGTGGAAATGAGAGATTATTTATTGAATTTATTACAAATATGCCCAATACCATGAAGCAACATGATTCCATCATGGCGGTGGTGGATAAGCTCACTAAGGTTGTGTTATGAAACCAACTCCAAAAATAGAAGAAAAGAGAGATCAACGCCTTAGAAATAAGCCACTTCGAGGGGGAAACCTCCTTTACATTACATAAATGAGAAATTATTGGATGATACAAATGAAAAAACCTCCTTTCTATATATAGGAGTCCATGGGGTCACAATATAATCCTAACCGACCTAACAATAATAATGTAAGGGCAAAATAATAACAATATGGGGGTGTTACACGTTATTTTGTCACCATGAAATTTGACTATCTATATAGGTTCATCACTACCTATATTATGCTCCCTTAGAAGTAAAAAACCCTAATGTTCCTAAACCAAGTCCTCGAATTGGAGAAAATCTCATTAAAACCCTTAAAAGTCTAACTCTGCACTTTTCCTAGCTCTTTCCTGCGGATCCATAGATATTTGTTCTATAGCCTGCAGCAGACCCCACATGTTCTGCTTATAAAACTTGCGGACCCCCGTAAACAGTAAAATAAAGGAAAAAGTAAGTTCTAGAAGCCCAGCTGGTCAAATATTCTCCCAACTGGAAGCTTCTAGATGTGCGATCAGTTCGAGCTTTATCCCTCCACTCATGGAGCTCTATCCCTCCACTCATGGAGCTTATCCCTTGGTCTATGGAGCTCAAATCCCTTCATGAGAGGAATCCATCCCCCTCTTCATGGAACTGAAACTACCCCCATTTTCTTTATAAATTGAGCTCATGTTTCAGTCTCAAGGGCAACTTATATATGGTAGACATACATGTTAGTTGCTGAAGAAATTTTCAAGAGATCATACTCTCTACACTAGTTATTATTGGCATGAGAATGATCACACACTCATGTCCATAACTTTATGCTAGTTCAAAGAGAGGAAGGCTTGTCGAACTGAAGGAAGAACGATTTTTTAGGACCCCGGGAGGAACTTGTATGACATCAAGGCATCAGGTTGTAAAGTTACTTTTTTCATTCAAGATAATACATATGGATCTCCTTTTCTCATTGAGTTGTTCTTGTGTCTATTTTAATAATTCAATACTTAGACTCCTTGATCACTAAGTTAGATTATATTTTCTTAATTATTATATGTTGTAGGTGCTTTTAATTCTTTTGTCTATCTTTGATTGCAGGTTCTACTTATTGAAGAAGCCTCTTTGGAGCGACTGGATAAAATACTGCACCGAATGTTGGATTTCAAGGTAGGGGCATGTCCTCTATCTTTGTTTATAATAATTCTGAATTGCAAATAATCTAGAGAAAGTGATTTACAGATGGATGTTTGTTTCTAGCTATCCATAGGATACTAGGGAGATCGCTCTTGTCCACAAGAGGGATTAATCCGCATAACAAAATGGTGAATCGGATGGGGAATAGAACTTAGTTTTCTTTTTTATTTTTCAGTTAGAATTTTAAGAGTTTTCTGATTTTGATTAATCTGAGACTGGGTTGGGTACATAAATTTTGAGAATCCTTGAAAAGAAAAGCTGAATTTTAATTTTTTCTGTATTTTTCCTGGCCTCCGCTATTTTTATTTGAATACAGTGTGGTAGCCTCCGCAGTTTTTAGTTCAGAACAGTGCGGTACCGCTCTGTTCTCATTAGAACTTGCGGATCTGTGGAAAATTTTTGAAAATTTTAAAATTCTCTTTTTAGGAGATAGATTACCTAATTCTTTTTGTTTGCCCCAGTCCATTTTAGCTATCAAAATCTTATGTGTGAATTTATTTTTAGCAACTTTTGCATTTGTGTGATTTTTCATCTGATTTGCATTTTATGAGTGAGTGTTTGCCCTACTTTATTGCTGCTCCATATCAGAAACCTTCATATACCTTAGCTTACTGGTATGATGTTGTTCTCTTTCTGAGCCATTAAACTCGTTGCAAACATTACTTTTATGAAAATTGATTTCATTTTCATTTTCAAATTTAGAAGAGATTTTAGCTTACTAAGGCGTGATTTTCACATTAAACCATTGTTGGATGTTTTCATTTCTGTTAAGTAAGTAGAAATTCTTCTTGCTTCGATCACAAACTAAGAGAAAATGTCCTCAAACTTTCTAAAAAAAGTTCAACATTAGAATTTTTCTTTTGATTTTGAATTATATGTTTTTAGGAGTTTTAGATATGGTTTTCTTTTTGGAAATGGTTTGTTTAATGATTTGTAGTTTCTGATCTGATTGATAAGGGATTTAATTTCGAACGAGTAATTGATCATTTTATGAAATTGAGTTCTCAAATAAATCGTCTTCGTTTCAAATATTTTGTTTATGAATGAAAGAATTGGTGCTTTTAGAAAATTGCTAAATATCTCAATCTTTCCCTTAAATAAGATTCATTGAAAAGAAAAGAGTTGTAAGTTTCATTTAGATACATTTAGCGTATTTTTGAGTCGGGTCATAAAACATCATTGAAGTTTCACTTCCATGCCTTTTGTCTTAAGAAACATCCAAATTAAAAACAACGCTTTAATAAAATCAATATAGATATTTTACATTGTCTAGGGCTCTTTTCCACCAACATAGCTTAGGCTAGTGTCTTGGAACAGGTTGTAATTAACATTCCAAGATAGTTCAAACAAACAAGTAGCAATCTTGTTGTAGGAAAAATCGAATTGTAGCATTTGTGCTCTGGGAAGCTCTTCTTAAAATAGTCAAACACGAGGTCATGTCAGAACCAGTGAGGTAATCGTACCTATCTCATTGGGAAAGATAGCAGATGTACACGTATTAAAAACAATAAACCTCAGATAGACCATTGTCGAGGAGCCTGAGGTCACTTGTTGGTAAACCTTGGATTATATCAAGGAGCCTTCAAGGGAATTGAGCTAGTTACTCTGCCCTTGTGTGTATATCGAATCATAGACTGTTCCCATAGGTACATTTGTTCCCGTTGGTGACCTATAAACTTTAGGATTTTTTGCAAAGGTGATGGTGGAGGCAAGGTCCCACTATACCTGGAGAAGACGTCGACTAGACTCACTTGTGGAGAGACTTGCACCGAACTGTTTCATTAAGTAGGTTTTCGGGGTAACTTTTCCAACTACCATTTCCACATTAGAATTCTACGACATTGGATTTCATCACCAACTAGTGTTTTTAATGTGGGAATCTATTGTTTGTGTGTGGATTGCTCTCTTAGATTTTGTAGGTGTGTGATCAATTTGATTGTTTCCTTAGAGACTTTAGGATATTTTGTTGAAATTTTCTTTGATTTTGTGTGCTAAAATTTTAATTCTTGGTTGAATTACCTAGACAATCACATAGAATGCAGGGGAAACCCCTTGAGTACACACCAAGCCAGTTAGCAAAACTTAAATTTGAGAAAGGAAAATCATCAGGGACTGGATAAACTGAACACGAGGAAACATCAGTAATTATTCATCATGATTATGAAGCAGATCAACCTCAAACAACAGAGAGTTCTCAAAGAAAACTTACAATTTCTGAACTAGTTGAACTTGCTTCCAAAACTAGTGAATTATCAGCTACTAAGCCTAAAATTTTTGAATCATAAACTGAACTTGCTACGTCAGAGCCTGCTTCAGAGTTCATCACTCCAACCCCCGGTTGTCCTGATTCACCTAGAGTGAAGTTTCGTATCACTAGGAACCTTCCTCCTGGCCTCATTAGCATTGAAGAAATTACTGACACAGAGGAAGAAGTTGTTCTTCCTTCACATCAGGAATATTTAGATCTTAGGCCAAGTGAATCGGTTTACTATAGCCCTTTCAAACAAGATCCTTACTATTCTCAGTTAACAGACTTTCTACACAATTCTGGTCTAAACTATTCGCCACCCCGAATTCCTTTTTACGCCACACCAAGAGGTAATTACAGACCTTCATTAAACATGTCTGGCGAGTCATCCATGTTTTCTAAATCACCATAATCATATTTGTATGGTGGTATATCTATTCCTGTGGGATACCAGTCGCTTTCTGGTACTTTCTCAGGAGCAGCTCCTTCTCCCGAAAAAATTATATCATCATCTGGTCCAAATGAATCACATACCGAAAATTTGAACGCGGAACAAGTTTATATGATGTTTGGAAACATTCCTAACCTGACCCTCAAAGTAGTAACTTACTACCTAGGGGGCATCTTCAAGGTAGTAATTTATCGCTTGGAGGGCAACCTCAAGGGAAGTATATACCTCAGGGACAGTACATACCTCAGGGACAGTACATGCCTCAAGGACAATATCAACCTCAAGGGCAGTACTCATTTCAGGGTCTGCAACCTCTTCAAGGATAGTACCCTATGCTAGGGCAACTGTCTTTCCAAGGACAGTAGCCTCCTTTAGGGCCACATTTCTACCCGGAACAACAATTGTTTCAAGGAGGTAAATCTTTTAGTGGGAATTATCCAGCCAACTATAAAACATACATTCAAAATTATCAACCTGGTTATGGTTTGTCTTATGCAGTACAACCTTCAATGGGACCTCCATATCCTGGAGTAAACACGGTGTGGAATCCAACACAAACTCAATAGAATTTTCAACCTAACATGCAAGTACCCTATAATCAACATGGTCAGCCAATTGATTACAGTTAAATCCAGCAACCTGTCCAGCCTACGCTTCAAGTTATACCATAGGTATTTTCACCTAGTACAGTTCAACAGCCTGGTCCGAGTACACCTAGAACTCCAACTCAAACTGCTACACCAACTTATGTTCAACCTACCACACATATCCCTGGAATTTTTGCAGCCCCTATTTCTACAACCCCTCTAGTATCACAACAAATCCCTATAGTCACTGCACAACAACCTGGACCCACAGTTCAGACTACTGTTCAGATGCCTGCGGGACAACCTGGTACAAGTAAAATTGTAACAAGCCAACCTCAATTTTTTTATCAACCGTATCAAGGGAAGTATCAATATGGACCTGTAGCACAAAATCCTATATACCAGCATCAATTGTACCCTGGTTACACATATCAAATACCATCTCAACCTCAATATGGTCTAAACAATCGTGGTTATCCAGGAGGCATTCCAATCCAAATGCACAGGCTATCTAGGATATCCTGGATATCCTCCTCCTGGTACTAGTATAGTTCCATAAGGTTATCAATTTGCTTAGCAAGACCCTAACCATCGATTTCCATTCATTGCAACTTTGGATTTACCTGATTTGTTGCACCTAACGAATGATCTGATCTATTATCTTCTGCATTGGCCGCCAATGCCGAATAAGTTTCCCAGTGATATTCCTAAGTTCAAAGGTAAATCAGGAGAGGACCCTTCAAACCATGTCATGACTTACCACCTCTGGTGTGCATCCAACTCTTTGATTGATGATTCCATTCGATTACGACTGTTTCAAAGAATACTAATAGGTTTAGCTGCAAAATGGTATATTGAACTACCACATGGCTCACTCAACAATTTCAACGTGTTAGCAATAGCTTTATTAACACACTTTTAGTTGTCAGTCAGATACGAACAGAACTATTGACTTCATTAAAACAATCTACATCTACGTAAATATCAGATCACATACATGAACGGAGACGTAGAAGACGTTTATTGAAAGTATTTATTCCTGATCAGATCTTGGCAGAATGGTTCATCAAATCATTGCTTCCAAATATCACTGAATATGTGGTTAAGGGAGAGGTTGTTACGGAGGAACAGGTCATTGCTCAAGCTCAGTACTTAGACCTTGTATATACACAGTCTGGTACTTTATCTGAAAAAATTTCTGACTTACCACGTCTTGGTCAAATAACTACAACTCCTTCAAGGTCTCATGCTGCAGATGGTGTAATTGGTTTAGTTAGCGCAAATAAGAGTAAGAATAAGTCTTCAAAAACTACTTCTCCTATCATAATTTTACCAGATTCACCAAAAGGAGATTCTTCCCTTGAAACTTCTACCGAAATTCATGTTGTAGATTCATCTATAGCTAAATACAAAACTGGTAATAAGAAGAAAGGAAAGAATAAAAGCAAACAAACTTCGTCTCCAAAAGATAAAACCGAAAAGAATGAACCATCTGATGATAAACTAAAACCTTGTTATCCTTGTCTTATCTGTGACGAGGATCACTTTACCAAAGAGTGCCCACGTCGTTCTGAGGTCTCTAAATTCATCAAAGATTCACCCACACCCGTTTTCTTAGAGGATCCTTTTCCTACTCAAGATAGCAAAATAATAGGATGTTCTTCAAATTCATTGGAAAATATTTTAATGATGTCTGAGGTTATGGTTGCGACGCGATTGCAAGACTATGGAAGTAAAAATCCTGTAACTGGTAAAGAGATAGAAAATTCTAATTCAAAACCAGTTTTATCTCCTTCGGTTTCCAATCCGCTTCATATCGAGAAACCTAATCCTAATCTAGTAATTAAACCGCTTGCTAAAGTTGTACTTCAAAAATCAGCTTTCAATCCACATGCGAGAGCTGCTCAAAACTACAACATTGTTGAAGACTTGGCGATTTCCCCTTCAGCAATGTCGGCCTTAGAAGTGCTACAATCATGTCCAGCACAAAGGAAATTACTTTTATCAGCTATTGGAGCTATAAATCCTTAGGATTCTAACCTCATGGTCTTTGATCTATAAAAATTTACACCGAGACTCCCTCATCAGATGGATTTTCAAATTCCAGTGTTAGTAAAAAACAGACGAGTTTTTTGTATTGTAATTGATGAGGGGGACTCCACGTGCATAATGTCGTTGAATTGTTGGAAAACTATTTATTCTCTGACACTCAACCAATCTCCAACAATTCTTAAAGCCTTTGATGGAAGAGGATTCCATCCATTTGGGATTCTCCAGGATCTACCTATAGAAGTAGAAGGCAAACTGTTAATCTAGATGTGGAATTTTTTGATGCCCCTCTGGATTACAACCTTCTTTTGGGTCATAGTTGGTCTTATGCCATGACTGATGTCATTTCATCCATCTTTCGGTTAATCATGTTTCCTCATAAAGGAAATATTGTGAAAATCAATTAGTTGTCATATTATTCGTCCGACCCGGCTTCTACAGACAATATCCAACATTTTGGTAAATCGATTATCCCATATGAAGATGTTGGTGTAGGTTTAGTAAAGGACTTCACTTTGATGGGAACTTTCTCTATACCTCCACCCAACGTACCACGTACCATTTCCAACATCAATATGATTTCATCAAGCACTATACCATTCGATGACACTTGGGTAGTGCCTTCAGAGTCAGAAATGGATTCTTTCAATGATGAGATGCCTTTGAGTCCTTTTGAGATGGCATATGAAGCATTACAGTCATTTTCTAACACACTTTCAACTAATCCTGATCCAATGAATGTGATCACCGAAGAATCTTCTTCACTATCAAGCTCAGCCTTGACATCAATTTTCGATCCTTTTCAACTAGTGTTTCATATTGATGAAAGTATTAGAGAATTTTTTTCTATGGATAAATTACCCTGGGATGATCTACACCATAGATCTTCTTTTTTACCTAAACTTGATAGTTTTGAAAATAATTTTTCGTCTATTTTTACGATTGATTATGTCAAGAAACCACAGAATCCCATATCGATTACAAATTCAGATTTGCGATTAATTTGGGAAACATTTCTACAACCATTCCTATTGACATATCAGTTAAACCTATAATTGTTGAAAACATTCATATAGGTGCTTTTTGTACGATTGAAGAAATTAGTACATATAAAGCCCTATTTCAAGAATTCTGAGACATATTTTCCTCGTCTTACGAAGAGATGCCAGGAATCGATCCAAAGATTGTCGTTCATGAAATAAAGACATACCCGGATGCCAAGCCTATTAGAAAAATATTATGTCCAATACATCCGCAAAAATTTGTTGTTATTAAAGCTGAAGTTGAAAAGCTACTGCAAGCAGGATTTATTTATCCAATCCCATTAACGAATTGGGTATCTAATATAGTTCCCGTTACCAAAAAATAAGGGTCTATACGAGTATGTGTCGATTATAGGGATATTAATAAAGCATCTCCAAAAGACAATTATCCTACCCCTTATATCGACCAAATCATTGATGATTGTGCCAGAAATGAAATGTTTTTATTTATCGATGGATTTTTTGAATATAATCAAATCAACATACTCCCTGTTGATCAACCAAAAATGGTGTCTATATGTCCTTGGGGAACTTTTTCTTATTTCAAACTACCTTTCGGATTAAAAAAATGTTGGTGCAACTTTTCAAAGGGAAATATCTTACGCTTTTCATGATATCAAACATATTGTACAGCCTTATCTGGATGATTTACCTGCTCACTCATTACAGAGGGACGACCATCCTACTCACTTACGAGCAATTTTCATGAGATGTAGGCATTACAAGATTCATTTGAATCCACACAAATGTGTTTTTTATGTGCAATCAGGACAATTACTGGGATTAATCGTTTCGAAATTTGGCATTCATGTCGACCCCTCGAAGGTTGAGGCCATCATAAATTTACCTCCTTCTTCCACACTTCGCCAACTCCAAAGTTTGCAAGGGAAAACAAACTTTCTGCGTAGATTTTCCCAAACTATGCTAAGTTAACAAAATGTTTTACCCGATTGTTGAAACAAAATGTTCCTTTTATTTGGGATGAGATTGTTGATCGATCTTTTGATGCTCTAAAACATGCGTTAACCCATGCATCGTTATTGCATCCACCCAATTACAACCAGGATGATTTTTTATATTTAGCAGCCTCTAATTCCACAATTGGAATAGGATGAATCTCACAATGAGCATGTGATTTACTATCTAAGGCGGAATCTGAATCCAACTGAAATTAAATATTCACATGTGGAGAAATTGGCCTTGGCAGTAGTTCAAGTTCTCCAAAGATTTTGTCACTACATATTGTTATGAAAGACAACTGTGATATCTAATTGCAACCCGATGATGTATATTTTGACAAAATAATTACTCGAGGGAAAATACTCTAAATGGATTATTATCCTACAAGATTTTGATTTGGAATTCGAGAAATCTAAATCAAAGAAATCACTGGTGTTTGCAGAACTTATGTGTGACTTTCGTAATACTGAGACGGAAACCATGGTAGAGAATCCCATTGCAGATGATATCAAATTATTATCAGTACATTAGATCCATGGTATGGATATATCATCATTTATCTTCAAACCCAGAGCTTTCACATTCAAATCAACGGAGAATCCAGTATCAATCTCACCAATACAATATTGTTGGGGACACACTTTATCATCGTGGTGCAGATTCTGTTTTTCGACGTTGTATAACTCACGAAGAGGTTTAAAGGGTTTTGAATGACTGCCACTCTGGAGCATGTGGTGGTCATATGTATGGGTTTGCCACAGCCTAAAATATATTGCGCGCTGGCTATTTTTGGTTGTCATTGTTCAAAGATTGTATTATTACGGTCCGAAAATGCCACAACTGCCAAATTTTTGATCGAAAGATGTGTGTGCCTCCAGCTCCTCTTCACCCAATAATTGTTGTCAGTCATTTTGTGAAACGGGGCATTGATTTCATTACATGTAACCCTCACTCGACTGGGGGGCATGGGTATATTATTCTCGTTGTATATTATTTACTAAATGGGCCAAGGCAATGCCTACATTAGCGGTAGATGGAAAAATTGCAGCTAATTTTGTATTCAATCATGTGATTGCTCGTTTGGGTGTATCCCAAGCTATTATCATAGACCATGTGATTCATTTTTGAAATATAATGATGACCGAATTTTCCGATCAACTTGGCCTGCACCATGATAACTCTAATCCATATTACCCGTAGGCTAATGGTCAGGTTGAAGCCGTTAATAAAGTTTTAACCACCATGATTAAACGGATTATCAGAACTCAAAAATCGAATTGGCATACCATGATTTTTTCGGCACTATGGGCATACCGAACCTCAGCAAAAAATGTTACAGGGTTCACTCCTTTTCAACTAGTTTACGGTTTAGAAGCTGTGTTACCCATTGAATGCAAAATACCGTCACTCCAATTAGACATAGAGTTACTACCAGCTACCTATGAAGAGGAAAAAGGATTTTTGTACTTAGAACAATTAGATGAGACTCGGTGCACCGCTATATTAGCTGTCAAAGCCCATAAGAAACGTGTGAAAGCTTTGTATGATCGACATGTTACACCTCGTGTTTTTTAAAAAGGTGACCTTGTCTTGGTATATGATCAAGCTAACGATAAGCTAGGTGTTGGGAAATTCGAACCAATGTGACATGGTCCTTACATTGTCAAGAGAGTGCTTGCAAAAGGGGCCTATGAATTGACTGATTATGATGGGGACTCTTTAGATAAGCCCATAAATGGTCTTTATTTGAAGAGATATTATTCTTGACTCTTGTGTGAATCTCTCACTTGTATATTAGTTATTTTTTAGATAGTGTGCCTTAGATTAGATAAGTGTGCCTAGTTTAAGTTTGCTTTTACTACTATCACTAGTTATCTTGATTACTCTTGATATTGTAGATGTCGACATCCTTTCAAATGTACATTAGTTTTATTGATGGTTCCTGTCGTAGTACACAGAATATCTCTTCCGCAGCTTGGGTTATCTATTCACCCACTAATGAGCTAGTTTCTATGCATGGGGTAAGCCTTGGTAAAACAACAAACAATATTGCAGAATATAGCACATTCATTGAGTTATTATCTTATTCCATTTCATTTGGTATTTGATGTTTGAACATTAGGTTAGATTTAGAACTCATTGTATTACATTTAAACAAAGTATACGCAATTAAAAATCCAGTGTTATTGAGATTATTTTTAAAGGTTCGTCTCTTAGAACGATAGTTTGATTACATCGAATATCAACGCATTTCAAGAAATTTAAACACATTGGCCGATGCATTATCTAATCGTGTTCTAAATTGATGTTTGCAAAATTAAAACAGTAAACCAAAATAACATTCGATACATGTTGAACAAGATACTAGGAGAAAGTAGTAATATCATAGATAGGTTTGTTTTCAAAAAATATTACATCTTCTATAATCATAGGTTCAAACACCTTATGATCTAACAGATACCAATACAAAAAAAACAAAATATTTCAATCCACAATGATCATCCACTATCCATGATGATGATCATGATAGTATACTATGGCACACGCCACCTTGCGCAGGAATCTCCTAAACTGTCCTGGTACACCGGTAACATGTCTCTAAAGCCAGAGAGGAATGTCATTTGTCCCTGTCTCAGGAATATCTATGGTTAACCTCTCCAGGTTGTGTTACATAGCAGTTAGGATCTTTGTTGAATGATCCTGTGATGGTGCTATAGGCTCTGCTTGCCGCCTATCAAAGTGGCAGAGTGTAGCTGGTCGTCGTGGACCAACATCTACATTTAATTTTTGTTATCAATATTGAACGATAAAAAGCAAATAAAAATTAGATTTAAAAAACATCAAAATGGTTCGCTTACCTAATTTGTCCCACTGTGCCCCTGGAGGCAAGGACATCTCAGGATCACCTCTGAAATCTACACCTGCATAGGGGAAGTCTTCAATGTTGAAGACTTGATTCTTTAGCCACATAAAGTATGTCGGAGTGAACCGAACCACTGAACTGCCATCACCACCATAGTAGACCATTAATGAAACCCAACTTACCATTCGAGGTTCCTGAGGTTCCCCACGATCCACTGGAATAAGCTGAGGGGCGAGGAGTGGGATTCTCTCCAAAGCAAAGGAAATCAAAATGGTGCCATAACCAATTTTTTTTAACTTTGCGTTCTTTGCTCTGGTTAGTTGGCCTTTCATGTTGGCCAATACCCCTTCGCACCAGTCCAATATGGTGCCTCTAAAACACTCCACCGCGGTCTGCATTTGAGATTTAGTGGCTACATGTGGAGCCACACTTCCACACAACCTGGTTACTGTGAATGCAATCACTTTGAGATATAATCACAAGATAGTTTTTATGTCTATGCAATTATCCTTTGGATCTACCTCATCACTGCTAAATTGTTGTTTGTAGCTAGCAACGGGTAGGCCACCCTGTCTAGCCCCAAACAAGGATATGTTTTATCCTCTTCAGGAAAATCCAGTGAGAAAATAGATATCCTCAAGCTCGATTGCGAGCCGATGGTCACCAATGATAAAGCATTGATCTTGAGCATCCCATGTGTTAACTAACCATGTCATCAGCTCTACTTGTGCTTTCATACCCTTAATCGCCCAGAACTTATATAAAACACAATTTTTTAAAACTCGCATTGTTTGAGGATCATTCATGGCTTCATTGTCTATAGCTTCATGCTCGCGTTCTCTCCACTCTTGCATGGTGAAATAGCCTGCAAATAAACATATTTGAAAGTTAGAAACCATTGGAGTGAAAAGATTTCATCATTTCTAGGAGAATTTTTAAATTTTAAAACGCTCATGGCGCCCCCGTAGTTTTTGTGTGGAGACAGTGCGGACGTCCTCACAGGCTCCACACAAAAACCATGGGGGCACCGTGAGCATTTTCCTTTTGAAAAATTATCGGGGTCCGTAGGTAGCACGCGTATAACTTGCGAACCCTCGAGAGCACATTTTTGAACACAAATTCCTCTCAAAAAATTAAATTAAAACCAAAAAAGAGAATTGAAATGGATAGAAATTAAGAGAAAGATGATGTGGATTACCTGGTCCTGAAGAATCATGGAATGAACAGTCGGTTCCCGATATCGGCTCCAGAACTTTTTTGCCAATATCTCTCAATTTGTTGCTCTGAAGATAAAAGGTGAAAATGATTTTGTTAAACTCCTTTTTATAGTTTTTGAATGAATAAAATATTATATTTTGTTTATTTTTTCACTTTAAAAAGGCTATTTTTGATATTTTTACTTCTTTGGAACATGTATTTTTAATTTTTTGAGTTTTTTTACAGATTGGAGGTTTTTTGGTGAAAAGAATTATTTTGATGCTGAATATACATTTATCACTTTTTCAGGCTCTTGAAAATTACGAAAAAGTGAAACCCTAGAGTTTTTTTTTAATCCCTTTTCAGACTCTCTAAACATGAAAATATCATCGAGTACTTGACTATTCGAACTCGTTAAAGGAAATGAACAGTCATCCCTTTAGTATAATTTTACCCCTTTTCCAGACTGAAATGGACTATTTACGAAAAAGGTATACATTGACTAATCATGGTCAATAGATTTCTCTCCTGCATTATTTTATCCTTTTTCAGGCTTGAGAGACTAATTTTACAAAAAATTACAACCATGGAGTTTACTTATATTTTTCTTCTGACTCCCTAAAACTGAAAAACACCGAGTTTCTCCTATACTGGACTCGTTAAAATTTAACAGTAAAGGACCTGTCGATTACAAATAGGAATGAACCACTCCTTCTTAGGGTTATATTTTAATACTAGGATGGACTCATCTGAAGGATGAACTTACACAACAAGAAAATGTTATCCTCCTCAAGCTTTTCAAAAATAAAGAGGTACTTACCAGTAATGGTGGGGAAAAAAAGAGAAAATAAATCCAGTTGTCACCCTTGTTTTAAAAGAAGTGTACCACTCTTGAATACGACACTTTTGTCACACTTATACCTGGGTTGGGAAAATCCTTTATCTAACAGTTAATCAAACCACATTGAAAGTCTTCAGCTGGTTTCTGGGTATTAGCTTTAGGTCAATTGTTACCACACCATCTGCAGTGTTGTTATGTGTTCAAGACACGGTTCAAATAAACCATTCATTGCAAACATTTGTCTCCATTCGCATTGACCATCCCTGAGTCAGTCCTTGCAAATATTTCTTCGAAACTTGATCTAACGGTTTCGTGTCGTGGGCTTTCCTACGACAGGTCACTTTCTATCGACAACAACTCATCATCTAGAAAGTTGATCTAGAATCCTATCAGTACCTTGGGATCTACATTGATCCAGGTGGATATCGGTGGCCACCCACCTATTCCATTTGGACCAGCACCATCAATTCTTGCAGCTTTTCACTTTCAGCACAACTTACTATTTTTAGCAGGTTTTCGGGTCCTCCACTCTCAGAGCCGTTTTGGGGGCTTAATGATCTAGGTGGATATTGGTGGCCACCCACCTATTCCATTTGAACCCCCATCATCAGTTCTTTCAGTTTTCAAGTTGCAACAAAACTTACTATTTTTAGCAGTTTTTCGGGTCCTGAACTTCTGGAGCCGTTTTGAGGCCCTAAACGACGTTTTTTGGGCATCGTTTTACCAACGAATTTCATTCCATGAAATTCTTCCCGAAAGTTGTGGTCCTCGGATAGATCTTTCTAACGAGCTATTGAGCGCATCAAACGGAGATCGGGTGCCAAAGTTATGCCCCCGGGAAGTTGAACCACCAATTTACCCAAACGGGCGCCCACAGTTTTGGCGCCTCATCTCCTACGGTTAGGTTTTTGGACGTTTCGGATTCTACATTGTTTCTCAATAATAAATATGCCCTCGAGCCTCATTGTAACATAGTTCAGAGGTCTGTAGCCATCACATCTCTTCTCAGAGATTCGCTACCAGCACCCTAGCTATTTTATTTCCATTATGTCTGTAAGCATATTTCTGTTATTAATGAAATGACGCATTATTTCCGTTGCATATCTGTATTTATGGTTATGTGTTTATTCTGTTGCGTTCCTGCATAAATCTGGATCAGTGGTATCAAAGCGGGTCTGCTCTTTCTTTGTTTTTCTTTGCATGTCCCCAACGCGGTCAGGGTATAAGGAGTTAGGGCTTGATCTGGTTGAACCCTTGCAAGATCAACCTCGCAAACCCCGACGACCTCCCATGGCGGAAGAAAAGAAAGACGAGGGAGCAGGAGATCCTATCAAAATACTGCTCGAGGAGGCCCTCGAGAAACAAAGGAACGCGATGATGGATAACTTTGCTCAAATCCTTCAACGATTGCCCACATATGGCGCATCTGCATCCAACAGCCACTCTGTAGGCGCCACTCCCTTCAAGGTACAGGTAAACTTTGACATTCCTATATTTGAAGGAAAAATAGATGCAGACGCTGTAGACAGATGGTTAAATTTGTTGGAAGGGTATTTCTCGGTCCATGACTTCTCTGACCGAGAAAAGATTATTTTTGCACTCCTCAAAGCCGCCCCCCATGTCAAAGACTGGTGGGAAACCTACCGTGAGCAAGAGGGCGAAGGGGAACCCTCTCTGTTCTCGACCACACCCACTTGGAATTCATTCCGAGACGACATCAAGGAACAATATTACCCCGTGGGGAGCTATGAGGACAAATACATCCAATGGACCACGCTGCAGCAACAAAAGGATCAAGATGTGCACGAACTGACGAATCTGTTCCATACCCTGCGCACAAAGTTGGGTATTAAAGATTCGGAGAGACATTTGGTGCTCAAGTACCGCGGCTGTCTGCACAAACACATTCAGGAGGAAATGGAGTTCCTCGACATTACATTGCTTGGCACGACATATCGCTATGCCGCCAATATCGAGCAGAAATTTAAGCAGAAGAAGCGAGACTTTGGATCTGCAAATCTGAAAGGTGCCCTCGAACCGAAGAACAAGGGGCAAGGCCAAAGCAATGCAACTCAGAACAACACCACAAATCCAAAGAAGGACACAGGGAAGTGGTGTGACTTTCATAACAGCCCCACTCACAGCACAAACGAGTGTCGGGCCAAACAGTCTTTGGTGGCCGAACTAAAGGCACCCGAATCAGATGCATTTTCTGATCCTGAGTTAGAACCAGACAAAGGCAATGAAAAAGGGAAGCAGATCATTGATGTGGATCCCAGTGCCATTGTTGCCACCACCAAGATCTAGAAGGAGGGTCCAGAGGATCCAGAGGAGGGGGAGCGCCTCTTCCAGTCGTAGATGTGGGTAAAGGGTTCTCCGCTGCAATTTCTCGTCGATAGCGGAAGCCAAAAGAACCTCATTTCAGCAGAGGTCATGAAGCAGCTCGGCCTACCAACCATATCACACCCACAGCCGTATACCATCGATTGGCTCCACCCAGGGAGAGATCTCCGCATCCACCAACAGTGCCGCCTTCCATACAGTATCAAGCCATTCACGGATGAGGTATTGTGTGATGTTGCTCCTCTTGATGTAGCTGATGTATTATTGGGCCAACCATACTTGTGGAGGCGACATGCTATGTATGAGTCTAGGCCTCGTGCTGTTATTATTACTTTGGGAAATAACTTGTACAGGATACCAGAGGTAGTACCGCCTCCTGTCATCTCTTTGACTACTGCAAAACAACGCAGTAAGATTGTTTCCCAAACCAGGAAATTCATTTTCCTTATGACTCACTCACAGGGAAAGAAGAATATTGTGGCCACAACCTCGAAACAGGGCTCCCTTGCACGACCGCAGCAGATGGACAAAGTTATGGAGGAATACGATGACAATTTCTCCTCACTCATAAAGGTTCCTCTACACTGTCAGGACAAGCACTCCATTGATTTGACTCCCAACGCACCACCGCCTGATGTTGCCATACATCCTGCAACTACACATACATAATCCAAACATGTACTGTCTAAGGCTGATAAAGAAACCAAATTTACTAAACGCATCCAGCATGTCCACCCGCAAGTCCATGACATCTTCAATACATCTAATACTCAGTTCAACAGAATTTGCCTCATCTCATGGAGGATCTCAACGCAATGGGGACCATTGCTTCCTAAGGAGGGAGGAATGATCCAGGTGGATATCAGTGGCCACCCACCTATTCCATTTGGACAAGCACCATCAATTCTTGCAGCTTTTCACATTCAGCACAACTTACTATTTTTAGCAGGTTTTCGGGTCCTCCACTCTCGGAGCCGTTTTGGGGGCTTAATGATCCAGGTGGATATTGGTGGCCACCCACCTATTCCATTTGAACCCCCATCATCAGTTCTTTCAGTTTTCAAGTTGCAACAAAACTTACTATTTTTAGTAGTTTTTCGGGTCCTGAACTTCCGAAGCCGTTTTGAGGCCCTAAACGACGTTTTTTGGGCATCGATTTACTAGCGAATTTCATGGAATGAAATTCGTCCTGAAAGTTGTGGTCCTCAGATAGATCTTTCTAACGAGCTATTGAGCACATCAAACGGAGATCGGGTGCCAAAGTTACGCCACCGGGAAGTTGAACCACCAATTTACCCAAACGGGCGCCCACAGTTTTGGCGCCTCATCTCCTACGGTTAGGTTTTTGGACGTTTCGGATTCTACATTGTTTCTCAATAATAAATACACCCTCGAGCCTCATTGTAACATAGTTCAGAGGCCTGTAGCCATCACATCTCTTCTTAGAGATTCGCGACCAGCACCCTAGCTATTTTATTTCCATTATGTCTGTAAGCATATTTCTGTTATTAATGAAGTGACGCATTATTTCCGTTGCATCTCTGTATTTATGGTTATGTGTTTATTCTGTTGCGTTCCTGCATAAATCCGGATCATACATGCCCTAATGGCAGGTTTCTCGCCTTTGATGGCAGGTTGCATCATTGACCTTCGATGGAATGATTTTGTGAAGTGTTCAACTACAAATCATTCATTCACACTTCATGGACTATATTGAATACTTTGAGAACCATTTTCATTATTGGTGGTTTCTCTCACACTTGATAACAGTTCACATCATTGACTGGTAATCAAGTGGTTTCTACCATGTTCGACTTCGAATAATCAATCGCATTGATAGAATCATACTAGTTTGGGAAGCGAAAATAAAGACCCCGAATCTAGTTTCCACCATCCAGGCTGCGAGGAGTTTTATTATTCATGATACAATAGACTACTTATGACAGATGGTTGCGTCCATGTTGTGTCTACTATTGATGGAGTTTTAAAATCATTTCTGTACTAGAACATTTAGTTAGTTTTGATCTGAGTATGGGAATGCCTACCTCAGCGATGATATATATATATATATATATATATATATATATATATATATATATATATATATGCTTTCATTGAATGTTTTTACAGGTTTTCGACGACTGTGTCTGCAATCCAATCCTCGGAATGATAAAGCACTTCACTCTTCAGAACCACCTCAGACTTCGCACTTTAGGGGGCAATCTGTTACATGTTATTTTGTCACCATGACATTTGACTGTCTATATAGGTTCATCACTACCTTTATTATGCTCCCTTAAAATTCAAAAACCCTAATGTTCCTAAACCAAGTCTTGGAATTGGAGAAAAGCTCATTAAAACACTTAAAAGTTTAACTCCGCACTTTTCCTAGCTCTTTCCTATGGATCCGCATGTATTTGTTCTATATCCTACAACAGACCCCACATGTTTTGCTTATAAAACCTGTGGACCCCCGTAAATAGTCAAATAAAGGAAAAGGTAAGTTCTAGAAGCCCAGCTGGTCGAATATTCTCCCAACTGGAAGCTTCTAGACGCGTGATCAGTTCGAGCTTTATTCCTCCACTCATGGAGCTCTATCCCTTCACTCATGGAGCTTATCCCTTGGTCTATGGAGCTCAAATCCCTTCAAGAGAGGAATCCATCCCCCTCTTCATGGAACTGAAACTACCTCCATTTTCTCTATAAATTGAGCTCATGTTTCAGTCTCAAGCGTAGCTTGTATATGGTAGACATACATGTTAGTTGCTGAAGAAATTATCAAGAGAGCATACTCTCTACACTAGTTATTATTGGCATGAGAATGATCACACACTCATGTCCATAAATTCATGCTATTTCAAAGAGAGGAAGGCTTGGCAAACTGAAGGAAGAGCGATTATTTAGGACTCCAGGAGGAACTTGTACGACATCAAGGCATCAGGTTGTAAAGTTACTCTTTTCATTCAAGATAATACATATGGATCTCCTTTTCTCATTGAGTTGTTCTTGTGTCTATTTGAATAATTAAATACTTAGACTCCTTGATCACTAAGTTATATTAGTTGTTCTTAATTATTATATGTTGCATGTGCTTTTAATTCTTTTGTCTGCCTTTGATTGCAGGTTCTACTTACTAAAGAAGCCTCTTTGGAGCGACTGGATAAAAGACTGCACCAAACGTTGGATTTCAAGGTAGGGCCATGTCCTCTTTCTTTGTTAATAATAATTATGAATTGCAAATAATCTAGAGAAAATTATTTACAAATGGATGTTTTTTTCTAGCTATATGTAGGATACTAGGGAGATCACTCTTGTCCGCAAGAGGGATTAAATAACATAACAGGGGGTTACATGGGTACAACAATAACCATAACAGGGCTACACTAACAACAATAAGGGACTACACTAGTAATATAGGGACCTAACATTCCCCTCTCCTTCAAATAAGTGTTGTCCTCAACACTTGAGTAGATCTAGATGCTTCTGTATAAAATTCTCATCCTCCCATGTAGAATCTTCATTGGGTAAATTCTTCCACTTAATGATCTGAAATTGATCGATTTCGTAGCTTTCGAGTTCTTGTTTGCATGGCTGCTTCAGGTTCCAATATGCTTTTTCTTCCTCGTCAAGTTCTAGAAATATTTTTTGAACTAGAAGTTTGTCGCCTATAACCTTCTTTAAGAATGAAACATGGAAAGCATGATGTACTCGAGAAGAAGTAGGAAGCTCCAATTTGTATGCCATAATACCAATGTTTTGCAACACCTTGTAAGGACCATAGTACTTTGGGGATAATTTATTATCCTTCTTAGCTTTCTTGAGGGACAGTTTTTTGTATGGTTGTAGCCATAAAAATACCCAGTCTCCTACATCAAAACTTCTCTCATTGTGATGTGGATCTGCCTATTGTTTCATTCAATTTTGTGCCAAATTTGGGTTATCATTTAATAGTTGGAGAACTTTTTGTTGATGCTTGATGTGATCTTCCACTGCTTGAACCTTAGAATTTTCTCTTAAAGATGATGTTATTAACAGTGGATGATATCCATAAAGTGTCATAAATGGGGTCATTTTTGTTGCAGTATGGAAGGAAGTGGTATACCACCATTCAACCATAGGTAACCACTTGACCCATTGTGTTTTTTTATTAGATACAAAACAACGAAGATATCCTTCTGTTGAAGCCCCGAAAATCGGGTCTACAACAAGGGGGATACCCACCCGGTCCGAACCTTGGTTAGCAGCTCCTTTTCCATTTGGTGTAGTGGGTCCGACTGGGGATAATGGGACCAGTTTCCCAATATGTGTGTGTGTGTTTGAGATTTGATATTTCTTTTCTAAAATTCCTAAGTAAAATGCTTTTAATCTATTCCTAATCTATTCATATGCAAACTATATTCTAAGAAATATCTAACTCTAAACTAACCCGGGATGTAAATATTTCTATTTATGCGATCTAAAATGATTTCAAATAACAATCGATAATAAAGATCATTCAATTATCATGAGAAAAGAATTCAATAAAGATAAACCATTTCATATAAAAAGTTAGATGAAATAGTTGTGAGAAACATATCGCATAATAAGCTATTCATACATCAAGTACAAATAAATAGCTATCACCGTACAAAAATTCCAAATGATAACTCAATTATTCAAACATCAATATATAAATAACTGAACATAAATATCACTTTTAACACAGAAACGGAAACATTTAAGAGATAAAAGTACCATTTATAACTGGTTCTACTCATGATCTAGAAGTAATAATGATTTATATCTTCCTAATCCAACATCCATTAAGAGTACAGAAATGCAACATTAGTAACATATATTAGACACAGATATCAATAAATCTCGTTCCATTCGTTCATCAAAACCTCCTCTGAGGGTGCAAAAATGCATGTTCCGATGATAAGTTTTTGAAAAATTTCAGGACCCTTCTCTAAATGCATGAGAAGGGTTTAAATACTACTAACTAAATCTAAAAATAGTTTATTACAAAAATTTAGGATTCGGTTTAAATGACCGTCCTTTTTCTAGGAAAAAATACAGTAAAACTTAAAACTAAATCTAAAATTGAAAACTATTAACTAACTACTTATGAATTTGATCTCTGAATTTGCAAGCATCCAACATTGTTTTGAGAAGAGGTGGTTGGCCGACTTCAAATTTCAACTGCCCTGAAAAGACAGAATCGGCAAGTGTAGGCGCGATCTTCTCAGCAGAATTAATGATGCAATTAAGAGTGTTGCATTGACTGTGTGGTTTTACTAGATATGTCCAGTAAGAATCCCAATTTAATCTTGTCAATCCTTGAATTGATTTTGCTTTTTCTTCAGCCTTTAGTTTCCATTCTGTTTGTAATTGCTGTGCTTGTGGAAGGTATCCCGGAATAGTTTTTGAAATCAAATTAGCCGTGTGCAAATTCTCATTTACACAATCAGTAATATTGCCTGCTGCTGTAGCTGCTTCCTCTGCTGCTTTTTCTGCCTCTCTGATCTGTGCATCCCAATTATTGAAAAGTATTTCTTTATGACTGTTGTTGATAATTGGTGCTCCAACTCTTTTTCCTTCCTCTATCTTTTGCCATGCCAAATAATTAGTAACTCTTTCATTAGTTAAATCATAATCATGTCGTAATTCTACGACATGATTAGTGATTTTATCACTTTGCTGACAAAAAGAGTTCCATTGCAAGATTTTTTGGCATAATATATCTTGTTGTTGCAGCAGTTGATTGTTCAAAGAAATAGATTCTGAAATAAACTCTGGAAGTTTGGGGTCATCTTTGTGTTCTTCTCAGATAATCTATATTTGTTTCTCTTTATCAGCCAAACTTTTCTGATATCCAATTTGCATTTGTTGAAGCTCTTGCTGTAACTTTTCAAGTTTCATCTGTGCTTCACTATTAGCATGAGCTTGTTGCAATTGTTGTTGCAGAGCTTGTATCTGATCTTCTTTTTCATTTAATAATAACTGTACCTCAGATGATTTTTCAATAGTTACGGAGGCATAAGCTCCTGTAATCTGAGATAACTTGGTAAGATTCTCAGTAGGATCCGTAGTAGGATCTTTCCATAAGACATCTAATTGTTTTGCATCAGTAGAGATTGTGCTCTCTAATTTTCTCTTTTTCCTTTGCTTTCTCACTACTACTTTATACTGCGGGCTGTAGAATACATCCAGAGGAGGAATGTCCTCTATAGTAAGTACAATTTCAGAAGAGGGAGTGATAGGTATATGCTCAGTCTCTGTGACATTGCCACTTATTCCCGTGCTCAAAACTTTTGTTGTATGTACAGGGGTCTGTATATTCTGTCCTTCAACATTAAGCAATTTATTAAATGTTTCCCATTCTTGGTCTAATTCAGTCTTGACTGTCAGTTGTTGTATATTTAGAGGTGGAAGATTCAACTGTGGAGTAATTGAAGTCTGTTGTTGTGAAAGCTCTTTTGATTGAGTTGTATCTTTCACTGAGCCTTCATCATTATCAGTCTTTTTAGAACGTTCAGAAGTTTCTTTGTCAGATTTCGACTTAGACTTTTCTGTATCTGAGCTGCCACTAAGACATTACACTAGGAGTTGGTTCCCTTGCGGGTTCCAACCGTAAATTTTCCAAAGGGATAGTGGTCAATCTTCTTTCTCTGTAGATTTTAAATTCTTGAAATACTTCTGGGGAAAACTGTGTTTGAGATAAATGCAAAACTTCTTTAAATGAACCTTTCTCTTGAAACAAATCATCAAAAGGATCTTCTTCTCCAGAAAATACTCTCACCTTAACTACAGTGGTGAAATCTTTGACAACATCATATGGATCAAATAGTCTTCTCGAAAACTTGAACAGTTGTAAGCATGTAATATTGCTTACCTCTTTGAATGCATGACCAACATCAAACAATGAAAATGTTCCACAGGCTACGGGAAATTGTGGCCAAATGGCCTTCCTCTTATCCTTTAATTCCTTTGTCAAACCTCCTTCGCCACAGGTTTGGTATGCAATTTCCCGAGCTATAAGTTTATCCGGAACATACAAGGGTAAAACATGAGGGGAAGCAGAACTTCCAAAAACCCTCACATAGGTAAACCACTCTTCCCCAAACCATCGTGCGACAGGGAGAATGTCGACTTCTGCTTCCGGGGAAAACCTTGGAGCATCCTTATTATACAATATTCTATACAGAGGCAACATTATGCCATGGCAAATTTTGTAAAAATGAGGAACAAACTTTGATTCCCACAACTCTTTGTGATAGACATGAATAGGCAAGGGATCATGAATTTTCCATTGCCAGCCCATTAAAGGGAATTTAGAAACAAAGCAGATAGAATCCATAACATAGGCAGATAGATAAAAAAGAGGATAAATCCTCTGAGAAACAGTCCGTTTAGATCGGTAATTGAAAATAGTTGTGGCTAAATTATCAGACAATATTTTGGCCCAGTCTACAATGGTAGCGTTAACAGCAGCATTTAATAAAGGAAGCCATTCAGGCAAGACTTTATTTATGTCAGGCTTTCCAAAAAGCCTACATAACATAGCAGTAGCAAAACAATATGGAGAGGTGAGTGAACCAGTACTGTACATATCATGTTTGTCTTTCTTTAATGGTTCATCTCTTTTGGTCCATTCTTTGGTACATTCCGCCAAATTTTCATTTTCCCTGGCGAATTTCTCCATAAATTGTTTTTTATAAGTCACCTGAGGTTCCGGCAAGTGATACATAAGCCTCAAATCTGTAGTGAATGACCTGATGAGCTCTTGTCCTTGAGTTCTAAATTTCCTGTCTGAAATATCGGTGCTATCCAACACCCATTTTACCATATCTGTATACGGAAGAATTCTCAGTCTTGCTGCTATCCGGTGCAGAAATGAACAAGCCAATTCTGTAAGATATGCTTCAGAGGAATTACTTGAACCTGCAGTAGCCGCGACTTCCATTACCCTGGTATTTTCTTCTTCGAGCAATTTATGCATCCCCTCCCAAGTGGTGATACTGGCGTCCTTGTTGTAAGCAGTATCTGCATACAGGGAAGCCATCTCTTTGTTTTCAGAACTTGGAGTTTTCTCTTTCTTTCCCATAATGCTCTGTGAATGCTTTGTATAGTCTTCTGCTCCTTCGTGCCTACGGTTTTACGAATTAAGTGAGAGTAATGATATGAGAAAGGTGACGGGATAGTTTTAAATGCTGAAGGCGGATGAAAAATATTATTTTAACGTGAAACGACCTTTCAATCAAAACAAAATCCTTTTCATCAAGAATTAATAATCTATTCATTAATTTTGACATTAAAGCGCATAACGGATATTTATTTATGAAAATATTTTCTTTGGACAACGGGCTAGAAGAATCTACGACAATGTGATCTTCGATTTTCTATGAAATATCGCAAAATCGCAATATCACAGATCGCAATCATTGCAAATTGAAATCATCGCAAAATCTCACTTATCGCACATCGCAATATTCATAAATTGCAGTTTCGAAACATCGCGAAATCGCAATATCACAAAATATAATTTATTAAACATATTTTCCGCGATATGCGATTTGCGATCAATATTTTAATGCATGGTTTTTGGGATCGCGCTATCGCAATATCGCGAAATCGTGATTTAGAAGATTTTTCTTTACAAAGGATATCCATTTTTTGCGATGGATGCGGTATTTTTCTTCAAAGAAAGATTATATTCTGATCTATCATAAAATTAAGTTTATTTAGAGATTTTCAAAGGAATTTCCCTAAGTTATGATAGTAAGTTTTATTTGAGAAAGGAAACAAGCACTAATTAATTTTTTTTTTGGATTTTTTGACTAAGGGTCCCCACTTATTTAGTATTATTACTAATACTAAATAAGAAGGGGGGTTGTTTCTGGTCACAACACCTTCCAAACATTTGTTCATTATCTCAGTTTGCCCATTGGATTGAGGATGATAAGATGAGATATGAGCCAGTTGAGTACCCAAACAAGAAAATAATTCCGTCCAAAAATTTCCAGCCAAAATGGGACCTCTGTCGCTTATAATAATATTTGGGTTTCCATGTAGCTTTTGATTTTTTTCCATAAATACAGTAGCAATTGTACATGCTTTAAATGGATGAGATAATGCACAAAAGTGTGCATACTTGGTAAGTCTATCAACTACCACCATGATGACACTCTTTCCTTTGGACTTAGGTAAACCTATGATAAAATCCATTGAAATATCCTCCCAACATTGACTTTGAATGGATAAATTTTGTAGAAGACCCAGGGTCTTAATTGTCTCCACTTTATTTTGCTGGAAAACTAAACATTCAACCACAAGCTTTTGAATATCAGATTTAAGGCCATCCCATAAAAAATATTTCTTCACCCTGTGGTGAGTTTTTAAAATTCCTGAGTGTCTCCTAAGGGAGAAGTGTGCAATTCCAAAATAATATTTTGTTTTAGTTGGGAATTCTTACAAATATTTAAGTGATATTTTTACCATAAGGAATCATTTTTCCAACTAAATGTATTAGATGTACTAGGATCTTTCTACAACTTTTGAATGAGTGTCCACACTTCTTCATCATTTTTCCATTCATCCCTTGCTTTAGTTATCCAATCTGGTTGGATAATAGAAATGGCACAAAGCAATGCTTCCACCTCTTCATCCTTTCTTGAGAGTTCATCTGCAACAACATTTAGCTTCCCTTTTTTGTAGATGATTTTAAAGTCATAACCCAAAACCTTTGTGACCCTTTTTTGCTACTCTTTTGAAGATATCATTTGTTCCAAAAGTTATTTAAGATTATCATGATCAGTTTTTACCTTGAAGTGTCTTCCCATTAGGTAAGGTTGCTATTTCTTTAGTGCATGTAGTATTTCCAACATTTCCTTCTCATAAATAGCTTTCTGTAACTACTTTCCTTTGATTAGACGACTTTCAAAAGTAATGGGTCTTCCTTCTTGCATTAAAACAACACCAATTCCATTTCTTGAGGCATCACATTCCACAATAAAGGTTTTTGTGAAGTATGGCATAGCTAAGACCGGTGCTAGGAAAATTGCCTCTTTAAGATGTTCAAAGGCCTTAGTTGCTTCAAGAGTCCATGAAAATGCATCTTTCTTCAATAATGTTGTTAGACGTGCTACTATTCTCCCATAATTCTTAGCAAACTTGTGATAATACCCTGTTAACCCAAGAAATCCTCACAACTTCTTTATGGTTGTGGGGAATTTCCATTCCTTAATGGTTTTAATTTTGTTGAGGTCTACCTTAACACCCTCCTGAGATACAGTATGACCCAAATATTCCACCTCTTGTACTCCAAAGAAACATTTGGAGGTTTTTTCATATAATTGTTTCTCCTCCAATAGTTTTAGCACCCTATCAACATGTTGAACATGATCCTTCCAAGACCTGTTGTAGATTAGTATATCATCAAAAAATACTAACACAACTTTTCTAAGGAAGGGTTTGAAAATGGAATTCATCAACCTTTGAAATGTAGAAGGTGCATTGGTAAGGCCAAAAGGCATGAACAAAAATTCATAATGACCCTCATGAGTTAGAAATGTTGTTTTTGGAATATCTTTAGTCTTCATTCTAATTTGATGATATCCTAAATGAAGCTCCAACTTGGTAAAATAAATTTCTCCATGTAATTCATCAATCACGGGAATGGGAAATTTATCTTTAATAGTGAGCTTATTGATCTCCCTATTATCTGGACACATGTGCCATGATCCATCCTTCTTGTGCACCAATACTACTGGAGTAGAGAAATAACTTTGACTAGGTTGAATTATACCATCCTCTAACATTTCTGCAATCATACGTTCAATTTCGCTCTTTTGGACATAAGGATATCTGTAAGACCTGATGTTTGGAGAAACACTTCTTGGAATAAAATGAATACCATGACCATGATCATGAATAGGTGGGATTCCTTTCAAATTTTCAAACACCTTGGAATGATTGTCCAAGACTTTTTGGAGATCTGGAGAAATATATGATTTTGATGTTGGAACATCTAGTGAGCATAATTGTGCAATTACGCCTCATTGTTCTTTATTTAGAAGATTTTTCATGACATGATAGCTTATTATATTTCATGACTTCCCTACGATACCCCTTAATTCAACTTCTTTTCCTTCCAAAAAAAAATTCAAGAAAATTTCTTGAAAATTAAAAGCTACCATCCCCAAAGATTGTAACCATTGTACTCCTAGTACAACATCAACACCTCCCATTGGAATGGAAAGCATTGGACTATTCAATACATATTCCCCCATGGTTAGCTTGATATTATGGCATTTTCCAGAGTAATTTATAGTTCCTCCATTTTCCACCATCACTTGACACTCTAGTGTTGGGTATAGGAAGCAATTCAATTCCTTGGCTACCTTACAATGAATAAAATTATGGGTAATACCTGAATAAATCAAAACTATTACCTTTTTCTTCTTGATATTTCCTTCTATATTGAGAGTTTGAGTGGTAATTTCTGCCAATGTATTAAAATATATGGTCGGAATCATTTCTTCTTTCTCTAGGGTTTGTTCTTGGTGTATAACCTCTTCTTTTGAAGTTTCTTGTTCATTTTCTTCCTCTCTTCACAATCTATGTAAAATAATTTCTTCTAAACACACTTATGACCTTTAGTGTATTTGTTATCACAACTGTAGAAAAACCCTTTTTCTCTTTTTTCTTCCAATTGTTGTGGTGTCAACCTTGTAGGTTGTGGAATTCTAGGAGTAGCAACACTTCCATCTTGATAGATGTGAGTGGTAGGCTTCCTTGTCGCCATAATTTTACATTCAATTTTTCTTGCCAACCTGAATTCCTTCTCCAATGAATCAGGTTCCCAAAGTAGAACCTCATGTTGGATGTTATCCTTTAAAGTCCCTATGAAGACATCAATCCTGTGTTCCTATGGAATATCAGCTACCCTTATATTCAATTTTTGGAAGTCCTAAATGTGCTCCACCATTGAACCCTTTTGTTTAGGATTCTTTAATTGGATAAAGAAGTTGTTTCTATTTGTATCCTCGTGATGTGCTATCATTTCCTCCGTAAAAATTGACCAAGTGACAATTTTTTTACGGGAGGAAAGCCATGATACCATACAGAACTATTTTGTTCTAAATATAGATTTGCAAGGTGTACCTTTTGTGTGTTTTTCACATTATTGAGATCAAAATATTGCTCCATCTGTAGTATCCATGTTACGAGATCCTTGCCATCAAACTTCCCCATATCGATATTTGGAATATGTCGAGTCTTCGATCCAACATTAGAGTTCATGAAATCACGATTAACATTTATTTTGTTCTCATCATGAATTTCCTCTACTATATTTTCACCATTAGGAATCATGTCTTGTATCAACATTGTCAAAACTTCCTTCAAACCTTCCATGTCTTATTTTAGATCATTCTTCATGTCTTCCATGTTGTCTTTCATTTTTTCTTCCATGTCTTCCATGCTATTCTTCAAACCATCCATATTAGCTTCCACACCTTTCTTTAAAACATTCATATTATTCTTCAAACCATCCATCTTCACTTCCCACATTTTTTCAAAACTTCCATTTCATTTTTTGTTGCTCTTTGCGAGAGCGAAATTTGGTGCACTTGCTCTTGTAATTTTGATATATCATGTTGCACTTATTCATCTTTATGAGCCATAGTAGATTATTCTAAGGGCTTAATGGGTGTTGAATTATTTTTCGGGGGAATTTTATAACCCAATATTGATATCTATGCTTCAATATGCCCTTGGAATCACTTCAAACTTATTTTTCAAACAAGACTTATGGAATTTGAAAAAAATACACACATTTTTCTTTCTTTTGAGGAGCTCGATATTGAAACTGAATTATCTATGTGATTTCGGCTCTTAAATATCTAAAATTATGTCCTGTAGTAGCCCTCTGTATCTTCTTTCGAATGCCATGGGTCTAACCTAATTTGGATGCTTCAAGACAAAATTATGCCCAATCTCCCACAATGACCTAATTATGGACTAGTTCAGTAGAGTGAACTTGTATGGCATACCACGTGTCATTGTTTCCTCCTTCGGCTCTGAAATTGATACACATGAAACTACAGTCTGTGTAATTTCGGCCACTTTTTAAAGAATTCCAATCTGATGCTCAGAGAGAGAATTATGGCGATTTTCCCAAGGTCACCTATTTTAGATGAAATTCGGGAGCCTGCAAAAACCCTAACTTCCACAAATCATATCTCTGAAAATATTGCAAACCAAGATCTGAAATTTTTACACGAAGTTCCTCGGGCTTTCAGCTGCGGTGGTAAAAATTTCAACTTCTAAACCTTCATAGAAAAAAAATGATAGATAAAATTCCACGATGACCTGTTTGGAGCAGCGAAACCCTGGAATCCAAAGCTCTGATACCAAATGTTATGAAACCAGCTACAAAAATAGAAGAAAAGAGAGATAAACGCCTTATAAATAAGCCACTTCGAGGGGGAGACCTCATTTACATTACATAAATGAACAATTCTTGGATGATACAAATGACAAAACCTCCTTCATATATATAGGAGTCCATGGGGTCACAACATAATCCTAGACGACCTAACAATAATAATGTAAGGGCACAATAATAACAATATGGGGGTTACAGGGGTACAAAAATAACCATAAGGGGGCTACACTAACAACAATAAGGGACTACACTATTAATATAGGGACCTAACAAGCTGCCAATTTTTTTCTAGTAAAATCAAGACACAAAGCAACAAATATTGTTGAAATTTATATGAAGGAAATTTCCAGGCTACATGGTGTGCCTAAGGCCATTATTATAGAGAGTGATCCAAAGTTTACGTCAAACTTTTGGACATGTTTATTTAAGGGATTTTGAACTAATTTTATTTTTTGTACAACATACCATCCAAAGTTAGATTGGCATACAAAAAGGGTCAATCAAGTAATTGAGGATATGTTATGTATGTTATAGACAAACAAACAAAACGGGAAGATTATTTTCACTTGATAGTGCATATAACAATGGATACCAAACATCCATAAAGATGAGCATGTTTAAGGCCTTGTATGGAAGAAAATGCAACACACTTGTGAGTTGGTACAACCTAATGGACAAGGCCATTATTGGGCTAGACTCGCCTAGAGAAATGGAAGAGTAAGTAGTAAAAATCAAGTGGAATTTGAAGGTTTCCTATGATATACTAAAAATATATGCAAATAAGAATAGGCTAAATAGACAATTCAAATTTTCTGATAACATCTTCTTGAGAGTGAAGGAAAAGTAGAGTTCATTGAAATTGGGTACCTATTTAAAGCTGGCAGCCACATTTTATGGGTCATTTGAAACCTTGAAGAGGATTGGCCTAATTTCGTATATGATTACATTGATTCATCAAAGCATATTCATAATGTATTTCATATTTCATTGCTTACAAATTATGTTCCTGATATTAACCATGTAATTGATTGGAATATGTTTCGGGTGGAGACCAAGGGAAAATTTTAGGTCTAGCCAATGGGAATTTTCGATAGGAAGGTCAAGAAGCTCTAAAAATGAGCCATCACCTTGGTAAAGATGTAATGGACACAATGAAGTCTTGAGGAAACCACATGGGAACATTAGGATGCCATAGGAAGGAGTACCCTCATATTTTTTAATAGTTTTTTTTCTACATATATTTGTATATGAGGCACTAATGATAGTGCAAAAGTAAGGGGTAGGTAAATGTAACACCCCTAGTATGAGCCCTATATGTGTGATGTAAGTATCATGTTTAGTCTAGTGATACAGGAAATATTTTGGGGCCAATGAGCCCATGGTTTTATGTGTCTTAGGCTATTGTTCTTATGTTCATATGTTTTGAGGCCAGAGAGCCTAGTTTTGTAAATATGAAATCACATGTATATCAATATAATACATCGCTATTGCAAACCAAGTCAGAAACAAGAGTATGAAGGGCTAAGAATCCACGAGCATAAAAAGGGGGCTAAGGGATCAATGATAAATGACTTAGTCCTAGTTGGCTAAGAAATTATTAAAATAATCCTAAGTCAAAAATAGTACATTTTTTATCCTAATTCCAACAAGTTACTTTAGAGAGTGCCATTTGTCAAATGAGGGTCATCCACATAAAACCGAAGTGTGTTAGAGTCATTCCATCATCCATTGGTATAATTTTGTATGGGAAAAATATGACTAGACTTCCCAAAGGGAAATAAGGGATGACCCTATGAGATGATTGACTCTTGGTAAAATCCCAAGGGACTCAAGAAAAATGAGATAGGTTTCCTTGGTTAAAAGTTATAAAGGTGCCAAGGAAATACCTCCTAAGGGAAACTGGAACTCTTATAAGCCACAAGGCTCTAAGGCATCCTTGGGTGGCTAAGTTGAAAACCCATGGAAGGGTAGTGGCACATACTGATGTAATGAAAGTGCAAAAAATGGATTGTACTTCCTTGGGTTGTGTGAGTTGATGAGTGATGTGAGACTATTGGTGCGAGGCTACTGGAGTTTCGTACTATGGCCATGTTCATGTTAAAAATTATATAGGTGTCATAGCTAGCTTAAATAATCATTTATGCTTATGCAGTCATCATCCCAACTCGAGGATGACCCGTTGTTGAGAGATTATCACCAACATAGTCTATGGTTGGATGGAACGTCTGATTTATACAACTAGTCGGCGTTTTATTTAAAAGATAAGTTTTTATTCTTATGTTATATGCTTTAATTTTTTATATTCATGTACTTTTATGAGTTTCATGTGAATAGTATATTAAATGGTTTCATTTATGTGATTACATTCATATACATGAATGCATTGCATGGTAGAATGAATTAGACATGCTTGACCAATGCTACACGAATCAAATTAAAGGGGGGGATTTTAGAAATACTAAGTTATAGAGGTAGTGATATTCCCTATTAGGTAACTAGGGGTGTTACAATGAGGTTTGAACCATGTACATTTTATATGTTAGAAATATGTACCAAGGTCAAATCAAACTGTAAAATACATCAACCAATAACTCGAGAAAACCCATTAATGCATATTACAAGGATTTAAATAATATGAAGTTGTTACACAGTAATTTTTCACTATCCCTACCATTCCCCGTCCCGCACAATGGAGGACCCATTTTGTGACCTGTGAACATTGTCATGCCTTGAAATCATCATCAGTGCATTCCTCTAAACATGAGCTTTAATTGCCCTAAAGACATCTCCTCGCAAAAAATCATGAAAACATCTCCTTTTGCATTGGCGCGGGCAGATAGTTCATCACTCGCGCCAATGGGGTAAATCCTACAAAGAGGCCGCGCCAACTGGCGCTCTGTCCCAGAGCAGCAGTCGCGCCAGCCAATTTAAGGAGTGTTTTTTAAATAAAGATGGTGGAAGTTGTGTTTCAACAAACTCAGAAACCATTGCCTATCTTGAGTTGGGAGGTTTGGCTGCGGGAGTTCCATGGAAGGGAAGTGGTTTGCCACCTCCCATGGAACCTTCCTTGATGATAGGTCCAATCCCACAATAATAGGGATCCCAACTCCCTCCTTCCCCATCTATAAAAGCTTGCTCAATTCCATTGCAAGCTAGTCTTGAAGTGCCTAAGCTTTGAATCTCCTAATTCCCAAGAGCCTTTGTGCTATAAGAGCCCTCTTTCTTCCCATAAGGCCGACTCAAGTAAGGAGACTATCGTCGAGAGACTCTAGAAAGGTTTGCCCATTCCCTGGCGAGCTTTGCAAGACATGAACGACTGGGGACCCTTCCGAAGGAGACCGCGACATCAAAACATTGGTTGTAATCTCTTTCGTTGTTATTTAATGAATTATTACGGTTATGGTTCCACTCTGTTTTCACTTATGTTAATAATGAGTTATATCCTTTCTGACTGATATATAGTTGCGTATCCTGGATTTTATGCTTGTATTCGTGTTGTTTCTTGCATGTGCAGGTGTCCATCCGCAGAGATCGTGGGAGGATCGTGATCTGCCGAGGCTGAGGAACGGGAACGCTCTCTTCTACGGATCATAGCATTGGATTCCAGGTAGGCCTCCATCTTTGGTCTTTTATTCGTAACTACGAACTTGCGCTGTAACATTTGATGATTGTTGTTAGACCCCTGCTGGGCTAGTAGGGATCGCCTTTGTCCGCAGAGGGGATTTACCTCCTCAACAATTTGGCGACTCCACTGGGGATCGTCTAGTTTTCACTGTCTCGTTTGGATTGTCTCGTTTTGATCGTTTTATGATTTTCCTTGCTTGGTTAGCCTTCTGGGCTGGGTTCTTTTGCTGTTTTTTGCTTCTTGGTTTGCTTAGTTTACATTGCTTTGCTTCTGGAGTAGTTCTTTTTTATTTTTGGCTGAGAAACTCGACTGGCGCACTTTTTAGCCCGACAGTCGTGCCAATTGGCGCATGTTGCTTTTGTTTTGCCCGCGCCAATTGCTGGCTGGCGCCAGTTGCAGCCTTACAGTCGCGCCACTCCTGTAGGGTTTTTGATTTTGCTCAGTTTTGAGCTCTCTAGGTCTGATCAGTGTTTTTCTTCTTGATTTTTTGACTACCTGAGTGTGTTGGAGTCCTGTTTGACTGGGAATTTGCCGTCGTCCTTTGGTTGTTTTCTTTTATCCATCGATTTCACGTTTTAAGCCCTAGGGCATCTAGTGGCTTTGTGTATCGAGCCCTCCTTGGGAGTTTTGGTGTTTTGTTTATCCAGTCAACTCTCTTATTGCTCCTCCGCATTCTTTTAGTAGTTGTTCACTATTTTGTTGCGATTTTTGGGTGATTGCTTGTTTCTTCATTTGAATTTCGTTTGGTCTTGCTTTGGGCCTAGATCACACGGTCCATTGGAGCCTTTGAGTCTTTTTCTTGGTTTTGAGAGACTTTGGTCGATTTGAGATCTGATTACTTGTGTCATTGAGTGAAATTTGTTCGTTTTGCTCTCTCAATATCGTTTCTCAAGTTGTTCCGTTTTTTTTAGGTTTGTTTAGTGCTTTTAGCTATCAAACATTGAAAATTACAAAAAAAAATCTCTTTTGCTTTTGGTTGATTAGTGTAAATTGAAATTTTTCAATTTTACTAGTGATTAGTGAATGGAATGAAAAATTTTCGATTTCATTAGTTGCATTAGAGATATCATTGTTTGTCTTCCGATCATTTTGTTTGTGTAAAAACTCTAAGCTCTTCTATAGCTAGTTTTCATCGAACGAAATGGTGTACTGTGGCATGTAGCTTTGCATTTAGGAGTTTTTGAAACAACACATTCGTTAGGGCCTGAAAACTGAAACCTAATTGAAGATCAACTTTAAAATCTATTCAATTAACCTAAGGCAGCATTGAAATCTAACGAAACATATTTAGAGGTCTAGGCTAGAGACGTGTTCCGGCGTCTTTAAACCTAGCAGCTGTTGTTCGCCTTTTGGCTTTAGACAGCGCTAGTACGGACTTGTGCTCCCCGTACCGTCGCGTATATAAAGGGAGACCCCCCTAGGTTTTCAATCCTTTATCCACAGGAAGCCGAGTCTGCCGCCCTATACCCGTGATACACCGAACACAGCATTCGGGGAGACTACTTGCACGTACGGAAAGTCCTTGGTCGATTTCTGTTTCATTATTGAAACCAAGGTGTATATTGCAGTTCACGGATATTTGGTACACCCTTTGTGCCTAGTTTTTCCTGAGCAGTCATTTGGTCTTTTCTGACTCCCTAAATTTGAAAATACCGTCAAGCGCTTGTCCTTTCACGCTTGTGTCAAATCTGAAAGAGATAGAGTCATCTTTTATTGTTTCTCGACTCTTAAAACATGAAACGGTGAAGTTTCTTATTTTTCAATGTGGTAAAAATTAATCACCCACGATTATACGCCCTGTTAGATATTGCTTGTTGACCGTTTGATCGTGTGTCTTGACTCTTTTTCAGCCCGTGTGTGGTGTTGAGTTTTGATGGCAACTTTTTCAGAGTTTACCAACCAAGGAATCCCCTCAGAAGGGAATCCTGGTCATTTTCCTCCTTTTGGGAATGTTGGTGCTCCTTACATGGCGACGTTGTCCCTTCCTGGGTTAACTGTTGGGTTGCCTGTTTGGTTGTTTTCAACCTCTCTGGTCCCAAATATCTCCACTACTGTTCAATCAGTTCCTCCACCTGAACAACATCATGTTGATTCCAAGGTGGACCTCTCCCCTTCTTCGCCTGTTTCTGTGTCCTCCTCTTCTACTTCGTATGGTGAAAGTCTGGATTTGAGTAACCGGGTGGCTAAGAAGAAGAAGAAGAAGACAAAGAAGAAGAAGTCTGATAAGCGAGAGGCTAAAAGTGCAGCCACTTTTTCTGAAATATCTCCTCTTGATAAACCTTCCAACCCTCCACGGAAAGTCAAGTTCCCTTGCATGTTGTGCACAGGAGACCATCTTCTTCAAGATTGTCCTGGCATTCCCAAGGTACTCGAAGTATGGTCCAATGGTTGCCCGCCGTTGCCTTTGGCTTCCGGGAGTCAGGTTGGGGGCACGTCCTCAGCTGCTGCTGGTAAGACTCCTAACAAGCAGGGTAAGATTACCAATCCCTGTAAGTTGTGTGAAGGGCACCATGCCATTCACCTTTGTCTGTATATGGATGAAGCCAAGCGAGTGTTGGACAACTCAGTTGTTTCTACACCATGCCTCCCAGCTGGTTATAAGCAGCTCTCTTTGAGTCTTCCACCTACTATTGATCCTGCGATTGGTCAAGAGTCATCCTTGGTTGATCCCACTCCCCCAGAAATTCAAATTCATGAATCCGTCCCTGACCAACCATTAGTCGTAGGATCGGTTGAACTGGCCCCGTCCACGGTGCACCAGGTCTTTTCTATCGAGAGTGGATCTCATACCCCCCATGTCCTTCTGATTTCTTCAAATTCTTCAGACTTGGAGAAAGACTCTCCTGTCCTTGTACTTCAAGAAGCTGCTCCTCCGCCTCCCATGATGGAGGCTCCGAAGGATATCCCTCCCGCCTTCGAGATGGAGGTTATGGAGGATGCTCCTTCTTCCGTAACACCAGGGGAAGACCTTCTCGGTTCGATGGTATCCCCTCCGAGTAGTCTGGTCGCCTCCTTTGATTGGAGTCGATTTGCAGGATTCCGCCTTCCGTCTTACGTGCCTTTCGAGATCACAATCCAGGCTCTTGGTCTGGTTGTACCCAACACCATTATAGACTAAGGTGCCTCTGTTAGTATTCTATCCTCAACTACCTGGAAAGCTTTCGGTTCGCCGCTGCTTACGCCTGTTACGCAGAATCTGTTGACTTTTAACAGAAGGACGAGTCAACCATTAGGGATCCTTCCAAGGTTACCTATTACTTTGGGAGGTAAAACCGTCCATATGGATGTGATGGTTGTTCCAGGCCCCTTGGATTTCAATCTGCTCTTGGGGCGTGATTACACCTATGCCATGGGAGCGCTTGTCTCCTCCCTTTTTCGTGTGGTCTGTTTTCCGCATGAAGGAAGGATCGTGACCATTGATCAGCTTTCGTTCTTTGGTCGTGATATGGAAGCTGGCCCGCCATCATCCCTTCCTGGTTTTTATCCACCCGTTGTATCTTCCCCACCGCAGGTCAACTATGTGGCTACCTACCCCATGCCTGTACTCAGTGATAATGCCGCTGTGCATAGTGCGCTGGGGGCATTGGGTCCTGACTTCCAGGATGTTTTCCTTCCATTGGGAGTAGAAATCTTGGAAGAACCGCCTTCTTGTTCATTTTGATGTAAGTCGGTTGGAGCATGGTTCTTTTCCTGTGTCAAGCTCCTTAAAAAATGAAACTGGTCTAGTCGGAGCACAGTTCGTTTCCTTGTGTCAAGCTCCTTAAAAAATGAAACAAGTTGGTCGGAGCACAGTTCGTTTCCTTGTTTCAAGCTCCTTAAAAAATGAAACAAGCTGGTCGGAGCACAGTTCGTTTACTTGTGTCAATCTCCTTAAAAAATGAAACAAGCTGGTCGGAGCAGAGTTCCTTGTCTTGTGTCAAGCTCCTTAAAAAATGAAACAAGGTTGTCGGAGCATGGTTCCTTTTCTTGTGTCAAGCTCCTTAAAAAATGAAACAAGGTCGTCGGAGCACAGTTCGTTGTCTTGTGTTAAGCTCCTTAAACCATGAAACAAGGTGTCCTGAGGATAGTTCTTTTAATGTTTCAACCTTGTTAAAATAATGAAACATGTTCTTGTTCAATTCGAGTCTTTGATCAGATCTCGTAAAATCCCAGTCGAGTCTTTCTTAGATCTCGTAACTTGAACCTTCACTCCCTCCATCTGTTTACTCAGGTGCATGGAATGAAGCTTGGGGGGCATGTACCTCGAATTGAGTCACCATGCTGGGGGCATGCTTACCTTTTCAAGCATAGTTTGTTTTCGTTTCAAGCTTGTGTGAAAATAAAACCGGTTTCAAGCATAGTTTGTCTTTGTTTCAAGCTTGTGTAAAAATGAAACCAACTTCAAGCAAAGTTTTCTGATTTCAAGCTTGTGTAAAAATGAAACCACTCCCTTTTTACCTCTTGTGATTTCCATTTTATCAGCCTATTTTTTCCAGATGAGCCTTGGTTTTCTCACTCCATCGTCATTATCTGCTCGGCCGATCATATTCCTTCACTTGGTTGTTTTACCCATTCCTGAGGAATCACTGCGATGAGTGGTCTTGTTAGCCAGCCTCTTAACCTTTACTTGTTTTGAGAAGTTCCACCGTTACCGGAACCAGTACCTACCCTTTATACCACTCGTTCCTCGAGGAGGAGTCATCTTTCAGCTCTTTTCTGACTCTCTAAACATGAAAAGATTACCGAGGCCCTTGTCGTTTCGATCTTGTTAAAGTGGACACGAATCGATATCTACCCACTATACGTTTACCCCTTTTTCGGGCTGGGATGGATTATTTATGAAAAAGGAATACCCTAGCCTATCGCGACTAGGATGTTTTCTCGGATATAGTTTTCTACCTTTTCGGATCTGAGGAACTATTTACGAAAAGGGACCTCTGGAGTTTACTTTTCTGTTGTCTTTTCAAACTCTCTAAACATGAAATACGTCGAGTTTTCTTCCTTTGTCGGACTCGTTAAGCGACGATGACATTGGATTCGGTCGTGATGACGTTATTCGGGGATTCCTCCTTCCTAGGGCTGATATTTTCAGGATGGATTCACTTCGAAGAGCGGACTTATATTACAAGCATATGCTATCCTCTTCAAGCTTGTTATAAAAAATAATTGGGGTATTCGCCAGAAATGGTGGGGGAAAAAATGGAACCATCATCGTTGTCGTCAGCAGTATGTCGCTCTTGAACATGTCACTTGTCTGCATTCGTGTCGGGTTGGGAACATCTCATCTCGTTTCTTCACTTTGCCTCCGTGGGTTTGGATAATCCTTTTTGACCTCTCCTTTGTTAATTGCCTCGTCACCATGACCTCTGATCCGTTGATGTCAAATACTGCCAAAACCACTATTTGTGCCGTTATATTTTCAAGAGAATTTGACCTCTGCAAATATCAACCTTCCTTTGATTCTCATATGATTCTGATTCACAACAAAACATCATGTTCCTCTGGCTCGCGTCGATGATGTGGGAAACATTATGGCCCACCTTCGATCAAGGTCACTTCCTGTCGACTTCAGCTCATTATCCAGGAAGCTGATCTAGAGACTCCCTTATGGTACCTTGGAGCCTTCATGCCTCAATGGCAGGTTCGTCGCATTCGACATGGGGTTTTCATCATTGGCCTCCGATCGAGTGATTCTACGGGTGTTCGACGCCAACTCATTGATTCACACGCGTAGATTGTACCTGTAGTACCTTGAGGGCCATTGCCATTATTTGTGGTTCCTCTCGCGTACGTTAACGGCTTTCATCATTGAATGTCGGAGACGATGTTCTTGCATGTTCGACTTCGGCCTCACACATTCGCATGCTTGAACTTGTACTTTGTTTGGGTCGAGATGGGCCTTGAATACTGGATTGTGTCTGTTGTAATCCGGAGCTCTGGGTGTGGACTATTATCATTATGTACATGACTCACGCTGATTGGATGGTTGCAACCATACTGAGTCTATTTATTTGATCCTCTGTTGCTTGGTTGCGCCCATCCCACGGATCAGGATCCTGCATCCTGCGAATTTGGATGGTTCCTTATACCACATATACATCATGTACTTGAGATATCAGTTGTATTTCTCCACGCAGGTTTTCTGATGGCGGAGCTTCAGTTGGACACGTTCTCGTAAAGCATTTCACCCCTCTCTCTCTCTTGGGCCTCATGCTTTAGGGGGCATCTGTTACACAGTAATTTGTCACCATCCCTAACTTTCCCCGTCCCGCACATTGGAGGGCCCATTTTGTGACCTGTGAGCAATGTCATGCCTTGAAACCATTATCATTGCATTCCTCTAAACATGAGCTTTAATTGCCCTAAAGACATCTCCTTGCAGAAAACCATAAAAACATCCCTTTTTGCACTGGCGCGGGTATCCAGTTCATCAATCGCACCAATGAGGAAAATCCTACAAAGAGGCCACGCCAGCGGCGCTCATACAGGCTTGTGGTCAGCCTTGACCAATTTAAGGAGTGTTTTAAATAAAGATGGCGGAAGTTGTGTTTCAGCAAACTCGGGAAACCATTGCCTATCTTGAGTTGGGAGGTTTGGCTACGGGAGTTCCATGGAAGGGAAGTGGTTTTCCACCTCCCATGGAACCTTCCTTGATGATAGGGCCAATCCCACAATAATAGGGATCCCAACTCCCTCCTTCCCCATCTATAAAAGCTTTCTCAATTCCATTGCAAGCTAGTCTTGAAGTGCCTAAGCTTTGAATCTCCTAATTCCCAAGAGCCTTTGTGCTATAAGAGCCCTCTTTCTTCCCATAAGGCCGACTCAAGTAAGGAGACTATCATCGAGAGACTCTAGAAAGGTTTGCCCATTCCCTGGCGAGCTTTGCGAGACGTGAACGACTGGGGACCCTTCCGAAGGAGACCGTGACGTCAGAAAATTGGTTGTAATCTCTTTCGATTGTTATTTAATGAATGATTACGGTTATGGTTCCACTCTGTTTTCACTTATGTTAATAATGATTTATATCCTTTCTGACTGATATATAGTTGTGTATCCTGGATTTTATGCTTGTATTCGTGTTGTTTCTTGCATGTGCAGGTGTCCATCCGCGGAGATCGTGGGAGGATCGTGATCTACCGAGGCTGAGGAACGGGAACACTCTCTTCTACGGATCATAGCATTGGATTCCAGGTAGGCCTCCATCTTTGGTCTTTTATTCGTAACTAGGAACTTGTGCTGTAACATTTAATGATTGTTTCTAGACCCCTGCTGGGCTAGTAGGGATCGCCTCTGTCCGCAGAGGGGATTCAAGCTATGAAGTACAACCACCAATAGCTTGAGCTACCCTCTAATGCATATTATATGTCATTAATATAGTTTCTATTTAATTCAAAAAGGATTTAAATAGAATGAAGTTTGAGTCATGTATGTATTATATTCCATGGTAAAGGGAGTAGGAGAATTTCATCTAATTTGAACCATGATATCCTCTTGAAAACTCTAATGTCTTACCACTAGACTATAAGCCACTAACTCGATATATAATGGAGAGAAATTATTTTAAAAGGGACATAGTAATGCTTTGTATGAAGAATAGGTAAAATAGATTATTTGTATTGAGAAGAGGCCAAAAATTGTTATAGTATCAGTGTCGTTGTATTTTTTGAAGAAATTTAAATTCTCTTTTGCATATTGGAGACCACGTTTAAATTCAATAATACACTTTGATGTATTTTTCATAATTTTAATGGGTCTTTTCCTTTATTGAAGAAAACCCTAAGACGTAGCCCAAGAGGGATGAACTCTATTATCAAATTTGATGAGTATTGTCCATTGTTTATTATTTTTATTTTCTTAATTGTAATCATTTAAATTTCTTATTTCACTTGGTTAGGTCATTTTTTAATGAAATTGTGGGAAAATTGAGAAGCTAGTGATAATAACTAAAATTAGTGTAATGAAGCAATGTTTATCACTAACATCGAATCAAGTTGGTAACAAATCAGGTTTGATCAATGATTTGCAAGAATTAGTGTTAAATGCTAACCAAGTCCAAAATCAAGTGTGTAGAAGGACTGCTTAAAGAGATCCCAATATTAGTAAGAAACATACATTTCCACAACAAGTAATGGAATGTGAAGGAGAAGCCTCACTGAGTCTTAAAGGATATTTCAGTAAAGTTTTATCAATATTAAAGCCATGGTTGAAGAGTTATACAAAGAATGAAGGAAGAATGGATAAGATATTAGCCAAGTTAAAGATGGAGGAGTTATTTGTGACCCTCCTCAAACTCATCCTCCTCCTTCTTCCCCACCTCCATCTCCATCTCAGAAAGCGCAACCAAAAAAGTTTGATACTAAATTACCATTGTTAAAATTGGATGTAAAATTTGATTTGTCAACATACAATGAGATCTTGATGCAAAGAATTAGATATTTGGTCATACAAATTGAAGTATATTACGGGGTTGAAATAATTATGGACAAATATGAAAAAAATTGGCTACCTATTCTCCAAATAGGAGTAAAATCAAAGATATTTTGGGAGAGTAGGATACAAGGAGATCTTCTTAAGAAAGGTAACATGCTATATTTTTAAATGAATTTACATCTACATTAAAGAATCAATTTTATCCTTTAGGATATATGCAACAAGCAATAATGGATTGGGAGAATGTTGAGATTCAACAAGATGATGAGCTTAGTGAAAAGAGTCGCCTTCACTAAGTGGGCCCGCAGGCTATTTTTGGCGCAAGTCTAATTTTAGATTATGTATATTTTTAGACATGATGATCATATTTCAGAAGTTGCAGGATGCTATTTGTGGATGGTTTATCAAGTTGGAAAAACAGATGAAATTATATTTTTAGAATATTGTGCAAAGTCTATTTATAGATCGTTTATCTAAAAATAGATGCATGTCGATTATTATTAGCTCTTAATAATAATCAGACACTAAACAACAACTTATTCTCTTGGAGCACTTCAGTTCAGTGCATAGATGTGGCACATCAGTGGACTGAGGGAATTACGCAATTACTAAGGGTTTACTGGAGCTAATGCATGGAGGACTCAGTTATAACTCAAGTGGCAGAGTTATGACATAGTTGGAAGAGTAGTTATGGAGTTGTATTTAGTTTAAATTAGTTAGACTCAGTTGAGCTAGTTTTATCTAGTCTAACTGAATGATACACTAGTGAGAGTGGAGTGAATTAATCAGTTAATTAATTCACAAATAATAACTCATTAATCAACTGAACAATACATCAGTTAAATACAGTGCATGGAAGTTTCAGTGGAGACCCAGTGGAGAGGTAGGTGAAAGGGAAAGATAGACTATCTGTTATGACTATAGTGATGCATTGATTGCATCACACACACATTGGAGTTTCCAATGAGGATTGCACAATCAATCCAAGAGTAATTCAAATTCATTCAGAGCTATTATTCAGTAGGGATTGCGCAGTGGAGGCAGGCTAGCAGGAGGCAAAGATCGGTGCATGGATTTGCAATATTGGTCCTGATTAGTGTATGACGATTGTATTGTACTGAGAGATTGTGATAATATTTGTATGATATTTCCATATGATCTCCATGTTATATAATATATATTTGGGGTTTTAAGCTTCAGGATTTCCCAGTTAAAAACTTTGTTATGTGCAATTGGTTATTTTTGTTTATGCTTCACATGTGTGTGCAATTAATTTTTCCACAAAAGATTAACAAGTGGAATTGATTCAGTATTTTGCATAAAGTTAAATAGTGTGAGATCAGGTGAATCAAGGACATATGCATGCTTAGTGCATATAATTTCTACATGGTATTGAAGAATTTTTTATTGAATATTGCAATTGTGAAGTGAGTTTGAGCTGGTGGACAATTCGAATTTGCTACAGCATATTCTTGGTGCATAAATCGAGTATACATTGAAATGTCTTTCAACGGGTTGAGATTGGAGTATGCCCTTGATGGGAGCTCGAATTACATAGCCTGGAGGGACAAGATGGAGGCAGTGCTAGAGGATAATGGGCTGAAGGATTTCATCGATAGCAATGTTCCTAAGCTAAGATCTAGCGATGTTGCATTACTTGACGCATGGCAAAAGAAGACAGCAAAGACAAGAAGGATTCTGTTGGAAGGTGTGAAGGACCATATTGTGTCTAGCCTTCACAGGAAAGCCAATCCATTCTTAATGTGGAAGGCTTTGACAGACTTATTCCAAAGCAGAAGTGACCAGAGGAAGTTGGCACTTAAAGACAAGCTCAAAAAAATAAAAATGGAGAAAGGCGACAGTATTCCAAAATACCTCACGAAGTTTGTCCACTGCAAGGATGAACTGGGAAGCATGGGGTTGCTTTTGATGAAGAAGACTTGGTGAGCTTGGCTCTCCTTGGGCTTCCAAAGAGTTGGCATAGCTACAAAGACTTTGTCAATGGACGGGAGAAACTGCCAGGATGGGAGCGACTTTGGTCGGATCTTGTGCAGGAGGAGATAAGGCGGGGTACCAGGGATGGATCTTCATTGAAGAATGAAGATGAATAGAATTTCACTTTGGCTGCCAAAGCAAGGAAATGGAAGGGGATGAAATCTTCTTCAAAATCCGGTGCTAAAGGCAAGAAGTAGGATTTTTCCAAAGTGAAGTGTTTTCACTGTCACGAGCATGGACATTTCACCACTAATTGTCCACATAAGAAGAAGAACAAGAAGGTTGTTGGATCTGAAACTAGAGATGCCTTAGCCTCACAATTTGAGCTTTATTTCTCCTTGATCACTTGCTTAGTTTCAAGCTGCATGGGATCGGTGTGGTATCTTGATAGTGGTGCTTCTTTCTATATGACAAGAGACAAAGAGTTGCTTAGTGACTTGGAGGAGAAGAACCTCCAGATGCATATAGAGATGGGCGACGATGGTCGGTACAATGCGACTGGAATTGGGACCATTACCTTTGAGAGGGAGTCCGGTAATCCATTCTTGTTGAAGAATTTCATGTATGTTCCAGTTTTGAAGAAGAAATTGGCCTCAGTCACAATGTTGGAAGACATAGGTTATGATGTTGTTTTCAGTGAGGGAAAAGCCTTCCTTCTACATAAAACAATGGGTCAAACCAAGAAGATATGGGTTTGAATTAAGAATATCTACAATCTGGGTAGATGGCTGCGCTGCAATGGTGGGAAAAGCAGAAGAAGTGGTGAGCCAAGATGAGGGTGAATTATGGCACAGGATATTAGGCCATCTTCACCATGGCGCTTTGAAGATTTTGCAGCAAATTTCTACTGGACTTCCCAAGGGTAATATTACGCAGTCAGATCAGTGCAAGGGATGTACTATGGGTAATTTTGTGAAGACCACCTTTCATGAGAAGGAGAACCATGCTTTGGTGACCCTAAAGAGAATTCACACGGACGTGTGTGGACCTTTCTCGGTTGCTTCAACAGAAAAACACAGGTATTATGTTATATTTTTTTATGACTATTCTCATAAATGTTGGATCTTCTTCATGCAGAAGAAGAGTGAAGTGTTCTAAAAGTTCTGTGAGTTCAAGGAATTGGTGGAGAAGGAGTCGGGGAAGTAGGTGAAAGCTCTACAGAGCGATAATGGGGGTGAATACATCTTGGGAGAATTCAAAGACTTATGTAGCAAAGAAGGAATTCGAAGAGAACTCATAGCGCCTCATAACCCACAGCAAAATGGGGTCACGGAGAAAAATAACAGAACGATCGTGGGTGTTGCACGAGCGATGTTGCATGACCAGGGCCTACCGATGCACTTGTGGGCGGAAGTATCAACACTGCAGTTTATGTGCAAAATCGTTCTCCTCATAGAGTACGTGGCATGAGTACACCTAAAGAAGCTTTTACTGGTAAGAAGCCTGATATTTCTCATTTGAAGATTTTTGGCTCACATGTTTACATTCATGTGACGAAGGACGCCAGGAAGGAGCTGGAGCCAACTACAGAAGTTGGGATATTTGTGGGGTACACAGAAACACCCCATAATTATTGTTTGTATTTACCAAACATTCGGATGACTATTGTGTGATAGGATATAAAATTCAATGAGGTGAAAGCCATGAAGTTGTCGCTTGAGAGGGAGCTACACTTTCATGTGGAGGAGGAACTTCTTGTTCCCAAATATGGGCCTCTGGATGTGGATCAGCCACAGGAGGAGATTCATGGAGTGGAGGAGTCCACTCATGCAAAACCAAACATCAGAAAAGGCAAAAAGCATACCACAGAAGCTGAGAGATTGAAGCTTGATGCAGCACAAAATGTAGGAGTTCCTACATCACAGCGTAGACAGAGACAATCACCTAACCGATATACTGGATACATGGATCTTATGAGCAAGTGTATTGTGAAAGATCCATATTCTTTCGAAGAAGTAGTGCAGGAGCCCACATGGGTAGATGCCATGGTGGAGGAGTATGACTCCATTGTCAGAAACAGTGCTTGGGAGATTGTTCCAAGGCCGGTGGGAAAATCAGTTGTAGGATCAAGATGGATCTACAAGGTAAAGCAAGTTGTTGATGGGAGCATCAAGAAGTGTTAGTATGATTCTTTCGTCGTAAAAGATCACTTTAGCTACGCATAAAAAATAGCCCTAACATCGATTATGGCTGCCAAACATCTTTAAATATGCAATTAGATGATCCAAATAATGTTGCACAAATCCAAATCTAAGCATGAAAGACATTAAGCAGATAAAATACAATATGGCTCCATGCATCCAATAGACAAGACAAGAACAATTTGTTTAAAAGAATATTTTATATTATATCAAAGAATGGGGCACCTGAGAGGAAAACAAGAAAGGTGTTTTTCGGTTCTCCTCAATGGGATGGGTTCTTGAAAGTCCTCAGCATTTGAGATCTAAAATTTCTCTCTCTTATTGTGGTTGAAAACCCAAACAAACATAGAACTCAATGGGAGCTCACAAGGCAAAAATGGAAAATGGTGACCAAGAGTAGATCTAGTGTGATCTAATGCAATGAAGGTGACTAATGAATGGGGGAAACCCTCCTATTTATAACAAAATATTAGGGTTATCTAGAACTTGTTGCATGAATAAAATATTACTAATCAAATTCTAGAACCACCCTTTAGGAATATTTTATTATATTTGTTGGAGGGAAAAGGGTTTTTGACTTGGGTCAATTCCTTTATTTATAAACAATAAATAAATAAATAAATGATTTATTTATTATTTTAGGGAGATGGTGGGAATATAATTAAATAAATAGTGATTTATTTAATTATTTAAAAATGATTTAGTCAAATTTAACTAGGAATATTATTTGAATAATGATTTGAATAACTTATTCCTATGAAATAATTAAATAAATAATGAGTTATTTAATTAATTTCCTTGTTTTGGGTTAAATATGACCAGGAATTATGGGTAAATTTTATTTGTCATGGTGAAAGCAATTTTACTTAGGGTAAAATTGGTCTTACATGGTGTACTTGGGTTCATCTAATGATAATGAGTTATATGACCAAAAAATTGGTGTAACAAGAAGTATAAGGCAAGATTTGTTTCGTGGGGCTTCTCACAAATCAAGTGGATTGACTATGAAGAAACTTTTGCACCTATCGCACGGTATTCTTCCATATGGACCATCCTTGCTCTCTCAGCGTAGATGGGTTGGCACATTCATCAGATGGATGTGAAGACTGTGTTCCTTAATGGGATCATTGAGGAAGAGGTGTACATTGAGCAGCCTGAAGGATTTGATATCTTTAGCAGCGAGTCACATGTGTGCAGGCTCAAAAGAGCGATGTATGGGCTGAAACAAGCACCCTGTGCTTCATACACTCGGATCGACAACTATTTCACTGGACTTGGCTTCACCAAGAGTGAGGCGGATGCAAACCTGTACCATATTGTGGTGGAGGGTAAGCTTTTAATCATTGTAATTTATGTTGATGATTTAATACTAACAGGTGATGAGCAGTTGATACACTCATGCAAGGAAGATCTTGCAAAGGAGTTTGAGATGAAGGATTTGGGCCTCCTTCATTATTTCCTTGGATTGGAAATATGGCAGTGGGAAGGTGAAATGTTTGTGTCTCAAGGCAAGTATGCCCGGGAGATACTGGAGAAGTTTCACATGAAAGGCTGCAAGCCTATCGACACTCCTCTTCCAGGAAATTGGAAGAAAGAGGATGCTACATCGGCAAAGGTAGTGGATGCCACTGTTTATCGACAGTTGGTGGGTTCACTCATATATTTAGTTAATACAACATCGGACATATGCTATGCAGTGAACCAGCTTTCACAAGCGATGGTTAAGCCTACCAAGCTCTTTTGGAAGGCAGGCAAGCATTTTTTGAGATATCTCAGGGGCACATCTGAGTATGGTTTATGGTACAGACAGACGGATGAGGTGAAGTTGCATGGCTTCAAGGATGCAGATTGGGCAGGAAGCCCAACAGACAGAAAGAGCACATCAAGGGGGATTTTCAATATCGGATCTACAGCAGTTTCTTGGTACAACAGGAAACAAATATCCATGGCACTCAGTTCAGTGGAAGCGGAATACATGGCAACAATTCAAGCTGCATGTGAGGCTATCTGGATGAGGAAGATCCTAGTTGGTTTTTTTGGTTCACATTTAGATCCCACAGTGATACATTGTGATAATAAGAGTTGCATTAAACTCTCAGTTAATCATGTGTTTCATGATAGATCTAAACATGTTGATATTCAGTATCATCATATCAGAGATTGTGTGTAGTGGAAGATCATGTTGCTTCAGTACATTCCTACGGAGGATCAGGATGCAGATATTCTGACGAAGGCGCTCACCAGGAGAAAATTTGAATACCATAGAGGCAGGATCGGGGTGAAGGATAATCCCTATCTTGTTGACAGGGAGTGTTGAGATTCAACAAGATGATGAGCTTAGTGAAAAGAGTCGCCTTCACTAAGTGGGCTCGTAGGCTATTTTTGGCGCAAGTCTAATTTTAGACTATGTCTATTTTTAGACATGACGATCATATTTCAGAAGTTGCAGGATGTTATTTGTGGATGGTTTTTCAAGTTGGAAAAATAGATGAAATTATATTTTTAGAATATTGGGCGACGTCTATTTATAGATCGCTGATCTAAAAATAGATGCATGTCGATTATTATTAGCTCTTAATAATAATCAGACACTAAACAACAACTTATTCTCTTGGAGCACTTCAGTTCAATGCACAAATGTGGCACATCAGTGGACTGATGGAATTACACAATTCCCAAGGGTTTACTAGAGCTAATGCATGGAGGACTCAGTTAGAACTCAAGTGGCAGAGTTATGACACAGTTGGAAGAGTAGTTATGGAGTTGTATTTAGTTTAGCTCAGTTAGACTCAGTTGAGCTAGTTGTATCTAGTCTAACTGAATGATACACTAGTGAGAGTGGAGTGAATTAATTAGTTAATTATTTCACAAATAGTAACTCATTAATCAACTGAACAATACATCAGTTAACTACAGTGCATGTCAGTTTCAGTGGAGACCCAATGGAGAGGTAGGTGAAAGGGCAAGATAGACTATCTGTTGTGACTATAGTGATGCATTGATTGCATCACACACACATTGGAGTTTCCAATGAGGATTGCGCAGTCAATCCAAGAGTAATTTGAATTCATTCAGATCTATTCTTCAGCAGGGATTGCGCAGTGGAGGCAGGCTAGCAGGAGGCAAATATCGGTGCATGGATTTGCAAGATTGGTCCTAATTAGTATATGACTATTGTATTGTACTGAGAGCTTGTGATAAGCTTTGTATGATATTTTCATATGATATCCATGTTTCATAATATAAAGTTGGGGTTTTCAGCTTCAGGCTTTCCCGGTTAAAAACTATGTTATGTGCGATTGATTATTTTTGTTTATGCCTCACATGTGTGTGCAATTAATTTTTCTACAAAAGATTAACAAGCGGAATTGATTCAGTATTTTGCATAAAGTTAAATAGTGTGAGATCAGGTGAATCAAGGACATATGCATGCTTAGTGTATATAATTTCTACAGAGAATGTAATATAATGTAGAGGAAAACATGTGCAAGATCATACTCAAATGTTCAAGCAGTGGGCATTAACATTGGGCATTCCTCTTTATACATTAGAAACAAAATTCAAGTATATTGGTGGGTTGCATAGTTATTTGATACATGGTATTCTTATGTTTAACCCATTTAATATTGATGAATTTTTGTTCAAGATACACATAATAAGTCAAGAGAAATAATGTTAATGACAAATTCTCAATGGAGCCAATTCAACTAGTGGAATATGAGAACAAAGGGCAAGGTAAGGTGAAAAGAAAAATTATAATGAAGAAAAAATATGGGAAGCCACCTTGTTCACATTGCAAAAAGGAAGGACATGATGATGGTAGGTGTTGGAAACATCATCTAGAACTAAATACATAGTGGTTCAAGAATAAGAAAGATAATAAGCGGACCACTAATATAATCCAATATGATCTTGAATTAAATTTAAATGATGAAATAGAGATCATAGTCATGGGAATACAAGGTACATCTTCTTTTGCTCATTCTATCTCTAACACTCATTCTTTAAGATCCAAATGATACATGATGAAAGGAAAAGAAGTGATCTATTCCATATTACAGTCAACTAAAAACATAAAAAAATTGATCTATTTTTTTTGCAAGCTAATCTCATTTCTAGAGAAATTGTTAATACATTAGTACTGGAATATAAACCTCATCCAAAACCATATCATTTAGGATGAAAATGTGAAAATGATAGGTTACAAACATCCAGACAATGTAAACTCAAATTTGCAATTACATCTAAGTTCATCGATGTGGTATCATTAGATGTTATACCACTTGATATTTGTGGAATTGTTTTTGAAAGTCCTTCTTTGTATGATAGGAAATCTATTTTCTATGTGGAGGAGAACAAGTATCATCTCAAAAATAATGGGATTGAGTACATTTTAAAAGACCGTTATGTGAATTCTAACTTATCTCTTGCTACTATAAGACAAATGAAAATGTTGGCAAATTCTAGCAACAATTTTACTCATGTGTGTAAACCTAAGGATGAGGATAAATCCAAAGCTTGATTGATTCAAGCTTTCATGCCAATACTATAATATGTACCAACTCTATAGTGATTTCTCCTATTTCTTCTATTCCTAGAGTGCATCCTTATGAAACTATGGAAATTCCATTTACAAAGGTTGATTTTAGATCTTTATTTTTTGATGTTGTCCATCCAAATTTTGTTGAGGAGCTATGTAGGTTTTTGATCATTTAAAAGGAAGAGGCTTGACTAAAAAAAATTGGTAGTGCTTAAGTAATTGTTGGGATATTTATTTCAATTATGATAGTTAAACAACCAAAATGGTTAGCACATTTGTGCACATAATATGACCCATCATCTATCATCTATTAAAATTCATTGATGATATGCATACAAGGGGTTTTATAGTGCCATTGACTATTTTTGGAGTCAATGTGAAAAATGGAATCAAGGTCCCAAGGAAATTGATGGGTTTCCTTGTCGTTGGATGTTTTTCCATTGAAGTCAAGTTTAGTGGGGTCTTATTGAGTGTGAATTTTCCTTATTACATTAATAAATTTATCATTAATATCTAAGTGTAGGTTGTCTAGCTTAATTTAACTGATGCAATCAGTTTCATTAGCCAACATTTGCAGGAAATTAGATTATAGTTTCTTAATCCAATTTATCTTGAAATATGTTTGGTTAGATAGTCCTACAAAATACCTTTCCAACCATATATAACACTTTGTCTAACTCCCAAGGAAGAAAAATAAAAATTCATTTTAAGTCAAGTAGCTTAGGCATGGTTCCACAGCTCAAGGTTCCATGGTATTTGGCCTTTTTCCTAACATTTGGACCTTGCGGATGTATCTGGGAATCCATATTTGAACCAATAAAACCACTTATGAAATGGCTTGGATCTGAATTTCCAACTCCAAACAACAAGGGAACCCCAGTATGACATGGAAATGCGTGTGGCACCAAATGGTAGTGAAAAAATGGAAATGATGTGGCAGTCTCAGTGGTTACATGTGGCACTTTTTTTCAGCACTTTTGGGTAGCCAAGTGGACATTTGGCATGTGACACATGGTAGGCGACAAGGTAGGGCACGTGGCACAATGACAGGTGGTGAGTTTTGATCAGACCATTGGGAATTGACATGGTAGACTCTGACACCTCGAGATTCGTGTCAAGAGGTGGGTTTGTAATACTACGTAGTGTTAAATAATTTTTATTTTATCCATGATTTTGGATTCTAGAGGGAAAAATTCATTCAGTCATCCGAGTTTCTGGGAGTGTAAGCAACAAGCACTCCAAATTTTTTCTTAGATCTAGATTTTACTAAGTCATGGAAGAAATGGTCAAGGTTTCTCCTAGTCAAGGTTCCAAGGAAGAGGAGGTATCTGGGTATCCCAACCTCTAGGCATGTATCAGTGCACATGTATTTGGTCATTTTTTTAAATTTCGAATGAAATATTTCCTGGAAAAGTTATTATAGCATTATTTAACTAGATCACATAGGTCATTAGGCTAAGTTCCTTTTGAGCTCAAGCCCGTTAGTTTTGTCCCTTGGTCCTGTGATGTTGTTGGAGAATATAATATGGAAACTATTTAAACAATCATTCTTATCCTTGATAAAAGCTTGTGAACTTATGTTAGTTTCTTATTATTCTTTGTTAGATTACTTTCATCAAAAATTATCAAGATCATAAACCATGAATATCATAAAAGGAAATTGACACAAAAAGTAGGCTCCAAGCCAGGGAAAAACCCCTCCAAGGGGGAAAACCTAGAAATAATCTCTTCTCTTATTATATAATAAGATCAAATGAGAAATCCAAGACCTAAATTCCAAGACCAAGTCCACTCACAAGCCCCAAGTCAACCCTCCTTCCAGGATTCTCCAACAAGTCAAAGTCTCCTCAAGTCAATGATAAAGAAACCCTTCCAAAGGTATTCAAACTTTAGACTTCATCCCCTACAACAAAATTTTTGGCCTCCCTCTAATAGAATTTTATTCCTGTAACTAGATTTACGATTTACGATTTCACACTTGTGGGAGTTTTTAGGGCATATTTTCTTCTCCTTTGACCTTGATTTCTCTCTCCTTGACTTGGACTTCCTTCCTTGTCCTTTTTAGTAATTTTCCTCCTTATTTTAAAGATATCAAACTTTCTTGCTTGTGTGTTCCAAATGAGGTTGATATGCTCTTATATATACACATATAAGGAGGTCGAATTACCCCAAACTGGGCCGACTTGAAGAGGCAGGGTTAAGTTGATCTTGAAGGGACAAAATGACATTTTGACTCAAAAAAAAAATTTATTTACATTTTCTTTTCAAAATCCAAATGGGACTTGACTTCAAAACTTATGAAAAACACTATTTTGACTTGAAAAACCCTATAAGCATGAATAACATGCTTGACCTAGAAGACAAATCAATTTTAGCATGAAACTCATGCTTAAAATAATAATTATTTTTCTTATTTTTATAAAAACATGCAATGTCAAAGGTACAAAGGAAATTATGAAGACCAAAACTAGTTACATTTTCCAACACTCCCTCTTAACTAGTGAGTTATTCATAATTAAATAATTGGTACAAGGATTCTCTCAAACTAAAATATTCTCATAAGAAGAGTAGGTCGATTGATAAGCCACCTTAAAGCATCAACATCATAACCAGTATTTTCAACATAGCAAGGCCTTAGCTAACAAGCTCTATCTAGATCAGAGCATAATGTTCGAAGGCTTTACGTGAGACACCACACTACCTCTTAAGGCACATACCCCATCTGTATGTTCACTAGGTATGTCCTTTTAGGACTATTCTTATCTTGGATTCCCAATCTTTAGATAATATTAGTCCTCTTCGACCACTCTTGTCTTAGATACCCTGTCCAATCCTCAAAGGGTGTCAGTCCATTGGATTATTTCCTATCTTGGATTATCTATCCTCAAAGAGTATCAATCCAAAATTCTTATCTTATCCTCCATTCTCCCTCCTAGTGCCTTCACTATACTTACGATTGTTAGTCCCGGTCTAGTGCATGACACATGGAGAATATGATGTCTAACATTGCTCCTTCTCAACCAGAGAGGAGATCCTCATTTCCTCTTTATTAGGCAGTATATACTTGCTCCTGTAATATTTAAGGAGGCTTCTTACTCCCTCTCAAGCATAGAGGAGATTCCTTACTTCCTTTTAAATAGGAATACATAACCACAACAATTGTTAGCGTGTCTTAAACTTCATCAATACATCAACTACTATTTATTTCATGTAGATCCTCAAGTAGTAGTTTCATGGCTCCTCCTTCTCTTTACATATCATCATATAGAACTTTTGTAATGGATCAAACTTTCTTTAGTTTTTGACATGGTTCATGCCATCAACCTTTCATATCACTTTCCTTTAGTCATCATCAACAAAGGAATTATATTGAGCCAATCAAATTAGAGCTAGTCATAGCTCCCTTTAATCATGAAAGTGATATTCTTTTTCATCGAAACATAATCATTAGGCTATATTTTTTCACTTCTACCTTTTTATTCCAAGATTATATAGACATATTGACCATATAATCCTCCAAGGGTTACTAATATTATCCACTCAATCCATGTGTTCTTTGAATTAAGTTAAAAAAAACAGTTGTAGATACACTTGCCTCAACTGCCATTATGCATTTCTGCAACATTCTTCCAGGTAGCAAAACATAATACCAACCAAATAACCAATATACATCAACATCAAAACTACCTAAATATGATGGCCTTTTGTCAAGATATCAAATTCTACTTATTTTTTTCCTTTGAGATCAACATCCTTCCACATGGTCTATCTCCATATTGTAAAAAAATCCTCCTCCATGCTTTCAATTTTGATCGAAGTTCCCATGGAAGAAATTGATCAGTAAGCTACAATATCTTATTTCTTAGAGTTGGCATAGTCAACTCCATTTCTTTCTTCAGGAGACCATATTTGATGTTGAACAATAGCATCATGTCTAAGTCATGTTATTTTATGGAATAGTCTTTTTCTTTATCCATTCTAAAGCATGTACTAAACTCCTCCTTTCAAGCATCGAGTAATCACATGGAAGACCTCTGATGCTCATGTTACTGAGCACATTATTATGACCAACTCTTTCTGCAAAATTCTTGTAGAAATTAAATCTACCTTCTATAGAAAAGTTACTCAATACATGCATACATTTTCTTTCATACAACAAACTATCCATCCTTCCTTTGATTGAGCTTGCTTTTTATCCTTATCAAAGATAAGATTACCTTCCTAATAGGACAAAGACTTCAATTACACGTTTCAAACTGCAACTTGACCATCTTCTTTCCTTCATCCTTTAAGATAATTGTTTCCATACTAAATGGAATGTATATCAGTTATTTCATAATGCTTATTTCCGATATTAAAGAACCTTCCCTAAATGATGGTTCTTATTGGAGGATTTTCATGATCCTTTTTGCAAAATGACTACCTATAACATTAAGTTAGAAAATGTTAGGATGAAATGTGATGTGCAATATAGCACAAATATTCTTATTCTTGTTAGCTAGATGAACAATTTGATCATGTATATTCTAAATCTTCTACTATCATATGCTTCCTTCTATGATGCCATGCTTCACAAAAATCAAGACTCTTCTAGAGAATGCAACAGTGCATGCTACTCTAACTGATACTTTCAAATAAAGTAAAGACAAACTGCAAATAAACCTGATAAATATGGAGCTTCTCTTAATAGTATAGATCCTTGGGATCTTCACCTTTCAACTTCTTCTTAGGTTATTATTTTTCTTCCGCTATGTGAGCTCCACTCCTTTCCGTACTTTTGTTGTTTTTCTTGTTTAGACAACGCATCTTGAAATGTCCATATTCATTACATTCATAGCATTGTATCTTGGACATGTCTTGTTTTCCTTTGGACTTTTCAAAATTCCCTTTCTTCTTCTTGAATTTTATAATAAAATATTGAGACTTTTCATTTTATTAAATGTCATCCTTTGCCTTAAATCTTATTTATTCCAAGATACATTGAGCCCATAATTCATCAAAGGGAGTAGTATATTTTCTTGAGTAGACACTAGTTGCAAAATTTCTCCATTCAGGTGGAAAAACATTTAATACAAAATTAGTCATTTCTAAATTGGAGATGACTTCTCCAAGCCCTTGTAGTTGATCCCTCAATTGTGACATATTCATAAGACATGTGGCCATATCTTCATTCTTTATTATCCTTGTTTTATATAGTTGATTCCTCAAGGATATTTTTTTACCTAAGGTACTTATAGAGTAAAATTTCACCAACTTATCATATATTTCTTTAGATGTACTCAAATCGGAAATAAAGGGAATTAGATGATCATTTATAGATTCATTAAGAATCATGTGAGCCCTCACTTCTCCCTTCTTGTATCTTTTTAATTCTTAATTCTTCTCTTTGTCTGGTTGAGTAATTTCTCTAAGAACTTATTCCACGATTTCATTTTCTGTGAGCACCAAATCAATTCTCTTCTTCCATGGTAGTTTTTTGATCCAACGAGCTTGTTGATTTCCTTGTAAAATGAATCCATTTTATTTGTAAATTAATACACGAATAACAATATGGTACTTACTTGTTAGACAAGTGTCCTTATTGATGATGCCTTCAATTATCTTGATGATTTAAAGACCTTCAAGATACTTCAAATATATCCTTCACTATCAAAGTGCCCTCAAGAGAGAAGGATAGATGGCCCTCAAGAGAGAAGGATAGATGTTATTCTTCAAGATGATGGAGTGCACTAGAGAGATTTCAATGGGAGCTTATAGTATTCTTCCTTCTAGTTCAAAAGGTCCTCTTCCTTAAGCCCCTCCTTGTGTCCTTTTAGCAAATAATTTCCTTCAAGGGATGTCTTCCACTTATGCCAACAATGTTGATCTTAAATCTTTCTTCTTCTCACCTTACCTATGAAACCATGTTAAAGAATCTAGTATGGAAACTATTTAAACAATTCTCTTTATCCTTGATAAAATATTGTGAACTTGTGTTAGTTTCTTATTATTATTTTTTAGATTATTTTCATCAAACAATTATCAATATCATAAACGATGAAGATCATAAAAGAAAATGGACACAAAAATTAGGATCCAAACCAGGGTAAAACCCCTCTAAAGGGGAAAACATAGAAATAATCTCTTCTCTTCTTATAGAATCAAATCAAATGAGAAATCCAAGACCCAAGTCAACCCTCCTTCCAAGATTTTCCAACAATTCAAATTATCCTCAAGTCAACGATAGACAAAACCTTCGAAAGTTGGTCAAAATTTAGAATTCGGCCCTTGCAGCAAAATTTTTGGCCTCCCTGAAATAGAATTTTAGACCTACAAATAAGTCTGTAATTTTGGCCCCCCTACAATTCTGAAATTTTTGCATGTGTAGGAGTTTTTGTGGAAGATTTGCTTCTCCATTGACCTTTCTTTCTCTCTCCTTGACTTTGAATTCCTTCCTTGTCTTTTTCATTGATTTTCATCCTCGTTTTCAAGAGATCTAACTTGATTTCTTGTGTATGCCAAATGAGGTCAAGATGCTCTTATATATACAAATCTGAGGATGTTGAATTACCCCAAACTAGGTTGACTTGAAGAGGCAGGGATGACTTGGCCTTGAATGGATAAAATTACTTTTTGACTCAAAATAAATTTGTCTTTACATTTTCTTTTCAAAATCCAAATGGGAATTGACTTCATGACTTATGAAAAATACTCTTTTGGCTTGACAAACCCTAGAAGCATGAAGAACATGCTTGACCTAGAATACAAATCAATTTGAGCATAAAACCCATGCTTAAAATAATAATTATTTTTCTTATTTTTACAAAAATATAAAATTTCATAAGTACAAAGGTAACTATGAAGACCGAAACTAGTTACATTTTCCAACATATTTGAGGTGGATAAAAATCGACGGTTGAGGTAGGAAATTTGGTGTTTTCAAGTGCTAAATTAGTTAAATGGATGAGATAAACAAATCCTGAATGGAAATATTTGTTAGATATGTGCATATAAATAGAAATTTATATGACATCAGAAAGTGGAAGTCCCTTGTAAATCAATGAGAGGAAGTCGTATGGACCGACAGAAGCATGGGAGTTTGAAATTAATTAAAGCAAAGAGCTTTGCTGAGAAATATGAGGAGAAGTTGTGTGAAAATTACTACATGTATGAGACAGAGTATATATAGGTGTACTGCATATAAGCTGTGTAGGATAATATTTTTTTATATCTGAATATTCCATGTTAAATAGATATTGTAGATCTGAATTGCTGAGAAATTAATTAAAGAAAGATCAGAGAAATAAAGTATATATTAGAGAAAATATTGCTATGAGAGTGATATTTAAATCAAAGTTCCATATATCTAAGTGTGAAAATGTGTGAAAGATGTATCTAAGTGGTTGAATCAATTCAATTCTTGTAGATAAAAGGACAGGTGTCTCTAACAAGTTGGTGCTTGCAAACAAGTGGGAGTCATTACTTCCAGTAAATGGGTTCTTGCAAAGAAAAAGGTTGTTGGTTCTTTCTGTAGGTTGGTGCCTAAAAAATCTGATGTAAATTGAATTTGATACTTACATTTACATTAAAATCAAAAGAAGTTTTGTGGTTTTCTCCCATGTGAGTTTTTGCATAAGTATCTTGTGTTCAAGTTCTATATGACTATAGCATTAGTTGTTGTTCTTTATCTCTAATTTATATTTTTAGAATAAAAAAAATTGATGAAAATCATGTGATAAGTTTTGTGGTAGCATTGGATGTGTTCTTCTCTTAAGCATTAATTATCAAACTTTGTATATCTCATGTTTTTAAACGTAGTGATAGAATTAATTAGTATGCATCATTCGAGAAGTTTCTTTATCAAATGGATGGATACTAGAAAAGTGAGGAAGTGGTACCCTCACTTGATTTTGGATAGAAATCAAACTTATAGAGGTCCAAAATCTTCTTAGTGTGGAGTATTGATCCAAGAGGATTCTCACAACCAATCCAATTTAATGGTATTAAACTCTGATGAAAATACTATCATCTAAAAGAGCTCATCAAGAGCTTTCCAACGCAATTTCATTAATGGAGTCAAAGAGACATTGTATGTAAAATTTACAGCCTCTAAAATTTGAAGACAAATAGGGTGTCGACATGTGGACCAATGACAAGATGAAATGCGGACCAATGATAGGAAAAAATGTGGACAAATAAACAACCAACATGTGCACAAATAAGAAGGTTTTTAAGTGGTACATGGACTTTAGTTGTTGAGATTAATAAGGGATTTTTAATTATATTTTGTTATGTCAAATCCATTAAAAAGAATGGAGATTCAAAATAGTTTTAAATATTATGCCACCTGGTGAGCCCTGGTATTGCACCAAGAGTGCTGGAACTTCCAAGGGCTACTCAAATCTATTTATCAACCCAAGGTTCGTACAAACTTAGAGGTGACAATGCTATATGCACAGTAGATGGGATTCTATTCATGCCACCCTTAACTATGACATTAGATCAACAGTACTCCAAAACCATTCCTCCTACTGAACTAGAAGGAAATCTTGCTAATGAAAGTGAAGTTAAAAGACACTTTTAACTATGAAGGATAAATGCCATTGACTTTAACTTGCAATTGCTAACTAATCAATTCGGGAAGTGACAAAGGCTAAACTACTTGCAGATCGAGAGATATTTTACCTTGTAGCATTCACCAAACTACCAGATCTACTTGCAGAATGGAATTTGATTTTTATTTCATAATTCATCAAGCTACCAATCAAAAATTCATGTTCCATATACCTAACTCACACTTGCTTATAAATCAGTAATCTATTTGCATCAAATCTGTGAAAATGAAACTAAATCTACTATGTTTTTGCAATGAAGGAAAGGAAGGTTTGGAGTGGCCTAGGAGCTTCCCCTGATCATGAAATCACATATGGGGTCAACATTCATCTATATTAAGTAAAATTTGTAGTGGGGAACAAAACTAGTGAAGAGAAGGGATCCTACAGGTTTGATACAAGAGCATTGTATTAATACAGGAGGGCATGTAATGCTACAAGAGGCTTTAACGAGATGGTTTAGAAGGTGAAAATGGTGTCCTGAAGGAATGGAGAGGTGGATGGAGGTCGGGGTAAAATATTGAAGGCTATCTTAAGCCCCTACGTAATGTTAGATCCTTTCAAAGGCACATCTTGCACTAGGATGGGTGTTCTCGGTGTACCTAGGAAAAACGACTTTATAAGACATAGTTTTTAGGAAAAAATTGAAGGTGATCATTATCCTCCTGTATTCTACAGATTTCACTAGGTGACTATGTATCTCCTACAAGTAGCTAAAGATAGCATTATTTTCCTATCAGCGATCTTTATAAATATCATTGCCTTCATTATCCTCAATAAAAAAAAATTATTATATTTCATTCCTGCCCTTTCAAAGGTTACCTTGTTGCTCTTAAAGACTCACTTTTGGGCTTGTTTATCTCATTTTCACCCTCTCTCCCTACCTGAACTCTCATTCACTCATTTCCTCCACTAAAAACCCATTTTCCCCTTTCAAAACCCTTCATAAAACCCTCCCTTCATCATTTTCCCCTTATATACATCAAAACAATGTAAAAACTACTTTTTATATTGTTTTAGGCCTAAAAATTAACCTTTCGGGACCCCACCTTTTATAAATAAAAGTATGTTTTTATTAAATATAACCCTGACCTTTTTATTTTATAAACCCGGGCCCCTTTTTTAGCCCTCACGCTCATATAACTGTAACCCCACCTATTTTGCATAAGCCCCCTCTTTAATTTTTAAACCCTCCACCTTTGATTAAAAACCCCTCATGAACCTTGCTCTTTACCTTATAAATTGGGTGCATTCACTTGGTTTATTGAACCCCTAGGCCCCGCTTTCCACCAAAACTCGTGCTCCAATAAAACTCTTCCACTTGTACCTGGGCCTGCCCTTTCGAACTTACCCATCGCTCCCAAGGCTTGCAACCACCGTTAATCTCATTCTCTGAGATCCAACTGTTGATCACACATATCGAAAATCTAATTGTGTTTGGGTTAAACAATCTCCGACCACGCGATATGGGTGGTATTCCTCTGCCAAGCGTTAGGCACTGAGTGGAATCACATGCCTCCACCCAAAACCATTACCACCCCTCCATCTGTGCGAAAGTCGCCTCCCTGTCTTCCGAAAACCGCTTTCTCTCCTCCCGCCCAAAGTCAAACTGATGTCCTCCGTTCAAAATTTCCATAGGTTTCCACCTACAGAACCAAGCTCCAGCCCTCCATTAATGCTTCCACGATGCTATGAAGCTCGAAAAAAAACCCCAAAAAATGCAGAAAAGCCTTCCCCACAGGATTTAAAAGCTAATTGTTTGTTTTAAGTGCAGGTTTAATGGAAAAAAGTGAAGAAATGCATTCCGAAGGTCCAAAATCGATTAAATAAGTGCTCAAGGTGACGATCCAGAGGGTTTGTTCCATTAAGAAGAACTAGAGGTGGAAGATCAAAGTTTAAACCCGATGAATCATGATCATGGGTGTTATTTAAACCCTCCATCAGGAGAAGGATGCATCCCTGCACCAAAAACACAGACAGATGGAGACACAATGAAGAAATAATAGTGAAAGGATTGTGGAAAAGCAAAGAAAGTTAAAGGGCTAATCACAGATCAAGGACAAATCATGAAGATTAGCCATAAAGCAGAGTTAAAGGTGATGAAGACAGACCACAGAGGTTTAAGGATTAAAGGTTAATTAAAATGATTAATGAATAAACTAGAGATAAAAGCAGAATTAGAGAAAAGACAGTGAAATAGAAAGTTAAAGGATAAATCCAGAGTTTAAAGGCCTAAAACAGAATTTAATGATAAACAGAGGAAAATTAAACCCAAAAATCATATTCGAATGACCCAAATCATAGCAATTACTTCTTTAGAAGGATTATTTTCCACCTACATCATGTTTTCTTTCAATAAATCATCAAACAGTTATTACACATATTCAGAGATATTTTTCATCTACCAGCAGTTATTTTAAAGTTATTGAAAAAGCCTTAAAGTCAAACATTTCACAAAGATTAACTCAGAAGTTAAGTTAGGAGTTCTTATTTCAGATAAACACCTTCAGATATTTTTTCCTTGGGCCTTGCATGGTCTCAAAGGTTAAAAATGCATTAACTCTGTAATAAATAACATCTAAACCCTAGCTTAGCACCACCTCCTTATTTTGCAGATAAATATTGCATATGAGATTCATCTTTGTTGTTGGTTAGTTGGTGGTTATTTGATTGATTTCTGTTGCTAATCTAGTTGAGGATTGCTAGGCTGGATTAGAGAAAGCTCTGAGTTGCAGAGAGCTATTGTACATGGAGTAATGTAACTGTTTTGATCATCAGTAATAAAAGCACGTTCATAGGATTCTTGAGCTATGTTAATGGTGAAGTTTCCCTTCTTTTTCATTGTTTTTCTTTTTTTTCCATTCTGTCCACATTCTCTGATAAAAGAACAGAAATTTTAGAGTAGGATATGTTGTCTCGGCACCCTATTTTTGTCTTCATTCTTTATCTTAATGTTTTCTTCTGCAGAGTCTAATTGGAGAATTCTTAATTCCTCCCTAGTTCCACCTATCTTGTTGTCTTAGGAATGATTTAATAGATTCAAGCCAAAGAAGTCTATGGTAAGCCATGTCCTTTGGTGTAGCTTGAAATATTGTTTTTAAGGCCTTTCTTTGAAGTATACTTAGTAGAGTCTAAACCAGGGAAGTCTATGGTATGCCCTGTCCTCTGGTCTGCCTCAAAATGTTGCTTTGAAGGTATTTTGAGTGTTGAGTTAAAGAAGATAGGTTTATCTTTCTCTTTAGCTACTCTCACTATTATCTTAAATGTTTTCTTTGTCTGAAAGTAATCCTAGGATTGTTGGATTTTTGTCTCAAAGGTTTTCCTATTAAAGTCTGGCCAAATAATTCTATGGTATGCCCTGTCCTTTGGTTTGCCTCAAACAGTTACCTAAAAGGATTTTCTTGTTAAAGTAGAACTAGAGTATCCTTAACTGACTATAGTTTTGTTGCCTTCACAAATTATTGTTATTTCATATCACAATCTAATCTAAGAGATCCACTTGATGTAGTTAGCTTTCCCTATGAAAACCCTTGCAGATTTGATGAGCAATTAAATCCTTTTATAACTTCATTGCCCAATGAATTAATCTTTTCTCATAGTCTATCTATTTCAGCTGAAACATCCCCTCAATTAATCACATCACAGATCTGTCAACCTATCAATTAATTCAACCAAAACAAACAAGTCCTTAGAAATTCATAACTAGCCTAATATCATAAAACAAAAGCATAAAGAGATATAATTTGAAAACACATATATAGAGAGATCCCTCGTTGAATCTAGGAAGGCTAGGTCCTAGGATTCCAAAGTAGTTCTGATGTGGCCCCTGCAGTGTTTTTTCTTTCCAATCTTGCAAATCACAGGGAGCCAACATAGTGGCGACCATATTAGGGAGTACTGAGTAAAAAACAACCTCAAAAACTCAGAAAACCTCATTTTCTAGATGAATCAAGTGTTAGCCAAGAATGGTTCTTGGTTGCTAATGGTGGACAACAGCCAGCCATAACACAAGTAAAAATCCTCCACCTGGTGACTCCACTGGTTTTTCAGTAGGCCTGTTGGCTCCACTGGTTTTCCATAGACCCCACTGGGAAACTTATTTTATCATCGAAACATCAACAAAACCTAGTCAAGAATATTTTATGGATTAATTATTTCTTTTGCAGTTTGGTTTGTGCCTTAAGACCGTTATACTTCTCCAACCTTTCTGATTTGTTGGGTCCAAATTTCTGGCTTCTAGAAGAATTCATACCAGATCCCATCCCGACCTAAATCCTCCTGCAATAGTTGAAAATCCTGAAAACATCCTTAGGAAGTCTCCTAGATCCAAAATTTCAATTGTTAGCAGACCAATCCACAAAGCAAGTTCCCTACCTAAAAACCTTAAATACTTGTAGAATATCCCCTCTGACCCACCCCTAGAACAAAGCTTGTCTAGGACTAGATCTCAGAATTGGATAAACCAGATAATTTTAGACCCATCCACCTTACAACAGAATTCTGTTGTACTTACTTCATCTCGCACTTTTCACCTTCCTCCATTTAACCCTGTACCTCCTGTTGTAAGCCCTCCATTTGTTAACCCTCCATTGTTTCCACAACCACATATCATGGCAACATGGTATGCTCCCTTAGTCCTTCCTTTACCTTTAGTTGTTCTACCACAGGACTATCAGTCCAAGATTCCTTTATATGATGCTAGTAGTTCTACTACTGCTCAACAACATGTGGGCAGAATGAATGACTACTTTGAAAGACAAGAAATAGATGATGAAATTGTTAAACTTAGAATGTTTGCTGAAAGCTTGGGGGGGAAGCAAGAAAATGGTTCAAAATATTAACCCCTAACAGCATAAATGACCTCCCTGATTTTCATCAGTTATTCTTAAACAAATGGGAAGTCAAGAAGAATCTACTCCAAATACTATCTGAGTATGATAACCTTAAGAGAAATTTTGGAGAGAGTGTCCAAGACTACTGCACTAGATTCAATAGTGTTTACAATGCACTCCCTCCCCGCATGAAACCCCCACAAGACCTAGCCCTAGTAAACGTTCCAGAAGGATTTGATACAGACATGTGTTATCAATTAAGAGAAAGGGACCCCCTAACATTAGAGGACATGCAAATAGGAGCAATAAGTGTAGAATCCAACTTAAATGCTAGAAGGGCTAGATTGAGAGTAGAGAAGAAGGTTACATACAAAGAAGAATTTGTACCCTCCACATCTGATGCTAAATTGATAGCCTAGTTAGAACAATGAAAAGGATGATGGAGAGAATAAACATAGATGCGAGATATTATCCTAGACAAAATCAAACAGCTCCTCAAAACAGAAATCAAAATCAAAAATTTAGAAGAAATCCCCCTCAAATTAGACAAAGAGGTCCTGATCAGCAAATCAGACCTCCCTTCCAAGAAAACTATGTTTATGAGGATGAGGGAATGATTGAAGAAACAGAGGAAAACCACATAAATTTAATGGGATTAAACAATTAGGATATTGTTTTCCTCACTGAGGAAGAACAAGGCATATTTGTACCATATGAAGAAGACAACAAAGAGTTTGAAGACTACAAACAAGGCTTTGAAAATTCCATAATGGAAGTACATAAACAGTATGACCTTAGAAGTAAGAAAAACCAAGACACTCCCAAAAGAAATACCTCTAAAAATTCTGCTAGAAAAACACTTGAAAACACTTCTAAAAAGACAGCAGAAAACACTAACATAGTGGTTGAAAGTTCTGATAAAAATAGAAGCAAAAACATCCAACCTAATGGAAAACAAAGTGGTGACCAAAGTAACACTAGAAACTCAACTAATGCTCCTAATAAAATTGTTTTAACTATTGTTCCTAATAAAAACCAGCAAGCTAAATTTACTGTGAAAATAGTGACTGAAAAGGCTGATTTGAACATTTCAAAAACTTAGACACCTTTCAATATAGAGAATGAAATTTCCAAGATTAAAATCTCTATTCCTCTTACTGAATTATTCACTCAAGATTTATATAAATCCCAACTTCTGAGAGCTTTAAACATATGAGAGAATGTTGATTCTGTTAATTTAAATGATGAAAAACCTGAACTTCTGTTTGGACCAAAAGTAGAAGGGAAATTTCAAGAAGGAGGTGTTCCTCCATTTTATGTCAGCTTAAACATCCATGATAAGATTTTGCACAATGCCATGTTAGACTCTAGTGCTTTACACAACCTTATGCCAAAAGTAGTGATGGAAAGATTAGGCCTTGAGATAACTAGACCATACAAACGTTACACCATTTTTTGGTCATCTAACCTATTATCAGTAGATGGACCCAAGTACACCATGTAAGACCAATTTTACCCTAAGTAAAATTGTTTTCACTATGTAAAATAACTTAATAAAACACATTTATTAGGTTTTTTATGGTCTAAACAGGAAACCCCAAGGGGAAATATTAAACAAATCTATATTTGTTTGGTTTTCCTCATGGAATATTTAATTAAAAAATAATTTAATTATTATTCCGGGTCATATTTAACCCAAAACAAGGAAATTAATTAGATAAATCCTTATTTATCTTATTATTTTCTAGGAATAATTATTTAAACCTTATTTAAATAATATTCCTTGTTAAATTTGACTAAATCATTTATAAATAACTGAATAAATCATTATTTATTCAATTATCATTCAACCACTTCCTTAAAATGATAAATAAATCACTTATTTATTTATTATTTACAAATAAAGGGATTTGACCCAAGTCAAATAACTTTCCCCTCCAACAAATATAATAAAATATTCCATAAAAGGTGGATCTAGATGTAGTTAATATTATTTTAATCATGCACCAAGATCTAGAATGACCTAATATTTTGTTATAAATAGAAGGGTTTTCCCATTCATTTGTCACCTTTTGTTGCCTATTATATCACTCTGGATCTATACTCTTGGTCTGACTTTGAGCCATTTTCATTGTCATATTTTCCATTATTTACTTTATGAGCTCCCTTTGAGTTCTATGTTTGTCTGGGTTTTCTACACCAACAAGAGAGAGAAATTCTAGATCTGAAGTGCTTAGGACTTTCAAGAACCCATCCCATTGAGGAGAATTGGAAACACCTTTCTTGTTTTCCTCCCAGGTGCCCTTAATATAAAATTATTTAAAACATATTATTCTTGTCTTATCTATTGGATGCATGGAGCAAAACCTTATTTTTACTCCTTGATGTTTTTTTATGCATAGATCTGGATTTTTGCAGCGTTTGTCTTGATCAACTAACTGCAGATTTGAAGATATTGGCAGCCATCTTTTGTTGTTAGGGCTATAAGTTATGCATAGCTAAAGTGGTCTTTTTTCTACACTTCAACGAAAGATTCATACTAACAATTAGTGACTCCACACGGGTTTTCAATTACAACCACTGTCATTTTTCATATTCCTGCATATCCAGCTGCTTCAATCCCTAGGGTTTCTTTTCAGATTTTTGTTTTTCCTATTTTTATGTTATTTTTCACCTATAAAACCCTCAAACATTAAAATTTCCAACTTCCGTGTGTTTCTGGCCCTATTGCGCAGGTAACAGACATCAGTCGTCCCACCTGGTCATTACCCCGTTGGTTAGATACCTTTCCTTGCTCCCCCTCCCGGAGTCTATTTGATTCCCACCATGGTCACCCTTTCTCTCCCCAACTTGACCCTGGGTATTCCCGTCTGGTACCTTGACCCTCCAGCCGCTACCCCACCTGGTCACCCCAAACCCTACCTTGCTTTGACACCAGTTCAACCGGTTCCCCTAGCTTCTTCCATTGCTACAGTGCCATTAGCACCTCAACATGACCCTTTTCCTGTTGGGCCAGCTCTGGGAAAGAAAGGCAAAGCTCGCAAGGGGGTATCCAAAGCCAAGGCCACCCTGACTGACCTTGCCCCTCCTCCGCCTGCAAAGCCTTGCGCCTTGTGTGATGTCGTCGGTCATGCCACCCATACTTGTCCCGAGTTTCCCCGTATTAAACCCATGGTTAAAGTCGCGTTCCCTGAGTCTACGGTCCCTAAAACCTCTATTTCTTCCTCAATCATAGCCAAGAACCCAAAGACTATTCGCACCAACAAACCCTGTGCTCTATGTGGTGTCCATGGCCATTATTCCCACGATTGTCCCCACCTGACGCATTACCACACCTCTTTAGAGGTAGTTCGAGAGTATGAGATTGAACAAAATCAATCTGCCTCTCCCATATTTGCACAGTATGCTTCAGGTCAGCTTGAGGATTTACCCACTCCCATTGACATTCCCCCTCCCGATGTCGAGATGATGGAGCCTGCTGTCACCATTTTATACCTATCATCATCCATGAGACCCTCAGTGGAAGTCCCCTTGGAGACTTCCCCTGATGTTTCGCTTAACCTCCCTTCAGCAATCACCCTGGGCTCAACATCAGTAGATATTTTGTCTTCTTACTCTTCTGTCACTCCTTGTGACGATGCGCATGTGACCCTCTCTTCTCATGATGATGAGTCAGGTAGCTTCGTCGCGTCAGGTGGTCTTTCTTCCACCAGTCACCTCATCTTCTATCACGATGACGACATTATGGAAGGAATCACCTCCACTAAATTTATCTATTCCCCCTTACATCGAACCCATGCGTTCGAACCACATACACCTTGTGGCCATTACATTGAAACCCAATGTTTGGGTGAGGGGGCACCCATATTTGAGAGACCAGGAGAAGCAATTGTCCACAACTCTCCTAGTGTATCTGGTCGTATCGACTTTAGTACCATTATTCTTCCACATTTAGAAGAACCTCTAGAGTCCCATATCACTTCAGATCACTCTAGGGATGATACCCCTTATCGTTCCTTCATCTTACATCAGCAACCCAGTCTCTTAGACATTGTTGTTGACCAACCTATGGGTTTTCTAGGAGAGCATCAGTTCATTATCTCTAAATCCTCTCTTTTGGATAGTGACACCAAGTATGCCAATCCGAAAACTTAAATTCCATTTGATTCATATATGCAGTACTAAAAGAGATTGGTAATCCTCCATTTCCTTTCTCACACTGCATAACCATAACGAAAACAAATGGCGCACCACATCATTAAAATGTGTTTAGATTCCCCTTTTTCTAAATAAATTTTGGCATGACCACAACATGCTTGGGGGCACCTATGCCCCTCAACCATAAAAATCCCAGATCTCAACCAAAAATAGCATTGAAACCCCCTTTCTCTGACAGGTCGCATTTTTCAGGTCATTTCCTAGGACAGTTCTCAGTTTTTCTCCCAGTACCTGCTACCCAGGTCGCAAAACAGACCCAAAAAGTGCGACCTGGCCTATTCATGAGCTCTGGGTACCTAAACTGAACTTTCAATCCATTGAAATGAAAGAGTAGGATTAGGCCTCTTACCTGCAACTGACATATCTCAATTCCAACAGTCATTTTGTCTGCTACGATCGCCGCATGATTTAGGGCCTTCTCTCCTCACTACATTCACCATAGCTCCACCTGCAAATGAGTGAATTTGGAGGGAAGATGCCTTATTAAAATAAAACCCTTGATTTTTCTTTCGCCTATTGCGGCCCAAACCGTAGCTCAGTTTTATGAACTGTCTGTACCTTTGGAAAGCTCTCACCGAGCCCTCAAATGGGTATCTGTTAGTTTTTAGTGACTTTATACTTCACCATGACACATTTTATCCAGGAAGCATCACTTTACCCCTCCTCAAAATCGAATTTCTTCACTTGCAACACTCATACTAGGGGCACCACTTGGCCTCCATACTTATCCATGCTCGTGTTGATGATTCATCGTGAGTTACCATCTTGTACTCATGTTTTTATGGTCCCCCATTGGACCTTTACCGTGTGGCAGCACCATCGAGTCGCCCTTGTCTAGAGCATTCGAGTTGAGTCATCATCGCATTCATGGAGTCTATTCCAAGTCCCTTTGTATCATGCTATAGTCCTACATCCTTCATTTCTTGGTCCCTCTCTCGTGTTGCACATTATGGCCTTCAGTCCCACTGTCCCTTATCCCTCATGATATTGTGTCAGTCGCTGCCAGGTCATCCATGCCCCTTATGCTTTAACAAGGGAAGTCGTCCATTTTCTACTCAGTACCCCCCATTTCATCATCATCATTGGTGTCAGTCTGTCAGTCGCTCTACTATTTTCTCTTGTGCCTTAATTGAGGATCCCTTCTTGCCTCACCTATGGTGGACCTCCTTCTGTCGACATCAGCTCATTCATTCTAGAAGACAGGTCTAGAGGGCAGTGTACCTTGGTTCCAGCTTCCACTCTTGTTCGATGCCCCGGATCAGGCAAAGGGACTCCTTATTTCCCTTTGCCTTGATTTTTTCTCAGCTCCAGCTCCTTTCAGCATGATCGACATCCGTATACTTGATGGTTCAGTGATGCAGTAGCTGATAACGGTGATTCTCGGGTGTGTGTGAGATGTCCCAACCCTCATGAGGGGGGTGGCCCTACAGGTATCCCCCCACATACCCGGATGACTTCTTCACTTCAGCCTTCGATGCAACTCCACAGATTTGATGATGTCGTCCTTCACCGCTTGCAGCGCCTCTTTGATTTTCATGTATCAGTCAGATTTTGCGAGCCCTTCCCTGTTTACAGGGGCATGGGGGTTGTATTTGTATCTCATGTACTCAGATATTATTGTATAAGTCCTGGCTGTTATCCCAGGCATAGCATGTATGTGGGATTCATCATTCTATATTTTATCTAGCTCATGTTTATGCCAGCATGTACTTTACAGTTCGGTCCCTTATTTACTGGACGCAATATTCTTTGGTACTTTGTCTTGGTAGGCATAGGTATGCCTCCCTCTCCGCCTTTAACACAGGTACCCACTCATAAAAAGAGACTTGTCGCACCTGTAAGTCTCGTCTCCTCAGGGTATAGTTCTTCAGCACATTAGTCTACCTTACATTCCTCTCTCTGACTTCCCTTTTGATGTCTAGTGATTGAGTTCTTACAACGTACTTTGGTCATATGATTTGCTCCTAACACTCGCACGTTAGGGGGCAATATATTACACCATTTTTGGTCATCTAACCTATTATCATTATATGGACCCAAGTACACCATGTAAGACCAATTTTACCCTAAGTAAAATTGCTTTCACTATGTAAAATAACTTAATAAAACACATTTATTAGGTTGTTTATGGTCTAAACAGGAAACCCCAAGGGGAAATATTAAACAAATATATATTTGTTTGGTTTTCCTCATGGAATAATTAATTAAACAATAATTTAATTATTATTCCGGGTCATATTTAACCCAAAACAAGGAAATTAATTAGATAAATCCTTATTTATCTTATTATTTTCTAGGAATAATTATTTAAACCTTATTTAAATAATATTCCTTGTTAAATTTGACTAAATCATTTATAAATAATTGAATAAATCATTATTTATTCAATTATCATTCAACCACTTCCTAAAAATGATAAATAAATCATTTATTTATTTATTATTTACAAATAAAGGGATTTGACCCAAGTCAAATACTTTTCCCCTCCAATAAATATAATAAAATATTCCATAAAAGGTGGATTTGGATGTAGTTAATATTATTTTAATCATGCACCAAGATCTAGAATGACCTAATATTTTGTTATAAATAGAAGGGTTTTCCCATTCATTTGTCACCTTTTGTTGCCTATTAGATCACTCTGGATCTATACTCTTGGTCTGACTTTCAGCCATTGTCATTGTCATATTTTCCATTATTTACTTTATGAGCTCCCTTTGAGTTCTATGTTTGTTTGGGTTTTCTACACCAATAAGAGAGAGAAATTCTAGATCTGGAGTGCTTAGGACTTTCAAGAACCCATCCCATTGAGGAGAATTGGAAACAACTTTCTTTTTTTCCTCCCAGGTGCCCTTAATATAAAATTATTTAAAACATATTATTCTTGTCTTGTCTATTGGATGCATGGAGCAAAACCTTATTTTTGTTGCTTAATGTCTTTTTATGCATAGATCTGGATTTCTGCAGCATTTGTCTTGATCAACTAACTGCAGATTTGAAGATATTAGCAACCATCTTTTGTTGTTAGGGCTATAAGTTATGCGTAGCTAAAGTGTTCTTTTTTCATAAACTTCGACGAAAGATTCATACTAACAACAAAGGTTTATACTCTTTTTATTCCAGCAGAGTTAAATGCTTAGGCCTAATCAAATATTTATGTGTCAAATTAGCACAAATACCGGCCAAGAGCCTAGTAATGGATATTTTAGTGGCTGATATACCTCCAAAATATGGCATGCTCCTTTCAAGATCATGGGGCATTAAACTCCAAGGCACCCTCCAAATGGACATGACTTATGCAACCATCCCTATTTTTAGTCAACCAAGAAGACTATCTAGGGAAGCCCACATGAAATATATGGTTAGCAGTCAAGAAAAGCCAGATAACTCTCCTCTTTATTTTGTTCACACGGATCTTGATTCATTCATTCTTAAGAATGATGAAAACCTTAATGAACAAATGACAGAAAATGAGCAAACATCAGTAGAAAAAGAGGAGAAACAGTCAAAATAGTTTTCCCAAACAGAATATTGCAGCAAACATAGTGGAAATCATGGGGAACAAAGCAATCATAAACATAGGGCTAACCATGAAGAACAAATAAAAAACATTCAACACAGTGAAAACCACTAGGGACAAAAAAAAGATAAACATAATACAGACCCTAAAAAACATCATAGTGAACAACACAGTGGTAGCCACTATAAATAGCATAATGGGGACCATGATCAACTCAATGACAAATCTGAAATTGAACCTCTTTGGAGTATGAGTTTTGATGGTTCTTGTAGCAAAACTAGTTCAAGAGCATGAATATGGGTGCATAACGCAGAAAAAAATCATGCAGAAGGTCACTCATACAAGCTAAACTTTCAATGCACATATAATATAGTTGAATATGAGGCACTCCTCTTAGGACTACAATTGATGAAGAAATTAGGAGCCAAGAGGATAATTGTCCATGGAGATTCAGAGTTATTCACTAGGAATATTAATTGAGAATACACAGCCAAGCATCCTATATTAAAAGCTTATAGAGATGATGCCATTGACCTCTTGAAAACATTCACAAAATATGAGCTTACCTTTGTCCCTAGGAACAAAAACATTCTAGTCAATGGATTAGAATTTGTTGCTAGTACATGTCAAAAACCTTATCAAAGCAAAAAATACACAGTCCAAGTCAAATACAAACCAACAATTCCCAGTAATATAAAATACTAGCAAGTTTTTGAAGGAGATAAACAGATAGAATATTTCCTGCAGTCCAAAAATGAGTTTGAAATGCAAAATTCAAACTCAGAGTATGAAGAAGATTTCTCTGCTGAGGAACAATCTTACAAATTTGCTGATATAAATCTGTTAACAAAAGAACACAAACACAAAACAGAACCATGTACTAATTTAGAAAAAGAATAATTTGAAGTGTTACATTCCAACAATGATAACTTGCCAAAGGGACTATTTCCTCTAGAAGAATTGTTTGACTTTAATGATGTTTCCAAGAAGCCAAATATGGAACCCATTGAAACTGAAATAGAAGAATGCAATATAGGCAGTGAACAAAAACCCAAAATGATCAAACTGTCCAAAACACTGCCAGCTCATATTAAATAAAAATATCTTGAGCTTTTTAAGGAATTTTTTGATGTTTTTGCTTGGAGTTGTGAAGATCTAAAGTCCTATTATATAGAGATAATATAGCATAAGAAACCCCTCAAAGAAAACCAGAAGCCCTTTAAACAGAAACTATGCAGAATAAACCCTGTGCAACTACCCTGGTTGAGAAATAAATTAAGAATATGTATAATGCTGGAATAATAGTCCCTCTGAGATACTTAGAATGTGTTTCAAATCTTGTATCAGTGAGAAAGCAAACATGATAAATTAGGCTATGCATAGACTTCAGAAATTTAAACAAAGTCTCCTTAGAGGACAACTACCCTTCACCAAAAATGGATCACATCTTACAAAGGGTAGTAGGTTCCAAAATAATTTCTTTGCTAGATGGCTTTTCAGGATACAATCAGGTGTTGGTACACCCAGATGATCAACACAAGACAGCTTTCACTACACCTTGGGGCACTTTCATGTATGTGAAAATGCCTTTTGGGTTAATGAATGTTGGTGCCACCTTCCAAAGAGCCATGGACATTGATTTCTCAGAATATATAGGCTACTTCATTGTGATTTACCTTGATGACATAACAGTCTATTCAAAAATAGATGAAGAACACCTAGATCACTTAAGAAAGGTCTTTGAAAAATGTAGAAATCATGGTTTGTCTTTGAATCCCAAGAAAATTCTATTTGGTCTTCAAGAAGGAAAAATTTTAGGCCATATCATATCAGAAGAAGGGATCAAGATAGACCTAAAAAGGATTGAAGGAATATTGCAAATCAATCATCCTAGGAATATCAAAGAGCTGCAATCTTTCATTGGAAAGATAAATTTCTTAAGAAGGTTCATACCAAACCTTGTAGAACTCCTAAGAAACATTACAAACATGCTGAAAAGAGAAATAGGAGTCAAGTGGACCATAGAAGCAAAGCAATCCTTTGAACTGGTAAAACAAGAACTCACCCAAACACCAGTTCTAATTCGCCCTGATTTTACCAAAGATTTCTTCATCTTCTCCTTTGCATCAAAACATACAGTTGTCGTTGCCCTACTGCAAAAAAACATAAAAGGACAGGAGCAGCCTATTGCATTTTTCAGCAAGGCGTTAAGAGATGCACCTCTAAAATACAATATAGTGGAAAAACAGGTTTTTTCCTTAATCAAGGCATTAAAATATTTCGGAGTTTACATTCTCACACATCATTGCATTTTTGCCTCACTCAGTGGTAAAATACATACTCACACAAGATCCTGATGGCAAAAGAGGTAAGTGGATTGTTGTTATATTAGAATATGATTTAGAAATCAAGCCCACTAAACTCATCAAAGGACAAGGACTTGCTAAACTCATCGCTGAAACAAACTTCCAAGCACTTGACATGAACATGATTGATGCATTAGATGAATAGGAGGAGCTGGCAACTCCACTTATTGGGGATTTATTTCTGAATTCATCTTGGTATGCTGATATTTTATATGTGCTACTCAATATTAATGTTCCTCCTGGTTTGTCTAAAATAAGGCTAGATTCTTAAAGTTGAAGGCTATAAATTATTGCATTATAGATAAAAAAAATTATTGGAAAAATGCTAGTGGTATATTGCTTAAATGTTTTCCTGAGAATGATGCAGATAAGATAAAGCATGAGTTTCATGAAGGAGAATGTGGAGGCCACCTCTATTGGAAAACTACTGTCAACAAAATCCTTAGAGTTGGTTACTATTTTCCCACCCTCTTTCAAGACATCCATAAAATGGTAATTTCCTGCCATAAGTGCCAAATCTTTGAAGGCAAAAGAAAATTGCTACCCTTACCTTTGCATCCTATCTCTGTTGAGGCTCATTTTCAACAGTGGGGCCTAGACTTCATTGGGGAAATCCATCTTGCCTCATCTTCCCAACACAAATGGATCCTCACTGCAACTGACTACTTTACAAAATGGATAGAGGACATCCCTTCTAGAACTGCCACAGATTTAGTAATCATCAAATTCCTTGAAAACCATATTTTTTCTCGATTTGGCTGTCCTAGAAAGATTATCATTGAAAATTTTGTTGCTTTTAGATCGAAGAAAATGGTGGAATTTTTCCACAAATATTAGATTACATTGGGTCATTATACAGCTTATTACCCTCAAGGTAATGGGTTGGCAGAATCTTCAAACAAAATTTTGGTGAACATCATCAAGAAGTTGTTGGAAGAGAACAAGAAATCATGGCACAACAAGCTAGTGCATGCACTATGGGCAGATAGATTAACAAGTAAAAAATCAATTGGAATGTCTCCCTATCAGCTAGTGTATGGAGAAGATGAAATTTTTCCAACAATTTTAGGAGTGCCAATCATGAAGCTGATCCAAGAAATACAGTCTGAAGAAAATGACATGCAAAGAAGAATAAATCAAATTGTCCAATTGCAGAAAACTAGAGAAGAAGTATATAACATAACATAGCAAGTGCAAGAAAACATCAAGAAGTTGTTTCATAAAAGAACCAAGGAAAATGATTTCAACATTGGTGACAAAGTGCTGAAGTGGGACTCAAGAAAAGAAGACAAAGGCAAGCATGGAAAATTTGAAAATTTGTGGAAAGGCCCATACATCATCCATTCTGTAAGAGGTAACAATGCATTCTTCCTTCAAGAAATGGATGGAACAAAATTATTTGGAGGTCCTGTCAATGGCAAGATGCTCAAGCATTATTTTTGTTGAAAAAACTCATTTTAAAGCTTTATTCATTGTATATAACATTGTTTGAAGAAAAAATATTAGAAACGTAAACACAAAAACAAAGAAAAAGAAGGCAAATAAAAAGAAAAGGTAAATCCCCATACCAAAAAAGAGTATTTTTGAAAGTGTGCAAGTCCAAATGCCAAGTTTTAAATTTCTGCTGATAGGTTAGTGAATGAAGATTTGCTAAATTGTTTAAACTTGACAGATAAGTAGATTAGGTAGAGAATAAAAAGCTCATTAGTTTAATCTGAGATTTTGGATGAGATAAGTGTAGAAATAAATAGTTTCCTATTTTTAAAATAAAATGATGTCAAGGTTTGGCTAATCTAAATGCACCCAAAAGAAGAAAAAATGCTAGGAAAAGTAGGATGGTTAGGTATAATTTGAGCTAAAGCAATAATGTTTTTCAGATTTTAAGGATCACTGCTTCAAAAGAACAGCAGAAAATCAACAAATTGAAGAAAAGGAGCCTATCAAAGTGAAAATCAAGGCACTGGTCTACTTATTCCAAATATTTGATCTCTGAGGTTAATTACACCTCCTAAAGAAGCTGGCCTCCCCAGCTAGAGCCACTGTTATCCACCTGTATTATATAGAGTTCACTAGGTGACTATGTATCTCCTACAAGCAGCTAAAGATAGCATTATTTTCCTATCAACTCTCTTTAGAAATATCACTGCCTCCATTATCCTCAATAAACCTTTTTTACTATATTTCATCCCTGCCCTTTCAAAGATTACCTTGGTGCTCTTAAAGACTCTCTTTTGGGCTTGTTTATCTCATTTTCACCCTCTCTCCTTACCTGAACTCTCATTAACTCATTTCCTCCACTAAAAACTCATTTTCCCCTTTCAAAACCTTTCATAAAACCCTCCTTCATCATTTTCCCCTTATATACATCAAAACATAAAAACTTATTTTTACATTGTTTTAAGCCTAGACATTAACCTTTCGGGACCCCAAATTTTATAAATAAAAGTTGATTCTACTAAATATAACCCTGACCTTTTTGTTTTATAAACCTGAGCCCCCTTTTTAACCCTCGCGCTCATATAATTGTAACCCTGCATATTTTGCATAAGCCCCAGCTTTAATTTTTAAACCCTCCGCCTTTGATTAAAAACCCCTCATGAACCTTTCTCTTTACCTTATAAATTGGGCGCATTTACTTGGTTTATTGAACCCCTGGGCCCCGCTTTCCACCAAAACTTGCCCTCCAATAAAACTCGGCCACTTGTACCCAGGCCCGCCCTTTCGAACTTACCCGCCGCTCCCAAGGCTTACGACCACCATTGATCTCATTCCCTCAGATCGAACGTTTGATCGTGCATATCACAAATCTAATTGCGTCTGGGTTAAACAATCTTCGACCGCACGATATGAGTGGTATTCCTCCGCCACACGTTAGGTGCTGAGTGGAATCGCATGCCTCTGCCCAAAACCATTATTGTCCCTCCATCTGTGTGAAAGTTGCCTCCTTGTCTTTTGAAAAACACTTTCTCTCCTCCCACCCAAATTCAAACCGTCATCCTCCGTTCAAACTTCCCATAGGTTTCTACCTACGGAACCAAGCTCTGACCCTCAATTAATTCTTCCATGATGCTCTGAAGCCCGAAAATAACCCCAAAAAACATAGAAAAGCCTTCCCCGTAGAATTTAAAAGCTAATTGTTTGTTTTAATTGCAATTTTAATGGCGAAATGCAAAGAAATGCATTCTAAAGGTCCAAAATCGATTAAATAAGTGCTTTGGGTGATGATCCAGAGAATTTTTTCCGTTAAGAAGAACCAGAGGCGGAAGATCAAAGTTTAAACCCAATGAATCATGATCATGGGTGTTATTTAAACCCTCCATCAGCAGAAGGATGCATCCCTACACCAAAAAAACAAACAGATGGAGACATAGTGAAGAAATAAAATAGTTAAACGACTGTGGCAAAGCAGAGAATGTTAAAGGGCTAATAACAGATCAAAGAAAAATCATGAAGATTAGCCATAAAGAAGAGTTAACGGTGATGAAGACAGACTACAGAGGTTTAAGGATTAAAGGTTAATCAAAAGGATTAATGAATAAACCAAAGATAAAATTAGAATCAAAGAAAAGACAATGAAACAAAAAGTTAAAGGATAAATCCAGAGTTTAAAGGCCTAAAACAGAGGCAAATTAAACCCAGAAAGCATATTTGAATGACCCAGATCACATAAATTACTTCTTTAGAAGGATATTTTGCCACCTACAACATGTTTTCTTTCAATAAAGCATCAAACAGTTATTACACACAGTCAGATATATTTTTCATCTACCAGCAGTTATTGTAAAGTTATTGAAAAAGCCTTAAAGTCAAAAATTTCACAAAAATTAACTCAGAAGTTAAGTTAGGAGTTATTATTTCAGAGAAACACCTTCAGATATTTTTTCCTTGGGCCTTCCATGGTCTCAAAGGTCAAAAACTCATTAACTCTATAATAAATAACATCTAAACCCTAGCTTAGCACCACCTCCTCATTTTGCAAATAAATACTACATATGAGCTTCATTTTTTTTGTTGATTAGTTGGTGGTTATTTGACTGATTTCTATTGCTGAGCTAGTTGAGGATTGCTAGGCTAGATTAGAGAAAACTCTGAGTTGTAGAGAGCTATTGTACATGGAGTAATGTAACTGCTTTGATCATCAGTAATACAAGCACGTTCATAGGATTCTTGAGCTATGTTAATGGTGAATTTTTCCTTCTTTGTCATTTTTTTTCTTCTATTTTCCATTATGTCCACATTCTCTGATAAAATAACAGAAATGTCAGAGTAGGATATGTTGTCTTGTCACCCTATTCATTCTTTATCTTAATGTTTTCTTCTATAGGGTCTGATTGAAGAATTCTTAATTTCTCCCGAGTTCCACCTAGCTTTTTGTCTTAGGAATGATTTAATAGAGTCAAGCCAAAGAAGTCTATGGTAAGCCCTATCCTTTGGTGTAGCTTGAAATATTGTTTTTAAGGCCTTTCTTTGAAGTATACTTAGTAGAGTCTAAACCGGGGAATAAAATGGTATGCCTTGTCCTCTGGTCTACCTCAAAATGTTGCTTTGAAGGTCTTTTGAGTGTTGAGTTAAAGACAGGTTTAGCTTGCTCTTTAGCTACTCTTACTATTATCTTAAATGTTTTCTTTATCTGAAAGTAATCCTAGGATTGCCAGAATGTTGTCTCAAAGGTTTTCTTATTAAAGTCTGGCCAAAGAAGTCTATGGTATGCCCTGTCCTTTGGTTTACCTCAAACAGTTACCTAAAAGGCTTTTCTTGTTAAAGTAGAACTAGAATATGCTTAAATGACTATAGTTTTGTTGCCTTCACAAATTATTGTTATTTCATATCACAATCTAATCTAAGAGATCCACTCGATGTAGTTAGCTTGCCCTATGAAAACCCTTGCAGAGTTGATGAGCAATTAAATCCTTCTATGACTCCATTTCCCAATGGATTAATGTTTTCTCATAGTCTATCTATTTCAGCTAAAACATCCCCTCAATTAATCACACCACAGATATGTCAACCTATCAATTAATTCAACCAAAACAAACAAGTCCTTAGAACTTCATAACTAGCCTAATATCATAAAACAAGAGCATAAAGAGATATCATTTGAAAACACATATATAGAGAGATCCCTCTCTTAATTGAGGAAGGCTAGGCCCTAGGATTCCAAAGTGGTTCTGATGTGGCCCCTACAGTGTTTCCTAGATTCTCTCCTTGTTTTCTACTTTGAGCCCCTGCTGTTAGTATGAATCTTTAATTCCAAGAGTACGAAAAAAGACCACTTTAGCTGTGCATAAAAAACAGCCCTAACAGCAAAGATGGCTGCCAATATCCTCAAATCTGCAGTTAGGTGATCAAGATAAATGCTGCAAAAATCTAGATCTACGCATTAGAAGACATTAAGCAGTAGAAAAAAAAATATTTACTCCATGCATCCAATAGACAAGACAAGAATATGTGTAATGAATTTTGTATTAATGGCACCTGGGAGGAAAACACGGGAGGGTGTTCCCAGTTCTCCTCAATGGGATGGGTTATTGTAATTCCTCAACACTTCAGATCTAAAATTCCTCTCTCTTGATGGTGTAGAAAACCCAGACAAAAATGGTATCAAAATATGACTATGATGGTGGATCAATAGTCAGACCAAAAGTATAGATCCAGAGTGATCATTAGGCAACAAAAGGTGGTAAGTGAATGGAAAAACCCTTCTATTTATAACAAAATATTGAGTTAGTCTAGATATTGGTGCATGATTAAAATATTATTAACCAAATCAAGATTCAACTTTTATGGAATATTTTATTATATTTGTTGGAGGGAAAACGAATTTGACTTGGGTCAAATCCCTTTATTTGTAAATAACAAATAAATAGATGATTTCTTTATCATTTTAAGGATGTGGTTGAGTAATAATCAAACAAATAATGATTTATTTAATTATTTAAGGGTGATTTACTCATATTTAACAAAGAATATTATTTAAATAAGGTTTAAATAATTATTCTTAGAAAATAATAAGATAAATAATTATTTATCTAATTAATTTCCTTGTTTTGGGTTAAATATAACCAGGAATATTAATTAAACTGTTGTTTAACTAATTATTCCTTGAGGAAAATCAAACAAATGTAGATTTATTTAATATTTCCTCACGGGGTTTCCTGTTTAGACCATAGACAACTTAATAAAGGCGGTTTACTAAGTTATTTTCATAGTGAAAGCAATTTTACTTAGGGTAAAATTGGTCTTACATAGTGTACTTGGGTCCATCTAACGATAATAGGTTATATGACCAAAAAATGGTGTAACAGATTGCCCCCCAGCATGCGAGCGTTAGGAGCTAATCGTATGATCGAAGTATGTTGTAAGAACTCAATCACTAGACATTGAAGGGGAAGTCAAAGAGAGAGAAGTATAAGGTAGACCAAAGTGTTGAAAGGACTAGACCCTGAGGAGGCGAGACTTACATGTGAAACAAGTCTCTTTTATGAGTGAGTACCTATGCTATAGGTGGCGAGGAAGGCATACCTATGCCCGCTAGGACAAAGTACAAAGAATAAGGCGTACAGTAAACAAGGGACTAAACAATATAGTACATGCTGGCATAAACATGAGCCAGATAAACAACACGATAATGAATCCCATATAAATATTGTGCTTGGGATAACAGCTAGGACTTGTACAATAATATCTGAGTACATGAGATATAAATACAACCCAGATGCCCCTATAAATAGGAAAGGGCTCTGAAAATCTAACTGATACATGCAATCAAAAAGGCGTTGCAAGCGGCTGAGGCTGACATTATCAAATCTATGGAGCTGCATCGAAGGCTAAAAGGAAGAGTTCATCTGGGTATGTGGGGGGCTACTTGTAGGGCCACCCCCTTATGATGGTTGAGACATCTCACACACACGGGGGAATCACTGATATCAGTTGCTGCATCACTGAACCATCAAGTATACAGATCTCGATCATGTTGAAAGGAGCTGGAGCTGAGAAACAATCAAGTCAAAGGGAAATAAGGAGTCCATTTTCCTGATCTGAGGCACCAAACAAGTGTGGAAGTTGGAACCAAGGTACACCACCCTCTAGACCTGTCTTCTGGAGTGAATGAGCCGATGTCGACAGAAGGAGGTCCGCCATAGGTGAGGCAATAAGGGATCCTCAACTAAGCCACGAGAGGAAATAGTAGAGTGATTGACAGACTGACACTAGGGATGATGATGAAATGGGGGATACTGAGTAGCGGACGAATGACTTCCTTTGTTTAGAGAATAAAGGGCATGGATGACCTAGCAGCAACTGACACAAACTCAAGAGGGATAGGGGACAGTGGGACTGAAGGCCATATTGTTCGACACGAGAGAGGAATCAAGCAATGAAGGATGGAGGAATATAACGGGATACAAAGAGACTCGGGATAGAGTCCATGAATGCAATGATGGCTCAACTCAGATGCTCTAAAAAAAGGCGACTCGATGGTGCTGCCACACAGAAAAATGTCTAATTGAGACCATAAAAACATGAGTACATAATGGTTACTCATGACGAAGATCGACAAAAGCATGGAAAAGTATGAAGGCAAAGGTGTGCCCCTAGGTACAAGTGTGGCGAGTGAATAAATTCGATTTTTAGGAGTGGTGAAGTGACCATTCTTGGACAAAATGTGCCCTGGTGAAGTATCAAATCATGAAAAACTAATAGATACCCATTTAAGGGCTCGGTGAGAGCTTTCCAACGGTACAGACGGTTTGGCAAACAAGGCTACGGTTTGGCCGTAGCAGGTGAAAAAAAATCAGGGTTTTCTCTTTTAATAAGGCATTTTCCCTCCAAATTCACTCATTTGCATGTGGAGTTGTGGTGAATGTAGAGAGGAGAGAAGGCCCTAAATCTTGCGACGATCGTAGCGGACAAACCGATCGTTGGAATCGAGATCTGTCAATTGTAGGTAAGAGGCCTAACCCTACTCTTTCTTTTTAGTGGATTGAAAGTTCGGATTAGGTCCCCAGGGCTTAGGAACAAACCCCTGCTCCTCTTCACGGCCGGGTCACACTTTTTGGGGCAAAAAGTACGACCTAGGTAGCAAGTTTTGAGCAAAAAACTGTGACCTGTCCCAGGTTTGGGCCTGAAAAGTGCGACCTGTCAAGGAGGGGTTTTGTTGTGTTATTTTTTGGCCGAGCACTAGGTTTTTATGATGAGAAACAGTATTTCCTATCTATATACTGACAAATATGATGGTTTTGTGCAAATATGGCAGAATTATGGATCAACTGGAGAGAGAGAGAGACCTGGGTGCATTACGGTCGGAGATCCGGGAGGATCAAGGTGTCTGTAGTGCATTGGTTAGGTTTGGGGTTCTAAAGTTTGTGGAGAACCCTTTGATGAGAGCTGGAGAGCCCTTATTGGACCAAATTGTTAGTTATTGGGATTCGGACCATGAGGTATTTATAGTGCAGGGGCACCGGATCGAGTTGACAGTCCAGGATATATATTTCCTGACTGGTCTCCCACCACATGGGATGGTAGATAATACTCAGCCAGTATTACTTCGGGGGTGGAATATCATAGAGTTTGTAGAGCGCCATTGTCGACCAGGTCTCCAATTCAAGGGGACTCGGATACCCATCGAGGATTTGGAGAGGTTAGAGACCCTTTTTGTGGCTGCAGCGGTGCTGCAGATCATGGGCAACCAGGCACTCCACCACATCACTGGAGGGAAAATTATGCTTTTGGAGAGCGTTTTGAGTGGGACCTACTATGGGTGGGCCCAGATGATGTTATCGTCGTTGAAATGACAGCTGTCGCTATGCAAGCGGCAAGTGAACCATGACTGTGCATATGGTACAGTTTTGTGCTCGTTCTTCTTTGAGAAGATCTGGACACTTCGACCTCGCATACAACTCCAAGATGGGGGCCTGAGAGAGCCTAGGATGCGCCGATGGGGGCGACTACTATGCAGAGGAGGAGGTGGGGCGGTTAGACGGGTGTTTCGACCTGAGTTCTTTGTTCATTGGGATCAAATTCCACTGTATATAGATGACTATCCCTATAGTGGGATGAGTTATTGTGGGGACTCGGATTTGCCACTGCCGCCTGGTTGAATATGGGGGCCCGATGGTAAGTGACAAATTGCTAATCTTTTATTTGCATGTAAAGTTCTAGAATATTGTATGTGGTACTGATTCTTTCACTTTTGGTATGCAAATACAACACCGGTAAAACCGGTCGGGTATATAGGACGACCTGCAGTATCGGGGACCGCAGGACCTAGTGGACTGAGGGCGCAGCAAAATGAGGATGCAGCAGCCCTCCTGGAGGACATCCGTTATAGATGTGAGAGGCTTCTTACCAGTGTTTCAGAGTGCGGCTGGCAATATTTAGATGACCAGTACATAGAGCCATGTATTGGTCTACCCTATGAGTGGCGAGGGGTCATGCTACGCATGGCGATGGCCGGACAGGGTATGCGTAATATACGAGCTGCGAGAGCAGAGCCACTAGCTCGGGATCCTCCAGATAGTGATTAGTGTGTAGGGGCAGGTGGTGCCCCCAGTTTTGAGTTTTGTAGCATGCTATGGGCATGTCATATGTGTCAGAGTGGATGGACTCTAAAACATTTTATACAATACATATTATGGATATGCATCGTTTTGATATTTTTATGTTATTGTCTTGTGTTAAATGCGTGTGCTAAATTCCAATCTATAATATGGTTTGCAATGATATCTACATAGTGATTTTGTGCTCTAGGTACATGACTGAATGTAATGATTTCAAATTCACGCATCAAAAGCTTCACTCATAAATATATTCTAAAAAGGATAGGATTATGCACACGATAGACACCATTCAATTTCATGACAAGAATCAGGGAATCTAAACAAACATGAAGGTGGAGGATGTGATGTGAAAGGGCATCGGCTAATAAACCTCGCACTACATCATATTCGGCCTGATTATTGGTAGCAGTACAAATGCATACACCGTTCGAGAGAAAAAGCGAATGCAAGGGGGTAAAAATGGCCCAACCTACCGAGGCTAGATTCCGGGAGTAGCGACTTGCACCATCGGCGAAACTGATATAAGGTGCGGATGGTAGGTCCATCTAAAAGGTGCCACAAGACAATAAATGGGAGGATGATGAACAATGCTGAAAACCTTAGCGTAAAGTAGAAATCGAACGCACTCTGCAGGAGGGAGTGATCTAGGTAGGATGTCTACTACTCACACACCAATGGTGAAGTGGAGTATGAGAGCTATCGTAGGTGTAGCTTGTGCTAAGGCCATGAAATTCGTCATAGGCACGGATGGTGCCATCCCATTTATGGGTAGGAAAGATGAAGTCAGGGGTGGACATGGCTTCCATGATGTCATCATCACAATAGAAGATGAAGTGACTGGAGAAAGGGAGACCACATGACGCAGCGAAGCTACTTGACTCATCATCATGAGAAGAGAGGTTCACATGCACATCGTCACGGGGGATGATGTAAGAACAAGCAGATAAAGGATCTACTGAGTTGAGCCCAAGGTGATCGCTGAAGGGAGGTCAGGCGAAACAACAGGGGAAGATTCAGAGGGAGCTTTCGCTGAGGGTTTCATGGATGCTAATAGGTAGAGGATGGTGGCCGCAGGCTCCGTCATCTCGACATCAGGAGGGGGAATTTCAATGGGAGTGGGTAAATCCTCTGTCTGGTCTGCAGCATAATGTGCAAGTACGGGAGAGGCGGACTGGTTCTGTTCAATCTCATACTCCCGAACTACCTCTAAATAGGTGCGATAATGCGTAAGGCGAGGACAATGGTGGGAATAATGGCCATGGAGATCACACAAAGCACAAGGTTGGTTGGTGTGAATATTTTTAGGATTCTTGGCTGCAGTCGAGGAATAAACAGAGGCTTCAGGGACCGTAGACTCAGGGAACGCAACTTTAACCATGGGCTTGATACGGGGCAGTTTAGGACAGTTATGGGTGGCATGGTCGACGACATCACACAAAGCACAGGGCTTTGCGGGCAGGGGAGGTGCAGGGTCAGTCGGGGCATCCTTTTCCTTGGATTCCCTCTTGCGAATGTTTCCCTTCTTACCCGAAGCGGTCGCAACAGGAGGAGGTTCTTGTTGAGGTGGTTGAGGCACTATTGCAATGGGAGAATTCATGGGGACCGGTTGAACCGGGGTCAAAGAAAGATAAGGTTTGGGTTGACCTGGCAGGGTAGCGGCTGGAGGATCAAGGTACCAGATGGGAATCCCAAGGGTCAAGTTAGGAAGAGAGAGGATGGCCATGACAGGGGCCGTATAAACTCTTGGTGGGGGAGCTAGGAATAGTATCTGACGAAAGGGGTAATGGCAGGCAGTACGAATCCTAAATGGTTAAGGCTTGGAGGAACCGTTCCAGGAGGGTAGACAAGCTCATGGATACCAGCTGAAGGGCCAGGAGGAGGAGGTCTAGAAGGCTGAATCGAAGGGCTAGGAGTAGGCTGCAGAGGGTAAGGAGGCTGCTGACTAGTTGAGGCGGGCCGCTTGAGAGTAGCCTGAGACGATTGCATCATGCAAACATTCGATGAGCTGGGATCAGAGACAGGAGGAGGAAGACCAGGGAACGTACCAAGCAATGAGGAATCTTTGTAGACTCCGGGTGAGACACTGGTCCAAGGATCGACAGTTTGCTTGTTGGCCACCGAAGAGATAGTGGACTCAGGGGAGGTCTGAGACTTCGGTTCGTAATATGTCAATTGGTCAATGGTGAATATTTTCCATTATGAGGGAAGGAAATATTGCGGTGGACCGCAGAAGGGACAACAGACATCACATAAGTATAGCTATGACCCAATAGAATGTTTTAATCTAAGGGGGCATCTATGACTTCTACGTCAATGCAAACAGTCTTGCCCGCAAGAGTAATAGGACAATTGCGGAATAAGCCGATGGGCTGGGAGGCGTGGCCATCCCACGCTGGGAGAGTGATCATGGAAGGATCCAACTCAGGTGATTCGATTTGCTTCCAAACTGAAGCGGACATCACACAAGTGGATGCCCCCTCATCAATAATGCACCGAGAAACGTTAGCGTTCCAGATCTTGACTGGGATTTGGAAGGCGATGAAAGTAGGGAGAGGAGGATGTTCTAACCGATCAACATCAAAGATAATCAATCGATCGTCGAAAGGATCTACAGCACCCATGGCAGATAGTAGAGCTTTTCATTGTGAAGGGCACGACTGGAGGAGTTCCAGCGTTGAAATGGAAGCAAGGGATTGTGCCAAATCATCTACTATGCTATATGAATGGGAAACTTTACCAGAAGCAGCATTTTGGTGGAGTGGTCCCTTAGGGATCTTGGTATGAACCTCTGACTTAGGTTGAGGGATCTACAAGGGACCATTAGGTGTCGAAAGAGGCTCTGGAGGGACCGAAGGAGGTGGCTCAGGGACAGACGTAGCGGGAGGCTTGTTGTACTGACGGGACCGATTCTGAAGATTGATGTCTACGGTTAGAGGTTGATTAGAGGTCATCATGAGAATTTGGTAATCAGAGGTACCAAATGGAATAGTTTGAGTGGCCACCTGACTTTCAGGTGGTTGGGTAGCCACAAATCCTTGCTGAGGGAAAGGATCAGTAAGCACAGCTGGTTGACTAGGTGTAGCACTGGGAGAGACGGAAGGGGAGGCTTGTTGTCCTTGCAATGTTTCTTGAGACTCCCATAGTTGCCGCATATGTGGTAAAAGAGGATAATCATGTGTGTAATGACCATAAACACCACAACAAGAACACGGCTTGTTTGTGCGAATAGGCCTGTTCTGCTTGGGCTGGGTGCCCTGTTGCTGGTTAGTAGTGTTAGGAGAATTATTTTGAGGATTAGGTCCAGGATTACCAAGATCAGATTGATTTTGAGTTCCTTTCCTCTTATTTTTGGAGGGAGGAGGATTAGTCGCGCCCTGTTGTGCATATACCTGCCCCTGAGGGGGCGGTGGCTGTTGTTGCAGGGGTTGACAAGGCAAGGGAGGAAGCTGTGCTAATGTTGGAGGAGCTAGAGCACCAGGTTGTGGATATGGATAATAAGGAGGTTGGGTAACATTGTGGTAAACAGGAGGTTGGGAAAAAAGAGGAGGCATGCCGTATCCTGGATACGTGCTACCGGGAGGGGGAAAAGTGCAGGAGGTGCTGGCCCCACCCTGAGGAAAGCCATAGCCCATGGGAGGTTGAGCGTACGGATTAGAGAGATCTCCAATGATACCGTCAGCGGCATGAGATGCCCCCGGTGTGTTGGCACCACCGGCTCTGTGAGGATCAGGTAGAATGGTATAAACATAACCCGATTGAGCGTAGATCGGGTCATATTTTATCGCAATTTGGAGAGCGGCTTCTTCGATTTGAGGAAAGTGTGATGCGACATCTTTTCTGATAGGTGGAAAAAGAGATCTAAGGAACTAGTCCATGTAGACACGGTCTTCGAAGGTAGGAGCTCGACATAGGCTCTTTCTTCTCCGCCATTCCTGGACATGGTCAGAAAGGCGGGTCGCAGACGATTAACGGAAAGAAATCAAGAGTTCGGTACCAATTTCATAACGATGGGGAAGCTGGAAGTAAGACAGAAAATCCCAGGCAATAGTCACAAAGGTGGTATGAGAGGAAGGGGCCTGATCAACATACCACTTAGAAGCTTCACCTGTAATCATACGTTGGAACAACTGAAGACGGACAGAGTCATCGGTAATGGAGTTAGACGAACACCACATGTGGAAAGATTGAACATGATTTGTAGGATCTTCTCCAGCAAGGCCTTCAAACTTTGGGATGTAGGAAGGGAGCTTCGTCGGCATAGTAGGCCAACTAACGTCATGGTGTATAGGGTCATTTATCAACTGGTCAAAATCGGGGAGGCTGAGGCCTGCCATGAAGGGGAGCAAGGGCGCAGCCGGGGTAGTGTCCGTTGTGGTCCCACTAGTGGTATTCCCAACATGAGGGTCAGGGTTACCACCAACATTAGGTCCTACACCAGACATGGTGAAGGTGATAGGGGGAGAACCGAAGGTGGAACCAAAAGGAGAACCCAAAGGACCAGAAGAAGAGTCGGTGTGCAGACTCGGTGGAGGACTAACTCGAACCCTACGTGGAGGAGTAAGTCTTCCTACCGGAAACTGAGGATGAAGGCCAAGAATTCTCAGGGATAAACACCTTGGTGGCACAATGATGATGACACAAACATGGCACAAAGGAAAAAGATACTGACAAGAGCAGGGAGGTGCCGGATCAACTGATTACAATGTCAAGACAAGGGTAGAGAGGTGCAGGATCAATTGATTTCAATGTTTTAGAGTCTTTTCTTGGTGATGTTAACCAAGCCCTTTTTCGCTTAGGGTGTGTGTGTGAAGTTTGTAAATTTTAATTTTTAAACCCAGACGTTTGTAGAGAAAAATAAAAAGTGTGTTGTATAGCTGCAAATAAACCTGCAAATGACAGTATATAAGCCTGCAAAAACAGAAAATAAACAGCTAATAATGCAATAATCTATAACCAAGGAGGCAGGCCTCTCAACAACTAGTCTATAGGTGAGTAAAAAACTAATCAAAACACACACTAAAAAATCCAATAGATCTAAGGTCAAGAGGGACAGGGATCTAAAGGTCAAAATCTACTGGAAAGTGGTACAGAAAACAGCAACCAATCAGAGGAAAAATTGTTGTAAAAAGAGGTGGAAAAGGGTTATCTTCAGGAGGGAAACGGAGTGAACCCTAGAGGAAAACCCAAAAAAAGCTAAATGAGGTGATCTGGATGGATAACAAGCTTATCTGAAGCAGATCTGAAGGTGAGGTATCAGATCTGAAAAATGGCTGAAGACTCTGAAATTTCAGACAACCTGCAACAGCAAAAACTCTTCCACAAGAAGTGGAGGGTACTGAAGCCCTAGCGGGCTAGGTTCCCACTTATTTGAGCAAAAAAAAAAAATTAAAGGTCCAAAACGGGCAGAGACATAGGTCAGACAACCTTGAACAGAGGCTTAGACAAACCCATAAAACTTTCAGAAAATTTCCCGCAAAAATTCCAGGTCGCAGTTTTTGACCTGTTTTCAGCAGAGGTCACATTTTTTGGGCTGAAATGTGCATCCTAAGGGTCCATGTCGCAGTTTTTGGGCCAAAAAGTGTGACCTACACTTCCAGCACTCTCGGCAGTAGATTTCAAAAAAAAAAATTTCGTCTGAGTTGCGGCTGATGTCTGTCACCTGCGCAATAGGTACGAAAACACACGGAAGTTAGAATTTTTATCATTTTAAGGTTTTATAGGTTTAAAAAAACATCAAGAAAAGAAAAAACAAGAGGCTGAAGAGAAATCCTAAGGTTTGAAGCAACTGGATATGCAAGGATCAGAAAAACGACAGAGATCATAATCGTAAACCCATGTAGAGTAACCAGTTGTTAGTATGAATCTTTAATTCCAAGCATACAAAAAAAGACCACTTTAGTTGTGCATAAAAAACAGCCTTAACAGCAAATATGGCTGCCAATATCCTTATATTTTCAGTTAGGTAATCAAGATAAATGCTGCAAAAATCTAGATCTATGCATTAGAAGACATTAAGCAGTAGAAAAAACAAGATTTACTCAATGCATCGAATAGACAAGACAAAAATATGTTCAATGAATTTTGTATTAATGGCACCTGGGAGGAAAAAACAGGAGGGTGTTCCCAGTTCTCCTCAATGGGATGGGTTCTTGTAAGTCCTCAACACTTCAGATCTAAAATTCCTCTCTCTTAATGGTGTAGAAAACCCAGACAAAAATGGTGGCAAAATATGACTATGATGGTGGATCAATAGTCAGACCAAAAGTATAGATCCAGAGTGATCTTTAAGCAACAAAAGGTGTTAAGTGAATGGAAAAACCCTTCTATTTATAAAAAAATATTGAGTTAGTCTAGATATTGGTGCATAATTAAAATATTATTAACCAAATCAAGATCCAACTTTTATGGAATATTTTATTATATTTGTTGGAGGGAAAAGGAATTTGACTTAGGTCAAATCCCTTTATTTGTAAATAATAAACAAATAGATGATTTGTTTATTATTTTAAGGATGTGGTTGAGTAATAATCAAACAAATAATGATTTATTTAATTATTTAAGGGTGATTTAGTCATATTTAACAAAGAATATTATTTAAATAAGGTTTAAATAATTATTCTTAGAAAATAATAAGATAAATAATGATTTATCTCATTAATTTCCTTGTTTTGGGTTAAATATAACCAGGAATATTAATAAATTGTTGTTTAAATAATTATTCCTTGAGGAAAATCAAACAAATGTAGATTTATTTAATATTTCCTCATGGGGTTCCCTGTTTAGACCATAGACAACTTAATAAAGGTGGTTTACTAAGTTATTTTCATAGTGAAAGCAATTTTACTTAAGGTAAAATTGGTCTTACATGGTGTACTTGGGTCCATCTAACAATAATAGGTTAGATGACCAAAAAATGGTGTAACACCTGCCTGGAAAATATCTCAAAAATGCTCCATTCCCTGCAATTAAACCAGATTAGGCCACATGATATGACAAACACTTTTTATCCTTCTCACTAAGCATAATATAACTAAAAATGTAAATAAATGTGAGAAAGAGATAGTCATTAGAGGAAATTTCAGCCTAAAAGTGACCTCCTAAGGAAAAATAATAAAATAAGAGTTATGAATTTTGGAGGGAAAAGAAGAAAATTGCTTGTTTGTATTGTATTTTTATCTTATCTCCTCATAGGTTTACTCAAATTTCAAGTGTAGACACTCACTAGATGCAGAATTATTCTGCATCCAACGCGTAGCCATTATGCATACTTTTTATAGCACCCACATTGATAAAAATGAAGATACATTAAAAAGGTGTGTTCAACCTGTTTTTTTAATGTATCTTCAATTTTTATCAATGTGGGTGTTCTTGAAAGCATGCATAATGGGTACTCGTTGGATGCGGAATTTAATTCAACATATAATGAGTGTCTATACATTAAATTTGAGTAAACCTATAAGGAGATAAGCCAAAAATACAGTTTAAAAAATATATATATATATATATATATATATATATATATATATATATATATATATATATATATATATATATATATATATATATATTCTTCACTTTTCCTCCAAAATATTTGCATGTACCTGTTTTTAAATTTAATGGATTTTTGTTGGTTTACATCTTATGTACATGAAAATTTCATGGGAACTTTTAGGCTAAAATTACCTCTAATTCTAAAGCTGGAGGATAGCGCCATAACCCTTATAATATACCTATTTAAGAGCCTCATTTCCACCTACAATGGGTATGTGTCATCCATATGTACCGAGATTAAGTCAAAATATAAATTACATCTACCAATAGCTCAAGCTAACCACGAATGGATATTACATGCCATTAATATAGTTCATGTATGTATTACATGCCACCCACAAATGCATGTTACATTCCATTTTTATATTTTTTATTTAATTCATAAAGTATTTTGAATAGCATGAAGTTTGGGCCATGTATGTATTATATTCCATGTAAATGAGGTAGGAGTATTTCATGTGATTTGAACCCTCATATCCTCTCAAAAACTCTAACATATTACCAGTAGACCATAAGCCACTATCTTATTGTATTATACAATGTAGTGAATTTCTTGTAAATAGGAAAAAGAAGTGTTTTGTATGAAGAATAGGTAAAATAGGTTCCTTTTACTGGGAATAGGCCAAAGAAGGTTGGCATACCAATTTTATTGTCATCCGTAAAGAGTTTTAAATATTCTTTTGTATATTAGAGGCCATTTTTTATGTCAATGAGACATTTGAATGTATGTTTCATCACTTTAATGGATTGCTTCCTCTATTGAAGTGAACTTGGATACATACCCATAATTCGTGAACTCTATCAACAAATTTGTTGAGTATTGTCTATTTTTTTATTGTTTTTCTCTTCTCAATTGAAATCCTTTAAATTGATTATATTTAACTCTATAAAGTCAATTTTTAATGAAACTGGGGGGAAATGAGAAGCTATTTATAAAAATTCCAATTAGTGGAACAAAGTAGTTTTTAGTACTAATTTTGGAACACCAACATTGTATAATTATATTCCCTATTTTAAACTCTCAATATATGAATTTTGAAGTAACCAACCAATATTAGACGCTTTCAACTAGTATTAGGAGTAGATAGTTCCCTTTTTCTTGTAAAATTAGTTGTTTTTAAAATAATTTATATAGCTCTAAAATTGTTTTCTTTTCTCTTTTTGTTCTACCTTATGTATGTTTAAGTCTAGTGTGTATTGGTTGAAAAACCAATTCTTGCAAAGTTTGTGATTCTCTTGGTAGCACAATAGTTGAGAGGCTATGGGATCAATATGCATGCTTCTTATATTTTTCCTTCTTTTATAACTAGTGGAGGTTTTGTATTTACAGTGTGGTTAAGAATACTATATGTGTAAAGTCTATGTAATACAGTGTTTGAATATGGTAAAAAATCACTTATGTTTTGTTTCCTTTTGAGTTTTTTATATGTTTGGTTGTTTCATATATTGATGCTAGGATCATTATATATCACTAACTATGACGCTATTTCATATCTATGAAAGAAACTATCTACATAGTCAATGGTTATGCTATGTAAGTTTTTGGGTTTTATGTTTGATTTCATGGGATAATTTCTAAACGAGTAAAATTTCCTTTTGCGCTTCATTTTCCGCATCATATAGTGGTTGAGGTGTAGTATAAAACAATTTCTAGATCTATATGTAGAAATATAATATCCCTTAGGTTTATTGGCATCCCCTCTTTCTTTGTGGAACATGTTGTATGGATGGGTTATATGTCATAGTAAATGTTGTTTATATTGATTGCGGGAAACTTTGTAATAGTCTATGTGGAGAGTGTATTCATGCATATAGCTTGGATTATATGTTTAAGTGCATATTTTTACATGTTTATATATAGTGTTTGGATATGGTGAAAAGTATTAAAATTTCTCCTTTAAGTTTCTAGACTTTAATTGCTTTATATATCTTACTTGAGTTTAAGTTGTGTCATTCATTATGAGCTAGTTTTGAATCTTATTGGTATTGGGATAAATAGTTACCTTATTAATTAATTAATTCATACATTTAATTGTCAACCTATGTCTCATATAGAACTTGTGAGCTACCATGGCCTATATATGCAAGTTGCACTTTCTACTTTCATTGGTTTGTTTTGTAGTTGTAGTTTCAATAATATTTTTACAGGTAAAATATAGATAGTTCACAAGTTTTAGCAAGGTTCTACAAATTTTAGGAAGTAAATCACTCTCGCAAAAAGGAAAATGATAAATACTATGTTGGAAAGAAAAAATGCATAAAAGAAATCAAAATTGCTAAAAGGAAATCACACTTCCTGAAAGGAAATCATACTTCACACTTTGCTAAAAGGAAGTGATTGATTACTTGTTAGAAAGGAAATTCACTAAGTTTTGAAAATAAAAGCATATTCCTTACCAATATTAAATAAAACTACTTAAACAGTTACATACACTTTGTGTTATTTAAGTGGGTCATGCCTCTATGGAAAAAAGTGTGGATATTAATTTATATCAAAGCTCACAACATTTACAACATAATTCCCGGATGCGGGTGATTCAATGTCGATTTAATGGGATGGGACGGAGGGCTTCAGAGCTCTGCCGCCATCTGGCCTATGGGTACGAGGAGTTAAACGGACAACTGCACAACGGCTGGCTCCATTTATCCTCCCCTCCTTCCAACGCTATGGACACTGCACACTTCTGCTCTCGCGCGAATTTGACTGTCACAAACCTTCCCTCCGCATGCTTCGGCGGGATTCTCACCATGGAAGCAGTTAAGATTATTGATCGACTGGGTATGGAAAGGACGGACTGGGCTTATGTTGAGGCTTGGCGCGATGTGGGTGGGTATCGCTCGCAACAGGTTATTTATCACCAGCTTATGGCTTACCTTCAAAATTGTTATGGAGTCTTTAATCGCTGTGTCTACAGGTGGGAGAGAGTCGACCAGTGTATGGTTCGTTTTATGAGGAGGGACGCTCATTCTCCTGGGATTGTCAAGCAGCTGTTGAGTCCCCTTTCGGTTTATCATTTGGCTTTCATTCTGGTCTTGGGCGCTTTCTGGAACCCGCTGTTGAGTTCCCTTTCGGCTTTCATTGTGGTCCTGGGCGCTTTCTGGTACCCGCTCCTTCGCACCATGCCGAGGTTACGACATCGCTTAAGGAACAGAAGGGGAAGCTCGCGGAGCCATCCTCCCCATGCACTCTCCAGCCCTTCTTCGGACTCCTCCTTTGGGGAAGGCTCGAGCCACTATCCCAGAACTCGTTCTGGTCGGGGGCGCTCGCATGATTATCGCCTTTTTTGGGGTCCTCATTTGCACCCTCCTCCTGCCTCCTCTGCTCCAACTACAGGCTCGGCTCGGTTTACCTTCAACAGTAGTATCAATCGCCCTCGGTTAACTACCATTCTCTCGGTGGTTTTCCTGGAAGACAGCGTTCAGGGGGAGGTCGGCTCTCATTCGGCAGCTCCTGTGGCGAATGTTACAGCTCCTGACACCCAATTCTCGGCTTTCAATCTGGGTGGTGGCAATTTCCCAGCGTAGCCTCAGTCTCGCCCTGCAGAACTGGTTCTGGATGAAGATATGCTCTCTGCTGATCATGTTGCCCCGGCTTCTCATGACGAGCCTGCTTCTGACATGCACGCCACCGGCTGGTGCAGGATTGAGGAGGAGCCTCCGGAAGACTAATGGGTTCGTTGCTTGGTCTTTTTTCTGTCTCTGTCACCCAAACTTCTAGGTTTTTTTCTGTTATGAAAGCTTTGATGTTTTCTGGCCCTCTTTTGTATCTTCTGGGTCACAGTATCTCTTGGAAAACTATGGTTCTGCACCCCTGCGTGGGTCTCGACAGTCTACAACATTGTTTTTTCCTGAATTTTCTGCCTCCAAGGCAGCAGTTACTGACTTCGGTCTCGATGTAATTATACCCACTTGTTAATAGATCAAATTTACTTAGAAAAAAAAAACATTTACAACATAATTAAATAAATTAATATATTACCAATCTCTAACATAAATTAATTAATTTTAATACATACTACAAAAAATATAAAACTACAATGTAAATTAAAATGAGAACTTGGAAAAAAATCATTTGTTTCATCATAAATTGGATTTTCACTCCAAAAATCCTCCCAATAAAATGGAGAAAGAACCCGGTTATACATACATTTTCTTGAAAATAAAATAACAAGTAATAAATGTAGATCCACAATTTCAAAATTTGCAAATAATTAGCAACTCATATATAATTCCAAGATACTTGTTAAAACTCAAACTAACCTTGTCTAAGAATTCACTAAAAATAAGCTTAGCTACATTTCGAACTTCGGTTGTGAGAGCGGTATGGCGGATTGGGGTCACATTGCGGCCACTATGTTGGTGGGGAGAGTGTGTGGCCAGAAGTACTCCGCGGCTAGACTTCAGCAGTGGACTCATGAGATCTGGAGCAGAACCCTTGACATGTTACCGGATGTCCTGGTACTAACCAAAGGATGGTTCACTCTCACATTTTCCCATCCTGAACAATCTGAATGGGCCCTCAAGCACTACTGGCATCTTGAGATGCACCCTGTCTATCTCAAGAGATGGGTTCCTCTGTTCGATCCCAACAAGGAGAATGCGGGTGCAGGCCCCATCTGGATGCGTCTGCCTGGTTTCCCTGTGAAATTTTGGAATGATACGGCCCTACGAAACATTGGGGGTAATTTTGGACTATATCTGGACCATGACCGTTCCTACCTGACCACCGGCAGCCGGGCTGTGGCCCGTATCTTGATTTTCCTGGATACTCGGGATGGGCTATATGACAATTTCAACATGCTATTTGATGGGATGATGTGGCTACAACCTCTGGACTACGAGGGTATGCCATTTCTCTGCAGGAAATGCCATGAGGTGGGGCATTTATACAAAGAATGCCCAAAAAGGGGGTTTGGCAGGCTGGTTACAAAGAAATCCTACATCGTCGCTACACAGACTGAGCTTTCTATTTGCACCAACCGGGGATCTGCTAGTGTGCCGATGACTGTTCCTGATTGTTCACCTAATGCTGGGATGGTGTCAATTGAACAGCTTCCAACTTGGACTTCCACTCATCCCAGATCTCGCCTGCAGGCTACTCTGGTGACTTCTCAGCGCACATCTACTATCCCGGGTACTTTTCCTATCACTGCCTCTATGATTTATGATTGCTCTGTTGTATCACCAACCTTTACTATTCCTTGTTATTCATCTGGTAGTGATGTTAATACACAGATTTCATCTATTTAATTTCCATGCATTACATCGACTTTGACTAGCCCCAATCAGAAGCTCCCCTCGATCTACTGCTCCATCGCTTTGGCTCCTTCGTCCTTTACCCCCATCATTCAACATACATCTGTTGAATCTACCTACTTTCACTCATCTTCCTCTTCGGAGACTCCCTCCACGAGACATAACTACTTTCTTAGATCCCACTCCCTACCCCACACTAGTGATGCCTTCGGTATTGGGTCAGGTCAGGGTTGTCTACCCAACAAGGTGCACGGTAGACCATCTGCTATGGCAAAGGCTATCAAGAGAGCTAATCTCGAAGTGGAAGCGGGCACTCAATCCTCACTTATGCGGGTCCTTAGAGCTAGAAGACCCTTGTTGGATGTATCATCATGATTTTCCTCTCCTACAATTGCAGGGGACTGGCCAACCCTGATAAGAGATTGGCACTCAAGGATTTGATAGCTCAGAAACCCATTGACATCCTTTTTCTACAAGAGACTCTGGGAGAAGGTCCTGCAATGATCGCTACCTTAAAATCTATACTTCCAAATTGGACTTTCATTACTCTTGATGCACACAGAAGATCTGGGGGGTTGTGCATTGGGAATTAAAGACAATACCACCCGGATGATAAATTGTTGGGGCAGGGCTGGTGTACTTGGCGTGAATGTCCTATTTGGTAACTCTAAGATTGAGTTCACCCTTATTAATATTTATGGGCCCTGTACTAATAGAGAGAATTTCTGGAACTCTTTATTGACCAGCACTCTATTGGTTGACCCTCACATTATTTTGGGTGGTGACCTGAATTTTTCTTTGGGTATTTTGGAATCTTGGGGCCCCCACGCTACCCCGGATCCATTGGCAGATTTTTTCAACACCATGCTTGGATCTGCCAATCTAATTGATATACAGACCACCAAGCTTTAGCCCACTTGGAGGAATAGAAGGACCAAGAATGCTGCTTTGGCCCGCAGATTAGACAAATTTCTCATCAAGCAGACACTCCTCTCCACTTTAACATGGGCTCGACAATGGGTGGGGCTGGGTGGTAAATCTGACCATTCTCCTATCTTCCTGGAATTCGAATGTGGACCAAACAGAGCTCGCCCCCCATTCAAATTCAACTCCAAGTGGCTACGAGACCCTGAGTATCACTTGATGGTCACCCAGGCCTAGCAGCACTGTCGACCATTAAATGATAGAGACCCTGCCCAGATTATCAATGATAATATTAACTGCATTAAGAACCTTACTATTCAATGGGTTCAAAATAAGAAGCGATTGGAGAGGGAGGACCTCCAAAATATTGATGAGGAAATCACACTACTCAACAACTCTGATCTTATGGGATATAGATCTGATGATACCAAGGGGCATCTTACTACACTTGAGACTGAAAAGGAAAAACTTCTGAGGCTAAAGGAGGAATATTGGAGACTGAAAATTCGTACTATTTGGTTACAGGCTGGGGATGAAAATACGAAATTTTTTTAGCAACATGCAAATGGGCGCAGGGCTGCTAATGTCATTTGGGAATTGTCTGATCAAAATGGATTTATTGCGAGAACGCAATCACAACTACATGATCTGGGCACCCAACACTTCACCAACCTTTACAGGGCGACACCAAACATTGATCTCCCGGACATCATGCACATTACACAGCATTTTAAGCGTTTTGTGGATCAGGAGCAGATCGCTAACCTTAATGCACCGTTTACTATGGGTGAACTGGAGGGAGTATTGAAATGGTTCAAAAGGGACAAAAGCCCTGGGCCTTATGGCTAGCCCATTGAGTTTTTCATCCATTTCTTTGAACTCATGGCAAATGACATTCTGATTATGATTGAGGATAGCAGGGTGAGTGGCAGGATATATGATGGCTTTAATACTACCTTTATTGTGCTCATTCCAAAATCGGACAACCCGACCAGCTTCCATGAGTACGGACCCATATCTCTCTGTAACTGCATTTACAAGATCATATCAAAAATAATTGCAAATCGTATCAAGCCCTTCCTATCCTCACATATTGAAAAGGAACAATTTGCATTTCTGAACCATAGGCAAATCCATGAAGCTATTGGTACTGCCCAGGAGGCCCTTCATTCCATAAAAACTCAGTGCCTCAAATCCATTATTCTCAAAATTGACCTTACAAAGGCTTTTGATCAAGTAACTGGAGTTACCTTCATCTCATACTAATTCACTCTGGCTTTTCTCATACATTTATAAACTGGATTATGGGATGCATCTGTCATGCTACGTTTAGCATATTGATCAATGGCACTGCATCTGATTTCTTTCATGCGGGGCGGGGTCTACATCAGGGATTTCCTATCTCACCATTATTATTTGTATTGGTTATGGAGGGTCTCTCTATCCTCATAAAAAATGCAAAGGCTCGGGGAGTATTACAGGGACTCTGGATCAATGATATACTACATCTCACTCATATTTTATTTGTGGACAATGTACTAATTTTCCTCAATGGCTCTAGATAGGACTTTGTACAATTTGAATTGCTACTTAAATGCTTTTTCAGGGCCACTGGTATGGTACCAAATGCCCTCAAATCCACTATTATCATGACTAGATGCTCAGGACTGGAACAAGGCACTGCCATGAATCTATTTGACTATGTCTGCATAAATATCAGCAATGGTCTCATATATTTGGGATATCATATAAAACCAAATGATTATAAAATCAAAGACTGGAACTGGATCATTGCTAAAATTGAACGCATGATCAATGTTTGGTATAACCGATGGTTATCCAGGGCTGGCCGATTGGTCCTCATAAATTCTGTGCTAGAAGCTATCCCGGTCTATTGGATGACCCTGGCATGGATACCTATTGGTATTACTAACAGAATCAAATGTATATGAAGAAAATTTGTATGGCGCAACCAGGGAAAGGACTCTACTTTTGCTTGGATTTCCTGGGACCGCATCAACATACCTAAACAATGGGGTGGTTGGGGGATCAAAGATCTCCATCATTTTTCGAGGGCTCTCGTTGCCAAAATGTGCTGGCACTTAATCACTAGACAGAGCCTCTGGAAGGAGGTAATTTTGAAAAATATATTGTGTCGTGGAATACTCTCGAATGGATCAGAGATAGAATCGGACAGTCAACTGGTGCATCCATAATCTGGAAGGTGATCACAAAAGTGGCTCACATCATCCAAAAGGGTTTATCATGGAAAATTGGAACTGGAACATCTGTCTGAATTGGCTCTGATTCTTGGTCTGGGAGCAGTGAATTTTAAATATTACCTCATTTCATTCTTGAGCACCTAGCTCGTAGGAACATATACTACCTTGCATAGATTGCGGACCATGATCATACCACTTGGCGGGGTCAGGCCTGGTTTTAGGTAGAATATCTCGAGATCCCACAGGAGGGCACACATATTTGGCAGACTTACATTTGAGCACTTAATGCATCAAACATCTGTATCACTGATCAGGAGGAAAATTTCATATGGGCCTGCTCACCTGATGGGAAATATGCACCTAAACTTAGATACCTGGCTCTTATCCAGACTAAAGAACCCCCACTAAAAGTTTGGTGGTGGCGCAATGTTTGGAAATTGAAGGCCCCGCACAAGCACAGAGCCTTATTCTAGTGCATTCTAAATCACTGCTTTCCCACCATGGATTTCCTCCACAGACGAGCTTTTCATGGACCATCACAATGTTGCTATTATCTCTCAAATTGCGAGGATACTACCCACCTATTTCTACAGTGCAACATTATCAGGGGTATCTGGGCTCGGGTCATTTTTTATTTAGGCTGTCGACATCTCTGGCAGGGTGACACATTAATTGACTCATGGAAAAATTGGTGGCAGCTATATGCATACTGCCCGAGGATGCACAATCTCCCCCTGATTTTGGCTTGGGAGATCTGGATTGGCCAAAACAAGTTGATCTTCAATGGGATACCAATTGATTGTGACGGAATATATGCTACTACTATTGCTACATTCCAAATCCTACCTGTGGATCGATAAAACATTCACCCCACAATCGGGACACCTGATAGCATTGATCATAGTCGACCTTGGGCCTACTTTGATGGTGCATCCAACACACAGGGATGTGGAGGGGGCGCCACTCTCCATTTAAATTATCACCACCACTACAAAATCAGAATGGGATTGGGACCTGGCACAAACAACTATGTTGAACTACAATGCCTTAGACTCCTTCTGACTTTTGCTCGGGAAATTCACTGTAATTCCATACATATTTTTGGGGACTCACAACTTGTGATCAATTGGTTCAATAATCTTGCTCACTGTCACTCGCACACACTACTGTAAGAGGTTCATCAACTCATAATCATATTTGACTCCATCTCTGTGGTACACATTTATAGGTCTCAAAACAAAGTGGCTGACCAGTTATCCAAAGAATCTACAGAGCTGAATTGGTGCACCTGGCACTTTACTGAACAGAGTGGAGAACAGGTTTACATATTTTTCCATCGGCCTTTTATGGATGAGGCACCTGCATTTTGGGCTGTATAGATGCATAGTTGTTGGGAGGATTTTGTTTCTATCTCCCTTGATCACCTATCGGCATGTATATTTATACTTTATATATATTGTCTTTATTTCCAGTAATTTATGCACCGAACTTACATTGTAAATATTGGCAACATTCTGATCTGTTTTTGGGACTGTTTTTTGCCTACATGAAGGCAAGTGTGGAAGATTAATGTGAAAATTCATGGACTGCTTAGTATTAATACACTACCAGCATATGTAACATGTAACCTATCTTAATGAAAAGTTACGAATTTTTTCTTTGTGAAAAAACTAAATCGAAGAATTATAATATTGTTGTTAAGTCTCATTGAATTTAGGATTCGTTTGAATGTCAAATTTGAATTGAGAAATTGGATTTGTAACAACTTGGTCAAAACACATCCCAAATTAATTTTAATAGTGGTTGACTTCCTAGATCCATGATTCTTCAATCAATATTTTCAAATCTTGTGTGAAAAATCAAATCTTCACTCATATCCACCAATAAACTACCTCCTTTATCTTCAAACTAATAAAATCATAATTTGAGATGGTAAACAAATAAATTGTAGCTACCCAAATTAAATCAGAATATATGACATTATAGGAGAATGGATTTATAACACAAAAAATTCATTATCCATATTTAGACCATATAACTTATATTTGGATATCTTTTCCATCGTCAATGGTAGTTGAATATTTATTTCCATGGATTCGTACAATTGTCATGCAAAGTCACAAAACTGTATGTGGAGTAGCAGCATGGAATAATGATAAGTGGCAATTGGTTCTGCAACAATCGATAGATTGACCCCTTTTTTTCAAAAATAAATGGAAAGTATGTTATTTCTCTAATATTTAATATTAATTCACATTAATTATTAAGGAAATGAAACATAGAACACTTTGGATGTAAATCTCACACATATGCATTAAAACGAACTAAGACGAACTCATAGGTAAGCAAAAAGGGATTAAAAATAGGAAAAACAAAATGTAAAAAGATGGCATTTTTGCGGCCTAACAATTACTACTACAAATAGAATGAACTATAGTGATAAGAATTTTCTAGTAAATACTCTTGGATAATTTTTATTTTTTCTTAGAATAGTTTAAACTTTTAGAATCTTCTCTTTTACTTTGTGTTGGTTTCATCATTGGGTAAATATGTGTATTATGTCTCATTTATAGATGACTTATTTAGTAATACATGGATTCACTTCCTCAAGAAGAAATATACAGTCTTTGAAAAAATCAAATAGTTTAATGCTCTTGTGGAAAATCAAACAGAGAATAAAATTAAGGTGTTGATAGATAGTGGTGGAGAATTTTGTGGAAATGAATTCAAAGAATTTTGTAAGTGTGGTATAGCAAGGCAGAAGACTATTCCATACACACCTCAGTGGAATGGAGATGAAAAAAGGATGAAAAATACATTGATGGTTAAAGCAAGGAGCATGCTTAGTGGTGTCAGGTTAGGATAGGAATTTTGGGTAGAGGTAGTATGTTACCTAGAATATAAGTAACCCTGATTAGTGTTAGATGACAACAATCCACATGAAATATCAACTAGTAAGAAATCATCTCTTAAACATATTAGGATATTTGGTTGTGATACTTATATACACATTATAAAGAAGAATAGGAGCAAGTAGGATATGAAAGTTGAAAGTTGTATATTTACAAGATACAAAGATGGTATGAAATTTTATAAGCTTTGCAACCCAAAAACTAAGAAATATATATATATGTGGTATTTATGTAAATAAAATATTTTTTCAAACAGGAAGTCCTACCAAGGGAGAAAGAATATATGTGTGTGTGTGTGTGGTATTTATGTAAATAAAATATTTTTTCAAACAGGAAGTCCTACCAAGGGAGAAAGAACCAGAAAATATATAGTTTTAATTGACAGATGATGAATAGACTCTATGGAAGAACGGAAATTAAAAAAAATAAAGGAGTCACAAACTCATGCATTAAGGAGAATGGTTAGGTAAATAAGGAAACCAAAAAAGTATACTCCACCTGATTTCTGTTCCAGTTTTTCTTTTTAATTATTGATGATGATCCTAGAATTTTTAGGGAGGTAGAGGATTCAAAGGATGGCAAACTTTGGAAAAAAAGCATGCTTGAATAAATGGCATCCTTGGAAAAGAATGAAGTTTGGAATCCAGTGGAGTTATTAACTAGGAGAAATCTCATTGGTATCAAATGGGTATTTAAGAAGAAATTGAATGCAAAAGGTAGAGCAGAGAAATATAAAGCTTGGTTAGTAGCAAAAGGTTATTCCCAAGCAAAGGGAATTGAATTTGGTGAGATTTTTTCTCCAATGGCCAATTTAACGTATATTAGATTTTTTTTTTTTTTTTTTTTTTTTTTTGAAATAGAATGGATTGATGTGAAGACAACATTCCTACATGGTAATATGGAAGAAAAACTATCCATGAACTAGTTATAATTTTTTTACATTAAAGGAAAGAAAGAGTTAGTATGCAGGCTGAAAATTCTCTACATGGGTTAAAGCAATCACCAAGGATGTGGTATCAAAAATTTGATACTTATATATAGGTACTTGGCTTCACAAGGAGTGAAGAAGATCATTGTGAGTATTTAAAATGAGTTGGTGATCATATTATTTATTTGGTTTTGTATGTGGATGGTATGTTGTTGATTGGAAATTATAGGGAAATCATCTAGGAATGAAAAACTTAGTTTTCCTCTAAATTTGACATAAAGGATATCAATACTACAAATTTCATTTTAGGCATGTAAATTAGAAGATATTGGGGAAAGAGGAAACTATGGTTAAATCGAAGGAAATATCAATACAATTTTGCATAGTTTTAATATATAGGAATATAAACCAATAAAGGTCCTTATTCCTGCAAGAGTAAAGTTGTCTATAGAATGGTTTCTTAAGACATAAGAAGAGGAACATAACATGTCCCATTTTCCATATGCTACTTTGGTTGGAATTTTGAAATATTCAATGGTCAGTATTATACCAAACATTGCATATGGTGTGGGTCAGAGTGTTAAGAAAGTATATGTCAAAATAGGGAAGGAGCATTGGACAACAATAAATAGAGTTTTTAGGTATTTTTGTGGCACTACTTGTTATGTATTGTGATACCAAGGAAGAGTAGGTTGGATAGAGTGTTTTAGATACATGGATTTTTTAGTGCAAAGTGGGCTACAGATCTGGATTGTGGAATATCTACAAGTGGGTATGTGTTTAACCTATTTGGAGGAGGAATCAGTTGGATGAGAAAGAGACAATTTCTAGTCACATTAATATGAATACATGGAAATAATTCATGCAAACATGGAATCAATATGGTTTCAAATATTATGTTTAGCTATTGGTTTAGTACAATGAGCTATGAAGATAGATTGTGACACTTAGAGTGAAATTTTCCTAGCGAGGAACCCAATGTATCATTCTAGTACAAAGCATATTTATGTTTAATATCAATTTGTGAGAGATATGGTTGAAGAAAAGAAGGCGTTGGTGAAGGTGGACACTTTGAATAATGTTTCAAATCCATTAAAAAAATCTATGATCACTGAGAATTTCTATTGGCATAAAGAAACAATGGGAATTATTACCTTGGATTGTTCATCATGTACTCCTATGACCCATTGTGTAAAAAGAAAACAAGTGAGAGAATTTTGATTATGAGCTATATTCTCCACACGAATTTTAATATTGTTTATGTGTTTGTGGTAGTTTTTGGCACACGGTTTTCTCCTTTAGCATATTTTTGGTGCATGGTGTTTTTTCCCATGGTTTTGTGGTTTTGGTTAAGAAACTACAATTATATTCTAATCCATGGTAAATGGATTTGAAACTTATGAATGTCATGATATATATATATATATATATATATATATATATATATATATATATATATATACTATAAAGAGAATATATTAAAAAATATTTCTAGTTTTCTCAATTTTGAGTTTTCGGGATAAAATCTATGTGTTAATGTGTGTGTTTTAAATTGCATATTTTCTATTTTATTAAGAATATGTTTGTATTAATCAAATGTATAAGATAATAACCTATATATTCATGCCATTTGGTTATGAAATACACCAACTACATTCATGAGATTAATGAATGATATATTGTGCCCTTTTCAAGATTTATTTGTTATTTTTCATTTGAATGATGTATTGGTATACAATACTAATTAGAAGGACAACATATCACATTTGTGTTGAGATTCAACAAGATGATGAGCTTAGTGAAAATCAATCACCTTCACTAAGTGGGCCCGCAGGCTATTTTTAGGTGTAAGTCTATTTTTAGACATGGTGATCATATTTCAGAAGTTGCAGGATGCTATTTGTGGATGGTTGGTCAAGTTGGAAAAATAGATGAAATTATATTTTTAGAATATTGGGCGAAGTCTATTTATAGATCGTCGATCTAAAAATAGATGTGTCGATTATTATTAACCCTTAATAATAATCAGACTCTAAATATCAACTTATTCTCTTGGAGCACTTTATTTCAGTATACAGATTTGGAAAATCAGTGGGCTGAAGGAATTATGCAATTCCTAGGGTTTACTAGTGGTTCATGCATGGAGGACTCAGTTAGAACTGAAGTGGAAAATTTATGATAGAGTTGTAAGAGTAGTTCATGGAGTTGTTATTCAGTTTAACTCAGTTAATGGAGTTAAACTCAGTTGAGCTAGTTATATCTAGTCTAACTGAATGATACACTAGTGAGAGTGGAGTGAATTAATTAGTTAATTAATTCACAAATAATAACTCACTAATCAACTGAACAAATACAGCAGTTAACTACAGTGCATGTCAGTTCCAGTGGAGACCCAGTGGAGAGGTAGGTGAAAGGGTGAGATGGAATATCTGTTTTGACTATAGTGATGCATTGATTGCATCACACACACATTTGAGTTTCCAATGAGGATTGTGCAGTTAAGGCAAGGCCAATTCGAATTCATTCAGGGGTATTCTTCAGCAGGGATTGCGCAGTGGAGGTAGGCTATCAAGTGGCAAGAAATCAGTGCATGGATTTGCAGATTTCTTCATGTTAGTGTGTCACGATTGATTGTACTGAGAGCTTGATGTACTAAGATTTGTATGAGATTGTTACATGATCTCCATGATACATAATATATGATAGTTGGGGTTTTTAGCTTCAGGCTTTCCCGTTAAACAACTATGTTATGTGCGATTCTTTTTATTGCTTCATGTGTTTGCAATTGAGTTTAAATTTGCGCAAAAGGTTAACAGTGGAAGGATTATGTATTTAGAAAGAAGATAAATATTGTTAGATCAAGAGAATCTGGATATATACATGAATATGTTATATAATTTCTACAATTTGATGCAGGTGTTAGAGACATTAAAGAAGCACAAGTTTGTAGAAAATCTCAAAAAATTTGAGTTTGCACAATAGTCTTTAGTATATTTAAGATATGTGATTAGTGGAAGAGAGTTGAAGATATATCTTCCCTAGATGGAGGCCATCATGAAGTGGCTAGAACATACCAATGTTTCTAAGGTTAGAAGTTTCATTGGGATAACACAATACTTGAGAAAATTTAGAGCCTTTTTTTTAGTAGTAGCAACACCACTCCATACTATAACATCGAGTTAAAGAAGAAGGAAATCATTCAAGAACCAATTCTTGCATTACTGAACTTGTAACAACCCTTTGAAGTGAAGACAGATGCGAGTGGGTATGTTATGGGAGAAGAGTTGATGCAAGGAGTAAGGCTTGTATGCTACCATTATAAAGTATTTCATGGGGAAATTATCAACTACCCTACCTATGACAAGGATTTATATGCCTCGGTACGCGCTATCAAAAAGTGGAAACAATATTTGATGGGAATGGAGACAGTAACCCACATAGATAACCATCCATTAGAGTATGTACATGCCCATAGTAAGTTATTACATATTAGGCTTTACAAGTGGATGATATTTCTACAACTTTATTTAGTGATCTAGAATAAGAAGGGTAGCACAAACAAGTTGGTCAACATGCTTTCAAGGCCACCCACTTCAAATATCATATCTTTGAGAACTTTGATACACATGGATACTTTTACCCATGATGCATATAGATAGGCATATATAGAGAACAAGGACTTCAAGGAGGTGTTTCAGTAGCTGTAGAGCCAAATTCATGCATACAATGGAGATATTACAATTGACTATCATATCCAAAATGGGTTACTCTACAGGCTAGACAAGTTCTGTATTCCTAAAGGTGATTGACTAAAGCTAATCAAAGAGGAAAACTTACACAAATGTGTGTATCAGTGAAAAATAATAATAATAATAATAAAAGAATATGTAACTAGGTTAATAAGGGGAAGTAGGCTTTGTTGTACCAGTAAGCCTAGTAACATGAAAAAAGGTCTACATGATCCCTTACCTATACCCACTCATCCTTGGGAAATCATTTCCATGGATTTTGTGGGTGGTTTACTAGCAACCAAGAAGGGACATGATTACATGTTCATGGTAGTTGACAAGTTCATTAAGATCTTCATTCTCGTGCCTTGTAAAAATACCATCAACGAGAAATAATAACCAAACTTATACTTTGGAATCCCAAGGAGCATAATTTCAAATAGGGACACAAGATTTTCTAGTGTAATGTGGAATACATTTTGGGATAATATGGATACGAGGTTTAAGAGGTATACAAAATTCTATTCATAGACATAGGGAAAACATAAGTAGTCAACAGGACTTTGGCGCAACTTTTTTAGTAGTCACAATCAAAGCATCTGAAGACTTAGGATAAAAATATGGTATATATACAAAACTATTATAGCAAGGAAATAAATAATTCTATGGGTAATCCCCAATTTGAAACTTGATTTAAATATTTTACACCTTCACCCTTATATATTGCATATGGGCAACAAGGAGGACAGAGGGAGGACCTTCTACAAGATACTTTAAGGGCGGAAAAAATTGTTGGGAAGATCAAGAAGATCTATATATAGCTATATAATATGTTGCATAAGTTATTGGAAAAATACAAGGTTAGGCATGATCAACACAAAATAGATAAAACATTAAGAGTGGGAGAGAGAATGTGGTTATAGTTGAACAAGGAGAGATTACATGATCCTAGTAAGAAAATCAAGCCTTTTTGATATGTTCCTTGTAAGATATTGGGAAATGTGGAAGAAAACAAATATAGACTTAGTAACCCTATACATGTTCATTTACTCAGTATTGAATGTGAAAAATATGAAATTCTATGAGTCGTCAATGGTAAATCAAGATGAGGATAAGTTACTACATTTGGTATAGAATTTAACACGAAATGATCAAGCATAGTTGACAAAGGATAGAATTTTATAGAATAGTTCCATAACTACAAGATAGGGGCAGCGTGACCTTTTGCAGATTGGTTTGAATGGACAACTTCCATGCAATGTTAAATGGTACTTGAGGGAGAAGGTAAATGGAAAATTTCCTCACCTCATTCAATAAAATATTTTGGGAACCAAAAGCATCCTAAAATGGGGAGATATGATCAAGATTGGATCCTTATATTATTTTTCATCCATCTTGATTCTTTTAAAGTGGAAAAAATTAGAGGAATTAGCTCAGAGGACCATTTTTATCAATAGGTTCCAGTTCAGTGAATTGAGGTTTAAAACGTTTCGGAGGTAGTTTTAGGAATTTCATGAAGTTTTTTGGGGTCCAAAATTTCTCCTTTGTGCTAGACCCCCTAACATTGTTATACACTAAGATACCTTTCCAATGGTGTAACAACAACTTCAAATGGAGTTTGCAAGAAAAATTTATGTCACCTTGAATTTGACCTTCCTATTTTTTCCACCATGATTTGAGAGGATGTCATGTCATCCCCTTTACTCATGAGAAAGGGTTTAGCCACATGACCATGATGAATGAAAAATTAGAATATTCAGCTTGTAACTCATATTAAGGGTTAAATGGGCCAAATTTAACTCTTAGTTGGCTATCAAGTTGTGTTATAACTGACCAGTAGGAGGAAAATGGGTTTGATTATATTCTAGTACTTCTTTTTCCATAAGAGTGGGTAGACAAAGGGAAAAAATTGATGAGCATAGTATTCTGTATATGATAATGGGTGGGGAGAGGAAAAATTTGAGAGTGTTTATGTTCTACAATAGCCCACAGGCCACAGATATCACTCCTTTGTATTTTCACCATTTTCGTGAAGATAAAGAGAGAGCATACCAAGCACACCTTCTAGTTGGGTTTTCTCTAGAAAGGGTTTCCCATGACATATCTTGTGTTATCGTGATTTTGTGAGTGATTTTTGTACTTTTTCTTTATTTTCCATGTTTTATGTAGTGCATGCATAAGCATAAAAAAATTTAATAAATTCAGAAATTATAAGGAGAATTAACCCTCATAGTATAGATTTCAAAATTTCGGGAAGTCTTTATCAAATCTATTGTGATGAACTATATAATGGAACATTCATTATAGTTTATAGATCATCCTGGCAACAATTTCCCAAATTTGATTTCCTTATCATGTGTTTTCCTACATCATTGCAAAGAGAATCACCTAAACATTTGGGATCTCCCTAGAAATGGTGCTAAAAATCATAGGTCGACTAAATTCTTTACTAATAAGTGCAAGGAAGTTTGGCTTAAATGTACATGTACATTTAATATGTAAAACCATGGATCTATGAGTTTATGAGATGTCATATATTATATGTGTAGAATTTTGGAATTGCCTTTGTATCTTAATTTTATGATAGCCTCGAGAGCTAGCTCAGTTGGTCAAGGTCTCGTCGTTAAATCACCTCTACTATCAAGAGGTCACAAATTCAATTCTGTCAACACTCTCGGGGTCAAGGTCTGTGATTGTACTGTTAGGAAGTGATCCTTCGAGTAGATATGTCTGATAAAAATATTCCATGTATGTAGCAGTCACTAATCTCGAGAGGCTATGAATCACATAATAATAATAATAGTAGTAAATAATAATAATAATAAACCAAAAAAAAAAAAAACTAACTTACTTACTTTTATGGTTCTATTAAATTGAAAAATAATAGCTACACTTTGCATAATATAAATTAAAAAGGTAACCACACATTTGCATAATGAAAATGAAAATATTATTGAAATCTACATAACTTTCAATTGATGAATCAATGTTAATTGGGAACTATAAAAGCCAATCTTTAATCTTATGAATTCTAAATTTGAAACTTAGATATGGAAGTGAATATAAATATGAGTAATGTGTTATGAATTAATTAATTATATATATATATATATATATGATAATTGTATTAGTGATTAGTATTTAGTAATTAGGGTTGAAGAGGCATGTCTAAATGGGACACGACCTTCCATGAAGAGGCACATGCCTAATATATAAGCATCCCCCTTGCTCTCAATTTTAACATCATTCTCGTTCATACTTTTTAAAATATATTCTTGTATCTCAATGGATATCTTTATATTCCAATTCTTTTGGAGTATTTAACTTTAAGAACAAACTTTGTTCATTCCAATTGGTATTAGAGTTGTTCGATCCTTTGGCTGCTCTGCTGCACAAATCCATTCAGATCTTATCCTTGGCCGTTGAAAGTTTTATTAAAAAAAAAATTCAAAATTACCTGGCTCTAGTCCTTGTCGATTCCTCCCAGCCTACGCCATCGCTAGACAAAGTTTCCTATGTCGGTCGTTGTTCTCAACATAATGGTAGCCACTGACTGTATTCACCTCTCCTCGCTACTCTCATAGCACACAACCACCAAGAGTTTGAACCATTGCAGCACGCACCCATTGTAGCCAACAGGTTGTCCTGCCATCATATGCAATCGCACACTGTATTAAAACTTCTCGACTGCAACACTGTGCCAACTTCCGAAGGCTTACCGCATAGCTTCATCCTATTTTTTACCATAGTTGCCACAAATATCACCATCATTGGGCTTCTTAGCATTGTCGCTTAGTGCTCCTGTCCTTCAACTTCTGTAGTTGTACGCATCCCACATCTACACATTCGCACACCTTGTAACCCCACAGTTCTATCACTGTCATTGCTCGCCCTAGTCACCATTCTGTACGCCCCTCACTATTTTCTCCGTACGATCCTTGGAATCTGTACAACACTGCAGTCCATATATTTTTCTGAAAGTTTTACCATCAAAAAATCGTGAGTGTCTTCACATATTGCCAGTATCGAAACTTTTTGAAGAATCACGACCTTTCATGGTGGCATGTCACCGCACAACTAAGTATCCGTGAAGAATTAAATAGAAAAGAGAAGAAAAAATTATTAATTCACATTGAATATTAACTATTCAAACTCAATTGAAGGATATATGAGAATTTATACTAAATAAATAAATTATTCTCTAAGTCTCACTCACTAATTAAATTATTATATTCCTTTGGTCATAAAGAGGTATTTTTTATATTATTAAGGAAGAACATTTTTAAAACCCTAAATTTCATCCCAAAGAAGAAAAATGGAGCCTAATATGGAAATGAAGGTCGGAAGATTCCTAGAAACGTCACGTAATTATGTTTCAGTGCTATTTATAATTAAAGGGTATATTGTGGGAAAAGATGTCACTATTTTTATCTCACCTGCCAAAGATAAAGATTATATAACACATAAAATCGCAAACTAGCTAGTGATTCTGGAGTCAAATATAATCGAAAAATTAAACTGTTTTGGAAACAAAAAATATGATATAACCAATTTATAGTTAAACATTAAGGATTATACATTTATATCGCAATTCTCAGTTCAAACCCTATGGAGCAATCAAGGTAACATTATTTTGGGTTCACCTTGGATGGAAACTCTAGGATCCTTCATCTTAAATGCGAAAAAGAAGTTTTTAACATTTTCTACAGGTTGAAGAAAATAACACTTGAGGATGTTACACTAAAGCCAAATTCAGTAACACTAGAAGATATACAATATATCTCAAAAATAATTTTTCAAGAAGGTAAAAAAGTACTACAAAATATGCAAAGAGAAATTGTCAAAATCACCGTTGACAAAAATGAAGAAGTCACTCGCCTCAAGGACCACAATGAGAAATTATTGACGCAAATTAAGAAACTAAAAGAAGACAAGAAATTTGTGAAAAACAAACTAGAATAAATCAACATGAAAGATATATCGAAGTCTTCATACATAACCATACAAGTTGAAGAAAAAGAAACAAATATTGATTCTGTCAATATCACAACACAAGAAAATGACAAACTACTTCAAGTAAAGATGTACTTAGAAGTTATAGTTCCAGCAACAAAATATTCGAGTGAAGATCCAGAAATTAACCATGCAATTACGATAGCTAAAGGAAATGAGGTACTTCAAATAAATCAAGAAAAAGAGACAAACAAGATAAGGGAAAATCAAATCACTATAATTCCTTATTGACATTTGACTCATGAGAGTAGACAACTCAATCAAGCTAGGTATCTGTACCATTCAAAACAGGAACAACAAACCGATGTTTTGAAGAATATTGAAGTAACCTCAATCGTTCCTATGGTGATAGTTCGTTACAAAATTCCAGTGACCATAATATTCCACAGAAGATTAATCTAGGATGGTTAGATCCATGTTCAGTCTTATCATTTTTCTTATCAATGAGAGGATCATATCATCTAGTATCAAAGAAGATGATAGTTCCGAGACGAGAAGACATTCGAAACCGAAAAAGAGATCAAGCCTTTTTCATCAACAAGCTTTGAGGACAAATATTTTTTGAGGAGGAAGGGAATGTTATGAATAAAATATATATATAAATAATATAAATAATAATAATAATGATAATTGTATTAGTGATTAGTAATTAGTAATTAGGGTTGAAGAGGCATGTCTAAATGGGGCATGAACTTCCATGAAGAGGAACCAACCTAGTATATAAGCAAGCCCCTCTCTCAATTCTAACATCATTCCCATTCATACTTTTTAATATATTTTCTTGTATATCAATGGAGATCTTTATATTCAAAGTCTTTTAGAGTATTTAAATTGAAGAATCAAATTTTTTCATTCCATAATGGAATTATACACAATGATTCCAAATATTGTATTTAACACACATGACAAAAACAAAAAAACTATATAATATAGTACTTTCATGTTTGTAGAGTGGGTCATATCCCTATGGAAAAAAGTGCTAGATTGAACTCATTGAAACTTAAATTAACTCAAATTGCTAAGAAAAAGATAACATTACAAATACCAAACAAGTTTTTTTTATTATCTTCCTCTCTCTTCTCCTAGAGTTACAGGTAAATGTATTTTCTATACTTTCATATCATTAACAAATTAATGAAGACATTAGTATGAATATGCTTGAAAAAAAATGATTCTCAAACCATTAAAAATATTGTGCACAAATATAAGGAAAATAATAAAATTGCGATATACACAAAGAAAAAGGTGGATTTAGTTCTTGTGTTGATGACAATGTGATTATAACTAGATATATGTTATATAGCATATGTAGCAAATGTATGGTTATATTCTTTTGTCTTAATTGATTGATAGAAGGTCCCTTCATGTGGCTTATAACAACTAAATTTGGAGTGTTTTGACTTGTTGTGATGGTCTATAACATTGTGGATTATGTGGTGATAGTTATATAGCAACAATCATATGGAATACAAATCCATGGAAATTTTCATATAACAGTGAACATATATCAATAGGAATGATCCTATAACAGTGATCTTATGGAACATGGATGCATAACAACAATATCATAGAAATGATTTGCAACATATCTAACTTGATTAATTAGTCAAAATGGATAAATATATGGAACTTTATCATTTATCTAAGATTTAATCATAAATCAAAGGAAGCTTAAAGTTTATAACCCAAATTACCTTGCTCCCCAATTCCTAAATTTTGTTATCATAAAAGGTATCAAAAAGGTACTCAAGGTAAATAAATATGATGATATACCATAAAAAGGATGATTAAAAGATGGAAAAAATAGAGTTCATCACCATTCACATAAATTATCCTTTTGAGTCTCTTATCTCTTAAATTCCCCTTAAAAGCTTCTAGATCATTGAACATAATGGGAAGAGCTAATCCTAGCCATTTGTGGCAAGAAAATATTTCATCCTAAAATATTTATATTTGCATGAAAATGTATAAACCATTAATCTTAATTCATAAGCACAATCCTAGCCATTCATAGCAAAAAAATCCTTCCTCATTGGCTTGATAAGATTCTTGCATATTAAGTGCAATAGTTCATCTCTTCCATTGATATCCATGAGTGCATTCATTGATTTCTTCTAAAGGTATTTATGTACTCAACATTTAGTTATTTCTCATGGTGATATTTTAGAAATAAAAGATTATTTGGTGGGTTTATTCAAATTAGGATGAAACATAACATGCCGAATTATGTGCTAGAGTCAAATCATGAACCTCTTGAATTCATATAAACCCACTTGTATAACCTACTCATAGGATGCTTCTAGCATTTATCCCCAGTTTTCATTGAGGTTTTTTTATCTAACAATTGGCATGCAATGCAAACTCCATTTGAACGTTCATATTTCTATCCAACAGAACCCATTATTGTAACACGACACTTTGATAACATATTGTAACATATCCACCTATCAATCCCATCTGTGGAATGAGTAGACATGAACAATGATCTCAAATTATTTCCCTAATAGGTAAGTTTTCCCATATTAATAGTGAAGAGAGCTTCACTAGAAGGACTAGAATGAAAAAAAATGCATTCATAGTACAAATTAAAAGAATGTAGTGAAATAAACTAGCATGGATTCTTAGAATTTCATGGAAGCCAAATACTTATGAACATAATAAAAATTAATCACACAACATGCATAATACGTGAATTTTATATAAAAAAGAATAACAACAATTTGACACATTCATAAAGTATAAAAGGAGAATTATATTTAATATAAATTTGGTCTAAGAAAATAATTGTGTAAGGAAAAATTTCCACCTAATTGTAGGCATCCAGTGTAAATACCACCCCCAAGCATGATTATGAGGCCACCAAGGTGAAGGATCCACGATACAAGTTTCTATCTCTCTTAGCCTAACCTATCTACTCTCATGCTTAACCAATCTACTTACCATATGGCATTGTAGGCGTCCCAATCAACCCATAAAAACAAATAAACTCTCTTCCACCATCCAACACAACAAAAACGAGGCCTTATCTTTCCTTTTTCGATAGTCCTTGAAAGATATTCTTGCCTTTAGTGCTCTTCAATGTGGATAAAAAGAACCTAATTTTATGTATGCTTTCAAAGAATTTCCTACAAGAACAACACTTAGATCTAAAGCATCCCAAAGAGTAGAAAATGAATAGCGAGAGATGAAAATTTATCTTTTATAGCATATATTCTCACTTACAACAAACTATATTCCATCCCAAATCTACAATTTTCCTCTTCTTGATGTTTATTTTGGTTAATTTTCCAAATAGGTGAGCTTTGACAGGGAAAAATACCTCAAGTGTCAAGAGAAGGAGTTCAACCCAAAAAATAGCCCATCATATTCTTTTATGTTTGGCATAGAAAAATCCTCCAAATCTATGGATTGAAAACCTTTCGTTCAATTTTAGCCTTATTGCATTTCCTTTTTACCATTTTCATTGATATTTACATAAATAAATAAATAACTCAACTATTTAATAATACTTAAAACCAATACAAAGCCGTGAGAATTGACTAGCAAGCCAAAAAAATAACTATCACTTTTGTTGGGAAAAATACTGAGAGGGGGGGTGAATCAGTATTTAGGGCATACTCAAATATTTTTACTTTTCTTTACTTCAAAACCCATACGCTACTTTGATGAAGCCAACTAGCGTATACACGCGGATCTCCTTCATTAAACTCGCGTATACACAGAGATATTATTATGCAATTAAATCTTTACTTAGATCTATGCAACATTCATTCTTCTGATGTTTAGTTAACAGTAAACATGTGCAGTAACAATAGAATAAATCATCACACATAAGCATCACACATGAACACCAGGATTTTAGGTGGAAACCCAAGTCGGGAGAAAACCACTGCTGTCGTTGTCTCAGCCTTCAATATTTTATTATAGAGAAAACATCTTACAACAATGTGCTGGCGCAGACTCCTACCAGCACGCAGGCACCCACCTGCGCTCGTTTACCAGCCTCTCCTGGAAGGGAGCACCGACCCCCTGCTCTCGTTTACCAGCCTCTCCTGGAAGGGAGCTACGACCCCCTGCTCTCGTTTACCAGCCTCACCTGGAAGGGAGCTACGACCCCCTGCTCTCGTTTACCAGCCTCACCTGGAAGGGAGCTTCAACCCCCTGACTGAAGGCTACAACCCTCAGCACCTCTATGGACCACGTTTCATCAATTTTCACACTGGACCCACTCCATACATTTAAGCTCAATCATACATCAAACTGATACATATAACTCACTTACAGATATCAGTAAACCATCAGAACAGATCAGACATTTCTTACCACAGACTTCAGCAAACCCTAGTTTTGCATACGCGCTTTCCTTTCACTGATCCTGCGTATATACGCGCCTTCGACCATAGAAACCCACGTATACTTCTGTACATATTATAGAACTAATTTCTCTGCCCATACGTGCTTTCTCTTCAGAAAACCCGCGTATATACGCGCTTCCTCTGTGGAAAACTAGCGTATGGTTCTTCAGACATTTAGGTCATTGCAATTCTTCATAACAGATACATCACACAGATTTTACCCTTTACTTCAGACAAATGTTCGCCTCATCTCAGATCTAAGCATTCCATAAACAAATCTAGCAAATACAAATATATTTCAAATCTAGATACCCTTCTTCATCATATTCTTCATTGGTGCATCATGCATTCAGATCTATCATTCAACTGTAACCCTTTCCGTTCAAATATACTTCAGAGAGAAGTATTCATTCAAGCTCAGACATCTTGCACTCACACTCATAATTTGCACAATGAATTTCTTCTCTTTATATAGGTTTACCCTTTTTCAATACCATGAGCCAAAACTACATTACTTCCGATGGTATTCCTGGACGGGGTCACATAGACGAATCATTACTCAATACAATGGGTCAATACCATGGTGGTTACCCCTGGTTTTGTACTTTATGAGCGATTTTTCCCATACGCGACTTGGCATGTTATTTCCCGCGTGCATACGCTACTTTGTCTAGACAAATCCGCGTATGCCTTGAGACATACTCTTTTCATCATGTTCTAGCACATACTGGCATTCCTTCCATCATTACCTTCTGTACTCATTGTATATACATCAGATTTACATCATTTAGCAAGTTCATCAAGACACAATTCATCTTCATCAAGTAGGTTGCCATCATCTTTATCAAGTGGGTTTCCATCAAGGACAACACTCAGCATCATATTGCCAACAACTTTATGTTTTAGAAATCTAATAATTAGTTCTATGGAAATTTTCCAAATGAAATAATATATATTTCAATAAAATAATGATTCTTAACTTAAATCAGAGAACCTAACTTCAAATAATGTAACTTGGATTTGATGAGGAAATAAATGATGATAATGCTGCATGATAATTTGAAATAAATAAATAATTTTCTCAGCAAACATTCACATTGTTAAGATTAGCTAAAAAAAATCCATAGCCCACCATAGATAAGAACAAATTTCTCTAGTAATCAAAATTTTTGTCCAATGATTGCCTTCTCAATATTAAGTAGAAATTCAAAAAATAAATAAATAAATAAATAAAAATACTTTGCAAAATAGTCGTATCAAAAAACCTTGCTAAAGCTCTTATTAATTTTTTTGCATAAATACAATTTGAAAATTGGTTGCAATAACCAATTTATGACCAAACCCTCAAATGAACAATGGGTTTGGTATTTAATTACCTCTTATATTTTTTTTCCCATTGTTCAAATAATTTTTAACATAAATCAACCAGAGGAAAAATATGTTACCTTTTGGGGCCTAAAAGTGGTAATTCCCTGTAACATCTTTAAATAAAATATTCCATTTTGAGATAGGTACATTGAATTTGTGTTTCCTTTTTAGTTTCATCAATTAAAATATTTTAAGGCATTCTTTTTACACATTATATATCCCTTGAAAAAAAAAATTATGTTCCATGAGTACTTCTTTAGGATTGCAACACTTGATTAGCTAGATGAAAATTTTTAGGTGGGCCAAGGGATGGGAATTGAATTTGCAATGGTCATTGGTATCTTCAATAAAATCCCAAATTTCAATACAAGGTAACCATCAATCCTCTATTTTCCTTTAAGTTTCATGAGATACCGTCTATTAACAACTAGGTCTTATTCAATCCCATATACTTCTTCTATACTTAGGATTTTGTTTTATTAAATTCATCTTTCTATCTTTTTTAATCTATTTAATGAATTATAGTTGTTCTTGAGTTTCCCCCTTGGGTTTATTTCCACAAAATATTTTCTCTATATTCATCCATCCATTATATTCATTCCCCTGTAAAACATGCTCTATGAAATTTACCATATGCAAATTTATAATACTTCACATAATTTTCTAACAATGCAATTTTTTTTTCCAAATCATACACACTTACATACTTTGATTGGGATTTATCCATATTTGGAGGGGTAATAACAAGTTTAGGTTGTAAGAGTTCTATCAATTTTTCCCTTTTTTCTCTTTAGTTGTGTAAATCATAGTGGTATCCAAATCAATTCTCTTTTTCCTTTGATATTTCTTCATAATTATATATTTTTCTTATTATAGGTGATCAATTCTAGATCTACTACATCATCCATAGAACAAGAATATTTCAATCATTCCATGATAAAATATTTTCCAAACAGATGGAAGTAGCTATCTCTTCCATCAAAATATACTCTCCTTTCCCATCACTCACTGAAGTTATACTCTATTTTGGTATTACCAAATATTCCATAGTTAAATCAGTCAAATTGTTAATGGGGGTTCCTTATTCAAGGTTTTTTTTATGTATGGAATACCTCGTATTGCTTACCTTTTTCTAGATTAGTGTTTTTAGTTTCTATGATTTCTTCGTGATTTTTATTCTTCACAACTCTTCTTTGTCTTTTTCTTGCTTTATCTTTCTTTCTAATTTTTACTCCTCATCCTTTTTTAGGGCTGCTACTACTTTTTTATCATTATTCTTCTTTCTCTAACCCTATTCTCTCTACTTTAATTTCTTTTATTTTCTCCTCCTCCTTGACATCCTTCTTTGGGGCTACTACCACCTTTTTATCATTCTCTTCTTTCTCTATCCTTAGTCACTCTAATTTAGTTACCTTGATTTTCTCCTCCCTGTCTTTCTTTTTCAATTGTTCAACTTCAAAAAGCTTCTTCTTTGCAATTTTAGCTTCCTGCTTTGCTTTCTCTTCAGAATTTGTACCTTATGTTGAATTTTAATATCTAGGATTTAGTATTTCTTGACATTCTTACCAAGAAGTAGTATTTAAAAAGGAAAATCATGATATCAATATTCATGGTCATAAGGAAAGGTAAAAACAACATAAGTATTTTGTTTTAAAACTCACAAACTCATGAGGATCATGTCTCTTGAGTTGACCTTGCAAGAACCAATACTCCAATATTTCATTCGTTTATGGTCTTTCTTGTTTGGAGTTAAACACACTCACACACATATATACCTACATCTATACATATACCTATGTGTGTGTGTACTTATATGTATGTGTGTGTATAGGTGTGTGTGGGTGTGTTGGGAATTATGGGTTTCGGAACTCTAAATGAGCCAAGACAATAAACAAATGCTATGTTGGAGCGTGGGTTCCCACAAGCTTAACTCAAGAGACATGATCCTGATGGATTCATGACCATATATGTGTATGTGTTAGGTCCCTATATTACTAGTGTAGTCCCTCATTGTTGTAGTGTAGCCCTCTTATTGTTATTGTTGTACCCTGTAGTCCCCATATTGTTATTATTATGCCCCATAAAACCTCACTATTGCTATTGTTGGCCCTTAGATTATTATTGTTAGGTCGGCTAGGATTATATTGTGACCCCATGGAATCCTATATATAGAAAGGAGGTTTTTTCATTTGAATTATCCAAGAATTGTTCATTTATGTAATGTAAAGGAGGTTTCCCCCTCGAAGTAGTTGATTTCTAAGGCGTTGATCTCTCTTTTCTTCTATTTTTGGAGTTGGTTTCATAACATTTGGTATCAGAGCTTTGGATTCTAGGGTTTCGTTGCTTCAAACAGGTCATCGTGAAATTTTCGCTATAACTTTTTTTCTATTGAGATTCAACAAGAAGATTCAGCACCCACACTAGTGCATTAAGCACCTACACTAGGGTGGGGCCTGCAGGGCTATTTTTGGGTGCATGTCTAATTTTATTATCCCTTAATTTAGATGGACATTAAACTATAATCTATTCTCAATGTGGAATTGAAATAGTTAACTGAAGTGGAAAAATCAGTTAGCTAGTGAATTTCGAGTTAGAGGTTGGTTGGTGGGACATGTAGAGTAATTCTAGTTGTAACAGAGTTTGCAGTGCAGTGGTGCATGAGTTGGTACAAGTTGTAAATCAGTTTAACTCAGTTAAGTGAGTTAAACTCAGTTGTGCTAGTTGTAACTGAAGATAAACTAGTGAGAAATATAGTGAATTAAATATTAATTAATTCACAATCAGTGATCTCACATGCAATTGAGGATTTACTATTATTAGTTGCATGCTTGTCAAATCCAGTGGAGACCCAATTGAGTTCTAGGTGAAAGGGAAGTTGACTATCAGTTGTGACATTATCCTCTTGCACACATGCAGGAAAAAATCCATTGGATGTGCCAATGATACTTTTGTAGTCAAGGCAGGAAGGAGTGCATCAATTTAGGGATTGCATTCAGTAGGGATTGCGCAGTAAAGGCACGCTGTCTGGAGGCAGTAAATTGGCCAAGGAACTTGCCAATTTTTGTATGACAATGTGAGACAATTAGATGATGTACTGAGCGTTCTTGTGAGAAGAGTTTTGTATGTAATTTTTTCATGATTCATGATATAATATACAATAGAAGATAGAGGGGCTTTTAGCTGTAAGCTTTCCCCAAGAATTATCTATTTTTTGTGTGATTGATCTTTCTTCATGTTCAAGTGATTAGCGATTGTGTTTTTTAATTCCGCAAAATATCTGTAGAAGTGATTCAGTATTTAACTTTAGTACATTGTTATATAGGGTGAATTAAGGATATACATACATACTATATAATTTTTACATGGTATTAGAGCACATGAAATTGCAGAAGTGAAGCAGGAGTTGAGTTTGTGACTAGATAGAATTTGAATTTGCAGAAATACTTTCTTGGTGCTACAGCTGATTCAAGATCGAAATGGATTTCAATGGCTTGAGGTTAGAGCATACACTCGAGGGTAGATCGAAATACATTTCTTGGAAGGACAGGATGGAGTCAGTACTCGAATACAATGGGTTGAAGGAATTCATTGAAAAAGATGTTCCTAAGCCCGATGCTGCAAATGTTGCAAATCTTGATGCATGGCAAAAGAAAGTGGCAAAGGCAAGGAGTATCATGTTGGAGGGAGTACAAGACCACATTATCTCAAGCCTCCATGTTAAATCCACACCATATGAAATATTTAAGGCTTTGACGGATATATTCCAAAGCAGCAGCGACCATAGGAAATTGGTGCTCAAAGATAAAATCAGGAAGATCAAAATCGAAAAGGGTGACACCTCAAAAAAAAATTCCAATGTCGAGATGAACTGGGGAGTGTGGGAATAACATTTTTTGATGATGATTTGGTGATTTTATCTCTCCTAGGACTTCCTAAGAGTTGGTACATTTATGAAGACTCTGTCAACGAATGGGGAAAATTGCTAGATTGGGAACGACTCTGGTCAGATTTTTTGTGGGAGGAGTTCAGATGGAACACCAGAGATGGCTCCTCATCAAAGAATGATGATGAAGAGGATTTTTCTTTGGTTTCCAAGGTGAATAAGGGGAAGGGGAAGAAATACCATTCTAAATACGAGTCTAAAGGAAAGAAGCAGGACATGTCCAAGATGAAGTGTTTTCATTGTCACGAACATGGGCATTTTGCTACTAACTGTCCACAAAAGAAGAAGAACAAGAAGGTTGTTGGATCTATAGCTGGTGAGGCCCCTACCTCGCAATTTGACCTTTACTTCTCCTTGATTGTATGCATGGTGTCAAGTGCATTGGTATCGGTGTGGTATTTGGATAGTGGCACTTCCTTTCACATGACGGGAGATAAGGAAATTTTCAGTGACTTGGAGGAGAAAAATATCAAGATGCATATTGAGATGGGTGACAACGAATGGTACAGTGCTATCATGAATGGTACCATTACCTTTCAGAGGGAGTCAGGTAAACCATTTCAATTAAAATATGTAATGCATGTACTAGGTCAGAAGAAAAATTTGGTCTCAATCGCAATGTTGGAGGACAGAGGCTATGACATTGTTTTTAGTGATGGAAAATCTTTCCTGCGACATAAAACAATGGGTCAAGCCAAGAGGATAGGGATTCAAGTTAATAATCTCTACAAGTTGGAGGTAGATGGCTACACTGCCATGATGGGCAAGGCAAAAAAAATGGTGAGTCGGGATGAGGGCGAATTATGGTACAGGCGATTGGGCCATATTCATCATGGAGCCTTGAAAGTCATGCAGCAAATATCTACTATAATTCCAATGGGAATACTTTATCAGTTAGATCAGTGCAAGGGTTGCACCATGGGGAAGTATGTAAATTCCACCTATCATGAGAAGGAAAACCGAGCTTCGGAGATCCTTGAGAGAGTTCACACAAACGTGTGTGGACCATTCTTGGTTGCTTCAACAGCAAAACATAAGTACTATGTACTCTTTGTTGATGACTTTTCTCCTAAATTTTGGATCTTCTTCATGCATAAGAAAGATCAAACATTCTCTAAGTTCTGTGAATTTAAGGCATTGGTGGAGAAAGAATCGAGGAAGCAAGTGAAGGCTCTTAGGAGTGATAATGATGGATAATACATCTCTAATGAATTCAAGAACTTCTACAGCAAAGAAGGAATTCAAAGAGAACTCATAGCACCTCATAACCCACAGAAAAATGGGGTCATGAAGAGGAAGAACAGAATGATCGTGGGTGCAACACGAGCGATGTTGCATGATCAGGGCCTACCAATGCATGTGTGGGCGGAAGCATGAAACACTGTGGTTTATGTGCAAAATTTTTGTCCTCATAGAGTACTTAACATGAGTACACCTGAAGAGGCTTTCACTGGTAAGAAACCCAATGTTTCACACTTTAATATTTTTGGCTCATCTGTTTATGTGCATGTGACCAAGGACGCTAGGAAGAAGCCATAACTAACTACTGAAGTTGGGATTTTTGTGGGGTGCACAGAAACACCCCATAATTATCGTGTGTATTTTCCAAACAGCATAACAACTGTTTTGCGATGAGATATAAAATTTGATGTGGTGAAAGCCATGCAGTTGTCCCTTGAGAGGGAGATGGACTTGCATGCAGAGGAGGAGTCACTGGTTCCCAAGGATGAGTCTCAAGATGTGGATGAGCCACATGAGGAGGTTCATGGATTGGAGGAAATCACTCATGCAGAGCCATCCATCATAAATGGCAGAAGCCGCACCACAGAATCTAATAGGCGGAGACTTGATGTTGCACAGAATGTAGGAGCCCCTACTTCACAACGTAGACAAAGACAGATTCCTGACCAATTTACTAGATACATAGCTCTCATGAGAAAATTTATTGTGACTGGACCATCTTCCTTTAGGAAGCAGTGAAACAGCCTACTTGGGTTGATGCAATGGTGGAGGAGTATAACTCCATTTTCAAAAACAGTGTAAGGGACATTTTCCCAAGACCGGTTGACAAATCAATGGTAGGTTCGAGATGATCTACAAGGTAAAGCAAGTTGTTGATGGGAGTGTGTAGAAATACAATTCCATATTTGTGGCCCAAGGCTTATCACAGATCGAGGGGATATATTATGACGAGACCTTTTCACCTGTCGCAAGGTACTCTTCCATAAGATCCATCCTTTCACTCTTAGCGCAGATAGGTTGGCGCATTCATCATATGGATGTGAAAATTGTGTTTCTCAATGGGATCATTGAGGAAAAGGTGTACATAGAGTAGCCTGAATGTTTCAAGATCTTCAACAGTGAGTCACATGTGTGCAGACTCAAAAGAGTGTTGTATGGGCTGAAGCAAGCACCCCGTGCTTGGTACACTCATATAGACAGATATTTCACCGGACTGGGCTTCACCGAAAGTGAAGCAGATGAAAACTTGTACTAGATTGTGGTTGAGGGTAAGCTATTGGTCATTTTTCTTTATGTTTATGATCTAATTTTGACTGGTGATGAGAATTTGATACACTCATGCAAGGATGATCTTGCAAGGGAGTTTGAAATGAAGGATATGGGCCTCCTTCATTATTTCCTTGGATTGGAAATATGGTAGCGAGATGGTGAACTTTTTTTGTCTCAATGAAAGTATGTAAAGGATATACTGGGTAAGTTTAACATGGAGAGCTGCAAACCCATGGATACTCCTCTTCCAGGAAACTAGAGGAAAAAGTATGCTACTTCTAGAGATGTAGTGGATGCTACTGTCTATCGGTGGTTAGTGGGTTTTCTAATGTATCTAGTGAACACGAGAGTAGACATTTTCTATGTGGTTAACCAGGTGATTCAAGTTATGGTTAAGCCTACCAAGCCCTTTTGGAAGGCGGGGAAGCATGTCCTGAGATACCTCAGGGGAACATCAGAGTATGGTGTATAGTACAGACAGACAGATGGAGTGAATTTGCATGGATTCATGGATGCATATTGGGCTGGCATTCCATCGAATAGAAATATCACATCAGGAGGGATATTTAGTATCGAGTCTACAGTTGTTTCTTGGTACAATAGGAAGCAGAGATATGTGGCACTCAGTTCATCATAAGTGGAATACATGGCAGCAATTCAAGATGCATGTGAGGCTATCTGTATGAGAAATATCGTGGTTGGTTTATTTGGTTCTCAGATGGATCCTACAGTGATTCATTGTGATAGTCAGAGTTGCATTAAACTCTCGATTAATATTGTGTTTCATGATAGGTCCAAGAATATAGATATCTGGTACAATCATCTCAGAGATTGTGTGCAAAGGAGGATCATGTTGCTTCAGTACATTCCTACGGAAGATCAAGATGTAGATATTCTGATGAAGGCGCTCACCAGGAGAAAATTCGAATACCATAAAGACAAGATCAGGGTGAAGGATAATCCCTTTCTTGTTGAGAGGGAGTGTTGAGATTCAACAAGAAGATTCAACACCCACACTAGTGCATTAAGAACCTCGTTGCATTAAGAACCTACACTAGGGTGGGGCCCAAAGGGCTATTTTTGGATGCATGTCTATTTTTATTATCCCTTAATTTAGATGGACAATAAACTGTAATCTATTCTCAATATGGACTTGAAATAGTTAACTGAAGTGCAAAAATCAGTTAGCTAGTGAATTTCAAGTTAGATTTTGGTTGGTAGGACATGCAGAGTAATTCTAGTTGTAACAGAGATCGAAGTATAGTGGTGCATGAGTTGGTGCAAGTTGTAAATCATTTTAACTCAATTAAGTGAGTTAAACTTAGTTGTGCTAGTTGTAAATGAAGATACACTAGTGAGAGGTCTAGTGAATTAAATATTAATTAATTCACAATCAATGATCTCACATGCAACTAAGGATTTACTATTATTATTTGCATGCATATCAGATCCAGTGGAGACCCAGTTGAGTTCTAGGTGAAAGGGAAGTTGACTATCAGTTGTGACATTATCTGCTTGCACACATGCAGGAAAACATCCATTGGATGTGCCAATGATACTTTTGCATTCAAGGCAGGCAGGAGTGCATCAATTCAGGGATTGCATTCAACAGGGATTGCGCAATGAAGGCAGACTATCTAGAGGCAGTAAATTGGCTAAGGAACTTGCCAATTTTTGTATGACAGTGTGAGACAATTAGTTGATGTACTGAGGGCTCTTGTGAGAAGATTTTTGTATGTAATTGTTTCATGGTCCACGATATAATATACAATAGAAGATAGTGGGGCTTTTAGTTGTAAGCTTTCCCCGGGAAATTATCTGTGTTATGTGTGATTGATCTTTCTTCATGTTCATGTTACTAGCGATTGTGTTTTTTAATTCCACAAAATATTTGTAGAAGCGATTCAGTATTTAACTTTAGTACATCGTTAGATCGGGTGAATCCAAGATATACATAGATATTATATAATTTCTACATTTTCTATGAAGGTTCATACGCTAAAAAAAACCCATTTGTGAATAAATCCTTAGGACGTTCGTGTAACAATTTCAGATCTTGGTTCACAATATTTTCGAAGATATGATCTGTGGAAGTTAGGGTTTTTGTAGGCTCTTGAATTTCATCTCAAAGAGGTGACCTTGGTAAAATCGTCATAACTCTCTCTCTGAGCATCGGATTGGAATTCTGTAGAAAGTGGATGAAAGTACACAAACTGTAGTTTTTTTTGTATCAATTTCAAATCCAGAGGAGGAAAAAGTGACACGTGGCACGTCGTACAAGTTCTCTCTACTAAACTAGTCCATAATTAGGTCATTGTGGGAGATTGGGAATAACTTTGACTTGAAGAATCCAAATCAGGTCAGACCTGTGGCATTGGAAAGAAGACTCAGAGGGCTATTGTAGGACTGAAGCTTTCTCAGGGATTCGAAACTACAAAGATACATCAGTTTCAATATCAAGCTCCTCTAAAGCAAGAAAAAGGTGTGTATTTTTTTTCAAATTTCATAAGTCTTGTTTGAAAATTCAGTTTGAAGTGATTCCAAGGTCATATTGAAGCATAGATATCACTATTGGGTTCTAAAATTCCCCCTAAAAATATCGATGAAATTTCTATGGTAAAAAATTGTCACTTAGTCAATTTCTACAGAGGAAATGATAACACATTATGAGGATACAAAGAGAAATTCCTTCTTTAGCCAATTAATAAATCTCAAACAAAAGGGTTCAATGGTGGAGCACATTGAGGACTTCCAAAAATTGAATATAAGGGTAACTCATATTCCAGAGGAACATAATATTGATTTCTTCATATGGACTTTAAAGGATAACATCCAACATGAGGTTCGCCTTTGGGAACCTGATTCATTGGAGAAGGCATTCAGGTTGGCAAGAAAAATTGAAATTAAATTTATGGCGACAAGGAAGCCTACCACTAACATCTATAAATATGGAAGTGTTGCTCCTCCTAGACATTGAAGTGTTGCTGCTCCTAGACTTCCACAACCTACAAGGTTGACACCACCACAATTGGAAGAAAAAAGAGCAAAAGGGATTTGCTATAGTTGTGATAGAAAATACACTAAACGTCATAAGTGTGTTGAGAAGAAATTATTTTACATAGATTGTGAAGAAGAGGAATAAAATGAACAAGAAACTTCAAAAGAAGAGGATATACACCAGGAACCAACCCTAGAGAAAGAAGAAATGAGTCTGACCATATCTTGTAATTCATTGGCAGGAATTTCCACTCCTCAAACTCTCAAGATAGAAAGACATATCAAGAAGAAAAAGGTAATAGTGTTGATTGATTCAGGTAGTACCCATAATTGTATTCATTGTAAGGTAGCTAAGGAATTCAATTACTTCCTATACCTAGCACCAAAGTGTTAAGTGATGGCTGCAAATGGAGGGACTATAAATTTCTCTGGAAAATGCCATAATATCAAGCTAACCATGGGGGAATATGTATTGAATATTCCAATGCTTTCCATTCCAATGGAAGATGTTGATGTTGTACTAGGAGTACAATGGTTACAATCTTTGGGGACGGTAACTTTTAATTTTCAAGAACTTTTCTTGAAAAAAATTCTGAACTTTTAGATCATTCTTCATTTTTTCCATTTTTTCATCGATCTTAACTTCCATGTCATCCATATCATTCTTTAAACCATCCATATTAGCTTCCACACCTTTCTTCAAACCATCCATCTTAGCTTCCATGCCTTTCTTCAAACCATCCATCTTAGCTTTCACGCCTTTCTTCAAAACTTCCATTTCATTTTTTGTTACTCTTTGCGAGAGAGAAATTTGGTGCACTTTCTCTTGTAATTTTGATATGTCATGTTGCATTTCTTCATCTTCATGAGCCATAGTGGAGCCTTCTGAAGGCTTCATTGGTGTTGAACTTTTTATGGGGCATTTTAGAACCCAATACTGATATCTATTTTTTTTCTTGCTTTTGAGGAGCTAGATATTGAAACTGAAATATCTATGTCATTTAGGATCTTCAATATTTGAAATTAGGCTTTGTAGTATCCCTCTGAATATTCTTTCGAATGCCACAGGTCTGACCTAATTTGGATTATTCAAGGTAAATTTATGCCCAATCTCCCACAATGACCTAATTATGGACTGGTTTAGTAGAGTTAACTTGTACGGTGTGCCAGGTGTCATTGTTTCCTCCTTCGGCTCTGAAATTGATATACAAGAAACTACAGTCCCTGTACTTGCAGCCACTTTTTATAGAATTCCAATTCGATACTAAGAGAGATAGTTATGATGATTTTCCCACGGTCATCACTTTGAGATGAAATTCGAGAGTTTGAAAAAACCCTAACTTCCATAGATCATATCTCTGCAAATATTGTGGACCAAGATCTGAAATTTTTACACGACGTTCCTTAGGATTTCGGCTTCTCTCTATAAAACGTTCAACTTCTGAACCTTCGTAGAAACAAGGTTATCGTGAAAATTCCACGATAGCTTGTTTAGGTTAAATTTAGGAGCCTAAAAAACCCCTAACTTCCACAGGTCCTATATCCGAAAATATTGCGAACCAAGATCTTAAATTTCTATACAACATTTCTTAGGATTTCGGCTTTGCTCTGTAAAAATTCTAGCTTCTGAACCTTCATAGAAAAAAATTTATATCGAAAATTCCACGATGATCTGTTTGGAGCAGTGAAACCCTAGAATCCAAAGCTCTGATACCAAATGTTACGAAAACAGCTCCAAAAATAGAAGAAAAGACATATCAACACCTTAGAAAGCAGCCACTTCAAGGGGGGAACCCTCCAATACATTACTTAAATGGACTATTCTTGGATGATACAAATGACAAAACCTCCTTCTATATATAGGAGTCTATGGGATCACAATATAATCCTAGCCGACCTAACAATAATAATGTAAGGGCACAATAATAACAATATTGGGGTTACAAGGGTACAACAATAACAATAAGGGGGCTACACTAACAACAATAAGGGACTACACTAGTAATATAGGGACCTAATAGTGTGCAACCAATAACCTTAATAGAGATGGCAACGAGAGAATCAGTAGAAATTGGATCCCTGCTCTTTCCTTGACTTTTTCTTCCTAATTTACCTCTTTGATTCTTGGGTCTTCTTTGTTTTATTGTTACCTTTTATTTTACTTATCCCTTGGCCTTTTATTTTCTTATTTGTTCTTATTTAATTCTTATTATTTTCACCTTATTTTTAATTATTTTATAATTTTTATTATGCCTTTACTCTCTATTAAACTTATTAATAATAATTATTTAATTATAATTACAATTTATTTACTTATCCTCGCCCCTAACTTCTATATATATATATATATATATATTTCCCTTATTTTATTTATGATTTACCATATATATGATTTATTATAAGTTATTAAATAGTAATTTAATATTTTTTTATTTAAAATATTATTATTAATTATTCTTTATTTACTTAACTCCTTAACCCATTTCCTTTAATTTGGATATATATATATATATAGTGTGTGTGTGTATGGGGTATTATTTGTTTTAATATTATAATTAAATTTTAATTTTGTTTTAATCCTAAGTTTCAACTTCTTATTATTATTTTTAAATTTTATTTTAATTTTTAGTTTGACTCTTTTCTATACATATAAACAAATTTTCTATTTATTGTGATTATTATTTAATTATGTATTTTTAATTTACTTTCCTCTTGATTTATGTATTCTTTATTCTTCTTATATTTCCTATATGAATCACATTAGATGATTTGAAATGCGTCAATTTTTTTTTCAATTATATGATGGATTCAGAAGACAGTCATCTAAATGTTTCTACTTACAGAAGCCTCCATTCAGATATCAGATGAACTATGGAAAGCATGAAGGTGGGAGTTCTAGAATGGGTGCTACAGTCTATGGTAATAATAAGATTTATGGAAAAATATGGATTACCATACTTTTAAGTAGGGGAATGAAGGAACCTTACACTTCCCATCATGATTTTGGCCATATCATACTCACATAACTATGTAAAAGGACTTTTCTTTCCAACCTATTACATCCATTCAATGATTGGCTAATAAATCAAAGAACGTGGATTGCTTATTTTAAAGCACATAATGAAGAAAGATGATTTCTAAAGCTAAAATTGGATACTATAGGAATATTTTTCCGATAAGGCCCCTTTCCTCTTCCACTCTGGTGGAGTCATAGTCACTCTAACATTCGTTGTAGCCATCTTGGACCATCTCTCTCTCTCTATCATACACACACACACATACACATGCCTAGATATTCACTTGTCGATCTCTGGCCTTGAGCTCCACACTAGGAATGCATATTAGCATATTTACATCATTTACAATTTAAATATAGCTTTATCCAATATATTCCAAGGGTCAAAACTAACTTATTAAAATGCAACCTTAGTCATGTTGTACTAATCCAAGTCAACATGAATTGACCAAAATGTCCATAGTATAGTGTTTTCCTATCTTATCTACATGTGTAGTTTAGAAAATCCTCCAAAAATTGCACTGTCAATGGTAGATTTTTCTCTCTTTTATGTGAGTAGCATAGAACCACTAAAATATGTGCTATCATATTAAAGTAAAATACTATTATTTTGATAGTTCATTAACTCCTATGCACCCTCCATAATAACATAGTGGGTATATGTGGATGTTATCAAACCTTTATTGTTATTAATATAATTTGATCTAGTCTTCTTTAACTACCATTATTCTATCACTTTGGTATTACTTTGGGATAGTTAACATTGAATTTGGATCGAAAATAGTTTCCAACATTGAGGTTACATTATTCATCCATAATCAATGGTAGCATTATAATTCCTCTAGAGATATTTATTATCTGAGCTCTTGAAAATATTAGCAAACAAGACTAATATAGACATAGGTTTATAGGACCAAATAAATGGACTACAAAAGTACAACACTAAACATGAAAAATAAATTGATCCCAACATTAAAAATCCCTAATAATGTGATAGTAGAGACTATCCCTAATAAAGTGTTACCATGTAGTATCTCTCTTATAATCCCCAAATTTTGCCAATGTAATTAAATGATGATAATGTTAGAGGGTCGGCATAGATTTCTTAAAAATATTGTTGATATGAATATCATATTTAATTAAATTATAATTTGATGAAGGTGAAGAAGAAGTACCAACCTATATGGATCCCAATGCCCGAGGAATTCAATAAGGGAGAATGGAGAGTTTTCTATCTTTCCTGAATTTTATGTTTTTTAGCCTTGATGTTCCATGTTAAACCACCCAACTGCCAAGCATTTATGAGAGGAGTGGGGGAGGAGGTAGTGTACTACACAAGCATGGGTTGTGTACCATGTGGAAATCACGGTTGACTCTACAACCCAAGGAGGGACCTCAAATATTTCATGCAATGAGGAAGCACTAGGGGGGAAGAGAATTTTTGTCATGATGAGAAAACTAAATGTGTGAACCTGAACCCATCATATGTTATAGAATGGCAGCACATTGTAAGATATCCTATGCAAACGACTGTAACATGTGCTTGGAATTTGGACCACATAGTCTAGGCTTGGCCCATGTTAGTTGAGGAAACCACTAAGGAGGTACTTATCTTGAGTCGGGTAGGACAATAAGAATTTTGTTTTTTTATTTCTTTATGCGCCTAAACCATGAAAGAGAAGGAGTATCATGTAGGGATCATATGAAGCAGTGAAAGGGTGTCTTATTTGGTATTCAAGCCTTTAGAGGCTATATTTTGTTGTGTTATTAGCTTAAACTAAGTGACTAAGAGGTAGCATCCCTATTTCCTGCAAGTGAAGGATAATTACCTTCAGGTTTATACCCAGTGAAAATAATTGTGGTTGAAATTCCCAGAGTGAAGCATCCTTGATACATTGGATCCAATTTTATGGAGGCCAACTGCAAGGAACTTGTAGTGTAGTTGTGCCTACGGTTGGGTCGAGAGTGGTTTCCCCTTCTTCAATTTCCAGCATAATTAAGTGGAACAAATAAGTGTATTCCTATCTTGTGAATGAAATGTAAATGGTGTTCCATGCTTCATATCTATAAACTATTCGGAAATTTATTATGAGTGTATTTAGTAGTAGGTTGAAATTTGGCATACAGTCATATTGAATGTTATGTTGAAATGAACAGGAATAGAGAGTTGAGATCTAGCACAACTCACTTGTATGTTACTTTAAAATTATATTATAGATATGAATGTTATATTCAATGGAAATCTTTATCTTATGTTAACTGTAAACTATGTGTGTTCTATGTTCATAAATGGAAAGGACAACTTTGGTTGTAATGGTTGTATACAGATCATTTATTTCATGTTCATGAAGGCCTCCATGCGAAATCACAATTTATATTATAATTGTGAAGTGATACTAGCATGTTGGTAGGAGCACAAGGCTCCATAGGCTGTTGTAGGAAATCTAGCATGTATCATCTCTATTGTATCAGTGGTCGAGATGAGGAAGCGTGACGCCTACCAAGTTAGAGGTAGAGAATTGTTGTGCCTTTTTAAGTGGATGAAGAGCTTGCAAGTGTAATTAACCATAATATTTTATTTTACCTTATAATTTTGGAGTTTTGGGGCCTCTCTATTACCCCTTGGTCACATGGATAGATAGAAACTAGTGCCAAGTGCCAACCAAAAAGAGCTTATCAAATATTGAGCCTTAGAAGAGGGTTGGGAAACACATCTTGGTTAAACTTTTTTATGGTGTGTTTTGGTAGATGGAATTTCTCTTAACACTAAACAATATGTCGTCTAGGCATGTCAATATACAACATTGGTACCTTAGAATTATCGAAGTATCAATAACCTTGTAAGGTGACGCCATGGTGACATTAGTAAAGATGATGTGGAAATGTGACATGTACAACATTTGTCACTGAAATTTAGCCTTTTGAGGCATAAAAAATATAGAAATATGAGTGACGTGGCACATGTCAGTGGTTCCACATGACAAGGGACATGCCAGCAACTGTGACAAGACAAATGGTGATTAAATGTTGGGGGATGATGTGCCAAGTTGAGCTATCACATTGGCATATCGGTATATCAATATTTTCATATAGGTTGGCCTTGGAAAACCTTTGATAACCTGATATATTGATATACACATCAATAGTGCTGTGTGTCTAGCACATTAGAATATTCCACATGTCATACTTTGTTTGGAGGGAAAAAATGAGGTGGAAAGTTGAGTTGGATTCCAGCCTATCAGCCTACTAGTGATTTGCAATGATTTAAAATTATTAAAAATATTATAGATACCCAATATTTTGTATCAAAGTATTACAACCATATTTACATATCAAATTATTGTAGCTATATCAACATATAAGAGGGTTTATACCCTTAGTGGAATATCAGTGATTCGGACCCACTCGAGTATCAACATACTGGAACACTGGATGTTTGGACAAAGGGTGTTCCATGAAAAATGTTGATATGCCAGGGTCCAATATGATAGGTGAGACAAGGATGTGGAAAAGTATGGGAGAGACATGTGGCCAAGGGCCAACGCATGTTATCAAAATGGCATGTATGAATGATGAGGTGACCTTTATAGGGTAAAAATTCAAATGGGCATAACTTTGTGCTTGGTGCTCAGAACTAGATGAAATTTATATTATTGGAAAGCTCTCAATGAGTAGAAGAATGGTATAAAAGTTGTGATTTGAGGTGATGGAATAAAGATGAAATTTGATAACCCCATATTTGTTATAGGTCAATTTGGGCACCATTCCCAATGACCTAGTTAACTAGACATCATCTCCAGAACCAATGAATAGGGTCTATCATCCCCTATCATTTCAATTGCTACATGCCCTAAAACAAAGAACAAGAACAAATCATCTATGACTTCCATTACAAGGTTTCCAAGATTTTAAGTATATGTTATATCACCTATGAGCTCACCAACACAGTCTCTCAAGGGGCTAAGTGTGTTTCATATGCAGGTATCTCCATTCAAAGTTGCTTTGCAAAGCACTTTCCGACACTTAAGGGTGCATTGGTCAATTGGGAGTGAAATTCTCATTGCTCTAGAATGTCAACTTGGCCAGTTCCTTCTAGAAGAGTGCATATGTGTCAAAATTCGAATCCATGTGTCCATTTGATACCTCTGAGACTGGGAACATGTTTTTCCTATTATTATAAATTCATTGATTGTAAAACTTCCTTCAACTCCTCTATAAATTGAGCACACATCCTAGTGCTTGGAAGGGAATAATTTGAGTAGAGAAATGCTAGTGGAATTTCAATTAAGGAGTTGATTTGTGTAACATGCTTTTGGAGAGATGTGCATTGTGATGAGGCTGGGATGCTGCTAGAGATGGTGACATCAAATCAATCACTGGGTTGTAACCTCCCCTTCTATCCATTAATAAATATTGTTGCTTACTTTCCCACATATGTATCTGTCTAAGATTTTGACTTTCATATTATGAATTCATATCTGATATATATGGTTCATGTTTCATTGATTTAACTGAATAACTTGAATAGACATCTGTATATTGCTATCTCTTTGTTGTTTAGTGTTCATTCTTGCAGGAAATATTTTGGCGATCTAGCTCAGATTTGAAGCTATAGCAAGAGTGACATAAGGAGAATTGGATGCGCTTGAGCTCCAAGTAAGTTTCTTGATATTTTATGTGTGTCTATTTACTGTTAGGAAAAGTAGTTGCAAAGTCTTTAACCTGTTGTTCTAGATGAGCACCACATCTAGGAAAGAATGTTTTATCCGTAATCCATAATTCCGCATAACAATATTCATAATAAAACATGAAGTTCAGGTCTAATTACACCCCACAACCCTAATAAGGCATTAGGGGGTTAGGTGTCTTTCATAACATAAGTCTATGCAAAAATATTATGCTATGAACAAAAAGAATAATAACAAAAATAGTAAGATTATAAAATACCAAAATGAACCTAGGAAGTATTAACAACTAAGTAAGAATACTTTAGATGAATTTCCCTTATGGAGATATAAATTTCTAATTGGGTTTTTATCACAACAGTGTGCCAAATATCCTACTCTAAGAAATTGTGGTCTTAGAGAAAAATAAAATAAAACAAATAGCTCAATCATACAACTCCATGGCCTATATTATGCAATAAACAAGGCACAAGAAACGGGTAAAAACTCATTATATAACAACTAACATCTACGACACAATATTGAATAAAAGAATAAATAATTATCACTACTCTTGTGTGCCCTCAAAAATGGTGTAATGGGTACTTTTTAACTTTATCAAGCATTTATTTTTATTCATAGAGTTTCATGTAGTCTTGCTTAACTAACATTATCCCATTATTTCATTAATGCAATTGGATAGTCCATATTGAAGCTAAATCCAAAAGAAGCTCTACGATTTCACCTATAAATAAAACCATTGAGACCACACTATTGATCCATAATCCAAAGAAAGGTTTGAACTCAAAATTCGTTTAGAAAGATTTAGCAGCTTATCTCTTATCCATCTACTATTAAGAATTTTTTCATTCTCATGGGCTTGGAATTATAGCACACGAGGGGGTCAAGGACCAATCCCAAATGGTGACCTTAGAGCTCATATAGATACATCAAATCATCCTATTGAAGGGGGAAAATGTACCACCAACAATAAGGGGATCTCCCCATGCAAAGTCCCAATGAGACCTCACACCATTTGGGATAGGAGTCCCATTAAATATGTGGGTCAAAATTCCACCATGTTTTTTCCCTCTTGGATTTAAAATGAAGAGGTGTTAACGTGAAAGAAAGTACGAACTACCTAGATAATGAGGACGAAATCAACCCACAATTGATTCTCACAAAAAATGTACAAGAATATAAAAACAAGAAGAAGTACATCTCAAAGAGGAGTCAGTTAGCTAAAACCATTTGAGATATATAAGAATATAAATTACTAGAGGTTAATTGAAAATTAGTTTACAACTGGTTACTAGTATTAGTGTGGAATGAAAGAGAAAAGGTTCAAGAAAACACATGAGAAATAAGTTACGAATTAGGTCATCAACATATAACCCATGTGAATACACAAATTTACACACAATAGATGTACCAGATAACCATTACAACCACCATGAAATTAAATGAGAATCAATGCCCAAAATGAAGAGATTCTCATCGATAGCTTTGCAACTTTAAGTACATGTACTGCAGTTCCACCAAAATCAAATATTAGAAGGTGGGTTTCGCATATCATCTCCAGTATGATCCCATTGACTCACCACAACTATCTCAATGCTCAAATACTCAAGAGATAAAATCCCCTTGCTTAGATGCATGAGGGTATCTTTATAAATTTGTTTTTGACCTTCCACTTTCCCTATGACTCTTCAATTTCCTCATAACTCTTCTATTCCTAATGACATTTAAAATTCATATTGACTTTTACATGATCTTATAATTTTTGTAATTATAAAAAAATATTATTTAAAATAAAATAAAATCATGAGGCCTTCAAGCATGCTTTTTTCCAAAATCATATTGTACATGGTGAGACAAAATTGTTGTTGGAAATTATAAGATGATCACAAAAGCTTGTATGAAGTCCATATGTTTGTTGTTGCATTGATAGTTAATTGCACTAGCACCCTGCATATTTTTGACATGGTGAGATACATAACCTAGTTTCGCACATGGTGGGAAGCCATGCAAAACTGCCTTGTAATATACTATGTAGAGATTTCATTAAAAAACCAACCATCATTGTGTAGAACTTACATGGAATCAAACATCAAACTAACATTCTAGGCCATGAATTTGGATGCCCTTGTTGCAATAAATTTAGAGGAAATTTCAACTTCATATAACTCTCATCCCTTAGCCCTTTACAAAGTTAATTGTATGAGATATAGGGAGGGTCACCAACATTCATAGAGTCTATTGGAGTACTGGTTCCACTTTGAAATGTATCAATTTTGAATATTGAATATATGAGATCCTACGATCATCTTTGTTTTAAATTGTTGATTACTTTAAGATGAAATAGCGGCATCATTCTTTCTTATACATTGGATTATCTCTACTAGGATGAATTGAATATGAACCCACCCTTTCAAATAAGATTCATTGAAAACATTAGGTAAATCAATCCAATATCCTATCATTTTGTCTACAATTATTTAAGTGTTGTTAATTATCAACAAGCTATTGAAATGTCAGTTATGTTGGTCTTGGACCAAAATGATGCAGGAGCATCGAGAATTTAGCTAGCAATGTGATTGTGTGTTCACATGTTGTGGCTAACAAGAGGTGGAAAAACATTGATTATTAATATTTTATTTAGTTTTAATTGTGAGAATTTAGCTTGTTTTGATTTCCTAACTTAAATAGGAATAAAATAGCAATTGGTTCTCCCTACGAGGAGATTAAGCCAAGTAGGTTAGAGCAGTTAGATAGGATAGAAATCGTTTGTTAGAGTGGTTCAGAAGGAAGATAATAAAAGACAAAGCGAACAGCTTTTAGGTAGAGATATATTTATAAGCATGAATAGGTGTGAGAATAGTGCGTGGAATAGATGCAAGAGAAGAGTGAGAGAGGTGTGACAGATGAATGGATAGAGAGAAAAATAAATGTAAAATTCATCCATTAAGGGCTCGACCATGTGTATTTCCATTATTGTTTAATTCCAAGTATATTTGTAGTCTTATTCATCTGTCTTTGTTAAACTGTCATTTTTTATGTCTTTGTTAAGTTTGGATATCGCACCGCACACAACAGGGTTGATGTGTAAAAGGTTTATGTGAATTTATTTGATTCGAGCCAAGCTTTGAAGTTGTGCATCAGCCATCGCACGACACGTCTAGAGAAGGGCTGATTGGTGGAGCGAACAAGCAAAGACACAAGTGTGGACCATCATATCTAACAACGACCAACGGTGGAGATTAAATCACACCTAGAGCGATTTCGAAATCGGAGATTTTAGTGTTTAGCGTTAAGACATTGCGCGGTAAGTTATTTTTGATGCGATGGGATGCGATTGCATATCGCATAGGATAAGGATCATATTTATTGTTAAACATTAAAGTTTGCGACGTGCGGTATGGAATTTTCTACGAGTTGCGAAGTCACAATATTGTTAAATTGTTGAAAGTTGTGATGTTGTGGAAGTTAACTTAATAAAGTTGCGAAGGGGACCTGCTGCGATTATCAAGATTTGTGTGGGCCCATAAACCACAGATCTGTGCATATTCTGATAATTTTATAGCTTGTCTGCATCATTTGGTATCAGAGCATACATTGAGTTATGTTCTCAAGGATTGTAGAAAATATGCCACCCAGGAGAGGAGTCGGCATAGGTCAGGGAAGACCTGAAGCCAATGCAGTTTTGATAGAAGAGATTCGACATCTTCGTACAAGGATGGAGAAAATGGAGACTGCTCAGAGGAGAGCACCTGATGAAGGAGATGTCAGCGCTGCAGAGAAAACTTTTGAGGAAGAAGAAGGGGAAGAAGACGAGGCAACTAAAGTTTTCAAGATATTAGCAAAGGTTAGTGGAAAACCAAGAATGGAGATTCCTTCATATGATGGGAACATTAATGTGGACGAGCTGATGGATTGGATCAGTTCAATGGATAAGTATTTCGACTTAGGAGAGGTTGAAGATAAGAAGAAGGTAAAGTTTGCAACTACCAAGTTGAAATGGCATGCATCTATCTGGTGGGATGAACTACAGACATCCAGGATTAGAAAGGGAAAGCCTAATATCAAGCAATGGGATAAACAAGTAAGTCAATTGAAGAATAAGTTTATTCCAAAAGACTATCAATTGAATCTTTTCAAACAGTAGCAGAATTTGAGGCAGAAAGGAATGAATGTCAAGGAGCATACAGAGGAGTTTTACAAGTTGAGCATTAGAGAAGGACATGTTGAAGATGATATGGAGAAAGTAGCTAGATACATTAATGGTTTAAGGTATGACATACAGGATGAAATCAATTTGTTGAGTCTGGAGACAACTGAGGATGCCTACCAAGCAGCTTTGAAGGCAGAAGAGAAAATTTTGAGGAAACAAATTCAAAGGAATAAAGGTAAAAGTCCAGCAAGCGGAAGAGGAACTTTCAGATTAAGATTTCAGCACTCACAGAATAAAGCAGGGGGTTTGAGTAGCAGACCACCATAGAGAGGAGACTTTGGTAGAGGGAGATTTGCACCCAGAGGTAAAAGGCCAAGGAAGAGAAATTTGGTGTTACACATGTGGATAATGGGGACACGGATCATGGGATTGTCCTCATAACAAACTATAAAATCAACAGAATGTGAATGTAGCCACAAGCGAAGGAAGAAAATCCTCAGGTCACGAGAAAAGAAGATCCACCTGAGGCAAGAGAGTCTTTATTTCTCAAAAGAGTATTTCTTAAGGAAGAGAAGGAAGCAAATGTGCTAACGCAAAGGAAGAGTTTATTTAGGACTGTATGCAAGTGTAAAGAAAAGTGTTGCAAAGTTGTGATTAACAGTGGAAGCACTGATAATCTTGTTTCCACAGAGATGGTTGAGAAATTGGGGTTGATTAAGATGGTACACCCTACTCCCTACAGAGTGTCATGGCTACAGAAGGGACATCATATTTTAGTGACAGAACAGTGCAAAGTAGAGATATAGATCGGTACATATAAAGATGTCATATTTTGTGATGTGATTCCAATGGACGTGTGCCATGTATTGCTTGGAAGGCCTTGGAAATTTGACATAAAATCCATTCATGATGGAAAAAGGAATACCTATACCATACAGAAGGATGGAAATAAGCACACTTTTCTACCTTTGAAGGATGAAGCGGACAAAGGAGCAGGTGGGAATAATGTTATGATGATTTGTGGAAAGGAATTGCTACAAGAACTCAAGAAGGAGAAAGAAATGCATTTTGTTATTGTGGGTAAACCCAAGGTAATTCTAACTTATACTAATGTAGACAATCTACCTGTGGAAATTAAAAATCTATTAGATGATTATGTTGCTATAGGTGTTGATGAATTACCAAGTAAATTGCCACCAATCAGAAGTATTAGTCATCACACAGATTTAATACATGGTGCAAGTTTAGCAAAAAAAGCAGCATATAGAATGACTCCTCAGGAAGAATGAAGAATTTGGAAGATAGATACAGGAGTTGTTAGATAAAGTACCGGTCAAAGATAGCCTTAGCCCATGTGCAGTACCAGTCGTGTTTAGTCCAAAGAAAGGAGGTGAATGGCGCATGTGTATTGATTCCATAGCCATAAATAAGACCACTATCAGGTATAGATTTCCATTTCCACGCATAGATGATTTGATGGATTGTTTAAGTGGGTCAAAGTATTTTACTAAAATAGATCTAAACAGTGGATACCATAAAATAAGGATTATAGAAGGAGATGAATGGAAGATTGCATTTAAGACCAACAGTGGGTTGTATGAGTGGTTAGTGATACCTTTTAGGCTCAATAATGCACCCAACACATTTATGAGACTAATGAATGAGGTCTTGAAAGAGTATGCAGGAAAATTTGTGATAGTCTACCTTGACGACATTGTGATTTTCAGTCAGATTAAGGAGGAGCATTTGGAGCATGTCAAGATGTGGTTAAATACTTTGCAAAAGAAGAAGTTTCTTATCAATTTGAAGAAGTGTAGTTTCATGAAGAAGGAGCTCATTTACTTGGGATTTATAGTCTCAGAAGAAGGCTTGAAGATGGACCCAGAAAATATCCAGGTAATACTGGATTGGCCAACTCCGAGAAGTGCATTTGAGGTAAGGAGTTTTCATGGTATTGCAAGTTTTTACAGAAAATTTATAAGAGGTTTTAGTCAAATTGGTGCACCAATAATTGAAACAATAAAGGAGAGAAACTAGCCATTTAAGTGGACAGTAGCAGTAGATCAAAATTTCAAGTTGTTGAAAAAGAAGATCACCGAAAGACCTGTTTTGGCCTTCCAAAATTTTGATAAAAATATTCCAAGTTGAGACTGGTGCTAGTGGGATAGCAATTGGAGTTGTCTTGAGTCAAGAACAGAGACCAATAGCTTATTTCAGTGAATATTTAAATGAGGCCAAAAGGAATTATTCATCCTATGATAACGAGTTATATGCTATTGTGCAGGCTTTGAAGAAATGGAGGCATTATTTGTTGCCCAAAGAATTTATGTTGTATTCAGATAACCATGCACTGCAGTTCATAAATAATCAGTCGAAGTTGAACCAAAAGCATGTTAAGTAGGTGGATTTTTTGCATAGTTTTACCTTTGTAATCAAACATAAAAGTGGTAAGTCAAATAAAGTTGTTGTTGCTTTGAGCAAAGTAAACTTGGTTATGCAAGAATTGAAGATTGGCATTTTGGGTTTTGAAGAGATGATTGATATGTATGAGGAAGACACATATTTCAAAGAAATATATGCAGCTGTTAAAAATCATGTGATTCATAATAGAAGCCAGTGGTTGGATTACCTGATTCAAGGAGGATTGTTGTTCAAGAATAATAAATTGTGTATACCTAAGTGCTCCATGAGGGAAAATCTGATTAAGGAGAAACACAGTGGAGGACTGTCTAGACACTTTGGACAAGATAAAACATTTGCTCAAGTATGTGCATTTTATTATTGGCCAAAAATGCAAAATGATATCAAAAATTTTGGTGAGAAGTGCAGGATTTGTCAACATGCTAAGGGAAGAATCCAAAACACTGGGTTATATCAACCATTGCCAATACCCAATAGACCTTGGGATGCTGTCAGCATGGATTTTGTTTTAGGTTTGCCGAAGACTCAAAGAGGACATGATTCTATCTATGTTGTCATAGATAGGTTTTCTAAAATGGCTCATTTTATTTCTTTCAAGAAAACTAGTTATGAAACTCACATTACTAAAAAAAATTTCACTAAATTTATAATATTACATGGACTGCCTATGAGTATTGTTTCAGACAGGGATACAAATTTCGTAGGACACTTCTGGAGCACTCTATGGAATAATCTAGGTACAAACATCAGTTTCAGTTCAACCTATCATCCTTAGACGGATGGACAAACTGAAGTGGTGAACAGGAGCTTGGGAAACATATTGAGGAGTTTAGTTTACAAAAATCCAAAGCAATGGGACTTAGCACTTGCTCAAGCTGAATTTTCCTTTAATGATACTCCTAACGGAGTACCAGGATGAATCCATTTTATATTATTTTTGGAATGGATCCAAGAGGGGTGTATGTACTTAGAAATTTGAGAAAAATAGAGACAAGGAGTGGAAAGGATGAAGAATTTGCAGAAAATATACAGAAGTTGCAGGAATATGTCAAGCAAAGCTTACATAAAAACACCCAAAAGTATAAACAAAGAGCTTATATGAAAAGGACTGAAAGGGAGTTTCAAGTAGATGATTTATTCATGGTTTATCTAAGGAAGGAAAGGTTTCCAGTTGGGACCTATAACAAACTGAAAATGAAAAATATAGGATCGTGTATAATTTTGAGGAAGTTTTCCTCAAATGCATATGAGATTGATTTATCAGCACGAATTAGGATATCACCCATATTTAATGTTGCAGATTTGTATCCATACAGAGGAACAGAGGAAGAACTACTAGAACAACCTATAGAAGAGGAGGACTAGACTTTAAATTGGGAGGAGCAGATGCCAAAGAAAACAAAGAAAGAAGTGGAAGCCATTCTGGAGAAAAGAGCAGAAAAGAATACCAGGGGACAGACCTATTATCAGTATTAGTAAAATGGAGAGGACACCCAGTGGAAGATGCCAGTTGGATGGCAAAAGCATAGTTATAGAAGTTTAATGAAAATCCTGAAACATTGATGGATCAATCTTTTCTTCCCGGGGAGTCTGATGCAGGAGCATCCAGAATTTAGCTAGAAATGTGATTGTGTGTTCACATGTTGTGCCTAACAAGAGGTGGAAAAACATTGATTATTAATATTTTATTTAGTTTTAATTGTGGGAAGTTAGTTTGTTTTTATTTCCTAACTTAATTAGGAATAAAATAGCAATTGGTTCTCCCTACGAGGAGATTAAGCCAAGTAGGTTAGATCATTTAGATTGGATAGAAATTTTTTGTTAGAATGGTTCAGCGGGAAGCTAATAAAAGACAAAGTGAACTGCTTTCAGGTAGATATATATATAAGCATGAATAGGTGTGAGAATAGTGTGTGGAATAGGTGCAAGAGAAGAGTGAGAGAGGTGTGATAGATGAGTGGATAGAGAGAAAAATAAATGTAAAATTCATCCATTAAGGGCTCAAATTTGTATATTTGCATTATTGTTTAATTCCAATTATATTTGTAGTATTATTCAATTTTCTGTGTTATATTTTCATTTTTATTTAATTGTTGAGTTTGGATATCACGCTGCACACAGCAGGGTTGTTGTGTAAAAGGTTTATGTGAATTTATTTTATTCGAGCCAAGCTTTGAAGTTGTGCATTGGCCATCGCATAATGCATCTAGAGAAGGGCTGATTGGTGAAGAGAACAAGAAAATACACAAGTGTGGACCATCACATCTAACAAAGACCAACGGTGGAGATTAAATCGTACCTAGAGCGATTTCGAAAATCCAAGATTTTAGTTTTTAGCGTTAAGACATCGCGCGGTAAGTTATTTTTGATGCGATGCGATGGGATCGCATATGCATAGGAAAAGGAGCATAGTTATTGTTAAAAAATCAATTTTGCGACATGCGGTATGGAATTTGTTGCGAGTTGCGAAGTCGCAATATTGTTAAATTGTTGAAAGTTGCGAAGTTGCGGCAGTTAAGTTAATAAAGTTGTGAAGGGGACCCGCCGTGATTATCAGGATTTTTGTGAGCCCATAAACCATAGATATGTGCGTATTCTGATAATTTTTTAGCTTTTCTGCATCACAAAAATACTAAGCAAGTTATGTTCCTTCCTTTTGACATCAGAGTGTTTACCAATCTCCTATATTTTATGTTTCTTTTGGTCAAACAATGTTTTCACCCTCTCTTGTACCTATGTTATCATATATGAAATTTTGGTGGTTTCCCATAATAATATTCCTTTTTTATCTTAAAATATTGTTTGACCTTTTTTCAAGCAGAATTTATTTTTTGATCTAAAATGGGGAAGATCATTTACATGTTATGCATTATTATTATGTTGAGATCCAGTTTCAAATTCTCTCTACATTGTAGCAGCATTCAAAAAAAACATAGCACATATATTCATCTCTCAAAATTTTATCCCGTAACTTCTTCTGCATGTCTCTGTACTCCACAACTAAGTCTATGGCTAGAAAAATATTAATGGAGAGAAGAAATAGTGGCCATTGTACTAAATTTGAGCTACCGTTGTTACCCAAAATAAGGAGCAATTCCTTTTCCTGATTATTCATGTAATCTTCTTTAATGGTACTTTTAATAATTTCATTCCAATAGGTTGAGAACATTGCAGCATATAATTTGTTTCTTTGTGTAGATGCGTGAGCATTAAGATAACCATTATGAAGCATGTCGAGCATTGGTGGCTAAATGTTCCTCACAAATGATTCATGGAAAGTATCAAAGTGCTTGTGGATCATCTAAATAGATCGTATCTCTCTTATTCGATCTTGTGTTCCAAAGGGTCCTCATATAACAATAGATAAAAGAGTATAACAAATTTGAATATCAAATGCATATATATAGCAAGAACAGGAACCCAAAGAGGATCCATTTTCAAGGCATTATGATTTTTTTTATACAAAATCATGACATTAGTAATTCAAACTGACAAGGTCCATTATTATCCTTATGGGATCAACAAGTGGCTTTATCTGAAGAAAATAGGTGAATGAAAACTTACATCCAAATATCAACCACGAGAAAAGCACATACATGAATTTTTCCTTATTCCTTTCATACAAACCATGTCCAACATAATATTATTCCTAGTGCATCCACTTAAAAAACTAAATATGATACCATTGATCACACTTTGTTGGTTAGATTCCTGAATGTAGGAATCTGAAGAATAAAACTAAAAAAAATATTAACAGTTGTGTAAACTCCAAAATCAAGGGAATAGATCCTTAAATAGAAATTTTATTTCCTACATTCTTCAAGCACTTTCATATAAATATAGCTAACAAATCCAAAATCACCCCAAAATAAGAGAAAATGAAGGAATATCCTTGCAATAGCTAAACCATGATACATCGTCAAGATATAAATAACACTTTTTATGAAATCCTCCACTGTTATAATCCCATTTACTTGTGAGATAATTTGTTGAAGGAAGGATGCACTATCTTCACTAATGAAACACTTTTCTGTTTGGGCTAATTTTTGCTGCAAGGTTTCCTCGAGGTCCATTTCCATCTATACTTTGAATCATCCTAGAAGAGTTTTCCTTCATGGTCATCATATGGTTGTCAAAACATCATGTAGCTTCCATGGGTATATATAGTAGAATAATATTTTAGAAACAATCAAGGGATATTCTTGAAAATTTTGTTTGTTAAAAGATGAATGGGATTCAAAACGGTGCAGGAGGGTGTTGAAAAATCTATAGGGAAATGATTAGAGTGATTTATCTTTTATTGATAATTATTTGTGATGTCTTTTTAATTTTCTTACTTATTCAACTTCTTTACTTATTTGTTCAAAGCAAGAAGAATAATAACACAGAATATAGGCTACAAGCCAGGGCCAAAGCCTTTCCACTTGAGAGTAAAACCCGCAAAACTCTTCTCTTCTTATAGATTCTTAAATTGACGAATTCCAAGACATCTATACCAAGACAAATACCCTTCAAGACAAAACCAAACCCTTTTGGATGATTTTCTTCCTTTGTCCAAGTCAAACACAGTCAAATCTCTTCCAGTAGAACAACTTCGACCCCCATCTACAAAATCTCAGCCTCTACTGCAGGTTTGAAATTTGTTGCCCTCCTCCAACAGTTGTTGCCACACATGTGAGCTTCTTCTGGCATATTAAGGCTTCCTTAGACCCTCTCTTGGATTTCCTCTTCCTTTTGGAGCTTGAGGATGACTTATTGTGACTTCCACTGACCTTTTTTCCCTTCCTTATTCAATATCAAAGCTGCAAAATAAAACCCTAGACCAACTGCAAAAATCCTAGCCTTCATTCGAATGTGTGAGAGAGAAATAGCCCAAAGACAAGTCTCCTTCCTCTGCTTCCTTCTTCGTTGCCTCCTTCTTCTTCCTCCTTCACTTGAATGAGTGAGTGAAAAATTTTTTCTAAGGAGGTTGAGTTTCCTCCTTTATATAGGCTTCTCAAGGTGGACATAGATCCTTAATTTTGGCCGACTTTCTAGATGCCAGGTTGACTTGGCCATGAAGGGTAGTTTGACACTTTTAAGGACAAAAATAATTTTCTTTACAATTTACAATTTTCTCGATGGTGTCTTCAACTAATGACAATGACTCTTTTGACTTATTGCCCTGGGGAAAACCCTAGAAGCACACAATGGGTGCTTGACCTATAAAATAAAATACCTTGAGCATGAAACCCATCCACCAATATAATAATAGTATTTTCTTTCATTTTACATTATATAAGAATCAAAATTACATTTCATATTTATGAAGACCGAACCTAGTTACACATTTTTCAATACTCCCTCTTAACTAGGGAGGTATTCATAAACGGTACATGGAAATTCTCAATCTGAAGAGATCTCATAAGAAGATTTAGATTGGTAACCCATATTTTTAGCATCAAATTAACCAACATTTTCATATAGAAAGGCCTTGACTAATATCTCTATCTCTCCACAAGATCAGAGCAAAATGTTGGTGAGACCAATGATTTTTAGACACCATCATTATTGTCTCTCAAGGTATATACCCACCTGGGTGTTCACAAAGTATGACCTTCTTTGGATTATTCTTGTCTCAGATGGCTATTCCTAAAACAATATCGGTCCTCGACTACTCTTATCTTGGATTCCCTACCTCATCCTTAAAGAGTATCTGATGTTATATGCTTACCCAATCCTCCATTCTGTCTTCCCAAGTGAAGACAAGAATGATGTACCTATCTCTCCCTCTCAAATAGGGAGGATATATCAATCAAACCAAGCTTGTCTCTCAAATATACAAGCTTCTTGTTAGGAAGATATTTTGTCTGTTGGGTGTGGAGCCTGATTATCTTGTTTATTTTCTATCACAACGTTGGACCCCTGTACCTTAATGGGGGTGGCAACGCCGCCCATAATTAAATGATGCTTGGGGGGGTCTAGAGGGGGCAGCTGTGACTTTATTGAGCCCCCCCCCCAAGCGGGGGATTTCAGGGGCAGTGCCCCACGAAGCTAAAAACATATGTAAAATTGCCTTGTAAAAGTATAGTAATTTCTAGTCAATCTGGGCCGTTCATTAGGCGAATGATCTGACGGTAGAAGTTATGTTTAGTTTAGGTTTTTTGCCCTAGAAGGAAACCCCTCGCTTGTATGAGGGTACTGTATTGCGGCTGCCCATTGTATGTGTATTCTCGGAGCGAGAAACAGATAGGGAGACTGTGAGAGAGAACAGAGGATCTTACAGCGGATCTGTTGTAGGTTGTGTCTCTTCATTTTGCTAGATAAAAGAAAGGAAGGATTGGTTGTTCGGGGTGGATGTAGCCCAAACTAGGTGAACCACATATATTTGTGTCTCTCTAGTTTTATGTGTTTTATGTGCTTGTGTTTTCTGCATATTTTGTGTGTTGCATTGCTCTGTAATATTTAATTTTATAACAACTGGTATCAAAGCCGAAGGTCTATTTAGCTGATAAACACGCAGGAAAGAAGGGTTCCTGGTTCGATTGGGAGTAATGGCAGAAGATGGTAAATTTAGGGTCGAGAAATTTAACGGCCAAAACTTCCCGTTGTGGAAGATGTAGATGGAAGACTATTTGTATCAGAAAGATCTATACCTACCATTGAGTGGAAAAACAAAGAAGTCGACAACTATGACAGACGCAAAATGGGATATTCTTGATAGAAATGCACTCGGAACAGTACGGTTGTGCCTCGCGGAATCGGTAGCCTTCAATATTTCAAAGGAAACAACAATAGAGGGTTTGATTAAGGTGTTGGCGAAACTATATGAAAAACCCTCAGCCTCAAACAAGGTATTTCTTATGAAACGTTTATTTAATATGAATATTTCGGAAGGTGGATTTGTTGCAGACCATTTAAATGATTTTAATACAGTTATCAGTCAATAAAGTTCTGTAGGGGTAAACTTTGGTGATGAAGTTAGAGCTCTGTTATTTTTGTGCTCATTGCCAAAAAGCTGGAATGGTTTAGTTATGGCCATTAGTAACTCTATCTCTGGATCTAGTACTTTAAAGTTTGATGATGTTGTCGGTGCTATCCTTAGCGAGGAAATGCAACGGAAAAGCTCCAGTGAGACATCGGGTAATGCTTTGAGTGCAGAGTCTAGGGGAAGAAAAACGGAAAGAGGAAAGAGCTCGGGATATCGCAGTAAATCAAGGAAAGGCAAATCCAAATCCAGATCGGGGATAGTGTGCTGGAAATGCGGAAATAAAGGACACCTAAAGAAAGACTGTAGATCATGGAAGGGAAAATAAGGAGACACACAGCAAGAAAATAATCATGAAGCAAATGTGACAGGTGATGTGTTACAATATGCTTTGATTCTTTCTTTCGAAAATGTTACTGATTCCTGGGTGGTAGATTCAGGGGCCTCATTCCATGCCACACCTGATAAGAAATATTTCCATGACTATGTTCAAGGAGATTTTGGACAAGTCAATTTGGGTGATGATAAACCTTGTAAAATTGTTGGAATGGGTAAGGTTCTTGTAAAACAGCAGAACAGAAACCAATGGCTATTAAATGAGGTAAGGTATGTTCCAGATCTGAAGAAAAATCTGATTTCAACAGGGCAGTTCGGCAGTCAAGGTTGTGTGACAACTTTCACATATAAAACTTGGAAGGTCACCAAAGGAGCCTTGGTAATAGCAAAAGGAGAAAATGGTAATAGCAAAAGGAGAAAAGGTTGGTACCTTATATTTATGCAATCGTATTTCTAACTCTGTTAATGCATTAACTTCCAAAGGAGCAGATGCAGCATCATGGCATCATAGGCTCGGACACATGAGTGAGAAGGGGATGAAGATACTTCACTCAAGAAATTTGTTGTCGGGTTTGAAGAATGTTGATTTGGATTTTTGTGAGAATTGCATTTATGGAAAACAGAAGAGAGTCAGATTTCTCAAAGTTGGGAAAGAAAAGAAGAGCGAAAAAATAGAGATTGTGCATACAGATCTATGGGGACCTGCTCAGATATCATCTCTTGGTGGATCTCGTTATTATGTTACTTTTATTGATGATGCAACTAGAAAAACTTGGATTTATTGTATTCAGAATAAATCTGATGTATTTTATACTTTCAAGAAATGGAAATCTTTGGTTGAGATTGAGACAGGAAAGAAGTTGAAGTGTCTCAGATCAGAAAATGGAGGTGAATATTGTAGCAAAGAGTTTGATAGGTACTGTTGGGTGCAGGAATTACACTTAAGCAAAATCCTCAACACTTAATTTGTCAACCCGGGGGATCTATAAAATTAGAGATGAAGCACAGGAAATGCTAGAGATGGTATGAATCTTCCTAATATAAATCCTTACTTTCTTTAAAGGAAAGATTGCATAATCAAATTAAAAAGAGAAAAAGGCAACTTGAACCATCAAAATAATCTAAGACTGGAACAAGGAAGAATGCATTTGTAAGAGGGAATTAAAGATAAAAATCAATCACTCTAGATAATTATTTTTTAACTACTGAGTGTGTGTTTTTATTTAGCAAAGACACTTAACAGTCTCATCAGATGAGCCCTTAAACCTGCTCCTTTAGAGATTTCCTTCTTGCCCTAATCTGTCCTGCACTTTCGCAGTCTGCTTGCACTAGTGCAGGAACAGAGATTTATGCAGAAGGTATAAATGGTGTCTTTATTAAAGGATTTTTACTTCATGCAAGGGCTTGAACTTTTCCAGGTTCAAAGCACTCAGATCCCGTGGAAAGAAACTAGTTCTTACACCTAATCAGAGCTTCCTGCACTTAGCATTTAATTCTTAAAATGAGTGCTTAATTATTGCAAGTGCTATTATACTGTTAAATCAAATTCCACACATAAAAAGTGAATTTTTCTGATCTTAACAGAGTGCATGAATAAAGAAACAATCAATATACATTTATCCTATCATAAGCATTTACTGAAAGAAAGAATATTGCGGGAAGTATTGATACTTTCATGATTGTCGGTTGACCTTTTGTTTCTTTCAACACTTCAGGTTTTGCATTGACATCCTTTGAATCTTTAGCACTTTCTTGTGAAATAGATTCTCCTTTAACAGTTTCATGAAAACCAAGACCAAATTTAACAGAAGGAGACCTTTGACTACTAAGAATATTGTCCAGAATCTTAGTAATATCTTGAAACCTCAAGAGTTTATCTTTTTCTTCTAATTTACCTTTTAAAATGTTTACCTCAACCTCCAATCTTTGGCATTGCTTCTTCATACTTTCTTTGACCCTTCTTCCTTCTTCTACTTGATCATTCAATTTTAAAATCTCTTCTTTCAACCCATTTTCTTGTTCTTCAAAAGTTTTCAAAAGTTCTTCATTCTTCTTATTTGATTTTTCCAGATCTATTTTGAGAGAGATGATTTCTGCTTCAAGTATTTCACTTTGATTGGTTACTTTATCCTGTAGTCTTTGATACATTTCTATCTGTCCATTCATTCTAGACATCATATCTTTGTAGATAGATTCCTTCTTTTTAAATTGATCTTCAACATTAATCTTGAGATTTTATTCTAGACCCATACTATTACTTTCACTTTATTTTTCACTATCTTCACCATTGCATGCAAAAGGAAGTGAATTACAAGAACGACAATCAGTACTTGATTCATCATCTTCATTTTCTGTTGTACACTTCTTTCTTTGAGTAGCCCTCTTCTTTTGCTTCCTTCCCATTGTGACAGATCTCCTTCAAGCGATCAAGCTTCTGCAGAAGGACCTACTCTGATACCAATTGTTGGGAAAAATACTGAGAGGGGGGGGTGAATCATTATTTAGAGCTGACTGAAAACTTTTTACTTTTTCTTTATCTTAAAACCATATGCTACTTTACTGAACCCAACTCGCGTATACACGCGGATATCCTTAAGAAAACTTGCGTATGTCCAGAGATCGTATTATGCATTTAATTATTTACTTAGATCATTGCATCATTCATTCATCATATGTTTAGTAAGTAATAAGCATGTGCAGTAATAACATAATAAACCATCACACATAAGAAACACACATGAACACCAGTATTTAAGGTGGAAACCCAATTCGGGAAGAAACCACCGTTGTTGTCGTCTCTGTCTTCAATATTTATTATAAAGAAAAATTCTTACAATTTTGTACTGGCACAGACTCATACCAGCACGCAGGCACCCACCTACAGAAGGCTGCAACCTTCTCTCATTCTCCAGCCACTACTGGAAGGGAGCTCCAACCCCCTGATCTCGTTTACCAGCCTCTCCTGGAAGGGAGCTACTACCCCCTGCTCTCGTTTACCAGCCTCTCCTGGAAGGGAGATGCTACCCCCTGCTCTCGTTTACCAGCTACCATTGGAAGGGAGCTACAACCCCCTCACTAAAGGCTTTGACCCTCAGCACCACCATGGACCATGTTTCATCAATTTTCGTACTGAATCCAACAGCTTCCACACAACATACCTTGTAGGCCACTTTTCATCAGATTTTCAGACTAGACCCACTCCACACATTTAAGCTCAACATACATCAAACTTAAACTTATAACCCCATCAATTCATTCATTGAATCATCAACCAATCAACCAACAACTTGATCTATAATCAGCAGCATAATCAACATTCAAACAACCCAGATCTATATAAATACATCATTGACAGATAGCAGTAAAACAGCAAAACAGATCAGACATTTCATTCCACACACTTCAGCAAAACCCTAGATTCCATACGTGCTTTTACTTCACTGAACCAACGTATATACGCGCTTTCATAGAGACAAACATGCGTATAGATCTGGAACTATTTTAGAACTGACCTTTGATTTCATACGTACTTTTGCTGAAACGAACCTGCGTATATACGCACTTTCGCTGAGATGAACATGTGTATAGATCTGTAACTTTTCAGAACTATGCAGCTCTTCAGAACAGATAACTCAAATCTCACCCTTTACTTCAGCAAAGATTCTCCAGATCATAGATCTAAACATTCCATAAACAGATCTAGAAAATACATAGTCATTTCAGATCTAGAGATCCCTCTTCATCATTTTCTTCATAGGTGCATTATTAATTCAGATTAATCAATAAACTATTACCCATTCCATGCAGATATACTTCAGAGTGATTTATTCATTAAAACCCAGACCTATGCACACTCTTGCACTATGATCTTCTTCTCCTTATATAGATTTATCCTTTGTCAATACCATGAGTCAAAACTACTCAACCGCTAATGGTATTCCTGGACGGGACCAAATAGATAATCCAGCGCTCAATACAGTGGGCCAATACCATGGTAATGCCCCTAGGTATCATAGTTTTTAGAGCGCAAAAGGCATACGCGACTTGGAGCGTTCGTATCCGCGTGTATACGTGATTTCTCTTCAAACTAGATGCGTATATACTATACACAGGTTTCCTTCACAAAAGTAGTGTATACATTGAATCCATACGCGAATTGCCTTCATATAAGTAGCGTGTACATTGTGACATATTATATTTATCATTTCTTTGGCACTTACTGGAATTCTTTTCTCTGTCACATTTGAACTGATCTGTAGCTACATCATCCTTACATATTTAACACATAGGTTGCTTATCATAGGCAACTCATCAAGTAGGTTTCCATCAAGTACAACTTCATCAAGTAGGTTGCCATCAAGGACAACACATTGCATCATATTGCCAACAATATCCCCCTTTGGACTTGATGGCAACCATGATGGTGTTTGATCACCACAACAGATAGATACATTAGTCATAACCATTATTCAAAAACCATGATACTCTCCCCCTTTGACATCAAGGGCAAAGGGCGGATCAAAACCAAAACAAGGTTTTTCTTCTCTTATAGAAACAAGAGCTTTGTAGATCTGATGTGTACTAAAGTTACCATGCTCCCCCTGAGTTCACGCTGAATCTTCAAACTTATTTTTCAATGAAGTACATGACTCTATGACCTTTCCTATCACCAAGGACTCATAATTACATCAATGATCCAACCAAGTGGATTTACATATGTGACTCAAGTACCCAACCAAGTGGGTTTACACATTTTGACTCAAATACCCAACCAAGTGGGTTTACGAATTTGAAGAAGTCCTTACATGACTGAATATAAAAATTTACATCATAGGTCTCAACATAACCTTTTCATCAAATTACAAATATGACTTTTTATAACCAATACCAAAAAGACCTCAAGAGAGATATCATATTTCAGAACCATCATAATGCCAACAATGCATTACTCTCAGCAAGGCTAATGCTCCCCCTAAAACTGTGCATCCTGAACACTTTCAACAGAAAATCATCAAGGCATCTTTATCAGAAGCATTAGAGAATGAAATAGAAATATGAGATCTGGAACATCACCAGAGATACCCAACAGTACCGCAACTGTGCTGAAGAATGCTGACCCAGAAAAACTTTGTCAGCAACCACCCATACGCGGTTTTCTGTGTATAAACTCGTGTATATACGTGACTGTCCTTCAGGAAATCCACGTATCCAATTTAATCTTCTGAAATTAAGCAGATCTGATATTCTGAGAGGCAGAGACAACTCCTAGCTTCTGTCTGAGATATTCAAATGCTTCCATAGAATATATGAGAGAAGAAATATAGGACAATGTAGTTGTGTTTTCAAGTGCCATCCAACAGTTGTAGCATAAGCACATCAGTAACCAAGCCTTTAGGCTCTTTGTAGCATAAACATATTCTTCCCAAGAGGAATTATCATACCAGAATAACTTCTTCAATAGACAATATGTGTCAAGCAATCATCAGTGTGATCTGTTATCACCAAGATCTTCATGATTTATATTTATTTCATAATCATGATGTAACATGTGTAGGAATTATGTATAAAGTGTCTCAACCGTGACAAAAGTATTCAGCAACAAACTCTGCATGATCTATCCTTATCTCTGCATCATAAGACTTCCATCTCATCCATGTGTGAAAACAAAAGATACTCTTCAGAAAAAAGCAATCAGGGCTCATCCATAATCTCATCATAAGAAACCATGTATCATGTCATCATCATTTGAGTATGAGTATTACGAGAACTAAGGAATAAGCAAATATAATTCCAACAATGCAATCATTAGTAGTTAGACTGATGCTCCCCCTAAACCTGTGTTCCTGATCTTTAGCTGTCTTACAGTTTTTCTTATCAGAAAAACATACGCTACTGTCTCCAAAGGAACTAGCGTGTATACGTGGCTTTAGTTTATGAAACTCGTGTATAGAAAGTGAAATACTGAAAATTTTCACACTCCTTCTTCTTCTGGATTTATGCATTCTGTACCTGTCTTCTGTTGTCACATTAGATGCACTGTTAGAAATAAACACAACCAGAATTATCAAACCAACCATGGGAATCACCACATATTTCTCCCCCTGTGATGATACATTACTGATTCCTATAATGTATCTCACTTCACTCCTGCAGTCATTATGAGAAGTAAGCTTTAGAAGCGGAAGACTACAGTAGGATTATTATCCCTTACATTTTTGACCGGTCTTCCTTCTTTTTCCAGCTTTGCTTGAAATTTCTTATTGTGTGCTGGAACTTATCCAATTTCTCAGATCTATTCATCCTACATTCTTTTTCTACATGTCCATACTTGTTACAAGCATAACATCTTGTGTGACCAGAAAAGTAAGCATAGGGATCATAATGTGTTTTTCTATTCTTTCTTCTATTGCAATCAGCTGCTTTATGACCAAACTTGTTGCATGAAAAACAATATCCCTTAAAGAAACCTGAGTACCTTTCTGTGTAGAATCTGTTTGTCAATCTGCTTCTGCAATTGGCTGCAACATGCCCATAATTATGACATTTAAAGCATTCAACATTATTGATCAAAGGAGAGAATCGATTGATGCTTCTATAGTTAGGAGGGAATGATTTCTTTTGAGAGTTCATGATTGTCGGTTGACCTTTTGTTTCTTTCAACACTTCAGGTTTTGCTTTGATATCCTTTGAATCTTTAGCACTTTCTTGTGAACTAGATTCTCCTTTAACAGTTTCATGAAAACCAAGACCAAATTTAACAGAAGGAGACCTTTGACTACTAAGAATATTGTCCAGAATCTTAGTACTATCCTGAAACCTCAAGAGTTTATCTTTTTCTTCTAATTTACCTTTTTAAATGTTTACCTCAACCTCCAATCTTTAGCATTTCTTCTTCATACTTTCTTCGACCCTTCTTCCTTCTTCTACTTGATCATTCAATTTTAAAATCTCTTCTTTCAACCAATTTTCTTGTTCTTCAAAATTTTGCAAAAATTCTTCATTCTTCTTATTTGATTTTTCGAGATTTGTTTTGAGAGAGATGATTTCTGATTCAAGTCTTTCACTTCGATTGGTTACTTTATCCTATAGTCTTTGATACATTTCTATCTTTCCATTCATTCTAGAGATCATATATTTGTAGATAGATTCCTTCTTTTTAAGTTGTCTTCAACATTAATCTTGAGATTTGCTTCTAGACCCATACTGTTACTTTCACTTTCTTTTTCACTATCTTCACCATTGCATGCAAAAGGAAGTGAATTACAAGAATGAAATTCGGTACCTGATTCATCATCTTCATTTTCTGATGTACACTTCTTTCTTTGAGTAGCCCTCTTCTTTTGCTTCCTTCCCATTGTGACAGATATCCTTCAAGCGATCAAGCTTCTGCAGAAGGACCTGCTCTGATACCAGTTTTTGGGAAAAATACTGAGAGGGGGGGGTGAATCATTATTTAGAGTTGACTGAAAACTTTTTACTTTTTCTTTCTCTTAAAACCATACGCTACTTTACTGAACCCAACTCACGTATACACGCGGATATCCTTAATAAAACTTGTGTATGTCCAGAGATCTTATTATGCATTTAATTTTTTACTTAGATCATTGCATCATTCATTCATCATATGTTTAGTAACAAATAAGCATGCGCAGTAATAACATAATAAACCATCACACATAAGAAACACACATGAACACCTGCATTTAAGGTGGAAACCCAATTCGGGAGAAAACCACCGCTGTTGTCGTCTTTGTCTTAAATATTTATTATAAATAAAACTTCTTACAATTTTGTACTTGCGCAGACTCATACCAGCATGCAGGCACCCACCTGCAGAAGGCTGCAACGTTCTCTCGTTCTCCAGCCACTACTGGAAGGGAGCTCCAACCCCCTGATCTCATTTACCAGCCTCTCCTGGAAGGGAGCTACTACCCCCTGCTCTCGTTTACCAGCTACCACTGGAAGGGAGATATAACCCCCTCACTGAAGGCTTCGACCCTCAGCACCACCATGGACCACGTTTCATCAATTTTCATACTGAATCCAACAGCTTCCACACAACATACCTTGTAAGCCACTTTTCATCAGATTTTCAGACTGGACCCACTCCACACATTTAAGCTCAACATACATCAAACTTAAACTTATAACCCCATCAATTCATTCATTGAATCATCAACCAATCAACCAACAACTTGATCTATAATCAGCAACATAATCAACATTCAAACAACCCATATCTGTATGAATACATGATTGACAGATAGCAGTAAAACAACAAAACATATCAGACATTTCATTCCACACACTTCAGCAAAACCCTATATTCCATACGCTCTTTTACTTCACTGAACCTGCTTATATACGGGCTTTCACAGAGACAAACCTGCGTATAGATCTGCAACTATTTCAGAATTGACCTTTGATTTCATATGCGCTTTTGCTGAAACGAACCTGCGTATATACGCGCTTTCGCTAAGATGAACATGTGTATAGATCTGTAACTTTTCAGAACTATGCAGCTCTTCAGAATAGATAACTCAGATTTCACCCTTTACTTTAGCAAAGATTCGCCAGATCACAGATCTAAACATTCCATAAACAGATCTAGAAAATACATAGTCATTTCAGATCTAGAGATCCCTCTTCATCATTTTCTTCATAGGTGCATTATTAATTTAGATTAATCAATAAATTGTTACCCATTCCATGCAGATATACTTCAGAGTGATGTATTCATTAAAACCCAGACCTATGCACACTCTTGCACTATGATCTTCTTCTCCTTATATAGATTTAGCCTTTGTCAATACCATGAGTCAAAACCACTCAACCACTGATGGTATTCCTAGACGGGATCAAATATATAATCCAGCGCTCAATACAGTGGGCCAATACCATGGTAATGCCCCTAGGTATCATAGTTTTTAGAGCGCAAAAGGCATATACGACTTGGAGCGTTCGTATCTGCGTGTATATGCGATTTCTCTTCAAACTAGATGCGTATATACTAGTCCTGAATGTATACGCGGGTTTCCTTCACAAAAGTAGTGTATACATTGAATCCATACGCGAGTTGCCTTCATAAAAGTAGCGTGTACATTGTGACATATTATATTTATCATTTCTTTGGCACTTACTCGAATTCTTTTCTCTGTCACATCTGAACTGATCTGTAGCTACATCATCCTTACATATTTAATACATAGGTTGCTTATCATAGGCAACTCATCAAGTAGGTTTCCATCAAGGACAACTTCATCAAGTAGGTTGCCATCAAGGACAACAAATTGCATCATATTTCCAACAAGTTGAAGTGTCTCAGATCAGAAAATGGAGGTGAATATTGCAGCAAAGAGTTTGATAGGTCGCGACAGATGCAAGAATTACACTTAAGCAAACTCCTCAACACTTAATTTGTCAACCCGAGGGATTCTTAGACTTAGAGACGAAGCACAGGAATTACCAGAGATGGTATGAATATTCCTAATATAAATCCCTACTTTCTTTAAAGGATATATTGCAGAATCAAATTAAAAGAGAAAAAGGAAACTTGAACCATCAAAATAATCTAAGACTAGAACAAGAAAGAATGAATTTGCAAGAGGGAACTAAAGATAAAAGGCAGTCACTCCAGCTAATTATTGTTTAACTATTGAGTGTGTGTTTTTCCTTAGAAGAGACACTAGCAGTCTCATCAAATGGGCCCTTAAACTCCGCCAGGAGGAGATTTCTTTCTAATTTGTCCCGCACTTTCTTCGCAGTCTGCTTGCACTAGTACAAGAACAAAAATTTATGCAGAGGGTATAAATGGTGTCTTTACTAAAGGCTTTTTACTTCATGCAAGGGCTTGAACTTTTCCAGGTTCAAAGCACTCAGTTCCTGCGGCAAGAAACTAGTTCTTGCACCAGATCAGAGCTTCCTGCACTTAGCATTTAATTCTTAAAATGAGTGCTTAATTATTGCAAGTGATATTATACTGTTAAATCAAATTGCACACATAAAAATTGAATGTTTCTAATCTTAATAGAGTGCAGGAATAAAGAAACAATCAATATACATTTATCCTGTCATAATCATTTAATGAAAGAAAGAAGATTGCGGGAAGCAAACTAAGAAGGCTTGCTGCCTCACACCAACGTGCACTGGTGCAGGTTCATTTCTCCTACTTGGACTAGGCGGGGAAAACCAATCAAATAGAATTGCAGAAAAGCAGATATCACACCAACGTGCACTAGTGCAGGGTTATTTCTCATGCTTGGACCAGGAGGAGGAAAACCAATCTGAAATCAAGTGTAGGAAAGGAAATTGCAGGAAAAGAAAATTTATCTACTTCACACAACGGATCCGCTTTCACTCAGATAGGAATGCATGTGCTTAAAATTAAATCACACTTGACAATGTAAACACAAATTACAGGAAAATGGGAAATGGGGTAAACGTGCTAGGCTGGCTGGGCCCTAGCCAGCCAGCGCGTTTCCCTCTTAAATAAAAACGCTACTCAGTACCTTAATCAATTCATCATCTCAAATACAGAAACACAATTTGTGAAACATGAGGTGGAGCTCCCTTTTATTAATTCACTGAGGCAAGTACATATATTAATACATCGTCCAGCCCAGATTCGAGCGATAACAAAATACAGTAACCTGTTACCGCCTCTCTGGCTATGTCTCTGTTCTCTTCTGCTATCAAAAAATTTTCTTCTAGTCCTATTTACATTCTACATTATATAGATCTTTGGCCAAAGGCCAAAATAGATCATTCAACCGATTACATAACCGAACACAGAATTTAACTTTTTGGCCTTTAAAATTAGACAATTAGCAAAATTGGCCGTAGCCAATCTCCAGCTTTCGTCCTTCACAGATTCGGTCTCGACTACCTTTGGATCGATCTTGCTGTCATGGTTGAAGCTACTCAAAACGAGGCGGTGATCAAGGAGGCTCAGATCTGCTGCAAGGATTTTTTGTGCTGGAAACGGTGCAAGATCCAGTCCTGCACTAGGATCAGCGGTCACGGTAAGTACTCTAACTACCAAATAAACATTGGAGATATCGATAAGTTACAAAGAGTGATTAAAAGTAATAAATCATGTAATAAATAATTAATTAATGCTAAGTTGAATTAAAAATATGAAAAATAAAGTTTATACGAAATATGTCACCGTGCTTGGATTGGTGCAATATGAGGGTGCATAAAAGAGGTAAAACAGCGGTAAATGGTTATGATTTAGGAAGGGGAAATTAAAAAAAAAAAGAGAGAGAAAATTAGTGGGCTAACATCCTCCCATCCCTAAGTTGTTGTGTGTCCTCACACAACTCTTTACCTTTGCAAAAAAACATTCAAAACTTTGAGCATTCCATCTCAATCCTACTCTGACATACTGACATCACCCTGCAATGTTTCAGACTTCTTCTTTCTGATGTTCTTTAATTTCTTTGTCCTCACACAACTCTTTACCTTTGCAAAAAAACATTCAAAACTTTGAGCATTCCATCTCAATCCTACTCTGACATACTGACATCACCCTGCAATGTTTCAGACTTCTTCTTTCTGATGTTCTTTAAGTCGCTTAAAACATTGTGTAGCTCGGTACTTCCAAACTCTAACTTCTCCTTTATTTTTCTGGATCTCCACAGTTAATTCTTCTTTACTCTGCTCTTTATCCTCCTGCGCTTTAGTTATGAGTTGTTCTAAGTTTTGCACTTGAAGCTCTAGTTCAACTATCCGAGTAGCAGAAGTTACCAAATATTCTTCTTCTTCTGTCTCAACAAGGGCTATGTCTTCCTCAGGGACCTTAGTATCCCTCATGGTTTCAGCAAACACTTCTTCCTCTTCTTATTCTTCTTCTTCTTCTGGTTCTTCTTCTTACACTGGTGCAAAAGGGGATTCAATGTCCTGTGGGGACTGTGGTTCTTTTCCTACACCAGATTCTTCATTCTTTTTCCGGGGTCTTTTAATGAAATCGGCCAACAGAGTGTCATCTTCGACTTCTACAATTTTTTATGCATCCGCAAGGACTGGCAGGTTGTCTTCTTCGGGGATCTGTGATTGTACTGGTGTCATAGAAGGAGTCTCTTCAACAGTGCACTAGTTTTCTTCTTATTTGGAAATGGGGCCCTTTCTTCTGTTGATTTTTTAGGTCATTTCCTTTTTGCATTGGTGCAAGAAGGACTCCCTTTTACATTCTTACTCGGACCCTTGCTTGTGCTGGCGGGGTCCTCTGTCTCCTTTCCAGCAGTTGTCTTTTTATGTAGTTGTTTTAACAACGCCTCCCAGGTCATGCCTTTAACTTCTAATTGTTTCTGGACCAAAATATTTATCAGGCTGTGGTGATATAACTTCTTGTCGGCCTGGTCTGCCCATCCGTCCCGCCCACCCTTGGCCATTTTTTCCAATCTTTTAAGCAAAAAAAGGGGGAAATTAATCCTCCACCGGGTGTGCCGGCTGGTTTTGAAATGCTGCAACATCCTAAAATGGTACACAAAAGTGAGGGAGTACCTTCCCTCACAGGTTACGAATTTTTGTAGGATGAAAAGGAGGTCCCACCATTGTCCCAGTAGGGCACTGCACAGAATTCCTTTCTTCCAATCTACCTTCATCTTCTTGTCGATGACGAAATGTTGCCATCACTTCCTTTCTAGTTTCTGATTTTTAAACCACTACTCCCCAGTATTTTCCAAGCCTGTCGTTGCTGCTATAAACTCTTCCATAACCTCAAATTTTAGAGGCCCAATTTTTACTCGGCCATTTTTTAAACTTCTGGCAAACTGTAGGGCCACTTCACTGTTGTTCCCGTCAAACTTTTTCAAGAATTGAAGAAAGCATGAGTCTCGCAATAGTGCAAGACTATTGCGATACTCGCCAGTCTGTTCTACCCTGCTGAGAGACGAAGGTTCGCTTCGAACAGGTGGCATCACTACTTAACGGTTATGAATAGTCAAGAATTTACATGCAACACCGAGAAAATTGGTTCTTATAGATAGGGATCCAACTGTCCACCATCCCTTCCATCTTATCACCCATTCATTCCACTGAAATAGTCGTGGACGTGCGGCATCTTTGAGATCGTGTCGGACAGGTACTTGCGGCGACGTTTTAACGGCTAGGTGAGGTAATCATTACGAGTGAATGACATCTAGGATTATGGAGGAAAGGGGAAATTATATCCAAGCAACGGTTAAACACTTCCGCACTGCTTCATAATTCAAAAAAGAATGTTAGCATTCATTAAAAAATTATCATGATTCTTAACTTAAAAACACCTTGTACTTAAAATAATTTTCTCCTAGTTAATATGATAGCAAAAGTACTCATCGACTAAGTGAAAGGAATTCTTATAAACTTTCATGATGACCACTTTCCTATGATGTATGCTATGAAAATAAAAAATTGTACTATGTTTCTGACAAGGTGGATGCTTGCACCGGTCTGCTTGCACCACTTAAACTATGATATTCTGCTGGTAACATTCTGCTTGCACTTATTATATAGGACAACATGCTTGCACTAGTGCAAGCATAATATTTGAAAAAAAGAATAGGGAATTTAAGTAAAATATAGGTTGGACTTCCAACATGGCTTCCTCAACTTATACTGGAAATTTGCTTCGCCCTTTCTTGATGCTTTAGAGCTTATCGTTTTGCTCTTTGTGCGCAAGATCCTGCAATGAATTCATGAGGGAATAAAGAAGTGGGAAAAGAGAAATTTCAGAATGGGAAGGAACTCTGTTACATGGATTCCAGGAATAGTACCACAAGAGGGGATAAACAAAAGTGGGATAGGGAAAAAAATTCAAGGGTAAAGTGGGGTTTTTACGAAACGGACAGGGTAAATTCAGAAGAATATGGGAAGGTTAATCATTTTGGGATTGAAGAAGAAAACTAAGGGAATATTACGAAAGTGGAATATGAAGAAAGGCAGAAAATTTTCTGGAAGGTCTACCTGCACTGGTGCAAGAAAAATAACTGTAGCGAGAATTAAGCCTTACTTGAATAAAAATATCCATGCTAATTACCCCAATTGTATAAAGGTTGGTTCTGTTGAACCTACTTTTACTTGGTGGTCGCTAGCATATCTAAAGATCAAGCAACATTATCTTTTTATTAGAAATTTTTTATCTTCCTGCCAGCAAGCTAGTTTTCAGGTTGATCCTTCTGTAATCATGTCAGCAAACTGATTTTCATAATTACACGAAAATATTTTTTCTTTATTTTTTTTGTATTTTTTTTTTTTTTTTTTTTTTAAGAAGAAGAAGAATTCATGTTTTCAAAAGGTTGGTATTACCATTCACCACTATCGTCCCGAATTTCTGTTGGACTTGCTGTGTAAATTCTTTCTTGTCAAGTGGCTGAAAAATACTTCTTTAATCTGTGTCCATTTACCAAGAATACTGAATTTTGTCCATCAATATTTTTAACTTCCACTGCTCCATTCTCGAATACTCGGATCACTTCATAAAGTCCCATCCAACGTGTATGGAATTTCCCTTTAAAATTTTTAAATCTAGAATCATAAAGGAGCACCCAATCACCTGGTTGGAATTGATTTTTCTAAATAGACTTGTCATGCCACCTTTTGCGTTGCTGCTGAATTAGTATGTTTTGTTGAACAGCATCCCTACGAAATTCATCTAACTCATTTAATTGGAGAAGACGTTGTTTTTGTGCCTCAGAGAGATCTAGTCCTAACTGAACTGCAGTTCTAAAAGTTTTGATCTGGAATTTAATTGGTAGCAGAACCTATTTTCCATATACCAGCTCATATGATGTATGTCATGTACTATTTCTCCAAGTGGTTCTGTATGCCCACAAAGCTTCTGGTAATCTTTCAGCCCAGTCTTTCTAATGCATATTTACTGTCTTTGTAAGAATGGACTCGATCACTTTGTTTATGGATTCCACCTGGCCATTTTCTTGCGGGTGATACGGCATGGATTTCCTGTGTCGGATCTTGTATTTCTCCATCACACCCTGTACTAGATTAGAAATAAAATGCAGACCATTGTCAGAAAAAATTTCTCCAGGCACACCAAATCTAGTAAATATTTCAGTAAAAATAAAATCAACAACAACTTTTTCTATAGCAAAGGAAACAGCTTTAGCTTCTACCCATTTTGTAACAAAATCTGTACAAACCAAAATATGCTTTTTACTTAATGACGTTGGATTTATTGGCCCTATAAAATCAACAGCCCATTTTTCAAACGGCTCAATCATAACTTGGAGGCATAAAGGCATTTCATTGGTTTGATGAGGCTGGCCCACTCGTTGACAACTATCACATCGCATGACATATTGTTTGGCATCCTTAAACAAGGAAGGCCAAAAGTAACCAGCATGCAATACTTTATATGCAGTTCTCTTATCAGCGAAGTGGCCTCCACAAGGTTCATCATGAGCAAATTTCAATATGTCAAACACTTCTTCCTCTCTTACACATCTATGGATAATCAGATCTGGACCAGTGTAAAAGAGATCTCCTTGAATATAAGAGTATGCATCACTTTTCTGAATAATATTCCGCTTTTCACGAGTGGAAAAGTGGAGTGGTGTTTTCCCAGTAAACAAGTAATTAGCAATGTCAGAAAACCACAGAGAATCTGTTGACATAGCAAAAATATGTTCATCCAGAAAATCATCATTAACAGGAGTTGCTTCACTAGGATTATCTAATCTAGAAAGAAAATCTGCTACAACATTAGATTTTCCTGGTCTATCAACAATAGTAACATTAAATTCCTGCAACAATAGCAACCACCTAGTCACTCTACCGCTAGTCAATGGTTTTTTCATCAAATATTTAATTTTAGAATGATCAGTATGTACAAATACTTCATATTGTGTAATATAGTGCTTGAACTTATTAATTGCAAAAATTACAGCTAAAAACGCTTTCTCTGTAACTGTATAATTTAATTCAACGGAAGACAAATTCTTACTAATATAGTAAATAGCATAGGATTGCTTATTTTCCTCTTGTCCTAAAGCTGCGCCAATAGCCAAATCTGAAGCATCATAGGAAATGTGAAAAGGCAGGGACCAGTTAGGACCTCTCAAAACTAGTGCCTGTACTAAATTTTCCTTCAATGTTTCAAAAGACTGTTGGCAAGCTGTGGACCAAGAAAATTCACTATCCTTAGCTAGAAGTTAGAAATGAGGGGCATCTATCTTAGAAAAAATTTCAATGAATCTTCTATAGTAACTAGCATGTCCTAAAAAACTTCTTACTTCCCTTTGAGTTTTGGGTGCAAGAAGATGCAGAATGATTTCAATATTTGCTGGATCAACTTGGATACCTTTACCAAAAATCAAATGGCCAAGTACCACTCCCACTTTGCACATTAATCTACATTTCTTGTCACTCAAGACGAGATGGGCTTCCTGAAAATGGAGAATTACTTTCTCCAGATTTTTGAGAGCTTCCTAAAAAGAATCACCAAACACAAAAAAGTCATCCATATAAATTTCTACAAATTCTAGATCAGCAAAAATGGCCAGGACTGCCCTTTGAAAGGTAGTCGAGGCATTAAATAAACCAAAGGGAAGCACTTTATAAGCAAATGTACCCCATGGACATGTAAAAGTAGTTTTATCCTGATCTTCGGGTGCAATCTGTATCTGGTTATGGCCACTGAAGCCATCCAAAAAGGAAAAATATTTTTTTCCTGCAAGGGTATCAAGAACCTGGTCAATGAAAGGGAGATGGAAGTAATCTTTGAGAGTGGCTTTGTTTGATTCTCGATAATCAATACAAATACGCCATCTTCCATCTTTCTTAGGTACTAGCACTAATGGAGAGACCCACTGACTATCGGAAATAGGATATATAAAACCAGCATCCAAGAGTTTTTGTACTTCTTCCTTCACAATATCTCTTAGAGTTGTATTCATTCACCTTTGGGGTTGTCCTGAATATAGATATGATGTATACAAGTTTCAGGAGGAATACCCTTCATATCTTCGTAGCCCCAAGCAAAGGCACTAAGATGGTTTTGCAACAAATTCACAAGCTGCTCCTGCTGAGATGAGTCCAAATCTGAACTAATATGCAAGGATTTACCAGGGATAATCTCAAAAATAGTAGTGTCAGTATCATGATTACTCAAGGGAGTGGTCAAATGCAGTGGGACAGAAGAATGAGAATCATGATTATCTTGAAAATCTAGGCTGAAAATCTGGCTCAGTGGCTCAAAATTAGGCATAGTGTCTAGATTATTCAGGAAATATTGAATCTCATCTTCTTGTGAAGACCTAGTATAATGATGGATAAGGGAAATGGGCTTAGTATCCTCATCACTGCTTTGATCCAACCATAAATTATTTCAAAGGCCCTGAATATCCCATATATATTCTTCAGAATCTCCATGTGAAATATACATATCACCTAACGACATCCAATATATGCATCGGTCGTAGTGTATGTTGAGTCCCTAATTTGTCTCTTCCATACACTTTCCATGATTTCACTTCATCAACCAAATGTCCACTACAAGGGGTATCTAGATGGTTTTTAATTATGTTTGCAGGTTTTCATTATTCATATTTGTTCACCAAGAGTCCCCCAAATTACTGGTCGGCAACTTTCCACAGCTTATTTTAGGAAATCAATGTTGGAGCAAAGGCCTACTGCTGAAACGAGCCACATGGGCAAGCAGGGAATGACAAGGACATGGTCTAGACCCATGGTTCAAGGGAATTTGTTTCAGTGCTGGTGCCGCGGGAGCCGTGCCATCCACGTGGGTGTCAACCTGAGTTCAGTCTACTGGACTCTCGTTTTCGTGGCATATAAAACATCCATACGGCCGTTTCCAAGCTTGCGGAGGTTAATTGACATCTGTGCAAAGTTCTGGAGTTGAATTCAAGCGCCCACCTTCCATAGATCCGTTTTCCAACATGGCCATACTCCTATATCCGTGGCCTTAGTGGTCTACGTGCTGGCTGCTATCATAAACTTCAGGAGACACTTACAGTTTATTTCTTTATAAAGAGCGTTTGCATACGCACGTAGGGAGAGTTGATAGTTGTTAGTTGATCATAGCTGTTGAGTTGATGTGCGTACTCTGTTATGTAGTGATTACGCTGCCTTGAGCCGTAATACTACCAGTCTGTAATGAATTGCTTTTTAATGTGAAGAACTTTGTTTTCAACTTAATTTGTGTTGAGGATCGTTACCAAAGCTGCGTAGAGGGCCCCTGCTCAGCCGAGGTTCTGTGTATTAATGTATATATTTTTCATTTCATTTCTTTAAAACAGTCATTGTATTATAATCCATTACATGTTCATATTTCATAGTTGTTTCATTTCTGTTCATACATTTCTATAATTTCCATTTGCATTCTTGTCTTTCATGTTTTTATGATTGTTAAATCACTGATCAGTTTTCTTGTGCAGGTTTTAGGTAGACAGCCCGGGGCATTTTCATAGTATTTTGGCTAATGATATGAAACTGACATTATTCTGCTGCTAGTTTTCTTTCCACATCTTTTGTTTAACTTCAGTCTTGTTTTGTACACTTCAGTTTTGCTTATCTGATTCAGTAGTTAAAATTAGACATATTAAGCTACTCATAGTGTCTTCAGCTACCTCCGAAAGCCACAGCTGGACTGATGGTGAGGGGCTGCATGATGAGATGTGTAGTTTAGTATTAGTTTCCTTTCTGCAAAATTAGATATATTAAGCTGCTCATAGCGTCTTCAGTTTCCTCCGAAAGCCACAGCTGGACTGATGGTGAGGGGCTGCATGATGAAATGTGTAGTTTAGTATTAGTTCCCTTTCTGCAAATTTAGATATATTAAATCATGTATGACATCTTCAGTTGCCTCCGAAAGCCACAGCTGGACTGATGGCGAGGGATTGAATTATGTGTGTATGGTTTAGTATTAGTTTACTTTCTGCAAATTAAATAATCAGTTACATAAGTTGTTTATGATTACTTCCGCAAGTCATAGCTGGTCTAATGATGAAGGGTCAGAAAATGAATTGATGTAATCTGATTTAGATTTATTTTGTTGCAATTTTGAATTTCCATAAGCGTAGTTTATTTTGTGTTCAGTTGGCAGCAAGAATAGTTTGGTTTTCATGTTCACTAGTTTCCTGTTTTGATTCATTAGATTAGCAGCACCTTTTCATTTCAGCAGTACACTTTTACTTTCTTTCAAGTCTTGTCATTGTAATTTCAATTTGCTTTTAAAGTTTCAAGATTGGTAAATCATTATAGGGGAAATCACTTCCTTGAACAAATATAACCAAGCTTGCTTTTCACTTTAGAATTTCCATTTTACCTTAGAAAGACCACAAACGACAAAAATTTAAGAAAGAGGTTATCTTGCACATATAGTGCGCCGCACTTCATCAGCTTACGATTCTCGGATTGACAATTAAATGCAGCAATTTAGGACACACTAAATTGACCAAACATTTTGGCGCCGTTGCCGGGGAAGTGTAACTAGGTAGCCAATTTCTTAAAAAAAAAAAACATAAAATCATAAAAGAAGGGAAAAACTTGATAACTTCTTGAAGTATGCTCTCCTCTTGCACCTAGTGTGATCTGGAGGATCAGAAAAAAGAGTTATTGGTTTAGTAATTTCTTAAGTATGCTCTCTTCTTGCACCTAGTGTGATCTGGAAGATCAGAAAGAGAATTATTAGCCCAACTTTTTTAAAAAAATAAATAAAAAAATGACATGCATAGAGCAAGAGATTCTAGGGGAAGGCTTATAGCTAAAGCCAAGAGTTCGATTTTCACAACTCCATCTTCTTCAAGGCATAGACCAGATTCACCACCATCTACCCCTAGCCTTAAGATTTTTGGAAGTCAAAGAACAGCTGAATTAGAGGATTCTCCTATACCACCTACTAAAAACCACTTAGAAAACAAAGAGACTTTCTCTCATCCTTCCTTGGTAGAAGAACTAGAGGACTATAAGGACTCTAAAGAAACTATCATGGTAGAGGAAGTAATAAATAGAGGTGGAGGTAGAGGAGGAGGAGATAATGAAGATAACAATGGTGAAGGAAATAACGGTAGAAATAGGGACAATCTGCTTGGATTCCCTATAGTTGATGAGGAAACTCATGCAACAATGAAAAATATCTCACCGTCTGTTCTCCCTAACTTTTATGGATTACGAAGTGAGGATCCTGAAACATTTCTGTTTGAGTTTGAAGTAGTGTGCCGAACTTATGACTATATGGAAGATTCTCAAAAACTCAAACTATTTCCTTCAACTTTGAAGGGATCTGCTTTGAAATGGTTCATGGGATTAGCCACTCAATCTATCAGGACTTTGAATGATATGAAACAAACATTTTTGGATAGATACTTGGATTATTGTATGCCCACCAATCACAAGGATGAGGTATTCAAAATGATGCAAAAAGAAGATGAAAATCTGGAGGATTTACTTGAAAGATTTCAATACAACTTAAAAAGAGAAAAGATGAGCAACTTAGATGGTGAAAATTTGAAAGCCCTTATATTAAAAGCCATCAGAGATGAATGGATAGATATTTTAAACATGATGGGGAAATGAGACATTTCTCAACTTCCACTTCGTGACATAACAGAACTATGTGTCCATCTCTCAAGAGGAAAATCTAAAACAGGAAAAGGGCCTAGGGATCCTTCTCTTATTAGGGCTAACAAATCTGCAACTGGATCACTAAGTAGGGCAGAGATTGGTAATATGCTTGATGAGTTCAAAACTGATATCTTAGGGAGCCTTAGTGAACAACTAGACACCCTTAAAATCCAAAACAAGCAGAAAGCAGAAACAGATGCTTTAGCCATCTTTTGTCCTAAATGTAGAAAGAAACATGCTTTAAGGGAATGTCCCTTGGATGCAAAAGTTGTAGAAACATGTATGATTTGCTCAGAAAATCATGAGATCAAGGATTGTCCTTCAATCCCTGGACTCAAATCTGTTTTTCAAGAAGATCCAAATTCAAGAGAATCTCTCTGTTTTGTCGCAAGGAGACCTTGGCAGGGACAACAATCTCAAGGGTTTAATAACCCTATGAATTTTCAAACCCCACCAAATTGGACTCCTTGGCAACAACCTTGGCCCCAACATCAAAATTCATATCAGCCATGGGTACAAGGAATGCAAAATCCTTATGGGAGATTTACTCAATTTTATCAATATCCTCCATCTTTTCAAAATCAACAAGCTCCACAATTTCCAAGCCAAAATCCACAACAACTTTCATTGCCATTTCCACAACATCAACCTTCTCAACAAAATACAAATCCTCAACTCATGCTCCCATACCAACAGAAGACAAATCAACTTCCAGCTCAGCCATTGCTAAATCCTAACAATAAGAATCCTCAAACTACTTATATGGTAGAAGGACAACAATTTCCTACCTATATGATTGTTCCTCTCAACGATGTACAACTCAGATCTGGTAGAGTTTTAGAAAAACCTTCTATAGACATTCAAGAGAAAGATACCTCTGAAGAGGACTCTCTTCAAGTCAATAAGGGTTCTGAGGAAGAATCTCTTCAAAATTCAAAAAGAAAAAGAAAAGCTAACATCCACAACTCCTATAGTTGAGCAACCTGTATCTTCATCTACACCTCCTTTTCCGGAAAGACTACAAATTGATAAGGGGGTGGAAAAACAAATATTGTTGCCTAACTATGAATTTCTAGATGAATTGAAGAATGTTTGTATCAAGATTCCATTGCTACAAGCCATTCGAGAAATTCCTATTCTAGCAAAAACCATAAAGGAGTTGAGTTTCAAAAGACCAGGAAGGAAACTAAAAGACACAAGAAGAATCCACCTGGTAGGAAAGATTGCAGACATTATGATGGGAAAAATTACTATGCAGAAGTATGTAGATCCATGAAGTCCAATTGTCAAGACACATATAAATGGGATAGAAATTCCAAACACATTGATTGACTTAGGGGCTGCTATCAACATTATGAGTAGACAGACTATGGAACAGTTAAAACTTCCTAACCTTCTTTTACACCTACTTTATTGCAACTTGCAGATCGATCGGTTATTAAACCAGATGGTGTATTAGAAGATATTTCAGTCTCCTTAGATTCTTGGGAATATCCAGTAGACTTTATGATTTTGACTCCCAAAAGCAATCTAGGAGGACATCCAATTATCTTAGGAAGAACTTGGCTGGCCACAGCTGATGCTTTTATTAGTTGTAGATCTGGAGACATGTACATTTCTAATGGTAATTCGACAAAGAAATTCAATTTGTATCCTCCCGCAAGAGCAATTACAGAAATAGGAGACAATGAATGGGTCGGTGATGAGAACACTATACAACCTGTCTTTACCATTTCTGAGATTAGTGAGGATAGTCAAATTCTGAACACATTAGAAAATTTTGAGATAACTTCAGAATATGACCCCACACAATTTCAATTGGAATCTGACATAGAATATTTATCATCAAGACAAATGTCTCTTTACTCTATGGAAGAGTTTGGTAGTTCTACTATTGAGATTTTTCCAGGAAAAACATTGAATATCAACAAACATTTGGAAAAGTCACAACAAGAAGAATTAACCAAAATCTTGCAAAAACATTCTACTGCATTTGCATGGGAGTATACTGACATGAAGGGTATTGATCCTAAGACTTGTATCCATCATATCTATATTGAGGAAAACAGTAGACCAATCAGACAACCTCAAAGAAGGATGAATCCAAATCTTAGGGAGATAGTGAAAGAAGAGCTCCAAAAACTTCTCAATGTAAACTTCATTTATCCAATTTCAGAGAGCCGATGGGTTTCTCCTTTGGTTATAGTACCTAAAAAGAATGGTAAATGGAGAGTATGCATTGATTACAGGGAGTTGAACAAAGCAACTTTGAAGGATCACTTTCCTTTGCCTTTTATTGATCAGGTATTAGATACATTAGCAGGTAAAAAGTACTTTTCATTTTTTGATGGTTTTAGTGGCTATAATCAAATTCAGGTAGCACCTGAAGATCAAGATAAGACCACATTTACTTGTCCATGGGGAACTTTTGCCTACCGAGTGCTTCCTTTTGGGTTATGTAATGCACCAGCAACATTCCAAAGAGCAGTACTAGGAATTTTTTCTGATCTTATCCATGATTGTGTAGAGGTTTATATGGATGATTTTACAGTTTATGGTAATTCATTTGAAGAGGCATTAGAAAATTTGGAAAAAGTTCTTATAAGATGTAAAGAAACAAACCTTTCATTAAGTCATGAAAAATGCTTTATGATGTTTATTGAAGGGATTGTTTTAGGACATCATATTTCAGGAGATGGGATTAAGGTTGATAGATCAAAAGTTGAAGTCATCTCCAAGTTACCTATTCCAAATTGTCAAAGAGATGTTAGAAGCTTTCTAGGATTTACTGGTTACTATAGAAGATTTATAGAAAACTTCACTAAAATAGCATCTCCACTCTTCAAGTTGCTTACAAAAGACTGTGAATTTAAATGGGATCCTGATTGTCAATCCGCTTTTGAAACTTTGAAAACAAGAATATCTGAAGCACCTATCTGGAGAGGACCAAATTGGAAACTTCCTTTCCATATTTCTACAGATGCTTCAGATACAGCTCTTGGAGCTGTGTTGGGTCAAAAAGATTTAATTCCTTATGCCATTTATTACACCAATAAAAATTTGACTCCCACAGAGTTGAACTATACTGTGACTGAAAAAGAGTTCTTAGCTGTTGTTCATGCAATTAATAAGTTTAGACATTACATAACAGGCTATGAAACTTTTATTTATACTGACCATTCTGCAATTAGATATTTAATGAACAAACCTGTTACTAATGGCAGAGTGACAAGATGGCTTTTACTTTTGCAAGAATTCAATATTACTGTGTTGGATAGACCAGGAAAACAGAATACAGTAGCTGATTTCTTGTCTAGAATTCAAAATACTAAAGAAGATTCTCCCGTAGAAGATAAGTTTCCTGATGAATATTTGTTTGCAGTAACTATTAAGACCCCTTGGTATGCAGATATTGCTAACTATTTGGTTACAGGGAAACTACCTTCACATTTATTTCCAAGAGAAAAACGAAAATTATTCAGGAGAGTTCAAGATATTCATGGATTTCTAACGAATTGTTTAAAACAGGGCCAGATCTTGTGATCAGAAGATGTGTCAGGGAAGATGAAACTGTCAGATCGCCATACATATTACAGATGAACCAGGCAAGCATACTTTGCGATGGCATCTTGCCTTGAGGAAATTCTTTGGAGGTTATTATTTCTTCAGGATGTACCGGGATGACACAACATTTTATAGGTTCTACCTTTTCAAATGAATGGTTAATTGTTGGTAAATTACAAATCATTGAACCCTTTGAAAAATGGGGTTTAGATTTCATTGGACCGATTAATCCACCATCGAAGCAAAAGAAGTATATATTGGTTTGCACTGATTATGTTACTAAATGGGTAGAAGCTAAAGCATTAGTATCCGCTACTGAAAATTCAGTTGTTCATTTTCTTTATGAGGATATTTTTACTCGCTTTGGTGTTCCAAGAGAAATTAGAACAATTTTGTCAATCATCAATGAGGAAGTTGATGAAGAATACAAAAATCGCTAATGTATGATTTACTTCCGCACAATTCCAAGCAATGGATCATGGAGTCCAACAAACAGTGGATGTCATCGAACGTCATTTGGAAGAGATTGGGCGAAAGGTTTTAAGCCTTGTGGGCCTACAACTACATGGAGAATACACAATGTTCTCAGAACTTGTCTATGCAGCAGTCTGTTCTCATTGAGCTCTGTCTATCTTCAAGATATCAGTCAGTTGGGAATGGACTTATCAGAAGCCCAAAAGCATAGAATGGAGCAATTGAATGAGCTAGATGAGATCAGACAAGAAGCAATTCTAAGAACTCATCTAGTTCAATATCAAAGAACTAAGTGGCATGACAAATATATCAAAGAGAAGAAGTTTCAAGAAGGAGATTGGGCATTGTTATTTGACTCCAAGTTTAAAGATTTTCAAGGGAAATTTCAGACTCATTGGCTTGGGCCATATGATATTGACAAGATCTTTAACAATGGAGCTGTAAGAATCAAGACCATTGATGAGTTTCAAACTCCTCTTATAGTGAATGGCCATAGATTGAAAGTTTATCATAAGCCACTCTCTGAAGAGGATTTTGTCAAGTTGTTTCAAGAAATTTCTCAGAATTAGTTGGTAGAGGCTAACCTTCCACTGTTGTTTGTTTGCTGCTGTGTGTTGGTGCTCAGCAGCCCGAAACCAATCATTGATTGGTGTGTCTTTAAGGGCCAGTAAAATATGGGAGGAAAATCGTGGACACTCCGACACTCTATATTTTCCAAAAAGATGAGCGTATTTATTTCATCTCTATCACTCACTCATTTTTTTTCCACTTCATTTTCATTTCCTCATTTCACTTCATTATACTGTCCACCATCGTCCATTCCATCACAACCTTTATGACTATTTTCACCCTGTCATTTTCATTTGGTTCATTCAAATATTGTCATTTCCAGAAATTGATCGTTTTCTCAAGGAATTTAGACTTGGCTTCATATCATGTGTATGTATTCATGTAGGCTTGTTTTAATACCAAAAAGAATGTACAGTTAGTTGTTATTTTCATAAATCATGAAATAAAATGCAGGAGAGGATCAATGGGACATTCAAGACACTAATGAAGATCAATCAGTTGAGGACCAAGGGCAAAATCAAGGATTCCAAAGGTATGAATAAAGTTTATTTCAAATAGTATCGAAAAACACATTTTTATGTAATTTTAAACTATGAGCTCTACCCATAACGCGCAATGATTATCTTGACAATCCCGTAACCTTCCACGATCTCTATGTTATCCTCTTGCATTTATTCACAAACGGTTTCATTATTGAAATTCCGACTCTCACTCATGTTCAAATATCCCACCGTAGATAATGATACGTATTTGAGTTGACAAAGGACTCTTACAAGTCGCATAACTTCATAATCATTGATTGAAACGTGTTCATATTTATGACACAGCCACCAAAAATTCAAAATGCGGCCGAATGCATTATGCTTTGTTAACCTCTTTGTCGTTTCTCTGTCGTGTTTACAAAACCTCACTCTACTCATTCTCACTCCCTGTTTCATTCCATTCCGTCCCTTTTGCTCACTCTCATTCCCGTATATTCACCCACATTCGTATTCCATTCTGTGTATGGTGTTCATTTCTGTTTTGTGATAACATCCCCACAGCATTGTGCTCGATTCCATCGTTCTATTTCCACTTAAACCCTCACAGAGGCAAGCCTGTGAAGCACAGAGAAATAAAATGGGAAAAATTATTAAGGGCAGAGCCGGAAGGACCAAAGTTCATAGAGGGATTTCCACAAGCAAAAGAGATGCTGAGGAAAGCTAAATGGCTGTGTTTTATTCAAAAATTCAGGGGTTACCACGGAGAAGTTACCAAAGCGTTTGCAAGATCATTTGATGGCTCGGAAGCAGAAGTGGGAGACCTCAAGTTTTTGGTTAATGAAGCATCGATAGCAGCAGCCACAGAGCTTCTTCAGGAAGGAGAATGTTGATTCAAAAACAAAAGTATCAGTGATGAGGCATGGAGAACAATTCTCCGAAATCAAGGTATGGATATCACTGTTTTCAAAAGAGGAATCCCTGTGCATGCAATAAAAGATGAATGGGCCACTTTATTACTCATTGTTCAGAAATTTATCACATGTGAAGGCCGCTTTGGCTCTATGTACATGTATCATACTAGGATATTGATGAATTTTCTTGAAAACCAAACTCTCAATCTTCCTTACTTCTTATTCAATAGTTTGAAGAAAATGGATGTCACTGTGCAAAAACACCTAGGAGATGTAGAGCCTCATTTATATCATCATGGGCTTATAAAAATTCTGATTGAAAAGGAACTAAAGGACAGAAAAGATACATGGGAACAATTCCTAGTTAGAAACTTCTTTGAAGAACCTCAGGAAATTCCTGAAGGTAATCCAATTAGAAGGAGTAGAAGAAAGAAAATGGATGTTGAAACCCAAGTTGCTCCTACACAGAAAGTTCCCGCAGCTAGCACAGCAAAAAGAAGTAGAAGGAAAAGAACAGTAGATGAAATCCAAGATACTTCTACTACTACTATGAAGAAAAATGATAGGGAAGAAAGATTGATAAAAAGGAAGAAGAAGGAAGTTAAAACTAAGAAGCCAATAATATCAAAAGGGAAAGAAGTTATTGAGGCTGTCCATAAAACTTCTTCTGAAGAAGAAGAAGATCACCAAGTTCTATCTGAAAGATTAATTTTTCTTCAAAAACAGTCATCTCTATCCAAGAAGGCAAAAACAGGAAAACAAGAACAAAAGGGTAGTGTACCACAGCATGTGAGGATAAGCAGCAGGCTTAAGGGAAAACTGAGAAAAACACAAATTAAAGGTCCTCATTTCATTGATTTGGGTGAGGAGACATCTGAACAGTCTCCAACTGACAATAGTCCATTTCAGTCAGTTAGTGAACCCGACTCCTTTCACTCCCACACCGATGAATATTGTTCATCTTATTCTCAAAAGAAACATGAAAGTCCTCACCAAATTTTTAACATAGTCCTTGGCGGAAGATTTTTGAGGACAATCCAATGAAGGAGATCTAGTGGAGACCCCAAATCGAAATAGAGGTCTTCGGCTAGCGAAATAAGGAGAGAGAAATCCCCCGAGAGGAGCCTACGTCCAAGTACCTCTACTCAAATTTCATACACGGCAGATGACTTGGTTCAGTCATTAAAACAGGAGATTTTTGAGCTTGAGCTTTTGAATCGGCATATCAAAAATGAAAATGAAACACTCAAAGAGCAAGGCAACCTGGACAAGATTATCCATGACAATACTATGTTACATTTGGGTATTTGGCAAAAGAAGAATAAGAAGCTAAAAAGGAAATGCCAAAAATTGAGCAGAGCACTTGTGAATATCAAATTCAGGTGCTTAATGAAGAAACCCAGAATGATGGCAGTACCAAAGAAGAAGAGAAGGGGGTTAGATGTGCTGGTTGAGGTATCAAGGCACATGAATTGAACAAAAAATATCAAAATTTTGGTTGCATGAGGACATGCAACACCTTCACAGTGGGGGTATGTTGAGTCCCGAATTTGTCTCTTTTCCATACACTTTTCCATATCTTTTTCACTCACCTAAACCTCCAAAATTGTCAATATCATGTGCAAAAGGGTATCAAACATGGTTTTTAATTATGTTTGTGTGTTTTATATTTGATTTAGATTTTGTTCATACAGCTGCGGAAACTTGTCACTTTGCTGCTGCAACTTTCCGCAGCTATTTTGTGGAAATCAATGTTACAGGTGTCTACGAAGGAAACGAGCCACATGGGCAGGCTAGGAATGACAAGGACATGGTTCGTGTCCTATTGGTTCAAGTAAATTTGTCAAAGAAAGCCGCGGTCAAAGCCATCCACGTGGAAGTCAACTGTGGAGTTCTATGTCGGCTGGACTCTATTTCATGGCATATAAACATCCATACGGCCGTTTCCAAGCTTGCGGAGGTTAATTGACATCTGTGCAAAGTTCTGGAGTTGAATTCAAGAGCCCACCTTCCATAGATCCGTTTTCCAACATGGCCATACTCCTATATCCGTGGCCTTAGTGGTCTACGTGCTGGCTGCTATCATAAACTTCAGGAAACAGTTACATTTTATTGCTTTATAAAGAGCATTTGCATACGCACGTAGAGTTAGTTGATAGTTGTTAGTTGATCATAGCTGTTGAGTTGATGTGCGTACTCTGTTATGTAGTGATTACGCTGCCTTGAGCCGTAATACTACCAGTCTGTAATGAATTGCTTTTTAATGTGAAGAACTCTGTTTTCAACTTAATTTGTGTTGAGGATTGTTACCAAAGCTGCGTAGAGGGCCCCTGCTCAGCCGAGGTTCTGTGTATTAATGTATATATTTTTCATTTCATTTCTTTAAACAATCATTGTATCATAACTCATTACATGTTCATATTTCATAGTTGCTTCATTTCTGTTCATTAATTTCCATTGCATTCTTGTCTTTCATGTTTTTATGATTGTTAAATCACTGATCAGTTTTCTTGTGCAGGTTTTAGGTAGACAGCCCGGGGCATTTTCATAGTATTTTGGCTGATGATATGAAACTGACATTATTCTGCTGCTAGTTTTCTTTCCACAGCTTTTGTTTAACTTCAGTCTTGTTTTGTACATTTCAGTTTTGCTTATCTGATTCAGTAGTTAAATTTAAATATATTAAGCTACTCATAGTGTCTTCGGTTACCTCCGAAAGCCACAGCTGGACTGATGGTGACGGGCTACATGATGAAATGTGTAGTTTAGTATTAGTTTCCTTTCTGCAAAATTAGATATATTAAGCTGCTCATAGCGTCTTCAGTTACCTCCGAAAGCCACAGTTGGACTAATGGTGAGGGGCTGGATGATGAAATGTGTAGTTTAGTATTAGTTCCTTTTCTGCAAATTTAGATATATTAAATCATGTATGACATCTTCAGTTGCCTCCGAAAGCCACAGCTGGACTGATGGCGAGGGATTGAATCATGTGTGTATGGTTTAGTATTAGTTTACTTTCTGCAAATTAAATATCATTTACACAAGTTGTTTATGATTACTTCCGCAAGTCATAGCTGGTCTAATGATGAAGGGTCAGAAAATGAATTGATGTAATCTGATTTAGATTTATTTCATTGCAATTTTGAATTTCCATAAGCGTAGTTTCTTTTGTGTTCAGTTGGCAGCAAGAATAATTTAGTTTTCATGTTCACTAGTTTCTTGTTTTGATTCATTAGATTAGCAGCACCTTTTCATTTCAGCAGTACACTTTTACTTTCTTTTAAGTTTTGTCATTGTAATTTCAATTTGCTTTTAAAGTTTCAAGATTGGTAAATCATTATAGGGGATATCACTTCCTTGAACAAATATAACCAAGCTTGTTTTTCACTTTAGAATTTCCATTTCACCTTAGAAAGACAAAAAACGACAAAAAGATAAGAAAGAGGTTATCTTGCACATATAGTGCGCCGCACTTCATCAGCTTACGATTCCCGGATTGACAATTAAATGCAGCAATTTAGGACACACTAAATTGACCAAACAGCAAGCCATGGTCGACCCAAGATCAAGGGATGTCCTCCTACTCGGTTCTTTAGCTGAAGCACAATGAAATCAGCAAGATATTACCAAGAATCTAATGAGATGATCACATCATCCAATACTCCTTCTGGCTTAATTTTAGATCTATCTGCTAATTCAAGCATAGTGGGAGTAGGGCAAAGATGAGATTACCGAAGTTGATCCATGGTTTTCTTAGTCATGACATTAATGGCTGCCCTCAAGTCTATAAGAACATTAGAGACAAGGACATTACCAATATGAACTGAGACAACAGGGTTTCCGGGATCGGTATATTTTTCCATAGACATACATCCTATCATCAACTCTGCTTCCCTACCAACAAATTGAATGGTTTTGGGTTCAAATCTCTTCCTCTCGGGTTTCTTGAGATAGACTTCCTTAATAATATTGGTACAAATGGGGATCTCTTTAATGGCTTGAAGCAAAGGTATCTTAATGAAAATATTCTGAAGCTCAGATGCCAAACTAGTCTCAGAAATAGGCTCACTTATTTCCATTACTAGCCTCTCTGGGAAGGGAGGTTGGTTGGAAGAAGATGGCAAGGATTTAGATGGTAAGGGCTGCTTAGTGACAGCTTTCGGAGAATGGTTAAGATTTTCCTCTTCTCCTTTCTCTTCAACAATCACTATAGGTTGCTTCTGATTTTCTGATGTTACAGCCCTTCTCGATCTTAATTAAATATCATGAACCCCAACTGGAATAGAATGGTACTTGAATGGTAAAGGTGGGTTTGTTACATAGATCATTTGCACTGCTTTATTATTGTTAGGATTGGGCATAGGTTGAGCAGGAAATTGAGGAGGTCGAAAGGGTGGAGGTAAAGGCAACGGTGGAGTAGACTGACTCAGAAGTTGAGGCATTGAATAAGGTGTATGCATAGATGGATATGACTGCATAGGTGGCTGGTAGGAGTATGGAGAATGAGTTGGCCCTCTCCAACCTTGTTTCCATGGTTGAGAAGTTTTCCCATGCTGATATTGATTCCCATACTGCCACTACGGATTAGTGTTAGGATAAGAATATGCATGTGAATTATAACCAAAATAGTGTGGAGAAAATTCAGGAGCCATACCTGCACCTACCTGAGGCCAATTCCTTCTTGCTCCCATAGCATACAAGTATTCAGCTTCAGGATGTCCCCCTACAAATACAACTTTAAGTCCTGGTATAGAGGCACATTTTTCTGTGACATGGTCTTCTGCACAAATAGCACACTTATTAGTTTCTTTCAAATTAAGAGGACACTCTTTAGGAGGATGCTTGTCTCTACATTTAGGACAGAAAATGCATAATGACTCTTGTTCCTTCATGATTTTTTGCTGAAATTTTAAAGAGTCTAACTGTTTGGTAACAGTATTCATTATATCAATTTTCATGTTTTCCATTTTATTTTCTAGTCCAATAGTCATAGCATCAGTAGATTCAGTTTTTCTATTTCTATTTCGAGTTCCTCTACCGGATCTATACTGATTTCTTGAAAATTTCTTGTGTAATTCACAAATTTGTTCAAAAGTTTGCTAAGAAATATCACCTTGTCCTAACAGATTTAAATTATTTCTAGCATTATCAGTAAGTCGTCTTAAGAACAAGGTTCTAATAGTACTGGGATCAAACTTAAGTTTCGACCTTTTTAAAATATAAAGAAATCTTTCTAAGTAATCTTCAAGAGTTTCATCATCATCCTGTATGATTGTAAAAATCTCATCCTGCATGTCCCAAGTTTTGCAATATTATTGATATTTAGACAAAAACACTCTCTTCATCTGATCCCAAGAGGTTATAGTGTTTCCTCCTAACCCCATAAACCAGCGTAGAGTTGAGTCCTTGAGAGTAACAGGAAATAATCTTAACTTCTGATCGTCAGTTGAATAATCATAACTTCTACACATAATATCAAACTCGAATAGAAAAGAGTCAGTATCTTCATAGGCAATGAGGGAGATCTGATGGTGGAATATTCTTCATTTTCACCACAGTATCAAGATCCACAATTGGAAACACAAAAGTGGATTATTCTTCACTTACCTAGTTTTCACCAGTCCCTTCCAAATTATCTTCATGGTCCACCATTGTTTCCCTTTTACTTGTACCGCTCTCAACAGGCTGAACCACACCTGAGCTGTTGTCACCAGAGTCCAGGTGGATTGTTCCTGCGTGATGGGTTTGAATTGGATTGGGCTTCCTGCTTACAGAAGGAGACCTAATCTGAGAATTGTTTTAAGAATTATTTTGGCCCTTAGTGGGCTTCGAACCCTTACCTTTTCTAGGCATTCATTTCAAAAAAAGAAAAATAACAAACAACTTCTAGTAAAAAATGTTTTCATAAATCAATTAACACTAGTAAAATTCCTTCAAAGAATATTTTCCAAACAATACTGCAAAAATAAAGGAAAAATTACCTCTATTTTATAATCAGAAAATTCTTACCAAATCAAATCGCCTCCCCGATAACGACGCCAAAAATTTGGGTGCAGGAATTACACTTAAGCAAACTCCTCAACACTTAATTTGTCAACCCGGGGGATCTGTAAACTTAGAGATGAAGCATAGGAAATTCTAGATATGGTATGAATCTTCCTACTATAAATCCCTACTTTCTTTAAAGGAAAGATTGCAGAATCAAATTAAAAAGAGAAAAAGGCAACTTGAACCATCAAAATAATCTAAGTCTGGAACAAGGAAGAATGCATTTGCAAGAGGGAATTAAAGATAAAAGGCAATCACTCTAGCTAATTATTGTTTAACTACTGAGTGTGTGTTTTTCTTTAGCAGAGACACTTAGCAGTCTCATCAGATGGGCCCTTAAACCTTCTCCTTTAGAGATTTCTTTCTTACCCTAATCTGTCCTGCACTTTCGCAATCTTCTTGCACTAGTGCAGAAACAGAGATTTATGCAGAAGGTATAAATGGTGTCTTTAGTAAAGGATTTTTACTTCATGCAAGGGCTTGAAATTTTCTAGGTTCAAAGCACTCAGATCCCATGGCAAGAAACTAGTTCTTGCACCGGATCAGAGCTTCCTACACTTATCATTTAATTCTTAAAATGAGTGCTTAATTATTGCAAGTGCTATTATACTGTTAAATCAAATTGCACACATAAAAAATGAATGTTTCTGATCTTAACAGAGTGCAAGAATAAAGAAACAATCAATATACATTTATCCTGTCATAAGCATATAATGAAAGAAAGAAGATTGCGGGATGTAGACTAAGAAGGCTTGATGCATCACACCAACGTGCATTGGTGCAGGTTAATTTCTCCTGCTTGGACCAGGTGGGGAAAACCAATCAAACAGAATTGCAGAAAAGGAGATATCACACCAATGTGCACTGGTGCAGGGTTATTTCTCTTGCTTGGACTAGACGGAGGAAAACCAATCTGAAATCAAGTGTAGGAAAGGAAATTGCAGGAAAAGGAAATTTATCTACTTCACACAACGGATCTTCTTTCACTCAAACAGGAATGCATGTGCTTAAAATTAAATCACACTTGACAATGTAAACACAAATTACAGGAAAACGGGAAATGGGGTAAACGTGCTGGGTTGGTTGGGCCCTAGCCAACCAGTGTGTTTCCCCTTTAAATAAAAAATTTTCTCAGTACCTTAATCAATTCATCAGCTCAAATACAGAAACGCAATTTGTGAAACATGAGGCGGAGCTCCCTTTTATTAATTTACTGAGGCAAGTACATACATTAATACATCATCCAGCCTAGATTTAGGCGATAACAAAATACAATAACCTGTTACCGCCTCTCTGGCTGTGTCTGTGTTCTCTTCTGCTATCAAAATTTTTTCTTCTAGTCCTATTTACATTCTACATTATATAGATCTTTGGCCAAAGGCCAAAATAGATCATTCAACCGATTACATAACCGAACGCAGAATTTAGCTTTTCGGCCTTCAAAATTAGACAGTTAGAAAAACTGGTCGTAGCTAATCTCCATCTTTTTTCCTTCACAGATTCGGTCTCGGCTGCCTTTGGATCAATCTTGCTGTCGTGGCTAAAGTTTCTCAAAACGAGGCAGTGATCAAGGAGGTTCAGATCTGCTGCAAGGATTTTCTATGCTAGAAACGGTGCAAGATCCGATCCCGCACTAGGATCAGCGGTCACGGTAAGTACTCTAACTACCAAATAAACATTGGAGATATCGATAAGTTACAAAGAGTGATTAAAAGTAATAAATCATGTAATAAATAATTTATTAATGCTAAGTTGAATTAAAAATATGAAAAATAAATTTTATACGAAATATGTCACCGTGCTTGGACTGGTGCAAGATGAGGGTGCATAAAAGAGGTAAAACAGCGGTAAATGGTTATGATTTACGAAGGGTAAAATGGAAAAACAGAGAGAAAATTAGGGGGCTAACATGTACTATTCAGAGCATGGAATTCACAGAGAGAAGACAGATCCAAGAACACCACAAGAAAATGGTGTGTCATAAAGGATGAACAGAACAATCATGGAGCGTGCAAGGTGCATGAGATTGCATGCAAGATTGCCTTTACAATTTTGGGCGGATGCTGTAGATACCGTTGTTTATCTAATAAATAGAGGGCTTTCAAGTTCCTTGGATGGTGGTATTCGAGAGGAAGCATGGACAGGTAAAAAGGTAAACTACTCTTTTCAGTGCTTCTTTTTTATGTTGTGATGTCTGTCTCATAATGCTACAGAAAATACTATGTTTAGCAAATTTCAAAGAAATGTACCTTTATTGGATATGGTGCTAATGATTTTGGTTATCGCTTATATGATTATGAAAATCACAAAATCATTAGGAGCAGAGATGTAATATTCAATGAAAAGGTCTTGTATAAGAATCATTTGCAGGAAAAGAAACAGGAAAAAGAAAGCAAGGAATACACAGTTCTTGATGAGATAACTGAAAAAGTAAAGGTGCCTGAAAATAATAATAATCAACAACCACAGTAGCAGCAACCACCACAACAGCAACAGGCACCTCAAACACCTAAAAGTGGTGTTAGAATATCTACCAGGATAAGTAGACCCCCTGAACGATACTCTCCTTCATTATATTATTTATTGTTGACTGATTCTGGTGAACCTGAATGTTATGAAGAAGCAATGCAGGTTGAAAGTAGGAAGAAGTGGGAGATAGCCATGGAAGAAGAGATGGACTCCTTAATGCATAACCAGACTTGGGACTTAGTCAGGTTTCCTGCAGGTAAAACTACATTGCAGAATAAATGGGTTTACAGGCTGAAGGAAGAAGATGGAGGAAAACAGAGGTACAAATCTAGACTTGTGGTGAAGGGTTTGCACAGAAGAAAGGTATTTATTTTGATGAAATATTTTCTCCTGTTGTTAAGATGACTTCAATCAAAACTATTTTAAGTCTTGTAGCAGCGGAAGATTTACATCTTGAACAGTTAGATGTAAAGACATCATTTCTCCATGGAGATTTGGAGGAAGAGATCTATATGCAGCAACCAGAAGGATATGAGGTCAAAGGGAAATAAAAATTAGTGTGTAGGTTAAAGAAGAGCTTGTATGGCTTAAAACAGGCTCCAAGGCAGTGGTATCTAAAATTTGACAAGTTTATGTCTAAACAAGGTTATACTAGATGTCACTCTGATCATTATGTTTATCTGAAAAGGCAAAATGATGGCAGCTATATTATATTGTTCTTGTATGTAGATGACATGCTTGTTGCAGGGTCTAACATGTAGGAAATAAATGTGCTCAAAAGAAAATTGGCAAATTCATTTGTAATGAAGGATTTGGGAGCTGCAAAACAAATCCTTGGTATGAGAATAACTAGAGACAGGAAAAATCGCAAATTAACACTATCTCAGAATGAGTACATACAAAAGGTGTTGAAAAGATTTAATATACAGAATGCAAAACCATTTAGTACACCTTTTTCTAGCCATTTCAAACTTAGTAAGGAGATGTGCCCGAAGAACCAAGAAGAAATGGACTATACGTCTAAAGTTCCATATGCATCAGCAGTTGGAAGCTTAATGTATGCAATGGTCTGCACAAGGCCTGATATTGCACATGCAATGGGAGTTGTAAGTAGGTACATGAACAATCTAGGAAAATAACATTGGATGGCAGTAAAATGGATTCTTAGATATTTGAGAGGTACCACAAATCAAGCATTATGCTTTGGTGGTTAAAACATTGCTCTAAAGGGATATGTTGATGCAGATATGGCAGGTGACAAAGATAACAGGAGGAGCACTACAGGATATGTATTTACTATAGGTGGAACAGCGGTTATTTGGGTTTCAAAAATCCAAAGTGTTGTTGCACTTTCAACAACAGAAGCAGAATATGTTGCTGCTATAGAGGCTAGTAAGGAAATTATTTGGTTACAAAGGTTTATGGATGAATTGGGTAAGAAGCATGATATGGGAACGTTATACATTGATAGCCAAAGTGCCATTCATCTTGCAAAGAACTTAGCATTTCATTCCAGGACTAAACACATACAGCTCAAGAACCATTTCATATGGTCAGTATTGGAATATGGACAGTTGAAGCTGGAAAAGATATACACTAGCCAGAATCCTGCATATATGCTAACAAAAGTTGTAACCAGGGAGAAACTGATAATATTCTCAGTTTCAATTGGCCTTCAAGGATGACAATGAAGATGACAAACAACCAGGTCCAAAGAGGATTCATTGTCCAGCAAATGAAGCAGCGGTGGAGTTGCTACAATCAGTCTCCAAGTGGGAGATTGTTGGGTGTGGAGCCTGATTATCTTGTTTATTTTGTATCACACCTTTGGACTCATGTACCTTAATGGGGGTGGCAACGCCACCCATAATTAAACGCTACCTGGGGGGGTCCAGGGGGGGCGGCTGCGATTTTATGGATCTCCCCTTGGCAGGGGGTTTCGGGGATGTAAAATTGTCTTCTAAAAGTATAGTAATTTCTAGTCAATCTGGGCCTTTCATTAGGTGGATGATATGACGGTAGAAGTTATGTTTATTTTAGGTTTTTTTGCCCTAGAAGGAAACCCCTCACTTTTATGAGGGTATTGTATTGCAGCAGTGTATTGTATGTGTATTCTCGGAGCGAGAAACAGATAGGGAGACTGTGAGAGAGAACAGAGGATATTACAGCAGATATGTTGTAGGTTGTGTCTCTTCATTTTGTTGGATAATAGAAAGGAAGGACTGGCTGTTCGGGGTGGACGTAGCCCAAAATGGGTGAACCACGTATATCTGTGTCTCTCTGGTTTTATGCATTTTGTGTGCTTGTGTTTTCCACATATTTTTTGTGTTGCATTGCTCTGTAATATTTAATTTTATAACATTTTCAATATGTCAGCTACCTTCTCATCGGTGGAGATATATTGTAGCTGCAGCACACCATCTTTTACTAGCTTCTGAATGTAGTGATACTTGTTGTTGATATCATTTGTCTTTCCATGAAACATTGGGTCTTAAAACAATCATATACAACTAGTTTAATGAAAATGTATCATTGTAGGTTTCATTAGTCCTTGAAATAGGTCGAATAGCATCTTCCTCAATGAGATAAATTCTCTGCTTACTTCATAGACTACATTATACTCAACCTCAACACTACTCAAAGAAATTGGTTCTTGATTTCTGCTCATCCATGAGATCATGGAGGATCCAAAACTAAAACATCCTCTTGTAGTGCTCCTTCCATCTTGCTCACTTCCTTCCCAGTTGGAATTTGTATATCCAATCAAGTGAGCATCATTCATCCTATCATATTTCGGTAAATAGTGGATGGTTCCTTGAAGATATCTTAGTATATGTTTTTTTTTTGTCCAATGATCATGCCTTGGCTCCACTTAGAATTGGTTGAGAAAATTTACTGCAAAACATATGTTTGGTTGAGCATTCACCAAGTACATCAGTGAGCCAATCAATTTTCTATATTTCGAAGGATCCATGGGGCTCGATTCATAACTCCTTATTATTTTCAAGTTTGTGATCATCAGGGTTTTCATTGGTCTGCAATACATCATGTTAGGCCTCTGCAATATCTTGATCACTACTTTCCTTGACCTAGATAGGTCTCACCAGGTCCTTTCCAGACTCTGAGTCCCAATAGTAATGCATCAACCCTAGATCCTCCATGTCAAATTTTGTTGCTAGATGCTTCTTACATTCTTCAATTTGACCTTCCATGCCTGTCAAGAGAAGATAATCCACATACAGAAGAATTATTACCAGCTCTCTCTTCACAACCTTAATATAAATTTTCGGATCAGCGGAACTCTTTGAGAAGCCTAATATCTGTAGGTGTGCATCCATCCTAGCATACCATGCCCTTAGTGCTTGCTTGAGGCCATATAATGCCTTCTACAATCTGTAAATATATGATTTTTTGCATTTAACTTCAAATATCAAGGGTTTCTCTATATAGACTTCCTCATCAATTGTGGCATTTAGGGATGTGGTCTTGAATTCCATTTGGTGGATGCTCCATCCCATTGATGTTTCCAAAGAGGCCAACGAGTGAATAGTTATATACCTTATTGTTGGAGAAAATGTCTCTTCATAATCAATGCCTTCTTGTTGACAGAATCCCCTAGCCACAAATATTGCCTTATATTTATCAATACTTCCATCTGTTGCATGTTTGATCTTGTAGAGCCACTTGGAAGTTACCACATATTTTTATTTGGGCCTAGGTATGATCTTCCAAACTCCATTATTCATTATTTAATTATATTATTCATTCATGGCATCCTTCCATTCTTGATGATTGATAACTTCCTCAAAAGTGGATGGCTCTATTTATATTAGTTTTTTCATGTAGGATGCATACCCAGAATACAATTTAGGCTTCTTACCTTCCTTGAATGTACCTTGAGTTGCTCCATGACCTTCTGCATCTAGTAGTGTAGACTTCAACCAGTTAGGTCTTTTTCTAGTTTCGGGGATTACCATAGGTTTAATAGTTTCACAATGACCTTCATCTTCATGATTTGATTATTCCTCTTCCCTAATAACATCTTATTCGAATACCAAAAATTATTCATCTTCAGAGTCCATAAGGAGATCCTTTGATTTCTTGAATGCAATACTTTCGTCAAATATCACATCTTGACTTCTATTCAGTGTTCTTTCTTTATGTAGATCATATATGCCTTAGAAGATTTATTGTATCCAATAATTATTCCATTCATGCATGATGAATCCAACTTCTTTATCTTGTCCTTAGGTATATGTATATATATAGGACAACCAAAAATTCAGAGATGATCCACATTTGGTTTATTCTCAGTGAACACTTCTTCAAGAGTCTTGTTATACCACTCTATCACCCTTATGAAATCCACTTTATCACCCTATGAAATGAAATCAATGAAATCCACTCTATCACCCTTATGTTCTAGACTTTAAATGGAAAGTAAATTATTATGAAAACCTAGAAAAAATAGGACATTGTTGAGATGAATATTACCGCCATTCTCTAGCTCTAGTGAGGTTGATCCAATTCCTCTCAAAGGATATCTCTTATTATCACCAAGCTCTATAGAGTAAGAATGCATTCCTTTTGATAATTTTTTTAGTTTATTATGATGATTGGGCATGTGTATTGATGCTCCACTATCAATCACCCAAATTCTCTCATCTTGAAATGTGTTAGTGAGTTCTGAGAAGAGTCCTTCATACTTCGTTTTGAGCACTTCCTTCTTTAGAGTAAATAGGAGATTCCATACTTATTTGATACCCTTCTTGAGATTGCTTGCTACTTCTGAACTCTTTATTAGAAGCTTCTTCAATGTGGTAGAGATCTTCATAATTCCATCGGCTAACCTTAGCTCGGATACCATGTTGATAAATATATAGGGAACGTTGAAAATTCAACAAGAAATGTATTTCTAATTTAATTTTCCCTTAATTAAATTGGAAAATAAATTGTAATCTTATCTCATAATCACTTGTAATAGTAACTAAGTGTGACAAAATTAGTTAGCTCATGAAATTTTAGTTGAGGTTGGTTGGTGAGGCATGTAGAGTGATTCTATTTGTTTTAGAGTCCAAGTTGCAGTTAGTGTATTAGTTTAATGCATGAGAAATCAATTAACTCAATTAATTGAGTTAAAATCAGTTTAACTAGTTGTAACTGATTATTGCACTAATGAGAGGTTAAGAGAATTAAATCAAATTTAATTCACATGCAGTGATATGTCAAGTAACTGATAATTTACTATTAATAGTTGCATGCATGTCAGTTCTGATGAAGACCCGGTTGAGACAGAGGTTAAAGGGATGTTAACTATCAATTGTATTATTAGCAAATTGCCCGCATGCAGTAATACACCCATAGGATTTCCCGTGAGCATTGTGCAGTTTTGGAAGGCTGAAATTCCTAAATAATATGGATTTAATTCTACAGAATTGCGCAAGCAAGGCAGGCTGAGGAGAGGCAGGAAATTGGATATGTGTTAATCGCTTTTGTCAGAATCAGTTTGAGACAGTTGGTAGAGTTAAGCAGACTCTTGTGAGAAGAGTGCATTTTATTGTTTCATGATTACTCGGTTGAATATACAATAGAAGATAGAGGGGATTTGAGCAGCAAGCTTTCTCGAGGAAAAATATATGTGTTGTGTGATTGATTTGCTTCTTTCTCTTACTTGGTGTGATTGTGTGATCATGTTTAATTTCCACAAATTAATTGATAAAAGGATTCAATATCTTGCTTTAGCATATCACATGATCAGATTGAATCCATTAGTATACATATTGTTTGTATAATTTCTATAGGGAAATGATTAGAGTTATTTCTCTTTTATTCATAATTTCTTGTGATGTCTTTTTACTTTTCTTACGTATTTGGCTTCTTTACTTATTATTATGTTTATGTGTCATCAAACAACTACTAAAACAAGAAGAAAAATAATGCAGAATGTAGGTTGCAAGCCAGGTGTTATAGGAAACTTTTTCACATATGGTCAGTCATCCTACAAACTGGATCAATCAACATCATTTTACCCCTTGACATCATCATAGCACAAAGCCATATGCATGACACTCATATCCCATAGTTTCTTCTTGAAATCACCTTATTTCAATTATTTTAAGGACCAACACTTTCTCACCTCCTACTGGATAGTGTTCACCTACAGGTTTCTTCAATGTGGCCTGCGTTGATCAAATACAGGTTGCTCCACTATTCACCTATGTTGGCTCTATAATTTCGTGGAAAAGAGATAGATTATAGAAGCCTCTTCTTCCAGAATCTTCCAGAATTTTTTACAACTATATACCTTAGATAAAAAATTCGAATCCTATCCTATCCTACCTTGGATTTTCCATCCCTTATTCTTTGATCCCATCCTCCCATCAAGAGTGGATATCAAGCCCTATATTAGTAAATGTATAATAAATTGCAACTTACCTCCCTCTCTTATATATTTGTGGCCATCCACAAGCTAAGGGTTGGATTTTGGAGATAGAATTCTACGCTCATGTTGTTGTTGTAAAGAGTTACCATTCCACGTATTAGGGTGATTAGAGGTGAACTTTGTGGCAAAAAAGGAACAAGTGAACTTGGAGGAGCTATTCTACAAGATTAAATCATATTTATGGTTGTAACTCCTTCCATTTATATTAATGCAAAGAGTTATTTGTTTTCCTATATATGAGGTTATGATTTCATTTATTTTTATGCCTTGTTGATTGATTGAATGAAGTATTTAAATGATGCTACAAAGATAAAGTAGATTGTTGGATTGTGTTGTATGATTATGCAAGTTCTAATTATATCAACGGGAGCTATAATTGGAGCATTCAAACCAAGAGAGGAGAGACTCTGATCCAGGTGGATATTGGTGGCCACCTGCCTATTCCACTTGGGGCCCCACCATTATCTCTTTCATTTTTTCAATTTCGGCACGACTTACTATTTTTAGCAGTTTTTCGGGTCCTAAACTTCTGGAACCATTTTGAGGCCCTAAACAACATTTTTGGGGAAAATCGGGAGTAACATGGGACCATAAAATTATGTTTCTCATATAAAAAAAAAATTATTCCTCTGATAGATCTTTCTAACGAGGTATGGTGTATGTCAAACGGAGATCGTATGCCAAAGTTACGTCCCCGGGAAGTTTTAACACCAATTTACCCAAATTGGGCCCATAGTTTTGGCGCTTCATATCCTAGGGATAGGGTTTTTTATGTTTAGGGTTTTCCATTATTTATAAATAATAAATAGGCCCTCGAGCCTCATTGTAACACAGTTTAGAGACATGTAGCCGCCACATCTCTTCTCAAAGATAAGCTACCAGCGCCCTAGCTAATTTATTTTCATTTTGTCTATAAGCAAATTTTAGTTCTTTGATATTAATGAAATGAAGTGTTATTTCTGCTGCATCTCTGTATTTATGGTTATATGTGCATTCTATTGCGTTCTTGCTGTTAGGGTCCTAAAATAATAGGATTCATAATTTTGAATTGACTTTGATTAGTCTTGTAATATGTACATACTTTGCTTTCTACAAAATTGTTTTCCCATATTAGAAAAATAAAAAATGTAAAGAGGGTAAAATTCCTAAAACAAAAATCAAAGGAATTAAAAGAAAAATATCAAAAAAGAATAAAAAATGAACCCCAAACAAAAAAGAGATAAAAATAGATCATGAAAGTGATGCAAATTCAAATGCCGCTACTTTTTACTTCACTTTGCAAAATAATATTGTGTGCAGCTTGTCAAAAATGCCACAATACATAATGGTCAAACTGCTTAATCTTGACCTTTCATGATTTAAATTTCATGTTGATAGATAGAGAATAAAGATCTAGCCAAACTGTTTAATCTTGGCAGATCAGTAGTTAGGTAGAGAATAATAAGGAGCTCAACAGTTTAAGCTGAGGCCTTGGAAGAAATAAGAATAAAATTAGTTAGTTTTTTGTTAAAATAAAAATGAATAAGGGTCTGCAAGCTTAAATGCACCCATGTAAATGAAGAAAAAAATGTTAGGGTAGCTGATGGGTAGGCAGAAGTAGTTTTCACAAGGCATGGATAGCAGAAAATTGGTCATTTCATTTACTAACTTCATTTCAAAATCATTCCCCTTGTAAAAATACCCCATCCCCTTCATTTTTACTCCTTCCCCTTATTTCACTCTTTTCCCCCTTGCAAAAAATCCCTTTTCCTAAGTTAAAACACATTTTATCTTTCGAAAAGTAAAAAATACCTTTACTAATTTCCCTTTATTCCAAAAACGCCAAAACCCCCTAAGAAACCTTTATCCTAATTTTAAATGATTAAATTATATGTCGGGCCCCACTGAAACTATCCATCCCCGATATTAATTTTACATTTGAAACTTAGTGTATTTTTACAATCCCACTCGTATATCATTATTAACATTTAACCTTATATATTAAATCCCTTATATACCTTTTCAAACCTGTATTTATATTACTTCCTTTATATGTACTATTCCCAACCCATTATTTTTATATAATCCATGGTTTAATTTCCCTACATGTCATATATTTCGGGCCCACTGTTATATAAAATTGACCAATAGATATAGCGCATAATGTCTGCATTGACTTTTCCCAGTCCCCGCCTATCAGAAACCCCGACCAATCCATCACATTGTCCCATCTGTCAGATCAACACTAACCAGATCTAACGGCAGCAAGCCTTGTTGCACACCCGATAGATAGACCTTTAACATACCCCCGACCTTGCGATATCCATGATTTTCAGAGCTCTGCTCCTGGCTACATGGCTAATTACCATTCGATCACATTGATCCAAATAATACCACCAACCACCTTTGGCCAATGCGAAAACCATTCAGCGGTATTATTGCCCGTTGCGGAAACCACCCTGCCCATTTGAATTGATCGTGCATTCAATGTAAACACTGTTGGTTAAAAATGCATATTAGCCACCCACTACACTCTTTTACCATTTTTTTTATAGTTTTCTGCAGAAGATCTATTCCCGATCGAAGAAGTTGTTGCCGGACCTATTTTAAAACCAAAATTCAAATAGAATTCACCAATTTGCTGCTACAACTGTTGTAGAAGTCATCCAAAGCATTATAAAGACTAGAAGAGCCTCAAAAAAGCCTTCTTCTACGTCAGAACCCTTCTACAAACCAGAATCCTCATTTTATCCAGGTATTCTTCAGTGATTATGCATGTTCCTAAAGCTAAAAGGAAGTAATTCAAGTAATTGAATTAAATTAAGAGTTTTATCAGACTAAAAGAAATCCCTGTAGCTTCCCAAATCCTTTTTTCTGCAAAACTTGGACCTATTTTTTCAATATTCCCAAGGCCTAAGACTATTTTTTATTATAGAGAGTAATAATTGACCAATTGGCTTCTTAAATCCATCTGCAAACTGTTATAATATGTCAGAGGTGCTCCTAAAGGCCTAAATCAGTTTTTTCTAAGTCAAAAGATTAATCAATTGAATAAATTTAACAAAAGAGTGGCTTCCAAAAGCATTGTATCTGTCAATCCTCTACAACCCCCAATTGTAGAGGTAAAACACACTCCCCTAGTTGACAAATATTTTAAGATTAATGATACAGTCACTAAATTTAACCTTCTTGAGCTCCACTATTGGAGCCATGAAAAATCCATAGACCTAGCACATGAGGTTTTCACTTGGGAGTCTAATTTTCCAAAGTATGTATTCCCACAAACTTTCCAGTGCCCAGAAGTGATCAGAATTTGTCAATCTTGTTATTTCCCTTACCAGAGAGCCATAATAAACCCTGAAACAAAAATCATGTTTACTATTACAGTTGATTCAATTAATCAAATGCTCCAAATCCAATCCAAGCTAGATGAAACCCCTTTATCCATTGAGGCTCTTACATAGTTGTATCTAAATCTGGACTTCCCCAAGAGGTTCCAGATATTCCAAACTTTCATGCCTTCATCTGTAGAAATTCCCAAGATAAATCCTCCTTACCCATTTGCAAAATTTTCTAAAAGAACCAGACATATCATTAGCATGTTGTCTTTTATTCTTGGTTATTTCACAAATGAGCATGTTGATGTTGCAGTACTAGGTTTTTTGTCTAATTTCACACCTGGTCAGCCTCCTGTTACCAATTTTAATTTTTCCTAGTATCTTGCTAACAATATGCATGAACAACTTGTTAAAATGCCTAAAGAAGGTGTTTTCAAGTATTCATCAGTCCTATTCCACATGTTTTTGTATTTTCAATCAGAGAAATTTTCCATTAACCTTCAGAAGCTTGATGTTGAAGGTAACCCATAGCCAGTCATATTTTGGACTCCAAATATCAGAAAAGATTCCACACAGTCCACCTATACAGAGTTTATTGATTCCTTCATTCATCTTATGGTCAACATGCTGAATAGCAGTATATAGCCCAGAATCAATGAAGAAATTAAGAAGGTCCTACAATTGTCATAGCATAATAGGACAGGAGATTGGTACTTGTAGCAAAATCATAAAAAGATAAGGGTATATGGATCAAATATTATTCCATATAAACTTCCCAAATACCTCCCAATGAGGTTATTTGCCCTTGAGTATATCAGACATATTCTAAATTCTGATGGAATTAATTTCTTGGCAGCAAAGAAGAAGACAGTTAAAAATAAAAAATCAATTTGGCCCTTTTATTTGTAATAGCAGAGATGCAGGTCGAAATGCTAAAAAGCATTTGCAGGAGTTTAAATTCAATAAAAGTTTTCTATGGTATTATGATCCTCTAGGAGTAATAAGTAAATTGAGAGTTAAATGCAAAATAACTCCTTATTTACATGAGAAGAAACCAGATATTGAGAAACACTCCAATCAGTTTGAATGGTTGGAGAACACCTTGATTGAGGCAGAGAAGCAAGGTGATACTAGTCAAACCTTGCAAACTCCAACCCAAGAAGATAGGAATTCAAAAAGAATTAGAGAAGAAGAATCATAATCTTCAACAACAACAACACAACCTATAGATGAAGCAAGTAAACTAGTAAAATTTATGCAAGACATGTCTATTCAGAAAAATGAAATTAACAGACTTAAAGAACAGCTGAAAATTCTGGAAGATGAAAAGAAACTTGCTAAGATAACACACAAGAATGAAGAAAAAAGGAAAATAGGTTGAATGAGAAATTAAAGAAGTTAGAGAAATATCTATCACTGAAAGAACCCATGGCACAAGCCAAGCAGCAGTTATGGGCCAATATCATTGAATCTGTCAATGATATTTGGCCATCCATACAAGTTATCTACGAACAAAAATATTTAGTCAAAGAAGCAAGAGAATCCATTCAGAAGATAAAAGAAGAACTTGGTAAGAAACCTGAAGAAGCTCTTGAAATCATCAAATTTCTTAATTCCAAGAACAAAAAAGAGTTAGAAGAAATTGGAATTAATAATAGAACAGAAACCATCCTAGAAGTTAGAAAGGTTATTTATAAAAAGAATATGATGATACATCTAGAAGAAAATTCCAAAACATGGAGGTTTCAATCACAAGGTTCATGTAATATTCCTAAATTAGCATGCAGCTAATTGGAATATTAATTTTTTCTCTTGACGTTTAGTTAGATGAATAAATGGGTAGGGAGGCCCATAAATCTCTTAAGTAGGCATAAAATCCCTCTTAATGTGAAAAGGGATCATATTCATAGCTGGATAAAGCACCCTCATGTGTGAACAGGGGCTCATGCATGTGGACAAGGTTAAGTTTGACCAAGTCAACAGCGTTGTTATAGGAGGAGTGGATCATCAATAGAGACATCCCAGTGTGAATGGGAGGAATATTTCAAGATGGTGGAAACCCTAATGAGTGGGACCCAAGGTGAGAAGGCTCACATTTTTTATAAGGAGGGAAATACAGCCAGAGTGAGGCATGTTATTGATTATTGATTTTATGGTCTGCATGACTATTTGCATTCTTCACCTGTTTAGTTGAGATTGTTGTGTTGTTTAGCACCGGGTGTTCCCAAGAGGGAATCCCATATCCTTCCTTGAGAGGCCTCTTGGGGGAGCATTGTACCATCATTTCCACTATCAGGCTTAAGGCCAAGCTTCAGTCTCCAACTACAGTGTAGTTTCTACAGAGTATTGTGTTGTGTTGCAGGGTGTTGCAATGGAGGGTTGAGAAACCCACTTCTAGAGCTAGTTTTTCAGAGGAAGAAGAATTCTTCTCTTTGGGAGATCAGAAAGGGAGGTTATTGAGATTTATTTCACATCTTGGCACTAGGCCAACATATTCCCATCATCTACAGCATAGTATCCCTCTTTGACTATGTTACTTTAGTGAGTATTTGTAGTGGGGGTTTCAGTACTTGATTTGGAGGGTGAGATCTTTAGTGGAGGAGCCATTCTTTCATCTAAATGATCTATTGGAGGATATCTATTCATTATGTGTATTATCTATAGCCATCTTCATCTAGTTTTTTAGTATTAGCTGCTATTTAGCCCTAGGGCTGCATTCTGACATTTTGGTATTTTTGTATATTTCAGGAAATCCTTCCCGGGTTGTCTTGAAAATGTGTTTGGGAGCATATATTTATATTCCCGACATTATTTGAGCCCTATAACTTCATATATATGTATTGGAATTTTCTAGTAGCAGTTATATCTAATAAAATTGTGTTATCATAACCTTGGGTATTTGTTGTGTAGCAGTGTTCTTTATATTTCATGTACATGTTCTCTTGAGGCTTGTTTTGCCAATCTTGAGTGACTATTTCCTCAAGGACTTGTATATATTTTTCTGTTATGATCTTAATGTGATGGCTATATGATCTTCTTACATTACATGTGTTGATTTTTCACTACTATTTCCATTATTGTGTTCATGTATTGTTGTTTTCCCATTTGGGAATATTACAGTGGTATCGGAGCATAATCTTGGCTCAGCCTATGAGTTTCAAGCCAATATTCTATAAGAAGAAGAAGAGTAGAAAACGAGGTCTAAAATTATGATAGGAATGAGCATTATCTCATAAATTTTCATATCTATGAATAACCTCTCCAAGGAGTTCAAGCAAATGAAAGAGGAAAGATGCAATGAAAACTTTAAAGGGTTTCAAGAAGAGGAAGGTCCATGTATTTCCTATCATCAGAAGAAAGAACCGGTGTTGCATAGAACTCCAAAGAAATACACTATACCCTTCTCTTTTGAGGAAGAAGACAAGAGGAATGGAGATGGAGGGCACTTGGAACATGAAATTCTAAGTTAATACCTGGCGGAATATAAGTCTGAACCTATAGCTTTCAAGGAGACTCTAACTCTCCCACAGTTCATTCAACTAGAAGAATAAAGGAGACCTTGCAGCAATAGCAAAATAAAGGGAAATAGATTTCTATTGTCTACCTTTGATGGTTCATACACATGTACAGAAAGGGCTTGGGTAATGAAGTTATATGCATTCTTCCTACTACATCCAGTGGTAGAAAGAGAAGTTGTTGAGATTGCAGCGTTGCACCTTGAGGGTGAAGCAAACATTTGGTGGTTCAGCAATTTGAGTAATGCAAGGGTGACTGCATTTGCAGATTTTACTCAAAGTTTGATCAAGAAATTTGACAAGAATAAATCAGAGGAGAAGAGGCCTTCACCACCACTTGTTGCGGGAGCACTTGCATCAGGAGAAAGAACACTTGAACCTTTGCAAAGTGGTCTTGATCTCTTGACATTTAGAGCCCCGTGCACTATTTTGGAGATGCATGAGGGGGAGAATTATACCAATATTGATAAAGCCATAGAGGAGAAGCCATCATCATCAGTAGTTTGGGAATTCATCACACCGGAGGAAGGAACCCTTGTAGTAGTACAAGATGTTCCCAAGCTTTACCAAGGTATGCAGATCTTTCCACTTTCTGTTTTTTCAGCACATCTTACGAAGGGTTGTGGGAATATGCCATTGCATGACCAAGGGTCAAAGCATATTGTTGATTTGGAGCAGCATACTATCACTGCGTAGAGCAACCCTGAGTTGTTCAAGGAGGGGATACACAATCATCCTAGTTACTCATTATTGAGATGCACACAACTCCTGGGGTTGGAGTGTGGATTCCTGGAGGATAGGATGAGCATTTTCTTAAACAACCCAATGCAGAACTATATGTTCAGCATTAGGCATGAGCATGAGAAAGAAAAAACACCATTGTGGAGATCATTAACCCTGTCATTGAGCAGCAATGATAAGTTGGGGGCCCAACTATTATTAGAGCATTCTGATGACCATTACACTTGTGTGACATTGCATGAGAAAATGATTGATGAGAGACATCTTATCTTTCAGCATTGTGATGGATCTTTCTTGATGAGCATTGTACAGCCCTATGAGAAGACTTTGCCTTCAGCATACTTGGATCCTTATGGATTCAATATGGTCATTGGTGAGTGGTCTTCACATGAAGATCTTCAAGAGGTTGCATTTCAACATCCCCTGGAATGCAAATATGGAAATCTGATTTAGGAGGATGATGTTCTCCATTGGAGGAGTACCAAGATGGAGCATGGTAGGAGACACCCATGTTTGGATGAAGGGGTGTGGATGCTAAGCAAGAGGTCGGTGAGTCACCTTCATATCTATGACACAGGGTAGCAGGATGCATGGCTGTGTTGGCTACTCTTGAAAGAGTTTGGCCATCATGTGACATATCCTTATTCTAAGGGTGTGTTGGGGGGTGTAACTTGGCTTGGCACTTGCATCATATGGCAGCAAGAAGTTTGGGTGCATTGTGTTGATATGACATTCTTCATGTAAATAATCATATTTTCACTTCATAATTTACATGATGGAGATGTGAGGGGACAGCAAGAGCTATTGTTACTTTGGCTACTCTTGGGAGAGTGTGGATAGAATTTCTCCCATACTTGGAATGATATTTCGGAAGAAAGGGCTGGCACATTCAAAGTGAAAAGAGGCTACCCTTCAATATTGGAGGATCAGGAGGTACTTCCACATAAGAAGAAATATCCCACACATAACAGCATGATGGTGGATGACTTTGGCATATGGCATGTCAAAGAATGGAGTCATGGAGTGGCAAGAGCCTTATCACTAAGGCCAACAGCATTGTCACTTGGGAGTATGTATCTATTGATGGAGTGTTCCAAGTGGAGTATGCATCCCTTCCTTTTGCATAATTTTATGAGAAGATTCTCATGGGAGGGCTCGTCTATAGACCTCACTTTCAGCCTACTCACTATGCATGGTAATAAATGTATTTATGTACTTATTAATCAGTTCATAATGTATCTACTTCTTCTCGCCATCTATGTATAGTGCATTGCTCCACAAGAGGGAAAGATTATCTTTGGGTTTCATGGTCATTCTAGGACCAACATTTGTGATGGAGATAACCCTTCTTTTCATGACCTTGGGCAAGTATGGTGTTATTATTATTCTACTCAGCTGATATATAATGTCATTTACTACCTCATAGTAGATGAGAAAACATGCACAGCTAACAACTTGTTGGGAGACAACTTGCCACATGATGTTCTAAAAAAACAGTTGGTAAAACTGCGTTGTATCCACTGGAGAAACCATTGGTATCATCCAAACTTGCACATAACCTTCAGCACTTTTCTGATTTGGATATCATATGGTCATGATGTACCATTCACTTTCCATGGGATGGTTTGGGCCAACATGATTCATGACTCTAGAGGGAGGATCTTTGAAGATCCAGTCTTGATCTTGCCTCATGAGGGCAACATTATTGCAGCCCAAAATCAACATCTACTCTACACTTATCATGAGTGGAGAGAGATACAACATGGGGTAGGCCATTTTTTCTACCATGTTCATTTATGCAGCCCACCTACATTACAGGAGCCAAAGGTGGAGGAGACTTTTCATGGGTTACCATTTTGGAGGGTGGCTCATTTTGTATGGATGATAGCTTGGGGATGGGAGGTTCACATGGGAACGATAGTTCCCAACATATTTCAGATTCCATGCCTCAAGAAGGCCTCTATACAACACATTGTTGCCTCCATGGGTGTTTTACTTCTACATGATGATATCTATTTGGAATGCTTACCAAAAGCTAACTTACTTACTTGGGAGGGGAAAATTGGAGATATATTGATAAGACAGCATCTATTCCTTGGAGGATTTTATCATATGAGTATGCTACAGGAGGAGGAGAGGAGGCTCTTCAGTTCTATCCTTGCGTTTTCTTGAGGACAAGAAACATTTGGGAGGGGAGGAATGTAATATTCCTAAATTATCATGCAGCTAATTGGAATATTAATTTTTTCTCTTGACATTTAGTTATATGAATAAATGGGTAGGGAGGCCCATAAATCTCTTAAGTAGGCATAAAATCCCTCTTAATGTGAAAAGGGATCATATTCATAGCTGGATAAAGCACCCTCATGTGTGAACAAGGGCTAATGCATGTGGACAAGGTCAAGTTGGATCAAGTCAACAGCGTTGGTATGGGAGGAGTGGATCATCAATAGAGAGTGCAGTGTGAATGGGAGGAAGATTCCAGGATGGTGGAAACCCTAATGAGTGGTACCCAAGGTGAGAAGGCTCACATTTTTTTATAAGGAGGCAAGGCAGCCATAGTGAGGCATGTTATTGATTATTGATTTTATGGTCTGCATGACTATTTGCATTCTTCACCTGTTTAGTTGAGATTGTTGTGTTGTTTAGCACTGGGTGTTCCCGAGCAGGAATCCCATCTCCTTCCTTGAGAGGCTTCTTGGGGGAGAATTGTACCATCATTTTCACTATCTAGCTTAAGGCCAAGCTTCATTCTCTAGCTACAGCGCAGTTTTGCAGAGTATTGTGTTGTGTTGCAGGGTGTTGCAGTGGAGGGTTGAGAAACCCACTTCCGGAGCTAGTTTTTCAGAGGAGGAAGCATTCTTCTCTTTGGGAGGTCAGAAAGGGAGTTTATTGAGCTTTCTTTCACATATTGGCACCAGGCCAACATATTCCCATCATCTATAGTGTAGTATCCATCTTTGAATGCATTATTTTAGTGAGCATTTGTAGTGGGGGTTTCAGTACTTGATTTGGAGGGTGAGATCTTCAGTGGAGGAGCCATTCTTTCATCCGAAGGATCTATTAGAGGATATATATTCATTATGTGTATTATATATAGCCATATTCATCCAGTTATTCAGTAGTATATGCTATTCATCCCTAGGGTTACATTCCGGCATTTTGGTATTTTTGTATATTTCGGGAAATCCTTCCCGAGTTGTCTTGAAAATGTGTTTGGGAGCATAGATCTCTATTCCCAGCATTATTTGAGCTCTATAACTTCATATCTATGTATTGACATTTTCCAGCAGTAGTTATATCTAATAAAACTCCGTTGTCATAGCCTTGGGGATTTGTTGTGTAGAAGTGTTATTTATATTTCATGTACATGTTCTCTTGAGGTTTGTTTTGCCAATCTTGAGTGACTATTTCCTCAAGGACTTGTATACATTTTGTTGTCATGGTCTTAATGTGATGGATATATGATCTTCTTACATTACATGTGTTGATTTTTCACTGTTATTTCCATTATTTTGTTCATGTATTGCTGCTTTCCCATTTGAGAATATTACAGTTCATGATTAAGTTTGATGTCCTAAGGCAGAAAGGCCTTCCCAATCCTTTGGTTATTCATGACTAATTAATGAAGCAGGATGATTATGATAAGAAAATGAGAAAATTTGCCAAGGATCAGGCTAATCTTCCTTGTTCACAATGAATTCCAACAGGGAAGGTACTTTACAAAAACTTTGAGAATCTTTTTTACCTACAGCATGAGGTAAAACACTTATTTGTTAACAAGCCTACATTCTCAAAGTATACTGGAGCAGATGAGATATTCAAAAGGATGATGAAGATCAAATTTCCAGAGACAGAATTTTGGGAAAAGATGATTGATTTACTGTGAAAGAAGTTTGCAGTAAAAACATAGTAGTAAAGATAAAACAGAGTAGTAACACTCTTGCAGTGAAAACATGATAGAGAACAGTGAATGATAAAAAGTAAAACAGTAGTCAAAAGGTTAAAGAGTATCAGAGTCAAAGAGTATCAGTTTAAAGTCAAAGTTAAAGTAAAATAAGAAATCACAAAACAAAGATAAAGTTGCTAGTGTAGAGGACACTTCATTGCCTAACTGTAACCTTCATTGAGCAAGAAACAATGAGAGACAAATCAGCAGGAAAATATCAACAATTAAACAGCAAATCAATAAAATCAGGGATAGCTTGCATTAGTTAGATATTTGTCTCTATCTTCTTGCATGAAGATATTTATTTTTCCTTGAATAATTCCTAAGTTTTTTTAGGATATTTTGTAAGATTTTTTGTATAAATACTTCTCATTTTGAAGTATTGGGTGTGGATGAATTACTGAACATTTCTATAGTTGTACTATTTTGGAACCTGAGGGTGATTGTACCAATTTCAAGTCAGCAGACTGAATTAAAGCAATAAAGAGATTATATCATAGGATTCATGTGTTGGGCCACTACAGTGAAGTACTTTCTACTTGTTCAATTGTTTCTTTCTAAATTTTTCACATGCTCATATGTTTTCTTAATTCAAATGATATAACTGGAATGTTATTACAAAATATGTTTAATTACACTCTGTCTTGAATTGTTTATCATTTATATGTTTTTCTTTTGATATCCAGATTAGGGAATTCTTAATTTCTCCCTTATTTCGATTGACGTCTGTTTTTTCATTCATTATCCGGATTTGAGAACCCTTAATTGCTCTCTTACCCTGATTGAAACCAATTTTACCATCAACTTAAGGATTTGAAGTGACTCAACTATATTGCTATGTGAATAGTTCCCTTTAGAACCTTGATCCTACTTCTGTTGCTTGACACTTTGACTCCATTAGCCCAATGGAATACTGACCTACATATATCCATCTGAGTAAGTGATTTCACCACCAAACCAAATCCAAAATCAAAACCCCAAGTAATCCTACATAACTAGCCTAAAATCAACTACAATCAACAAAGATAAATCATATAGAGAGAGCCATCCGTGAGAATTAGGGAGGCTAGATCCTAAGGCTTAAAATCAGGTTTTTGTTTACCTCTAATATTCTTTAAGCCAAAAAAAATAAACAACCCTTTGAGAATTATTGGAGTGATAACACCTTCATAAATCTGGATCAGTGGTATCAGAGCAGTCTGATTTTTCTCGATCCTTCTTTGCATGTCCCCAACGAGGTCGAGGTATAAGGATTTAGGGCTCGATCTTGTGGAACCTTTGCAAGATGAGCCTCGCAAACCTCGACGGCTGCCCATGGGGTACGAAAAGAAATATTAGGGAGTAGGAGATACTATCAAAATATTGCTCGAGGAGGCCCTCAAAAAACAAAGGAATGTGGTGATGGATAAATTTTCCCAGATCCTTCAACGACTACCCACTGGTGGCGCATCTACATCTAGCAGCCACTCTAGAGGTGCAACCCCCTTTAAGGTACAAGTAAACTTTTACATTCCCATATTTGAGGGTCAAATAGATGTAGATTCCATAGCTAGATGGTTGAATCTATTAGAAGGATATTTCTCGGTTCATGACTTTTCCGAACGAGAGAAGATTATTTTTGCACTCCTCAAAGCTACCCCCCATGTCAAGGACTGGTGGGGAACCTAATGTGAGAAAAAGGATGAGACAGAAACCTCTTTGTTCTCAGTCGTACCCACTTGGAATTCTTTCTGAGATGCCATCAAGGAACAATACTATCCCGTTGGGAGCTATGAGGACAAGTACATACAATGGACCACGTTGCGACAACAAAGGGATCAAGATGTGCATGAGCTGACAAATTTGTTCCATACCCTGTACACAAAGTTGGGTATCAAAGATTCGGAGAAACATTTGGTGCTAAAGTATCGCAGTTGTCTGCACATATAAATTCAGGAGGAAATAGAGTTCCTTGACATCTCCTCGCTTGGTACGGCATACCGGTATGCCACGAAGATTGAGCAGAAATTCAAACAGAAGAAGAGAGACTTTGGATCTATGAATTAAAAGCAAGGGAAAGGTGCCCCAAAACCGCAGAATAAAGGAAAAATCCAAGGCATGGGAACCCAAGACAACCTGTCAAAGCCACAAGCAAATAACAACACCATGAAGCCAAAGAAGGACACAGGAAAGTGGTGTGAGTTCCATAAGAGCTCCACTCACAACACAAGTGAGTGTCGGGCCAAGCAGACGCTGGTGGTCAAGATGAGAGCTTTTGAGTCAAATGCATGCTCTGAATCTCAATCAGAACCTGACAAGGGGAATGGCAAAGGGAAAAATATTATTGATTCGGAACCCAATGCCACTATTTCCACTGCAAATATCCCGAAGGAGGAACCGAAAGATCCAGAGGAGGAGGAGCATCTCTTCCACACCAAAATGTGGGTAAAGGGTTCCTCGCTACAATTCATTATCGACAATGGGAGACAAAAGAAACTCATTTTAGCATACATCGTGAAGCGGTTGGGCTTGTAGACCATAGCACATCCACAGCCATACACCATCGAGTGGCTTCACCAAGGACGGGATCTCTGCATCATCTAGTAGTGTCATCTTCACTATAGCATCAAGCCCCTCACAGATGAGGTATTATGTGACATTTCTCCTCTTGATGTTTATGATGTATTATAAGTCCAACCATACTTGTGGAAGTGACATGTTGTGTATGAATCTCGGCCTCGCGTTGTTATTGTTACTTTGGGAAAAAAATTGTACAAGATACTAGAGGTACCACCACCTGCCACTATCTCTTTAGTTACTGCAAAACAATGCAGTAAGCTCATTTCCCAAACTAGGAAATTTGTTTTCCTGATGATCCGTCCCCAGGGAAAGAAGAAATTTGTGGCCACGACCTCCAGATAGGGCTCCTCTGCACAACAACAAAAAATGGACAAGGTTGTGGAGGAGTACGGGGACATCTTCACCTCACCCACAGGGGTTCCTCTACACTGGCAGGTCAAGCACCCCATTCATCTGACCCCAGGTGTACCGCTACCCAATGGACCGATCTGACGGTGCTCTTTTCTAGAGAACAATGAAATCAAGAGGCAGATTCAGGAGTTGTTGTGGAAAGATCACATACGGCCAAGTTCATCGCCCTGTGGGAGCCCGATTGTGTTGGTACAGAACAAGGATGGGACTGGGAGACTCTGTATTGACTATCGGGCACTGAACAAGATCATTGTATAGAATAGGTACCCAATCCCATGGATTGATGACCTTCTAGACCAACTCAAAGGGGTGAAATGTTTTATAAAGATCGACTTGAAGTCTAGGTATCACTAGGTACCAATCAAACCCTCTGATGTGTGGAAGACCACCTTCAAAGCCAAGGAGGGCCTTTTTGAATGGTTCATCATGCCTTTCGAGTTGACAAATTCTCCCACAACCTTCACGAGGTTGATGGACGACATCTTGCAGCCATTCACCAACTCATTTATAGTGGTGTGCTTGGATGACATTCTGATCTTCAATCAGACTTGGGAAGAGCACCTCCACCACATCCGAAAAGTCCTCCAAACACTGCGGCAACACAAGTTGTGTTCCAATTTGGAGAAGTGCACTTTTGGCATGACCCGGGTTCAATATCTGGGATACATTATTGATGAAAGGGGGGTGCATGTGGATCCAACCAAGATCCAAGTCATTCGAGATTGCCCAGCCCCAACCACTCTAACAGAGCTTCACAGCTTTCTGGGTCTTTCTAATTTCTACTGCAGGTTCGTGTTGGGATTCTCTCATATCACTTGGCCCTTGAGTCAAGTCACCAAGGGAGGAGCGAAAGAAAAATTCTTTTGGTCAGAATCTCAACAGAAGGCATTCATATAATTGAAACATTTCCTTTGTTCTGCCTCAGTGCTCACATTACCAAACTTGCAAAAACCATTTGAGATCGAGACAGATGCATCTGACTATGCTATGGGGCAGTTCCTACACAACAGGGGAATCCAGTGGAATATCACATTGATACATTGTCTGACATAGTTTGCAACTATCCCACTTATGACAAAGAAATGTATTGCATTGTGCAGGCTTGTCGACAATGGAAGCATTACATTTTGGGGAAGGAAATAATCATTCACCGTAGACCACTAGTCCCTACAGTTCATACAGACACAAGGGAAGTTGCAGAATGATCGCCATCACAAGTGGTCCACATATCTACAACAGTTTCATTTGAACACCAAGTACAAGAAGGGTAGCACCAATAATGTTGTAGACTGCCTCAGCCGACCACCGATCATGGCGCTAGCTATCATTCTCAACTCTTGTGGGCACGAGACTTCTGATTAACCGCTTCTCTATGAGAGCAATCCAGAATTTGACCACACATACAAGGCACTCTTGGGGGGTATGCAAGTTCCAAATTTTCACCTCCAAGATGCACTATTATGTCACCTGGGACACCTTTGTGTTCCTTCAAGAGAGCATGCCAAGATGACATGGGAAGCACACTACAGTCGAGTCATTGGTCATTTTGGGGTCGAGAAAATAGTGGCAATACTGCAGAAGTATTTCTATTGGTCAAACCTTCGACAGGATGTCGGGAAGTACATCAAATCCTGCACGGCTTGCGCCATTGCCAAACTGACCATCAAGAAGCAAGGCCTCTATACTCCGCTACCTACCCCTAGTCGATCTTGGGAATCCATCTCCATGGATTACATGTCACGCTTTCCTTCTACTAAGCATGGAAATGACTATGTTTTTGTGGTCGTCGACAGATTCTCGAAGATGGAAATTATGGCGGCCTGCAAGAAGAATATCACATCAGAAGCCACTGCTAAACTCTTCTTTGAATGAGTGTGGGTGCACTTTGTGATCCCATAGTCTATCATATCAGATCAGGACAGCAGGTTCCTCAACACATTTTGGTCCAGCCTCTGGTCAATACTAGACACCAAGCTCACCAATTCCAAATCTTTCCATCCCCAAACTAATGGCCAGACAGAGGTCGTCAACAGGATGATTGTACACGTTCTGCGCATGTACAATTCAAAGCATCCACGCAAATGGGATGAGAGTCTCCCCTATGTACAACATAGTTATAATCCAGCTCTCCACAGCTCAACTAGCCATAGCGCCTTTCAAGTGGGCTTGGGATTCTAGCCACTATGTCCCATTGACGTAGCCATGCCATTTGCGGCTACTCAGACCGATTCAGCTCATGTCCAGTTTGAAGTTGACAAAGAGAACAGCTTCATCAAGCACATTCAGCACACTCTCCAACAAGTTCATGACATATTGGACAGATCCAATGCTAAGTACAAGCAACGACATGATCAACATTGGGTGCCACACAAATTCCAGGTGGGCGAAAAAGTGTGGCTACATTTGTAGAAGGAGCGCCTCACTAGACCCCACCGCAAGCTTCGCCCACTCCGATATGGGTCGTACACCATCACCAAGGTTGTAGGGAACAATGCCTTCAAGCTCAATATTCCACAATTCCTTGATCAGCACCCAATATTCAATGTGGACCACCTTCGTCCCTACTTTCCACCCCTATTGGACACCTCTGACATTGCAGAACAACACACACCAATAGATTTAAACCCAAACTGCATGGAAAATGCCACCACATATTGTATCATGGACATGCAAATCAAGAACACTCACCAACAGAAGATCCAATTGTTTCGGGTTGTCAAATCTGGCCAACTCCTGCACCAAGGCAAGTGGTTCACTAGGGACCAAGTTCAGTAAAAGTTTCCTCATCTCATGGAGGAACTCAACGGAATGGGGACCATTGATTCCTAAGGGGGGAGGAATGATCTAGGTGGATATTAGTGGCCACCTACCTATTCCACTTAGGGCCCCACCATTTTCTCTTGTAGAAATTTGAATAACTGATATATTATTCACCGAGATTCTCCTGATCACAAACTATTTTAGCTTCATGCATAATACAGAATCTCTTCTACCATTGATCATCACATGCGGAAATAAAATCAATTGCATGCACACATTAAAACCACAAACAATCACACATATGAACACAGTATTTAATGGGAAAGCTTAAAGCTGAAAACCCCAACTATCTGTATATTATATGTCATGGATATCATGTAACAATCATAGTACAAAAGCTCCTCACAAGTTTTCAAAGACAACCTCCAATTTCTGTTAATTCTAATGTTTAGATGAAACACATGTTCCATTATTTAAGCATTCGATAGCGAACAACAGTTTTCACGTTATGATGGCTTACTAAATAGATAAACCACCTGATTTAATTGCAATCTTTGCGTTTTCCACTTATCTCATTGTTGCAATAGCAATCGAGGAATACAATCGAGACACCTGCTTAACCTATTTTCGACTGTTTCATCGAATCGTCCATGCACTGAAGTTAACTGATGTATTCTTTAGTTGATTAATGAGTTTATAATTAGTGAATTAATTAATAATTAATTCACACCACTCTCACTAATTGTATCAATTAGTTAAAATGAATACAAATAGCTCAATTATGTTTAGATTAGTTAAATTGAATACAACTCCACTAACTTCCTCAATCAACTCCACCAAACTCTGTCACATGAGTTCTAACTAAAGTATCCATGCAATAGCTCCACTTAACCCATAGGAATAACGTAATTCCTTCTGTCAGCTCCTATGCCACATCTGTGCACTTAACTGAAGTGCTCCAGAGAATAAGATAATGTTTATAGTCCAAATATTATTAAGAGCTAATAATATTCGACATATCTATTTTTAGACTGGCAATCTAAAAATAGATTCTGCCCAGTATGTCTAAAAATAGAAGTCCATCTATTTTTCCTGACTTGACCAACTATCCACAAATAGCATCCTGCAACTCATAGAACATGATCCATATGTCTAAAAATAGACATAGTCTAAAAATAGACTTTGCGCCAAAAATAGCCTGCGGGCCCACTTAGTGAAGGCGACTCCTTTCCACTAAGCTCATCATATTGTTGCAATCTCAACACTCCCTCTCAACAAGATAAGGATTATCTGCAACCCCTATCCTGCCCCTGTGGTATTCGAATTTTCTCCTGGTGAGCACCTTCGTCAAGATATCAGCATCATGATCCTCTGTAGGAATGTATGAAAGTAACATGACCTTCCGCTGCACACAATCTCTGATATGATGATACCAGATGTCAATGTGTTTAGATCTATCATGAAATACCAGATTAACCAAGAGTTTGATGCAACTCTGATTATCACAATAAATCACAATAGGATCTAAGTGTGAACCGAACAACCCACCAAGATCTTCTCATCCATATCGCCTCGCATGCAGCCAAACTCTGGCCGCCATACTCCTAATTCCCCTGCTCCTGATGACCGTTTCCTACTGCGTTCTTAGCCAACGGATGTCAACCCGATACCGAAAATCCTCCAAATGTGCTCTTTTCCGTCCGTTGCCTCTACCCACCAGAGATCCGTGAAGCCACGCCTTCACCTCATCCGACCGTTCGTACCATAATCCATATCCCGATGTGCTTCCGAGATACCTCAGAACTCTCAATACATGCTTGCCTGCCTTCCAGAAGATCTTGGTTGGCTTAACCATAGCTTGTGAAAGCTGGTTAACAGCATAGCATATATCGGGTCGTGTATTGACCAGATACATAAGCGACCCCACCAACTGTCGATAAACAGTGGCATCAACTACCTCCGCTGAAGTAGCATCCTCCTTCCTCCAACCTCCAGGAAGAGGAGTATCAACAGGCTTGCAGCCATGCATGTTGAACTTCTCCAGTATCTCCCAGGCATACTTACCCCGAGAAACAAACAGTCCATCACTGCGCTGCCAAATTTCCAATCCCAGGAAATAATGAAGGAGGCCCAAGTCCTTCATCTCAAACTCTCTAGCAAGATCCTCCTTGCATGAAAGTATCAACAGCTCATCACCCGTCAAAATCAAATCATCTACAAAAAGTACAATGATCAGCAACTTACCCTCCACCACAATCTGGTATAGGTTAGGATCCGCCCACTCTTGGAGAATCCAAGCCCGGTGAAGTAGCTGTCTATCCGAGTGTACCAAGCATGAGGTGCTTGCTTCAGCCCGTACAGTGCTCTCTTGAGTCGGCACACATGCGACTCACTGCTGAAGATCTCAAAACCTTCAGGCTGCTCTATGTACACCTCCTCCTCAATAACTCCATTGAGGAACGCAGTCTTCACATCCATCCGATGAATGTGCCACCCCATCTGCGCTGAGAGAGCAAGGATCGTCCGTATGGAAGAGTACCTTGCGACAGGTGCAAAAGTCTCCTCATAGTCAATCCCCTCGATCTGTGAGAAGCCACGGGCGACAAATCTCGCCTTGTACTTCTCCACACCCCCGTCAGCTGCCTGCTTCACCTTGTAGATCCATCGCGAACCTACAACTGATTTCCCAACCGGTCTTGGGACAATCTCCCATGCACCGCTTCCAAAATCAATCTGCCACTCCTCCACCATGGCACTTACCCATGCGTCTCCTCCATGCCTTCCTCAAATAGGATGGTCTGTCATCTGATACACTGCTCATAAGATCCATAATCCTAAAGATAATCGGTCAAAGGATTGCTCGTTTTCACCGTGATGCAGGTGCTCCATCAACCTTCTACATCTTCAGCCACGTCAGCCTTCTATAGTGCACTTCCACTGGTTGGCGCTGCATGAGTGGTCTCTTCCACTACATGAACCTCTCAGGTTGATCCACATCCTTCGGCTCATCCAGGAACTAATAGCTCCTCATCTCCGCATGCAAGTGTGGCTCCCTTCAAGCGAACACTTCATGGCTTTCTCTCATGAAATTTGATATCCTCGTCGCACAACAGTAATCCGACTGCCCGGAAAATACACACGATAGTTAAAAATAATGTACCCCACAAATATCTCAACCTCCACAGTCAACTCCAGCTTCTTCCTAGCATCCTTCGTCCTCAAATGGGAAATATCAGGCCTCTTACCAGAAAACGTCTCCTTGGGTGTACTCATGCCAAGTATCCTGTGAGGACAATGGTTCTGCACATATACTGCAGTATTGCATGCCTCTGCCCACAAGTGAATGGGTAGGCCCCGATCATGCAACATCGCCCGTGCAGCACCCACGATCGTTCTGTTCTTCCGCTCAGCAACCCCGTTCTGCTGTGGGTTATGAGGTGCTATGAGCTCTCTTCGAATCCCTTCTGCGCTGCAAAAGTCCTTGAATTCGCTAGAGATGAATTCACCACCATTGTCGCTCCTAAGAGTCTTCACCTGCTTCCCCGATTATTTCTCAACCAGTGCCTTGAACTCACAGAACTTTGAGTATGTCTCGCTCTTCTTCTGCATGAAGAAGATCCAGCACTTACGAGAAAAATCACCAACAAATATCACATAGTACCTGTGCTTTGCTGTCGAAGCTACTGAGAAAGGTCCACACACGTCTGTGTGAATTCTCTCAAGGATCGTCATGGCGCGACTATCCTTCTCGTGAAAGGTGGATTTCACAAATTTTCCCAAGGTACATCCCTTGCACTGATCTGACTGCGCAAGAGTACCCTTAGGAAGCCTAGTAGAAATCTGCTGCAGTATCTTCAAAGCTCCATGGTGAAGGTGGCCCAATCTCCGGTGCCACAACTCGCCATCATCCCGGCTCACCACTCCTTCTGCCTTGCCTGCCATTGCTGCGCAGCCATCTACCTGCAATTGATAAAGGTTCTTAACTCGAACCCCTATCCTCCGAGTCTCACCAGTTGCCTTACTGCGCAGGAAAGCCTTTCCCTCGCTAAAGACAACATCATATCCCTTGTCTTCTAACATCGCCAAAGAGATAAGATTCTTCTTCAATCCTGGAACATGCATCACTTCCTTCAATACGAAGGGTTTACCAGACTCCCTCTCAAAGGAAATGGTACCGATACCGGTCGCACTGTATCTACCATCATCACCCATCTCGATGTGCACTCCAAGATCTTTCTCATCCAAATCAGTAAACAAATCTTGATCTCCTATCATGTGAAAAGACGCACCACTGTCAAGAAACCACACTGAACCCATCACACTTGAGACCAAGCATGCGATCAGTGAAAAATCCAGCTCAAACTGCGAGGCTAAGTCCTCTCCAGCTGCAGTCCTAGCAGCCTGCTTATTTTTCTTCTTCTGTGGACAATTAGTGGCGTAATGTCCGTGTTGGTGACAGTGAAAGAACTTCACCTTGGACATGTCCTGCTTCTTGCCTTTCGCACCGGAATGATAAGCTTTATAGCTCTTCCCCTTATTTTCTTTGGAAGCCAAAGCGCAATTCTCTTCATCAGAGTTCTTTGATGAAGATCCGTCCCTGGTACTCCGCCTTATCTCCTCTTGCACAAGATCCGACCAAAGTCGCTCCCATCCTGGCAATTTCTCCCGACCATTAACAGAGTCCTGATAGGAGTGCCAACTCTTCGGAAGCCCAAGGACAGCCAAGCTCACAAATTCCTCGTCATCAATAGTAACCCCCACACTTCCCAGCTCATCCCTGCATTGGACGAACTTCATGAAGTACTTGGGCATACTGTCTCCTTTCTCCATTTTTATGTTCCTGAGTTTGTCCTTGAGCGCCAACTTCCTCTGGTCGCTCTTGCTTTGGAATAAATCTATCAAATATTTCCATATCAAGAATGGAGAAGCCTTACCATGAAGGCTGTACACTGTGTGATCCTCACGCCCTCCAACAGAATCCTTCAACACTTTGCTGTCTTCTTTTTCCATGCATCAAGTACGGCAGCATCACTAGAAGTAGGTTTTGGAATTTCTGCATCTATGAACTCCTTCAACCTATTGTCATCCAGCACTGCCTCCATCCTGTCCTTCCATGCAATATAATTCAAGCTTCCCTCAAGGGCATACTCCAATCGCAATCCGTTGAAATACATCTCAACTTCAACACCAAGAAAACACTACTGCAAATTCGAATTCCACCAGCACAAAACTCAACCGCTTCAATGTTTTTCAATTGCTCCAATCATCAATATCGCTCTGATACCATGTAGAATTTGAATAAAGGATATATTATTCACTGAGATTCTCCTGATCACACACTATTTTAGCTTCATGCATAATACGGAATCTCTTCTACCATTGATCATCACATGCGGAAATAAAATCAATTGCATGCACACATTAAAACCACAAACAATCACACATATGAACACAGTATTTAATGGGAAAGCTTAAAGCTGAAAAACCCCAACTATATGTATATTATATGTCATGGAGATCATTTAACAATCATTGTACAAATCTCCTCACAAGCTCTCAACACAACGTCCAATTGCTACACACTATCAAGCTAGATTTATCAAAACACATGCTCCAATCTTTTGCCACTTGATAGCTAGCCTCTATTGCATTTTCAATGCTATGGGATGGCTTCATTAAATAGATAAACCACCTGGCTTGAACTGTGAAATCCTCATGGGCTTCTCCACCTATCTGTGTGTTGCAAATAGCAACTGTATAGTCACAACTGATAGTTAACCTGCTCTTTCACCTATTTCTGCACTGGTCTCCACTGAAACTGTCCATGCACTGAAGTTAACTGATGCATTCTTTAGTTGATTAATGAGTTTATAATTATTGAATTAATTAATAATTAATTCACACCACTCTCACTAATTGTATCAATCAGTTAAACTAGATACAAATAGCTCAACTATGTTTAGATTAGTTAAACCGAACACAACTCCATTAACTTCCTCAATCAACTCCACCAAACTCTCTCACATGAGTTCTAACTGAAGTATCCATGCAATAGCTCCACTTAACCCTCAGGAATAGCGTAATTCCTTCTGTCAGCTCCTGTGCCACATCCGTGCACTTAACTGAAGTGCTCCAAGAGAATAAGATAATGTTTATAGTCCAAATATTATTAAGAGCTAATAATATTCGACATATCTATTTTTAGACTGGCAATCTAAAAATAGATTCCGCCCAATATGTCTAAAAATAGAAGTCCATCTATTTTTTCCGACTTGACCAACCATCCACAACTAGCATCCTGCAACTCATAGAACATGATCCATATGTCTAAAAATAGACATAGTCTAAAAATAGACTTTGCGCCAAAAATAGCCTGCGGGCCCACTTAGTGAAGGCGACTCCTTTCCACTAAGCTCATCAACTTGTTGCAATCTCAACATCTCTTTCAGTTTTTCAGTTTCAGCACGACCTACTATTTTTAGCATTTTTTTGAGTCCTGAACTTCCGGAACCATTTTGAGGCCCTAAACGATATTTTTTGTGAAATCCGGGAGCAACATGGGTCCATGGACAGATGTTTCTCACAAATAAAATTTATATTCCTCGGATAGATATTTCTAACGAGGTATGTTGTGCATCAAATGGAGATCGTATGCCAAAGTTACGTCCCCGAGAAGTTGAAACAGCAATTTACTCAAACGGGGCCCATAGTTTTGGCGCTTCATCTCCTAGGGTTAGGGTTTTGGATGTTTAGGGTTTTCCATTGTTTCTATGTTAGGTCCCTATATTACTAGTATAGTCCCTTATTGTTGTTAGTGTAACCCCCTTATTGTTATTATTGTACCCTTGTAACCCCCATTTTGTTATTATTGTGCCCTTAAATTATTATTGTTAGGTCGGCTAGGATTACATTATGGCCCCATGGACTCCTATATATAGAAAAGAGGTTTTGTAAATTGTATCATCCAAGAATTGTTCATTTATGTATGTATTGGAGGTTTCCCCCTCGAAGTGGCTTATTTCTAAGGCGTTGATATCTCTTTTATTCTATTGTTGGAGCTGGTTACACAAGATTTGGTATCAGAGGTTTGGATTCTAGGGTTTCGCTGCTCCAAATAGGTCATTGTGGTATTTTCGCTATAAATGTTTTTCTACGAAGCTTTAGAAGCTGAAATTTTTAGGGTGCGAAGCCTAAATCCTGAGGAACATCGTCAAAAAATTTCAGAGTTTGGTTCGCAATATTTTCCGAGATATGATCTGTGGAAGTTAGGTCTTTTTTCAGGCTCCTAAACAGGTCATTGTGGAATTTGCGCTATAACTTTCTTTCTACGAAGGTTCAGAATCTGAAATTTTTAGGGTGCAAATCTGAAATCTTGAGGAAACTCGTAAAAAAATTTCAGATCTTGGTTCGAAATATTTTCAGAGATATGATCTTTGGAATGTAGTGCTTTTTCAGGCTCCATAATTTCATCTCAAAGAGGTGATCGTGGGAAAATCTTCATAACTCTCTCTCTGAGCATCGGATTGGAGTGCTGTAAAAGTGGTCGTAATGAAATGGATTTTAGTTTCTTGGCTATCAATTTCAAAGCCGAAGGAAGAAAAATTGACACGTGGCAAGTCGTACAAGTTCACTATACTGAACCAGTCCATAATTAGGTCATTGTGGGAGATTGGACACAACTTTGGCTTGGAGAATCCAAATCAGGTCAGAACTGTGGCATTCGAAAGATAATTCAGAGGGCTACGTTAGTACCGAAATTCAAATATTAAAGTGCTGCAATCACAGAGATAATCCATTTTTAATATCGAGCTCCTCAAAAGCAAGAAAAAGGTGTGTATTTTTTTTCCAAATTGCATAAGTCTTGTTTGAAGAATCAATTTGAATTGATTCCAAGGGCATATTGTAGAATAGATATCAGTATTGGGTTCTAAAATATGCCTCGTAAAAATAATTCAACACCCATTCAGTCTTCAGAAGGCTCTGCTATGACTCATGAAGATGAAGAATTGCAACATGATCTATCAAAATTACAAGAGCAAGTGCAACAAATTTCACTCTCGCAAAGAGCAACAAAAAATGAAATGGAAGTTTTGAAGAAATGCATGGAAGCTAAGATGGATGGCATGGAAGCTGGCATGGAAGCTAAGATGGATGACATGAAAGACAACATGGAAAACATGAAGAATGATCTAAAAGCAGACATCGAAGGTTTGACAAAGTTGATACAAGAAATGTTTCCTAATGGTGAAAAGATAGTAGAAGAACGTCATGATGAGAACAAAATAAATGTTAATCGTGATTTCATAAACTCTAATGTTGGCGGGAAGAACCACCATATTCCAAAAATGGATATGAGGAAGTTTGATGGAAAGGATCCTGTAACATGGATACTACAGATGGAGCAATATTTTGATCTCCATAATGTGCAAAACACACAAAAGGTACGCATTGCAACTTTACATTTAGAACAAAATACATTTGTATGGTATCGATGGTTTTGCTCCCGTAAAAAAATTGTCACTTGGTCAATTTTTACGGAGGAAATGATAGCACATTATGAGGATACAAAGAGCAACACCTTCTTAGCCAATTGATAAATCTCAAACAAAAGGGTTTAGTGGGGCAGCACATTGAGGACTTCCAAAAATTGAATATAAAGGTAACTGATATTCCAGAGGAACACAGGATTGATCTCTTCATAGGCACTTTAAAGGATAACATACAACATGAAGTTCGTGTTCTGGAACCTGATTCATTGGAGAAGGCATTCAAGTTGGCAAGAAAAGTTGAATGTAAAATTATGGCGACAAGGAAGCCTACCACTCAATTCTATAAAGAAGGAAGTGTTGCTACGCCTAGATTTCCACAACCTACAAGGTCGACACCACAACAATTGGAAGAAAAAAGAGCAAAAGGGCTTTGCTACAGTTGTGATAGAAAATACACTAAAGGTCATAAGTGTGCTGAGAAGAAATTATTTTACATAGATTGTGAAGAGGAAGAAGAAATGAACAAGAAGAGGATATACACCAGGAACCAGCCCTAGAAGAGGAAGAAATGAATCCGACCATATCGTGTAATGCACTGGCAGGAATTACCACTCCTCAAACTCTCAAGATAGAAGGACAAATCAAGAAGAAAAAGGTAATAGTGTTGATTGATTTAGGTAGCACCCATAATTTTATTCATTGTAAGGTAGCGAAGGAATTAAATTGTTTCCTATACCCAGCACCAGAATGTCAAGTGATGGTTGCAAATGGAGGAACTATAAATTGCTCTGGAAAATGCCATAATATCAAGCTAAACATGGGGGAATATGTATTGACTAGTCCAATGCTTTCCATTCCTATGGGAGGTGCTGATGTTGTACTAGGAGTACAATGGTTACAATCTTTGGGGATTGTAGCTTTTAATTTTCAAGAACTTTTCTTGAAATTTTTTTCAGAAGGAAAGGAAGTCGAATTACGGGGTATTGAAGGGAAGCCGAGAAGGATAATAAGCTCTAATGTCATGACAAAGCTTCTAAAGAAAGAACAACGAGGCGTAATTGCACAATTATGCTCACTAGAAGTTTCGACATCAAAATCATCTATTTCTGCATATCTCCAACAAGTCTTGGACAATCATTCCAAGGTGTTTGAAACTCCCAAAGGACTCCCACCTATTTGTGATCATGATTATGCTATTCATTTGATTCCAGGAAGTGTTCCTCCAAACATCATGCCTTATAGATATCCTTACTTCCAAAAGAGCGAAATTGAACGTATGATTGCAGAAATGTTAGAGGCGGGTATAATTCAACCTAGTCAAAGTTCTTTCTCTGATCCTGTAGTATTGGTACACAAGAAGGATGGATCATAACGAATGTGTCCGGATTATAGGGAGCTCAATAAGCTCACCATTAAAGACAAATTTTCCATTCCTGTGATTGATGAATTATTGGATGAATTACATGGAGAAATTTATTTTACCAAGTTGTATCTTCGTTCAGGATATCATCAAATTAGAATGAAGACCGAAGATATTCCAAAAACAACATTTCGAACTCATGAGGGTCATTATGAATTTTTGGTCATGCCTTTTGGCCTTACCAATGCACCTTCTACATTTCAAGGGTTGATGAATTCCATTTTCAAACCCTTCCTTAGAAAATTTGTGCTAGTAATTTTTGATGATATACTAATCTACAGCGGGTCTTGGAAAGATCATGTTGAACATGTTGACAGGGTACTCAAACTATTACAGGAGAAACAATTATATGCAAAAAAATCCAAATGTTTCTTTGGAGTACAAGAGGTGGAATATTTGGGTCATATTGTATCTCACGAGGGTGTTAAGGTAGACCCTAACAAAATTAAAGCTATTAAGGAATGGAAAGTCCCCACAACCATAAAGAAGTTGCGAGGATTTCTCGGGTTAACAGGGTATTATCGCAAGTTTGTTAAGAATTATGGGAGAATAGCAGCACCTCTAACAACATTATTAAAGAAAGATGCATTTTCATGGACTCCTGAAGCAACTAAGGCCTTTGAACATCTTAAAGAGGCAATGTGCCTAGCACCGGTCTTAGCTACGCCAGACTTCACAAAAACCTTTATTGTGGAATGTGATGCATCAGGAAATGGAATTGGTGCGTTTTAATGCAGGAAGGAAGACCCATTTCTTTTGAAAGTCGTCCAATCAAAGGAAAGTATTTACATAAACCTATTTATGAGAAGGAAATGTTAGCAATACTGCATGCACTAAATAAATGGAGAACTTACCTAATTGGAAGACACTTCAAGGTAAAAACTGATCATGATAGTCTTAAACATTTTTTGGAACAAAGACTATCTTCAGAAGAGCAGCAAAAATGGGTCACAAAGATGTTGGGTTATGACTTTGAAATAATCTACAAAAAAGGAAAGCTTAATGTTGTTGCAGATACACTCTCAAGAAAGAATGAAGAGGTGGAAGCATTGCTTTGTGCCATTTCTATTATCCAACTAGATTGGATAACCGAAGCAAGAGATGAATGGAAGAAGGACAAAGATGTATGGACACTCATTCAAAATTTGCAGCAAGATCCTCGTACATCCGATACATTTAGTTGGAAAAATGATTCCTTATGGTACAAAGATCGCTTATATCTTTGTAAGAATTCCCAACTAAAACAAAATATTCTTCTGGAATTGCACACTTCTCCTTTAGGAGGACACTCAGGATTTTTAAAAACTTACCACAGGGTGAAGAAAGAATTCTTTTGGGATGGCCTTAAATCTGATATTCGAAAGTTTGTGGCAGAATGTTTGGTTTGCCAGCAGAATAAAGTGGAAACAATTAAGACCCCAGGACTTCTACAACCTTTATCCATTCCAAGTCAACGTTGAGAGGAGATTTCAATGGATTTTATCATAGGTTTACCTAAGTCCGAAGGAAAGAGTGTCATCATGGTGGTAGTTGATAGACTTACCAAGTATGCACACTTTTGTGCATTATCTCATCCATTTAAAGCAAGTACAGTTGCTACTACATTTATGGATAGAATTCAAAAGTTACATGGAAGCCCAAGGGTTATTGTGAGCGACAGAGATCCCATTTTTACTGGAAATTTTTGGACGGAGTTATTTTCTTGTTTGGGTACTCAATTAGCTCATAGCTCATCTTATCATCCTCAATCTGATGGTCAAACTGAGATAGTAAATAAATGTTTGGAAGGATATCTTCGTTTCTTTGTATCTGATAAACAAACACAATGGGTCAAGTGGTGACCTCTCGCTGAATGGTGGTATAACACCTCCTTCCATACTGCAGCAAAAATGACCCCATTTATGGCACTTTATGGATATCATCCACCATCCATCACATCATCTTTAAGGGAAAATTCGAAGGTTCAAGCAGTGGAAGATCACATCGAGCATCAGCAAGAAGTTCTCCAACTCTTAAAGGATAACCTGAATTTGGCACAAATCGAATGAAACAACAGGCAGATCAACATCGCAGCGAGAGAAGTTTTGATGTAGGAGATTGGGTATTTTTACGGCTACAACCATATAAACAAATGTCCCTCAAGCAAGCTAAGAAGGATAATAAATTATCGCCAAAGCACTATGGTCCTTACAAGGTGTTGCAAAAGATTGGTACTATGGCATACAAATTGGAGCTTCCTGCTTCTTCGCGAGTACATCCAGTTTTCCATGTTTCATGCTTAAAGAAGATTATAGGAGAAAATCTTCCAGTTCAAACAATATTGCCAGAACTTGATGAGGAAGGAAAAATCATATTGGAACCAGAAGCGGTCACGGAAACAAGAACTCTACAACTACGGAATCGATCAATTTCAGAGTATCTCATCAAGTGGAAGAACTTACCCACTGAAGATTCTACATGGGAGGATGAGAATTTTATACAAAAGCACCCAGAGCTACTCAAGCGTTGAGGACAACACTTTCTTTGAAGGAGAGGGGCATGTTAGGTCCCTATATTACTAGTATAGTCCCTTATTGTTGTTAGTGTAACCCCCTTATTGTTATTATTGTACCCTTGTAACCCCATTTTGTTATTATTGTGCCCTTAAATTATTATTGTTAGGTCAGCTAGGATTACATTGTGGCCCACTAGGATTACATTATGGCCCCATGGACTCCTATATATAGAAATGAGGTTTTGTAAATTGTATCATCCAAGAATTTTTCATTTATGTAATGTATTGGAGGTTGCCCCCTCGAAGTGGCTTATTTCTAAGGCGTTGATATCTCTTTTCTATTGTTGGAGCTGGTTACACAACATTCTAAATAATAATAGGCCCTAGAGCTTCATTGTAACACAATTCAGAGGCCTGTAGCCACCACATCTCTTCTCAGATATAAGCTACCAGTGCTCTAGCTAGTTTATTTCCATTATGTCTGTAAGCAAATTTCAGTTCTTTGATATTAATGAAATGAAGTGTTATTTCCACTGCATCTTTTTTATTTATAGTTATATGTGTATTTTGTTGCATTCCTATATAAATCTGGATCAGAATCATACGACAAATCACAGGTTGGCTTCATCCCATTATCTATTTACTTTAAGGGAAACAATAGCTTCTTTGCCTTTCTGTTGTTCTAGGCTAAGCCACCCAGTCTAGGGAAGATGCTTATGTCTATAGTCATAGATTCCGTATAAAAAATTGGAGAATCCACTAGGGAACATTGTATTCCCCTGTTGTTTCCTTTATCCATTATGATTTTCTTACCCCTTCATCCAACCTTTACTCTCTTTACCAGTCAAGAACAGACCTAGGAAGACCCCTCACTGAGTTTCAATTACCATTTTTGCATCAGAATCTTGCATTCCTTGACCACCACACCCTTTGGTCTAGAGCAATAGCATTTCAATCCTCTTGATCCCTCTTTGTGCCTACGTTTCAAAGAACTAGTGCCTCTTTTGCACCTATGTTGGCCCCTATTTATGCACAATTTTTATTTTGTCTTGATTTTCTCTGTGACCATTGTTGAGCCTTAGAATTGCCTTCTCTTTTACAAACCTTCACTTCATTTCATCATTATTTTATCACTTCATAAGCCTAAAATCAATGAAGAATGATTAGGATTGTTTAAAGGTTACATAAAATTGATTAACATATTGTATTTTCATGATTTTTTCTATTTTAACAATTTTCTGCAAAATAGCTACAGAATACAGGCATTCCGTAGCTGACCGCGCATTCCGTAGCTGATCCCGAATTCCGCAGCTGTTTTACAGTTTGAGTGGGTTCCAGGTGTCGTCTGAAGGAAAACCGCATATGGGCATATTCCACGTCATTTCTACATGGTTCGTTGCTCACCATGAAGGAAGAAACGAATTCTGTGTATGGTTTTGATACGTGGGAACATATTTAAGAAAGCAGACTTCTAGTAGGATTGTCTCAGTCCAGCTGTCTACAGCAAAAGTACGCAGCCTTCAATAAGAGTTTTAATTCAAATAGGAATGGGAAAGACAGTAATCCCTACATTATCTCAAGTTCTGTTATGTAATTTCATTATAAATATGACTTGGGAGACCAAGCAACGCTAGTTAGATCTTAGTTAGATTTTGGCTTTTGTTGCCAACCGTGAATACTCTGTTTTACAGTATTTTTCTCCTTTAATGAAAAAGCATCATTCTGCTGCATGAGCTGAGTCGATTTTGAGTTAGATTACGTGCTACTAGGTGGTGGAGGGCCCCTACCTCCTGTGCAGCTCTGTTTTATAATTTAGATAAGTAGCCTTAGCTTGATTTCGTTTTCAATTTCCAATTTCAATAGTTTTTTTTTAACTTCATGCTTTTACGCTCATTTACATTACATATTACAGTTAGTCTCATTCTAATGAATTCTTCCAAAATACCTCTAATGATGAATGGGAATTAACTGTGGTATTTTAGGAGTTTAATTGCGTTTTCATTTCAAACTGTGTTTTCTGCCAATTTGCATTAGATAGTACAGCCAGACTTGTTTTTGTAATATGCAATAGACTAGTTGCATGATTAATTTAGTCATAACACTCCGGAGGTTATTTGCATTTAGTTTTAACTCTGTCAACATACTTCAAGTTTGATAATGGCATCAACTCTGTTTACTATGTTTTAAGTAGATTAGTGGCACACTAGCTTAGTTTTAGTTCATTTTGTTTCAAGACAGATTAATAGCATTCTAGCTTAGTTGTAGTCACTGTATTTTCAGATTGATAGATTACACTCTCACCTAGTGTTATCCATTGCATTTTAAGTAGTATTAACTGTTAACATTAAAACTCACAGCCTTCATTATTTACAAAACTTACTTTTGTTCTGAATCTATATTGATATATCATCACATGAACAGAGGTCAGTCATATTAGTTTAAGGCTTTGATTATCCTGCAAATCTTTTATGAATTCACCAATAGCCTTTTTCCCAAACATTATTCTAGAAAATCTCTAAATTTATGAATAAGGCTTAGTAGTGATAAATCAAGTTGCAGAATAGAATAACTTCAGCATCATAGGTTAATTTAGATTTTTGTAATATTATGGGTTGATTGTTTAGTTAGGAGAACTTCATTTACACTTAGCATTCAATTTCTCAAGTTCATTTCAAGTTCATGTTGTGATTTGTTTCTTTGCCATAGAGTCATTATCAAGCTTTGTAGTTGTTGTTTGCTAGTCATAGTTTAGGTTTGATTCGGTTTCAGTATTTGCATTTGTCATTTGTCATCTATAGTTTAGGCTTCACTCTGTTTTGACCAATAGTTTCCCTTCATTAGCACTTAGTTTTTTTCCTTTTCAAAATAAAATCACAAAACCAAAAACATCAGAAAACACTAAACACAACAAAGTAGGAAGAGGTTACTTAGGCACATATAGTGCACCACACTTCAACAGTTTACTGACCCTGGTTGACAATTAAATGAGCTCAATTTAGGAGACTAGATTGAGACCAAACATTTTGGCGCCGTTGCCGGGGAAGTGTAACTAGGTATCCTGATTTCCTACATCCACAAAAACAAAAACAAAAACTTCAATCACCTACCACACCCACTATATCATGTGGTGCAGTAAGAGCCACACATCCACATCATGAATTCATATTTTTGCAGGTAGAAGAAAAGGTGACAAAGCAGGTTGAAGAAATGGATGGAGATGATGATAATGAGGAAGATCCTTTTGGATTTCCCATTCAAGAAACTGATATCAATATTCAAATGAAGAACATCCATCCATCTGTACTTCCTAACTTCAAAGGTATGAGATCAGAAGACCTGGAAACCTTTCTTTTTGAATTTGAAATAATTTGTAGATCTTATGGCTACTCATTGCACATGCAAAAATTGAATTTGTTTCCGACAACATTGAAGGATAGAGCTCTTAGATGGTTCATGACTTTAGGAACAAATTCTATAAGGACATGGGATGATATGAAAAGAGTATTTTTGGAAAAATATAAAGGTTATTGCATGCACCATGACCTTAGAAATGAAGTCTTTAACATGAACCAAAAATAGGATGAAAGCCTAGAAGATTTAGTAGAGAGATTTACTTATAATATCAAAAGATCTAAATTGCATAATTTAGGATCAGATGCATTAAAAACTCTCCTACTAAATGCTATAAAGGATGAACGGATTGATCTTCTTAATATTGTGGGAAAAGGAGATGTCTATCGATTGTCATTTCAAGAAATTTGTGAACTATGCAAGAACATATCAAGAGGAAAAGCAAAGTGTGTAAGATCCCTTCAAGGTCCATTTATGGCAAGAGTAAGTAAGTCAACATCAAGATTGGTAAGTCAAACTGAACCTAACAATTTGCTAAACATTCTTGGTAATTTAAATGAACAAACTGACATGCTAAGAATGCAAAACAAGCAAAAAGCTTCTTCATTTATATTTTTCCCTAGATGTAGAAAGAAACATGCTTTGCATGAATGTCCACTTGATAACATTAAAATGTGTAAAATTTGTGTAGGATCACATACTACTGAAGATTGCCCATCATTACCAGGGTTGAAGGCAATTTACCAGAAGGATAATGGAGCAAATCAAGCACAAGAGAAACTTTGTTATGTAGCTCCAAAAGGACTATGGCAGCCTCATCAACCCAATATGATGCAATATCCTTATGCACAGTATCAAGGTTATGCACAACAATCTCAAGGTAATTGGAAAACACCCTTGCCTTGGCAATCTTGGCCATCTCAATCCCAACCTCAAAACCAACCTTGGAAACCTTGGCCATATCAATCCCAACCTCAAAACCAATCTTGGCAACAAAGTTGGCAAAGGCCCTATAAAGGAAATCCACCATATCCTCAATCTTTCCCTCTCTATCCTCAATACCATGATCAATGTTATCCATACCATTTACCTCAACCACATCATCAATATCACCCTCATTTTACCTCAATTCAACCTTTTCCATTACCATCCACACAAACACCCCAAAGATTCCCCACTCCACTACCTCCACAACCATTTCATATCCCCAACAATAAAACACCTCAATCAACTTACAAATCTAAGGTATTGCAAAATGATTCACCAGTTGTCATTGAAGAACAACAAACAGAAGAAGAAGACTCAGATAAGGTCCAAGAATCAGGGATGTCTATTGATAAAGAGGAGATATTGGAACCAGAGATTGAAAAGTCTCATGCATTCCTATCACTAGATTCTATGAATGAAGATCATATCTCCGAAGACTTGCATTTCATGATAGAGGAAAGACAAGGAAGACAAGATTACATTGAATCTTGGTTCAATTCATTCATTGGATTCCAATGCTCAATTATTCAATATCTTTTGACATCATCTAAATCAAGACAGTTGGCATCTCATATACAGGTACATATCAAAGAGTGTCTTTCAAACCTACATATGAGTTTATCTATCATCTTGTTACAGACATGGTTCCATTGGAAGTACTCATATACTTGAACAAGATTTTCTTTTTCAAGTAGAGTAGGACATAAAAAAAAAAGAGAAAAAAAAAAGGAAAAAAGAAAAAAAAGAAAAAAAAAGAGTAAAGAGAAAAATAAGTCCTATTGTGAAAACCAGCTTGCTGGCGCAATTGGACATGAGCTTTGTTTGAAAACCAGGCAACTAGCGGGCAAAGTTCACAATAAGTTCTGCAATTTCATGATGGTTTCAATCTTTCATGGTTCTTCAAATCATTCTTGGTTCTATGCTCGAGTTGGATGATGTGGAATTCCTTAAGGTCCACCTTCCAATAAATCTTGTCCCATCGACCTCAACACTTTATCTGGGATCAAGATTAGAGATTATTTGAAGTGCCTTGGAGCTTGCATTCATCAATGGCAAGCCTCCTCGTTGATAACAATGGGAATACAACAATGTCTCTTGATTGTCAAATCTTGCAGGTGACTCGACTTCGACACATTCATTCATCCCTGTCAAGATGCACTGAGGTACCTTGACACTCATTTACATTATCGGTGAGTTGTCTCGCATTGGTTAACGATTTTCATTATTGATCGGTAATCCAATGATTTCTTCCCATGCTTGACTTCGACACATTTATTCGCATGGTAAGAATTGTACCATGAATGTTGGCTTTGATGAAGACTAATGGTTTTATGGAATCAACAACAACTTGCAGCAGTACATTTTATAAGTTTCTTGTAGCAGCATGTTCATCTTCTTGTCAATTCAACCACAGCTACGGAAAGTGGCAGTTTCTGCAGCTATTGCTGAAGCAGCCTGTTTTCATCTTTTTGCAACTTTTTCCAGAAGGCAGTTTTGGCACAAATATTGCAAGAGATTGGAGCAGAAATAAAAAATTCTGAGCTTCTGGGTTTTCTCATAATATGATAAATTGAGTAAGACGTGGACAGAATTTGGAAAAAAGCAATTTTTAAGGGCATTTCAGAAGGGTTTTTCAGGCAGATTTTCAATTTTCAGCGTTATGGACAGAATAGGACAGATTTGAGTATTTTTGCACAGCAGCACCTTTTCTTCATCAAAATGAAATTCTGGAAGCATGTGGCAGTAGAGAAGGTAAAAATACATAGTTTCCCATTGGAATCACTCAATTTGGCCTTAAAATGAGTCCGTAGCGTACTTTTTTGTAGCAACATTGGGCAGAATGAAGGGTGAAACAGGGCAGAAATTGATTTTATCATAACTTTCAAACCGTGCATCCGTTGGTCCTGAAATTTTTATGGTAGATGCACTGAGGAAGGGTGAATAAACACAGAAAATTTCAGTGTGTATTTTTCAAGAAATTGGTCACTTTCACCTACAGCCATTTCTCATTTTCCGGGAGATCCGTGTAACCAATGGCAGAGATTTTTCGTCGGAAGATGCATAATAATATTGGTAACAACCTCAAAAAATTTCAGGGAAGTCTGATGTACCATTTGAGAGAAATTCCAAAATTCATTTCATTCTACAATTCCACTCCATCTCACTCCATTTTCACTCCATCTCACGCCATTTTCATTTCATTTCACAAGTCCATTCCACTTTCACTCCATCTCACGCCATTTTCATTTCATTTCACAAGTCCTATTCCACTCTCACTCCATTACATTTCACATCCATCTTCCATAGTCATACTTCATTTCTTCTTACAGATTGCATGTTGCAGCCACATCTTATTCAGCAGTTCTGACATAATTGTACAGCCTACAAAGAGATGATGATTACAGGAAATTGAAGGATTCTGTTTTGAAGACCAACATGCTCAAAGAGGACCAAAGGAACAACATCAAGCACAGCAATTAACAAGGTCAAAATTCTGAGGTAAATTGTGAAAATTATTTTAATAGCAAAAAGTTAAAACATGAAATAGATACAATATGTATAATCATATGTTTCCTAAACAACCTATCATTCGAATTGATTAGCCATACCCCTTATCCAACATTCAATATCTCACCACAAGGTCATCATAAATTCTCCATCAGATCCATAGCCACTTCATTTTCCCTTATAGCTTAATCACCTCCATCCATTCACTTCCATTACACTTTGCAGCCAATCCATCTCTAAGTGCAGAAAGGTAATTCTAAGGGTGAAACATCATTCTTCAACTAATCCATCTTCAGACACAGAGATACAGTTTCAAAATAAAGTATTAGACTCTGTAGTCAATCTAGCTTCAAGCATAGAAAAGTAATTATGAAAGGAAGATAATCTGCACAAAGGAGGAATGTGGCTAATTGTCAGGACACAATCAGTTGAAGTCAAGTATTTGGAAGGATATCCACAAGTCAAGGAGCTACTACAATAAGAAGGGAGGCTAAATTTTATAGATAAATTTGATGGCTTCCATAAGAAGATTATAAAATCTTTTGTCAAATCTTTTGATGGAGCAGAAGAAGAGAAACTGACATGGATATTGAAAATAAACTTGACACTCCACTACAAAAGGAAGATGAAGAACTAATCTCTAAAAAGTTAACAGAGATTAGAAAATAGATTAGGGCCAAAAGAAGCAGAATAAGGTTGGATGTTCTAACAGAGGTTTCAAAGCACATGGAATAAGTTTTGATGAAATTTCATGAGGACATGCAATAGTCTTGCAGTGGGGGTATGTTGAGCCTTAGAATTGCCTTCTCTTTTACAAACCTTCACTTCATTTCATCATTATTTTATCACTTCATAAGCCTAAAATCAATGAAGAATGATTAGGATTGTTTAAAGGTTACATAAAATTGATTAACATATTGTATTTTCATGATTTTTGCCATTTTAACAATTTTCTTCAAAATAGCTACAGAATACAGGCATTCCATAGCTGACCGCGCATTCCGTAGCTGATCCCGAATTCCGCAGCTGTTTTACAGTTTGAGTGGGTTCCAGGTGTCGTCTGAAGGAAAACCGCATATGGGCATATTCCACGTCATGTCTACATGGTTCGTTGCTCACCATGAAGGAAGAAACGAATTCTGTATATGGTTTTGATACGTGGGAACATATTTAAGAAAGCAGACTTCTAGTAGGACTGTCTCAGTCCAGCTGTCTACAGCAAAAGTACGAAGCCTTCAATAAGAGTTTTAATTCAAATAGGAATGGGAAAGACAGTAATCCCTGCATTATCTCAAGTTCTGTTATGTAATTTCATTATAAATATGACTTGGGAGACCAAGCAACGCTGGTTAGATCTTAGTTAGATTTTGGCTTTTGCTGCCAACCGTGAATACTCTGTTTCACAGTATTTTTCTCCTTTAATGAAAAAGCATCATTCTGCTGCATGAGCTGAGTCGATTTTGAGTTAGATTACGTGCTACCAGGTGGTGGAGGGCCCCTGCCTCCTGTGCAGCTCTGTTTTTTTTAATTTAGATAAGTAGCCTTCGCTTGATTTCGTTTTCAATTTCCAATTTCAATAGTTTTAACTTCTTTTTACGCTCTCATTTACATTACATATTACGGTTAGTCTCATTCTAATTAATTCTTCCAAAATACCTCTAATTTGGAATGAGTGTTGTGGTATTTTAGGAGTTTAATTGCGTTTTCATTTTCAGCATGTTTTACGCAATTTGCATTAGATAGATGCAGTAGGACTTGTTTTTGTAATGTATCACAATGGAGCCTAGTTTGCATGATTAATTTAGTCATAACACTCACGGGAGGTTGTTTGCATTTAGTTTTAACTCTCTTTGTCAACATACTTCAAGTTTGATAATGGCATCAACTATATTTCTTTGTGTTTTAAGTAGATTAGTGGCACACCAGCTTAGTTTAGTTCATTTTGTTCAAGGCCAGTTAACGTTAAGCTTAGTTGTAGTCACTGTATTTTCATATTGATAGATTGCACTCTCACCTAGTGTTATCCATTGCATTTTAAGTAGTAATAACTGTTAACATTAAAACTCACAGCCTTCATTATTTACAAAACTTACTTTTGTTCTGAATCTATATTGATATATCATCACATGAACAGAGGTCAGTCATATTAGTTTAAGACTTTGATTATCCTGCAAATCTTTTATGAATTCACCAATAACCTTTTTCCCAAACATTATTCTAGAAAATATCTAAATTTCTGAATAAGGCTTAGTAGTGATAAATCAAGTTGCAGAATAGAATAACTTCAGCATCATAGGTTAATTTAGATTTTTGTAATATTATGAGTTGATTGTTTAGTTAGGAGAACTTCATTTACACTTAGCATTCCATTTCTCAAGTTCATTTCAAGTTCATGTTGTGGTTTGTTTCTTTGCCATAGAGTCATTATCAAGCTTTGTATTTGTTGTTTGCTATTCATAGTTTAGGTTTGATTCTGTTTCAGTATTTGCATTTGTCATTTGTCATCTATAGTTTAGGCTTCACTCTGTTTTGACCAATAGTTTCCCTTCATTAGCACTTAGTTCTTTTCCTTTTCAAAATAAAATCACAAAACCAAAAACATCAGAAAACACTAAACACAACGAAGTAGGAAAAGGTTACTTAGGCACATATGGTGCACTTCACTTCAGCAGTTTACTAACCCTGGTTGGCAATTAAATGAGCTCAATTTAGGAGACTAGGTTGAGACCAAACAACCATCCTGCTTCCAGGTGACCTTCCTTGAGTCTTGAGTGTCTTGTGGTCCCTCTGAATCCTCCATTTGGTTTTCATTTGTGTTTGATTTCCTTTGAAATGATTTTTTTTATATTTTCCTTTCTTCTTATCATTAGGTCATGTGCAAACTGATTTCGTTTGATCATTGGTTGCTTGGATGAATTGTTTTTCTAGTCCTCATTCTAAAAAGTGTATTTGAATCAGTGATTGAATGTTGCATCTTAGTTTTATTCATTTTTAAAAATTAAGTGTGTTGAAAAGAAGAATCTTTGCATTTTCATCTAGGGTTTTTAGTGTGAAAATTGGAATTCCTAGTGTGAAACTACATGTTTTTTCTTTCATTTTTGCAAACAAATCCCCTACGATACTTAACTAATCTTTAAAAAAAAAAAAAAAAAACTTCTCATTTTCCTTTTAACAATGAAAGGCCTAACTAAGTAGGGGAAGAAGAAATCAATAAACAATGCAACAAATAAGTTATGCAACAATAGATCTCCTCAACTTCACTATTCCAATAAAAATAAATACAAGCTTGAAAAATGAGAAAAACTATGCCTGAAAGTGGTTTCATTTCTACACAAGCTTGAAACAGGGAAAAAATATGCTTGAAATAAGTTTTCATGCCCCCAACATAATGACTCAATTCTCATTGAAAGCACCACATGTACCTCGAATTGAGTCATTATGTTGGGGGCATGCAAACTTATTTCAAGCAAAGTTTTCTTTGTTTCAAGCTTGTGTAAAAATGAAACCACTTTCAAGCATATTTTTTTCTCATGCTTCAATCTTGTATAAAAATGAAACCATCTTCAAATATTTTCAAGCATAGTTTCCTATGTTTTAATCTTGTGTAAAAATGAAACCAATTTCAAGCATAGTTTCCCATGTTTAAAGCTTGTGTAAAAATGAAACCATTCTCATCCTATCTCTCGTGATTGCCATTTTTATCAGCCTAATTTTTCCAGATGAGCCTTGGTTTTATCAATCCATCATCACCATCTACTTGGACGATCATACACTTTCACTTGGTTGTTTTACCCTTTCCTGAGGAACCGCTTCGATGAGTGGTATTACTTTCCAACCTCTTAACCTCTATGTGTTTTGAGCAGATCCATCATGACATGAACCGGTTGCTACCCTTTATACCACTCATTCCTCCGAAAGGATTCCTCTTTCAACTCTTTTCAGACTGCCAAAATATCAAATGATTGTCGAGCACTTGTCTTTTCAAACTCATTAAAATAAATGAAAATATGTCTACTCAGTATAAGTTTAACCCTTTTGCGGACTGAGATAAAATATTTACGAAAAAGGAATACCTTAGTCAAGCATGGCTAATAGGTTCTCTTGGGTATCAATTTCTGCCTTTTTCGACTCAAGGGACTACCTATGAAAAGGAACATATGGAGTTTGCAGTAGAAGGATGAACTTACAAATCAGGCATATGTTATCCTCCTCAAGCTTGTTAAAAAATCAAGAGGTACTGACTAGTATGGTTGGGGAAATTGGGAAAATAGGGTACTCCATTTTTCTAATGGCAGTGAGTCACTCTTGAACACAACACTCTTCCACTTCATCTTTGTGGTTGTTGGGTTTGGTAATATTTGTATCTTTGGCTCATCGTACCATTTTCAAAGCCTTCATTTTCGGTTTTGGGTTAATGCTGCAAATTCTATTTAGTGTCGTTGTTGTGTTCAAGTGAAGTAATTCAGTTGATATCTGATACAACACTCTCTTCTTCTTTTTTAACAAGAGCGTAAACAAACCCTGATACATATTATTTTTTCCCAAAAATCCTGATGAGTCGATTTCTTCTCTTACATAGCTGGAGCTTAAGGGATCTGAAACCAAATTGGGGAATCATCATTTTTTGAGATAACTCCTTGGGCTAAGAGGCAACCTGTAATTTCTTTTGCATCCGCTTCCTTGTTTAAATTTTGGAGGATATGGAAGGAGTTGGAAGTGTAATTTTGTAACACTTTTCTAAGTCTCTGTAGAGTCTTATTGAGGGCCATGTTATTGAATTGATATTCTGTGTTCATGATCTTGGTAAGGATTTCCAAGTCTCTGAAGACCTGTATGTCTTCTTCTCCATGCTCTTGCGCGATCTGACAAGCATTGAGAAGTCCTAATATTTCTGCTTGATTGTAAGTACTCTACCCAAGGCCCCAAATAAAGCTGATTCTACTTTGCCCTATCCAGGAATAGATGACTCCCCTAGCTCCAGAGGTTCCCGGGTTTCCCTTACAAGCTCCATCAAAAAAGATTGTGGCTTTGTCATGGTTCTTCCGCCAATTTTTAAAGTCAGTCTCAGAAATCTACAGCCTCCACTCTGGATTGTGACAGGATTGATAGGGTGTCTTATTATTGAAAGCAGGCTTCAGAGGCACACTGATCCAACTTAGCACGTCTGGGGAGAGGTTGTTGTCTATCTTGTGGGGAATATTCGCCAAGGACTCAATAAGCAAGGCTTTCGCTTTGGCTGCTACCACAAAGGGGGAGCGGGATCTGCTGTTAAAGAAGTAGCTAGCCAAATTTTCCAACAAACGAATTTAGGAATGGAAAACCAGGTATTATACCACAAATACTTTATGCGTAATTCATGAGGTGATTTCTCCATCCACGAGATGAATAGGCTTGTAATTGTGCCCTGTGAATGAGGTTGAACATTAAGCCCGTGCAGAGCTTTCACCTAGACATCTAGGGTAAATACATAATCCAGAATAGATGTTCCATTGATTCTAATGTTGCGCAGCAAAGCGAGAATCTGTGAAGGCCAACTATGCCTCTTTTGACCAAGTTTTCGCCTGTCAAGATGCGCTTATGGATGAGGAACCAGCAGAAAAAATTTACCTTTGGGAGGTCGCCATGATCCCAGACCTGCTTCCACAGAGATGGGGAGTGGAGGGGAATGTTGGATTGGAGGGCAAAAAACTCATGCGCAGTAGCGAACACTCCAGACTTTCCCCAGCCCCATTTCTCTCTTGTGCATCGATGGATCAGAGCCAGGCCAGCTAGCGTAGCTATGAAGAAATATAATTGAGGATGCAAACAATCTGGAGGGTGAGGAATGCTCCAAGCTTGTAATTACCAACAGCGTCCTAGGAAGATATGTCAGCCAATTTTTTGTAGCCAAGATTTATGAGCCACTCACACAATTATGTTATTTCTTATACTAAGTTGAATGGATGGTGACCCATAATTTTGTCTTCCCATAGACTGATGTTTTTTCCATTTCCCGGGATTCTGAAGAGATGGTCTTTGAAAAACTCCCAACTGCGGAAACAGAGCTTCCAAAGGGTGGTACCCTTGCAAGCAACTCCTTATTCCATATTATTCAAGGAGAGTCCATGAATATATTTTTTGATAAGGACTTGACTTACAAGATGTCGAGGATTCGAGAATATTTTCCAGATCATCTTCCCTCCCAAGGCCAGATTGGCTAGTCCGGGGTCTCTAACTTACAAGCCCCCATTTGAAAGATCTCTTTTCACAATGTCCCAGCTTACCAAGTGGAATTTTTTCTAGTTCCCCTTGCCACCTTGCCATAGAAATTTTCTTAGAATATTTGAGATTTGTTCAGTGATTGATTTAGGAGCCAAAAGAAATGTTGCTTGGTATAAGGGGAGAAAGGAGAGGACAGATTTCACCAGAATACGATTTCCAGCTGTAGTAAGCCACTGACCACCCCAAAATTTCATTTTAGTCTTAATTTTGCTAAGAATCTCAGCCCAATGTAGGGCCTTGTTGATGCCCTGGGTAATAGGCAGGCCTAGATATTTGATTTTATCCCAGCTAGCATAGCCCACATAGCCAAGAAATTGGGCAATCCAATTCATGTTTTTTTGGTCAATATCCCAGCCATACACTGCACTTTTTCTCATATTGACTAGGGCTCCAAAAACTCTGCAGAAGTTATGGATAACCTCATTAAATTCCCTTGCAATCTTTAGGGATGCTCCCCCCAGGAGTAAAGAGTCATCTGCAAACAAGGCATCGTTGACTGGCTTAGTCCCTCTCACAGCCTTGATTCCAGGTAGAGTCCCTTTATTCTTCTCTGTTGAGAGATTCTGACTAAGGGAGTCAGCCATCAAGATGTAAAAGAAGGGGGACAGAGGGTAGCCTTGTCTGATGCCCCTCGAAGCTTTGAAGTAACCGGTTGGCCTGTCATTTACCAAGGGGGGAATCCACAGCTCTCCAATACATGCTTTTATTAGCGTAATGAAATTAGAGTTGAAACTGAAATCAGAAATAACTTGGAGGAGAAAAGAATGTCTTACCCAATCAAAGGCATTCGCCATGTCTAATTTGATAATCATCCCTTTATCGTGGCATTGGAGACTGGAATGAATGGTTTCCTACACCAGAGCCACATTGTCTAGGATGTGCCTTCCTTTAACAAAACCACCTTGACTGGTAGAAATAATATTTTCTAACATAGGCTTGATTTTGTTCACTAAGAGCTTGGAGATGATCTTGTAAGATGCATTGAAAATCGAAATTTTCCTGAAATGGTGAAAAGAGATAGAGTTCGCTTCTTTATGGATAAGAGCAATGAAAGTGGAGTTTGTGCTTCCACCCACTTTGGCTTTCTGTTGGAATCCCTTTATCATTAGAAACATATCAGCCTTTATAATATCCCAGCAGATTCTGTAGAAGTGAATGGAAAACCCATCAGGACCAGGGGCTTTGTCTGGCTCCATCGTCCAAATGATGTTGTTGATTTCCTCTTTTGTGAAGGGCCTCAAGAGGTTGTATTTTTCTTCCTCCTTTATCAATCTTGGGATGTGAATCAGGAAATCTGAAATTTCCTCCTCATTTTTAGCTCCACTTTCTATATATAACTACTGGAAGTGAGAGGTAGTAGCCTCACGAATCTCAGCATTTCCTTTATGCACAGTCCCATCTGAGGAGGTGATTTCTGCAATGTAGTTTCTCAAGAGGCGAGTACATATTTGCTTGTGGAAGAAGGTAGAATTTTTATCTCTAGATTTGAGCTAGATATTGCGTGATTTAAGTCTCAAGGTCTCCTCCTCAACTCTAAAGGCCTGGAGAGAGATTTTTTGGGCAACTTACTCAAGTTTTATTTCTAAGGAAGTGATATCATGTTGTTCCATATTCATTTTCAGATCAAGCAGCCTCTCGGTGGCCTACTTTCTTAGGCTAGTATATGAACAAGAGGGTTTTTTAAGCCATTATTTCAGCACTGATTTAGTGGCTTTGATCTTTTGTTCCCACATATAGCTAGTCGATCCACTCACTGGGGTGGACAAAGATTTCAATATTGTCTCCAGAAACCCATCCCTTTCTGTCCATAAAGGACTGAACGGGAAGGGAATGGGTCCCAATTTTTCCTCTTCTTCCAATAGCAGTAGGATAGGTTTATGGTCAAAAATAAATTTAGGCAGAATTTTGGTGGAGATTATATTCTTCTCAAAGAGGAGGGTGCTCTGAAATAGAAATCTGTCAAGTCGGGCAGAGATGTGCTCATTCCCTGTTCTATTATTTGACCATGTGTAGAGCCCTATTTTGGGTTTAAAGTCTAGTAAGTCTCATTCTTGGATCAGATCTTCTACAAGAGGGAGGATGGGGTCCTTACTTATATTGCCTCCTCTTTTCTCTTTAGGCTCGAAGACAAGATTGAAATCTATAGCTAGGATTATATTCTTGGGAGAGTAGGCTTCAAGGAAGTCAGAGAGGGTTTTCCAACAGTATTTTTTTTTGGAATAAAGGACCGGAACATAAATATTAAAGAGGGCAAGGGTGGTCTTACTCGCAAGATGTTAGAGCTCTGTGTAGATCCAATGTTGTGTTTCGAAGGAACTGACTAGATGGAATTTTTCATCCTCCCAGAGAGTGGAAAGCCCACCACAAGTACCCCTTGCACTAACTTCTTTCCCGAATTTTGTTTTCCATTTTTCTTTACTGATATCTAGAAGGGTTTCCCCTTCTATTTTAGTCTCTTGGAGCAAGAGGATCTCAGGGGTTTCATATTTCAAGAGGTTCTTCACTGCTTCCGCTTTTGAGGGATTCCCCAAGCCTCTGCAATTCCAAGAGACTATACCCATTATTTACTTGTAGAGGGGTGGCCTTTGAGAAGTCTGGATCGATTTTTTATGCTTATGGACATCTCAATCATAGACAGGTTGCCTTGCATTTTTTTCTTCTCAGCCTCTTCTTCTCTTGTCGCTCTATGTGACTTCCTCCCGACTCTTTTCAAGGGTCGCTCGAACGTTTCTTCATCCGAAGATCGAGACGATTCGAGGGGCTTCTTCTTTGTAATCTTTGCATAAATCGGGGAAGTGGGGTCTCCTCTTGGAGATCCAATTTGTGTTGAGGTAGTTTCTTGTTGTCCTTTGTCTTCTTATGTTGGTTTTGGTTGATGTTCCATCACTTCGACTTCTTTTGCAGTTTGAAGTTATTCTTGGGTGCTTAGGATATCAAAGGGGTTGGAGTTTCCATCTGTACTAGGAGGGACAAAAGTCCCTTCCCCTTATGTCACCGAGGTAGGGGCAGTGCTACCTGTAGGCTTACTTTTCCCTTTTGTTCTGGTGTTCTATTTATTAGAGGTAGCTTTCTAAACCTAGGTCCATTGTTCCTCTCCACTGTTTTCTTTTTTCAATATCTGGCTAAGTGTCTGTAGCCATGGAAAAACCGACATTTGAATGGGAGCTGCTCGTAATCAAGCTCTTGGATGTGAGACCAGCCAACCACCGTGAGTTTAATAGCCCCAGGGAGGCCTTCTGCCTAGTCGAATTCAACACAAATTCGAGCACAGGAGTACATATCTCTCCTTTCTGCTCTTTCTATATACTTCCCAAGTTTGTTGCCAATGGTTTCTAAATATTTTGGGTTCCAGCAGTGAAGAGGAAGGTGGGGCAAGCGAACCCAAACCGGAACAACCGAGGGGACATATTAGCTCGAATCAAAATCCAGGGTCCATTGATTCAAATATAGGCCCTGAGGGCCCATGAAGTATGGGCCATTTCAAAATATTAGGTTCCTATCTTCTTCTGCTTCAAAAAAAAATACAAAGAATCCCTTACCGACAAGGTAGCTTCTGATGCCTTCTTTAATGAGAGGAGTCCAGTTCCTTTGGATCCAGACTTCAATAGTTTTTGGTGAGGGCCAGAGCCCAGTGAACTACCCAATGAACTCGCGTTCTACAAGGTTCAGGTTCGATCTACAAGGTTCTTCAATCAGTAGATCCACTGTGGGGATTATTTCCAGTCTTTTCACAAATTTTTGTTGAAGGTTGCTTGCTGGGCGTTTTTTGCTACTAGCCACTAGTTTTTTGAAGGTCGTTAGTTCAGGAGGAATAGGGGGAGTGGGCTCAGGGCCCCCTCCTGGGGCCATGACGATGGAGCTATCTCAAGATCGCAGAGGGTGCAGGCACAACACGCGGGCTCCGTTATTCTTTCGACTTTTGTAGAGCACCTATCTGATACAATACTCTTAAGAATTCATTCCATTTCTTATTTTCCTGATCCAGATCAGCATCACCATCATTATGTCTCAATTCATGATACCAATTTCATGTCATTGATGGGGGATACATCAAGGCCCTCCTATGACGGGTCACTTACTATCAACATCAACTCGTCATCTCAGAAGATGACTTAGAAACACCCCTCGGCACCTTGGTGCTTGCATACATAAATGGAACACTTCCTTGCTCTCAGCAACATGTTTACATCATTGGCCTTCGACTGAAATATTCTATGTGGTGTTCGACATCAACTCATTTAATCACACCATACAGATTATATTGTAGTACCTTGAGATCCGTTAACATCATCACTGGTTTCTCTCCAATCTGTTAACAACTTACATCATTAGTCGATAATCATATGGTTTCTACCATGTTCGACTCCATCGCATTGGTTCACATGGTTAGACTCATACGTTGGATGGTCATGTGAACAAGATAGAAGACCCTGAATCTAGTGTCATCCATCCAGGCTGTGATTTCGAGATAAATACAAGATCACAATGTATGATGCTATGGTCATATAGGCATTCATCTAGTCATGCATCCACCATTTTTCATTAGTAGACATGTATTTTTATCATTGTACATGTAATTTTAGCTTATTTGTTTAGTATGAGTATGCCTCCCTCAGCAAAGATATCATGATGTAAAGGTATTGTAACAGCATGTGATCTCATCAATTGTTCTTAATCCTGACTTGTCACAAGGTAAAGCACTTCGCTCATTAGTCACCATTCCTGACTTTGTGCTTTATGGGGGAATATATTATAGGAATTTTTTTCACATTTGGTCAGTCAGCCTACAAACTGGATCAACAACATCCTTTTACCCCTTGACATCATCATAGCACAAATCCCTATGCATGACACCCATATCCCATAGTTTCTTCCTAAAAATACCTTGTTTCAGTCATTTTAAGGACCAACACTCCTTAGCCTCCAACTAGAAAACATTCACCTTCAAGTTGCTCCAATGTGGCCTACGTTGATCACCTACAAGTTGCTCCACTATGCACCTATGTTGGTTTTATAAATTCTAGAAAAGGAGAGATATTCTAGAATCCTCTTCTTCCATAAGCTTCCAGAATTTTTTTCAACCATTTACCTCAGATAAAAAATTTGGATCCTATCCTATCCTACCTTGGAGTTTCCATCCCTTATCCTTTGATCTCATCCTCCCATCAAGAGTGGATCTCAATCCCTAGATTGGAAAATGGGTAAGAACTCCCAACTTACCTCCCTCTCCTATATATTTGTGTCCATCCACAAGCTAAGGGTTTTATTTTGGAGATAGAATTATACCCTCATGATGATGTTGTAAAGAGTTACCATTAGATGAATTAGGGTGATTAGAGGTGCACTTTGTGGCAAAGAAGGAACAATTCAACTTGTAGGAGCTCTTCTACAAGATCAAGTCCTATTTCTGGTTATAACTCCTTCCATTTATATTAATGCAGAGAGTTATTTATTTCCCTATATATGATGTTATGATTCCATGTATTACGATGCCATGTTGATCCATTAAATTAATTATTTAGATGATGCTACAAAGATACCATAGATCACTAGCTTGTGTTGTCTGATTGTGCAAGTTCTAATTATAGCAACGAGAGCTATAATTGGAGCATTCAAGCCAAGAGAGGAGCGAAGAATATGACAGATCACAAGTAGGATTCATCCCATTAAATATTTACTTTAAGAGAAATAATATCTTCTTTGTCTTTATTTTGTTCTAGGCTAAGCCACCCATTCTAGGGAAGATAATTTTGTCTGCAATTGTAGATTTCATATAACATCAGGGCCAAAACCTCTCCACTTGAGAGGAACAGCCACAAAACTCTTCCCTTCTTATAGATTCTTCAATTGGTGAATTCCAAGAACTCTAGACCAAGACCAATACCATCCAATACCAAATCCAACCCTTTCGAACGATGTGCTTCATTTTTCCAAGTCAATTTTAGTGCAGTATTGAGCAAAGCTTAGATATGAAGAAGTATATTCACTAAGTGGGCTTAGAACTATTTTAGTAGCAAGATCTCTGTGCAGGTATATTATTTTTAGACATGTGGATCATATTCTATGAGTTGCAGGATGCTATTTGTGGATGGTTGGTCAAGTTGGAAAAATAGATGGACTTCTATTTTTAGACATATTGGGCGGAATCTATTTTTAGATTGCAGTCTAAAAATAGATATGTCGAATATTATTAGCTCTTAATAATATTTGGACTCTAAACATTATCTTATTCTCTTGGAGCACTTCAGTTAAGTGCACAGATGTGGCACAGGAGCTGACAGAAGGAATTACACTATTCCTGAGGGTTAAGTGGAGCTATTACATGGATACTTCAGTTAGAACTCATGTGACAGAGTTTGGTGGAGTTATTGAGCTAGTTGATGGAGTTGTGTTCAGTTTAACTGAGTTAAACATAGTTGAGCTAGTTGTATCTAGTCTAACTGATTGATACACTAGTGAGAGTGGTGTGAATTAATTATTAATTAATTCACTAATTATAAACTCATTAATCAACTAAAGAATACATCAGTTAACTTCAGTGCATGGACAGTTTCAGTGGAGACCAGTGAAGAGGTAGGTGAAAGAGCAGTGTGACTATCAGTTGTGACTATACTGTTGCATGATTTGCAACAACCAGTGATTGGAGAGATGTGCATGAGTTACCTGATTACAAGGCCAATTGGTTGCAGAAGTTATTTATAGGCAATGCCAGTGATTCTGTCAGTAGAAAGCAGAGACTGTCCAGTGCATGAAGTGGAGCATGTGTTTTGCTAGATCTAACTTGATTAGTGTGTATGGTGGGTGAAAATATTTGAATCTTCAGGGACTAGCTGTGGTGGTATTTACACTGATCTATGACATATAATACGAATGTTGGGGGTTTTCATCATAAACTTTCCCATAAAATACGTGTTCATATGTCGAATTTTTATAGTTTTAATAGCATGTGATTGTTTTTATTTCTTAATTAATTATCCAATAGTAGAAGATTTTGTATTGTGCATGAAGTTAAAATAGTGTGTGATCGGGAGAATCTCGGTGGATGTGCATATCATTTATTCAATTTCCAAGTCAAACCCATTCAAATCTCTTCTAGTAGCGTAACTTTGACCTCCAGTTGCAAAATTTCAGCCTCTACTATATATCTGAAATTTTTGGCCCTCCTACAGCATTTTATGCCACATGTGTGAGATTCTTCTTGCCTCTCAAGGATTCCTTACACCCGCGCTTGGATTTCCTCTTCCTTCTGGAGCTTGAGGATGAATTTTTGTGACTTTCGTTGACCTTCCTTCTCTCTGTTATTCAAGATCTAACCTGCAAAATAAAACCCTATAATAGCATTAGAAACCTTAGCATTTCTTTGCACATGTGAGAGAGAAATAGCCCAAAGAAAATTCTTCTTCATCCTCTTCCTCCTTTGATTCCTTCTTCTTCCTCATCCTTCGCTTGAATGAGCAAGTGACAATTTTTTTCCAAGGAGGTTGAGTTTCCTCCTTTATATAGGCTTCTCAAGGTGGATGTAGCTCCTTAATTTAGGTCAACTTGCCAGTTGCCAGGCAGACTTGGTCTTGAAGGGTATTCTGACACTTTTAAGGACAAAAATAATTTTATTTACAATTTACAATGTGCCTCATGGGTCTTCAACTTATGACAATGAATATTTTGACTTATTTACCTAGGAAAAATCGTATAAGAACACAATGGGTGCTTGAACTATAAAATAAAATACCTTGAGAATGACAGCCATGCTCCAAAATAATAATAATAAATTTTCTTTCATTTTACAATATACAAGAATCAAAAGTACATTTCATATTTATGAAGACCGAACCTAGTTACACATTTTTCAACAGAGAGAGCCATGGTGGTCATTTGAAATAATGGGGAAAGTAAGGAAGGAATTAGTAAACAAGGTGAGTCATCCTTTCATATTTGGATTTGGATATCTAACACCAACACTAATCCTTTAACACCTGCAATTATATGTTAGGAAATATGGTGGTCGCCTGCTTAGAAAAACTCTTGTTAAAAATTTTGGCAGACTTATATTTGGTGGATATATCAAATGTTTCCCCTCACTACATTTTAAATTTGGATAGTGGGATAAGGTAGGTGAATCAATTGATAATTTAACATGTGACACAAAGAGGGGTGATGTGGTGTGATTTTTGGTAAGGTTACGAAGTAGTGAGAGATGATGTGATGGGGCAAGTTAGGTTGCAACGAGAAGAACTAGGTCAAGATGAGAAAAATTAGGCTACAATGCCACAAGGGAGGTCATATTATACTGCGTGAAATTGAAATCTAACAAAGGAGGTCATAATGTGATTAAGGATGATTCACACTCTGTTAATGAAAATCATGATTAGAGAAGTTAATGTGATATTAAAGGAGGTCGCAATTAGGTAAGGCTTATCCCAATATGATAAACTGGGTCATTATGTGATCAAGGAAGATCATGATTAGATGTTATAGGGTACAATGCGATACGAGGGAAGGTGTTACTCATGACATCACTATGAAAACCCGCTCTTTGCTCTATGTTGCATTTATACCCAATTCACTTACGCTATGTCCGTTCACTTAACCCTTTACATCAACAGTGCATCATGACTCAAGTCTTTACAACATACAATTCAATTAATCTAGCAAGAAAAAAACATAGGACACATGATTTATGCCTAAAAACCATGCAAAGATGCATCCAGTAGATTACATATCAATAGAATCACCGAAGTCATAGTCGAAAGGAAATTGTGTAGGTGCTCTATATCATTTGATAGAATTATAAATATTCAACTCCTATGTGAATTTGCTTTCATATTTCATGGTTCTTTTCATATGATTCACCTTGGGGAATTTGTTTTTGTAGCTTGATATATATTTTGGAGAGCCACTATAGACATAATGTCATCCTTTTGCCAATGATTATGCACTCTTGGATAGTTTGAAAATCTAAATTTGTATAAACACCAACATAGTACTTTCAGTATTAAATAATATAGATTCTTATCCTCTATAGTAAATATATCAAATTCTCTTTTTTCATTGATGACCATAACAACAAAAATAACGAAAACTTTAATAATCTCTAATGGAAAATGTTCTATTTCATATGATATGCATGCACTTCTAGTATCATTTGCAACCAGAATCACCTTCTCTTCATCACTGAGATTTTCAAAGAACTATGTTAATGGGTTAACATATTGAGTAAGGGTTACAATTTAATTCCAAAGTCAGTAAGCTTAATTTTGGTAGCTTTGAAGCTGATTTTTTCTAGTAAAACTATAGTTTTGTATCAACACCAAGTGGCAAGTTCACCTCCATGAACCAGCATAAAAAGTTTGATCTCAAAATAAGTAGATAAATTTGCATCCTTTGTTAGTGTTTCTTATTCTCCTCTTCCTTTTTCAAATGGTCTTTTCCAATGGATCATATCTTCTTGCTTCAGTTGAATGTTGTCTGGATCTTGTAAGGAACATGGCTTAGACTTTGCTTCAGCTTCATCAAAGCTTTTTATTTTTAAAACCTCTTTCCATAATTGTGCTCTAGAGATCTCAACTCTATTTTTCAGCATGAAACCAAATGATAATCACCTCATTGCAATGCCTATTGGTATTTTTCATCTCCCTAATGCATCATAATTAATACATTCACAACCTCCATAAATTGATATGTTCAAGTCAGTGGGAAACACACGGTGAGGAAAATGAACTTGGGGTTACTGCCCATCAATATCAAGTTAATTCTATGAACAAGTATGGTGTAAAACATCCATACATAATCATAATTTGCATTATCTCCAATCCCACCAATAATATATACTTTTTATTCAATGTTAATAGTGGCATGTCTAGCACATATTCCTAGTGAAAACAACCCTCCTATAATTAACTAATAAAATAACTTCTATTTCTATGTGATCTTTGAAAGATGGGACCATAGGTTGGGTTGTTGTTCTCTAATATAATTTTGGAACAAACGATTTCTTTTCCTTCACCTGATGATGTTCCACATTGAGAAGAGGCCAACATGGTGTTATGCTCTATGGAATTATTTGAGCACTTATTGTCATTCAAGACAATGCTTAGGTCATGGCATGGAAATGAAGATAAGAGCATATCATGTGGAGTTTCAGGTATGGTTCCAAATGGAATATTAACAAAATAAACTTGAATTTCATAAGCGTGATAACAATGAGATGGATTACTGATATCAATTTCAGCTTGTCCTACTTCAAAAGAATTTATTGCAATTTCAAAAGAAAGATAAATTTGCACCTTTTAATTCCAAATTTCTTCATTACCTAAATCATTGATACCAAATATTTAATTATAAGCACAAGAAGTCATTTCATTGTATAATGAAGATGAAGGAGGATGAGAGATGTCAAGGGTGACAATTTTATCCTTTGAGGCTTGAGAATTTTCTTGACTCGCATTCAAAAAAGAGGAAAAAGTTGGTACAAAAAAAGTAGGCATAATATGTTGTTGATTGGTAAATTGCATATTATTAGAATCATATTGTGATTGATGGTTAATATTTAATTTAGATCTGTGTTCTTCCATAGACCAATAAACCAACCGTGGAATATACTTGTGCGAATAATTCCAATCCACATATCTCTCAAGAAATGTATAACAAAGATTGAAAAATATATGTGCAAAATCATCCAATGATTCATTTAGTGTCATTATAACCTCATTTATATTTTTAGCTAAAATATAAATGAGTCTAAAACCATCTCAAATAGGAGTCACTTATCTAAAACCATCTCAAATAGGAGTCACTTTAGCTAAGTGACTCCTAAGTGATGGTTTTAGCTAAATAATTTTTATATTTTAGTGTCATTTAGTGTCATTCTAACCTTATTTATATTTTTAAATAGGATTCACTTAGCTAAAACCGTCTTAGATATACAAGAATATAAATTATTATACGTTAATTGCAAATTAGTTTACAACTAGTTACTAGTATTAGCGCGGAATGAAAGAGAAAATATTCAACTAAAAACATGAGCAATAATCTACGAATTAGTTCATCGACATATAACACATATGAAAACACACATGCACACACAGAAAAGTACCAGATATCCATTACAACCACCATGAAAGTGCATAGGAATCGATGCCATAAGTGAAGAGTTTCTCATTGATAATGTTGCAACTTCAAGTACATGTACTGCAGCTCCATTGAAATCCAATAGTGGGAGGAAATATGCTTATATCAACTCTAAGATAACTCCCTTACCCCACCACAACTCAACCTAAAATATGCCAAGAGAAAGAGTGCTCAAAGATACCTAAGTGCTAGCATTTATCTCAATGCTCAAAGACTCAAGTGCTAAAAGGCCTTTGCTTAGAGGCATGAGGATATCTTTATACAAATGTGTTGTTGACCTTCCACCTTCTCCATCACTATTCACTTTCCTCATAAATCCTATATTCCTAATGACCTCTACAATTCATACTGACTTTTACATGATTTTAGCATTTTCATAATTAGAACAAAATATTATTTACAATAAAACAAATTCATGATGTCTTGTCTCTGAAAATATTCAAGGAGAATTTATTTTCTAATCTTAAATGGGGAAGATGTTTTTCCTAGTGTGCATTATTATTATGTTGAGATGTATTTAAAATTATCTCCACATTGTATTAGCATTCAACAACAACATAGAACATAAATTCATCTCTCAATATTACGTCTCGCAATTCCTTTTGCGTGTTTTTTCACTCCACATCCAAGTCTATGGCCAGAAAAATCTTACTAGAGAGAAGAAATAGTGGCCATTGTATTGAATTTAAGCTCCCAATATTACTTGGAATAAGGATCAATTCCATTTCCCAGTTATTCATGTGATTTTCTTCACACAGACATGTAATAATTTCACTCCAAAAGGGCGAAAAAATTACAACATAAAATTTGTTTGTATTTGTAGATGCTCGAGCATTAAGATAACTATTATGAATTGTATTTAGCATTGGTGGTTAAAGGCTCCTCACAAATTATTAAGGTAAATTCTAAAAACACTTATGTGTTGAAAATATAACTATGGTCGGTCTTCATAATTACTATTGTACTTATGTATTTATTGTAAAATTGAAAACGAAGAAAAAGAAAATTATTTTGAAGCATCTGTTCCATGCTCCTTTTACTTATTTATTAGTTCAAAGCCTCCATTGTAGGCTTCCAGGGTTTTCTTGGGTCATAAGATTCATTGCCATATTTATTAGACCCTTCTTGGGCTTTTGTATCATGTAAAGAAAAATTATTCTAAGTCAAAACAATAATATTTCACCTCCTCACCAAGTCGGACCTCCCTTGATGAAATCCGCCCAATTTGGGGCTATTCGACCCTATGGAAGCAGTATAAATAGAAGGAGAAGGAGAACTATTTTGAATCCATCCATTAAAAAGTTTGATCTGCAGTGAAGGAAGAGAAAAATAAGTGTGCAGCCAAGGAGAAATAAGGACAAATCAAAAAAAGAAAAAAATTGAAGGTTTTGGGCATCTTCTCGAGTCACATGTGCTAGATTTTTAGGGTTTTTTGGAAAGTTCCAGGGGCCAAAATTTCTTCAGTGACGACAGGTCTAAAACTCTAAGTTGCAGGCAGCCAAAGTTGCAAATTGAAGTAGCTTTGAAGGATTTGACTCTTGTTGACTTTGGCAGTGTTTGTCTACTTGAAAGGAGGGTTGACTTAGTGATTGAAGTAGGTATTTATCTTGGTAAAAAGGTCCTGAATTGTATCACTTTGATTTGGTTTGATTATAGAAGAATATTTTGACTAGGTTTTCCTCTAACAGAGGGTTTTTTCCCTGGCTGAGAGCCTACATATTGTGTCTCTTGTTATTGTGATATTCATGAATTTTAATTTTGTAATTTGTTGATGAAGGATAACATAATAAATAAGTAAAGAATCCAACACAAATCACAAGTAATTATCAAGAAAATAGGAATCATAACCCTAATAACCACATGCATTGATTTCTCAACATTGTATTAGATTTAAGGTGAAGGAAGGACTATTAGAATATCACCTTGTTGGATATCACTTGAAGGAAGGAAATCACTCTTGGAAGAAATATATTTCTCATCTATGGAAATTTATTTGAAGAAGGGACTTAAGGCCCTTAAATATCTCTTGAAATTTGCAAGAAGATTTGGTGTCAAGATCATCTATAATCAATCTAGGAGAGTCAAAATTGGAGGAATATGTTAGATAATTGGAATTTTCTGAATGGTTGGTGGCACTTGGTAAGTTGGAATTAATGTCAACCAAACTAGAATTGATATAAGAGGAAAAAAATGTTCACAGTGAAGAGCAGGCTATGATGGATAGGGAGACTCATACTTTGGAGGAGATTATGATTACCTTAGTTTCTCCTGAAATTGGCATAGTTGGATAGTGCTCAGAAAGAGATTTCCAATGGTACATTGAAGTCTTCAAATAGGAATCTTGGGTCAAAAATTATTTCCATTCAAAGTTTGGTGACCTTAAGTCCATGATATAAGAGTTAAGAGGTAATTGCGTGAGCCTTTGGCACCTAGCCAAAGTTGGAACAGGTGCCAAAGCTAGTAGAAAAGGGTGGTGGAGATGTTATATAGAGTGTCGTGCAGACGTTGCATGGATATCAAATTAGCAGAGAAGCACTTCATTGGATGCATGAGGAGCCCACATGACATCCTAGCCCAGCGAAATTACCATGACGGTATAGGTATGGTGCACAAGTTAAAGCGTCAAGATACAATTGAGTGGGCTGACGAGGAGTGCCAGTAGAGGAGCGGAAAGCCTTTTTTCATTGGTCACATGAAAATTCAACTTTAAATCATGTCTCCTTTTGTTGAGAACAAAAGGAGGAGGTCGTGATGGAAGCATCGGGTGAACGTGGATCTGACAGCAGTGGTAATTGTTTTAATTGGCCAGTGAATGCCCCACTTGACAGCAAAACCCACAAAGGCTTCCCTAGAGGATTGCAAAGAGAGAAGAAGATTAAGCATCAGGAGATAGGCGTCAGGCCACATGGTGGCGTTATAAAAACACTTTAGATGGCATTCTTGTCAGGGTTGGTGGTCAAGGGAAGTGGTTTCCCAAACTGTCGATCGTGTAGATCAACAGTAGAGAATCAACCCGAGACCACTCATTATAATACCACAAATCATAATGAATTGGTGTTGAGGGAAGAATTCTTGCACTTGGCAGTTTTTTCAAAACAAAATGGATTAGGCACTTTAAACTTTTTATAAATCAAGTTGGCAGACAAAAAAAGGTCTCGGGGACCCTTTCTCTCTCCTCCGACAGGATAGGTGTCATCATGTGATTAGCCTAGACGACGCAATTGTTGATGTCAACATTTTCCAATTAGAAATGGACATGTGGCAACCATATTTGGAATTTTAGAGTACCCAAAGGGACCATATTTGAGGGACATGTGTCACTTATCATAGGTCAACACGTAGCACAGGTGATTTCAACATGACGTCATCCTACTGGTCTGAGCCCTGAGTAAATTAACGTTGCACTTGAAGAGGTCGATAGGTTGGCTAGGCATCAAGCAGAAATAGTCGTGTCAAAGCATTGGCCAATGAAAAAATCATCGGGAGGACCCCACAGGATAGCCAAGCCCGCTAAGAGGAACCTAGAAGAAGTTATTTTTGTAGTTTAAAAAATTTTCGGACTTGGGAGCACCGGCCCTAGTGTCAAGCCTTGGTCATTTTGCATAGAAATGATACTAATGCTGTGGATCCATTAACAATAACTTGGCCTACGAATTCCTTAAAAAGGGGCTTGGTACCCAAAGACCTAGCCAAAGGTTGTGGAGACGTTGTATTATGGTGGAAAATTAGGCTAGGCGCCAACAAAGAAAGAGATACAGGTATGAATGGGTTAGAAACCGTGACTTGAGAATTAGGGTCAATAGAAATGGAAATTTCCAAGATATTTGATTCAAGACAGTATAGGACCATGATGCGTAGAGAAATTTAATGGAGTCTGTTGTGAAATAAAGTTATCCATCCCTGAGCTTCATTATAAGTTATGATGAATTAAATGAAAAATATGGTGAGTTTTATTGTTATCCTCTAGTCCTATGTGCCTTAAAGAGAAACTAAGGAGATCCATGTTGTAATTTAGGGTAGATATTAATGTAGGAACTCCCTAATTCAGTAGTTTGACTGAGATTTAATTTTCAACACGAGAAAACAATTAGAAGCCCATTCTCTTCATTAACTTAGTTGTCGTGTCTAAAAATAGAGGTGGTCGTAGTATGGGAAACCATGCGTTGAGTACACTCAAGTAGTATGGGAAGCCATGAATTGAGTACACTCAGACAGTATGGGAAGCCATGCATTAAGTACACTCGGGAAGTGTGGATGAATGTAGAGACAACATTTTCCCAGCACTACAGAGGAACAAAACAGTTGAGAGCAATTGGGAAAAGTGGGTGAATATAGAATTGTTATGAGATGAATTGTGTAGCGTTGTGAGTTTGTAAGAAAGACGGTGGCTTTTCCAAGTGTAAATAGAGATACGGTGAAGCAAAGGGTAGTGACCAGAGCTGGTTCAACAGTAGGGAGAACGGTTCAAAGGAGAACTGCATATCTGAAGGAAAGGAGTTTGTACTGCATTAGATGAGATTTATATTTTTATGTAAATGTATTAGCCTTTGTTTTTAGTTTGAAAATTGTATGAAAAGTAGAATAGTGGCTAGAGGAGTTAGTCTCCTACATTGATATGAGTTTGGTGCCTCTTGGCATGTTGTGGCTTTCTATCTGAAGGGGGTTGGGACCTCCTGTGCGTGGGTTCTCACAAAAAACTTGATGTAATTAAGTGGGTGCTTAGATTACATCATAATAGCAAACATAATGGTGGTTTTCTCCCTTTAGGTTTCCACATAAAAAAATACTTGTGTCAATGTGTGTGTGTGTGTGCGCTACTCATTTGATGAAATGTAAACATATATGAATGTTATATCTTGCTATTCATGTTTATGGAAGTATGAACTCTCTCTCAAATAACTGATAGTAGTGAATAGAATAAAGGTTTGCATCTAAAATTTTAGGAACATCATAATTATTGATTCACCCCCCCCCCCCCCAGTAATTCCTTATTCAAACAATTGGTGTCAAATAAATTTTCCTTCAGTAACAGTCTAACCACTATAAGGTAGATTCATAAGGAATTGTGTCTAGGAAAGAGAGTCAATATGCTTACCCAAGAAAGATAATATTCTTTGATGGGACAAACTATGCCTTTTGGAAATTTAGGATGGAAGCTTGTCTTATGTCCCTAGGAGTAGATTTTTGGAGCTATGTACTAGTAGATAATGATGTCACTAATGTTTCTCCCACTGGTTTTTATGGTAAAAAAATGTATGGAAATAATGCTAAAGCCAAGAATTCCATTCTCTTTGGCCTTAGTCAATCCAAACTCATAAAATTTATGCACTATAAGTCTTCTAGGGAAGTATGGTTCAAGCTCAATTAGAGTCATGAAGGAGATGATAAAGTCAAGCAGGGTAAACTTCAAACCTTCATAATGAGATTTGAAATCTTAAAAATGAGTGAAGAATAAAGCATAGCATAATACTTTCTCAAATTTGATGAAGTAACCAATATGATTAGAAGACTCGTTGACGCTGTCAAAGAAGATATAATTGTTCAAAAGGTCTTAAGATATTGTTGCAGTGGGGTCCCCTGAGTCAATTTTGATAAAGTTTTGTATACATTTTTGTGTGCGCACTACACGGAAGATTCAAAGGGGCTTTGGGTCAGGTCAACGTCCCTATTCAATGTAAATGGGTTTTAAGGGAAAACTATGAGTCTCAAACCATGGTTTGATACCATGGTATCTGTGCACTAAGATTATTATAAATATGGATAGAGTGAGTCAAGTAGATATATTAAGCTTATGTTGATTACGTATGTTTGTTAAAGATTTAAGTCTAAGTCTGGGTTTTTGGGTAGAAAAGCTCATGTTGGTTGTGTGTGCGGAGACCTTAGTCCTCGTTGTGCGCGAACTCCGCTGGTTGTGTGCCCGAAAGGGTAAATTGTATGGGCAATATGAATGTACTAGAAATGTTGGATATCTTAATATAGAAGACTATTTTGGCGAACTGGACATTGTTATGCGATTGTTGTTATTTATCTATTAATTTCTTTAGATCAAAATCTTTTCTGTGATCTTTTATATTTACTTTTGTTTATGATTAACTGCTTCTGCGCGAATGAGTAAATTATATCATGCATGAGTATATTTTTGATGAATAGCTTTGCTTAAAGTGTATATGTTTACTATGCGTGAATATATATATATATATATATATATATATAATATATATATATATATATATATATATATATATATATATACTGAAGTATTCTGCGATAATCTGCAACGAAGTTGATCTATCTTTCTGTTGTTCTGTTGTTGCACGCATCTGCATATTATCTGTGATAAGTTTTGTTATAAGTCTGTTTAGGGCCACCACATTAAATTCTTCCTCAGGGTGCGGAAACCTAGTTCCAACACCCCCCATACTGCTTCGTGTTGAGATTCAACAAGATGATGAGCTTAGTGAAAAGTAAGCACCTTCACTAAGTGGGGCCCGCAGACTCTTTTTAGGTGTATGTATATTTTTAGACATGGTGAGCATATTCTATAAGATGCAGGATGTTATTTGTAGATGGTTGATCAAATGTGAAAAATAGATGAAATTCTATTTTTTAGAATATTGGGCAAAGTCTATTTATAGATCATCAATCTAAAAATAGGTGCATGTCGATTATTATTAGCCCTTAATAATAATCTGACAATAAATATCAACTTATTCTCTTGGAGCACTTTATTTCAGTGAATAGATTTGGCAAATCAGTGAGCTGAAGGAATTACGCAATTCCTAGGGTGGTTGGTGACTCATGCATGGAGGACTCAGTTAGAACTGAAGTGGCAAAGTTGTGACAGAGTTGGAATAGTATTTATGGGAGTTGTTATTTAGTTTAACTCAGTTAAGTGAGTTAAACTCAGTTGAGCTAGTTGTATCTAGTCTAACTGAAAGATACACTAGTGAGAGTTTAGTGAATTAATTATTTAATTAATTCATAACTAGAGACTCACTTGCAACTGAACAAATACAGCAATTAACTAATTGCATGTCAGTTCCAATGGAGACATTAGTGGAGAGATAGGTGAAAGGGTGAGATGGACTATCTGTTGTGACCACAGTGATGCATTCAATGCATATGACACACATTGGAGATGCCAATGCGGATTGCGCGGTCAAGGCAAGGCAAATTTGAATTCATTCAAAGGTCTTCTTCAGCAAGGATTGCGCAGTGGAGGCAGGCTCTCAGGAGGCAAGAAATTGGTACATAGATATGAAAATTTCTGCATGACAGTGTTTAATGATTTTTTATTGTACTGAAAGCTTGATGTACTAATATTTGTATGAGATTATTACATGATTCCATTGATATACATAATATATGATAGTTGGGGTTTTTAGCTTTAATATTTCCCGTTAAACAACTGTGTTTATGTGCAATTGATTTTCTTCATGAGTTTTGCAATTGGCAATTTAATTTCCGTAAAGAATTAAGTGGAAGGATTATGTATTTAACATAAGATTAATTTGTTAGATCAGGAGGATCCGGTAATACTATCTGTATTAATAAATTTCTACACTTCGGGTGAGACTTTGATCTGCACAAGCAGGTCATTGCCAAAAGGGCCAGTAGTTGTATGGTTTTTTGGTTGTGCAATAAATCTGAACTTGGTTCAGGACCCCTTAATCCAAAAAATGGTTCTATTTCTGGGACCGGGATCATTTCACGGGAAAATTGATGTATTGGCATCCTATGCAAAATGAATTACAATATTGGCTCGAAGAACTTACTGCATAGATCTTGAAGAAGGGTTTATTTACATTCCTATCAAGGGTAGATATGATAGTGATGAAGAATTAGAGACTAGTAGCTCTGGTGAATCTGTGTACTCCGAAGAAGAGGAAGTCTCGCATGATCGGAATAATCATGGAGTGTTGACTATAGCTCACATCCCATCCACTCCACTTCCAAACTCATCTCATAAGTCATCCACTCCACCTCCACCTCCACCAAGCGCAGATATGGCCACGTATTGAAGTTTCCTACATTCAGAGTTATTGGAATGAAGATACAGAACAATTATGGTTTGCCATTGATGCTCTATGGAGAAAAAAACAAGTTAATAATGACGATGTTAAGAAAGCGCAGTTAGCCACTTCTTTTCAAGACTGCGCGTTGGATTGGTATATAAGATATGTGTCAATGCACCCTAATGCAACTATGAATGATATGAAGGACACCCTAAAATAACAATTCAAGAAGCCAAAATCATACACGCAATGTGTCATAGAGTTGAAAGAGATTCACTAGGAGGTAAATGAATCTGTATGGGATGCAGATCAAAGATTGAAGCACACTATTAGAGATGATGGATTCACTATCGATGATACCTAACACAAGGAATGGTTTATTTCTATGTTGCTCCCACATTTGCACCAACCTTTGATTCAATAGAATATTTCCACGCGATCTAAGGCTGTAGAAATCTTGATGAAAGTAGAAGTTGCGTCGGTACCCGTTGTGATTGGAACTCAACAAATTCAGATTCAGTTAGAAGCAATGCATTTGGAAATTCATAATTTGTGCAAAGATAAGGGAAAGGAGGTGTTTGCATATGTATGGTGCATACGATGCAAAGTTGCAGGGCATCATAAGGATCAATGTCTTGTGTTCAATGATTATATGCGTGTTGGAGGAACGAGCCCACTGAAGAGCGTGGTTGGACAAAGTGGGACACCTACTGTATGGTGTAAAATTTGTCAGCCTATAGGTATACATGTGACAGATTACTGTCCAAGGATTGGAAAATATATCTCTAAGCTAAAGCAGATTTTTTGTAGATTATGCTCGTCACTGGGACATGATGAATAACACTGTCGAAATTTTGATTTAATGATTGACGAAGTTGAGTTGTACAGAATGTAGGATAAGCCTACCTCACCAACATCCCCATCTGGGCATGGTGGATTCAAAACTAGAGGACAAGGAAGAGGAGGAGGATCAGCTGGTCGAGGAAGGGGACAACTCATCTGCTACAATTATGGAGATGTTGGTCATTATGTGCGCGATTGTCTAAATCCTATGCAACAATCATGAAGGTATTGTAGGAACTTTGATCATGTAATTGAAGATTGTCCTGTTTTGATTTCTAAGATGCAAGAGAAGAAAATGCAGACTCCGACATAGAATATTCAAATGGTGAGGGCAGAGCTGGAAAAAGAGGATCCTAGTGTGAATGTTGTCACTAGGAGCGGTGCAGCCACTACCGAAGATAAGGGAAAGAAATTGGATGCTGACCTTTGGCTTCGAAAAGTGCATGAGAAAAAGGATGGATTTGACTTACAGTGCAAAAAAGAAACTTTTAAAGAAGAAAATAAGGGGTTTGCAAAAGAAATCACATCAACATCAGGTATACCTATGGATGTGGCTAGAGTAGATGAAGAATTAAATCCATTCTTACAAGCTTGTATCAAGTTACTACGCAACAAGAAGGCAATGGAGAATATTCAAGCATTGATAGATAATAGCCTGCGTTGTCGAGCTTGGATTGGGCTATTGATATGGATGGCATCATAAATCTTAAGAGAAGAAGTATGGTATTTGATAATAATGGAAGCAGAGTTGTAGTGCCCCTAGATCCTGCAGAAGGTGCAAGATATACAGAGCCTGTGCGCGCGGACGATGATGTTGGCCATATCTATAAGCTGACTGCGCGAACCGATGATTGGATCAATCCAATAACTGATGGCAGACTTAGATAGGAAAAATACAATTCCTACTTCTCAGATTTAGATGAAGAACTAGAGAAATGGTAGAACTAGATACATGAAGTATCCGCACTGCGGTGCAATCGAGTAACCAAATCTCTTCGTTGCATATCATCATAGGTAAGAGAATTTCCATATTGTGATGATTTAACTAATGTGAACATGTTTCTAGGATAACTCGAAAGGACTATTCTAGAAGCATAGAGATTCCATGCATTGGATATTGCGTTGCTCTCTACCCCAGCACGATGGTGGCAGACCCACAAAGGAAACTTGGGCAACTGGGAAGAATGTACTCAAATGATGACATTGCGCTTTGAGTGTCCAAATACCAGAATGGAAGAAATTTATTCTGGAAAGGATGATCCACGCAGACATCTGGTGAGATGGACTGAAGTATGGGGCGCAGATCCAAGACCAGAATGGGTGCACATGTTCATCCACACATTGGGGAAGGTGCCTACTGATTGTTACCTGGAAACGGAGTTGCGCCAAGGAACCAATGAATCGTTTGTGCTGACTAAAAGCTTCATTTTAACATTTAGCTTTGAGAGTGGATTTGATTTATTGGGAAAAGCATTGCAAGGTGTTCAGGAAGTTATCTTTGATACTTAAAATTCAAAGATAGAGCACGCTTCGCCAGCATGGGATGCGCAAATTAGGGATATTGTCAATTGTAGAAGTCTGACAGATGAAGAAACTGAAGAAGATCCAAGGAATATCACAATCCATGAATTTTAGGGATAACGTGCAGTTGTTGGGCCTCCAATTACGTTGATGGATGTCACAAAGCCTCTGAAGATCCGACAAGTGAACATTGGTACAGAAGAGAAACCGAAATTGGTGAAGATCGGAGATTACTGGGATGATGATACAGTGGGAAAAGTTTTTGAGCTACTAACTAAGTATCAGGACATGTTTCCTACAAATGTCTTTGAGTTGAAAGGGATAATTGGAGAGCTTGGGGTCACGAAGATCACTTTTAAACCGGATGTGTGACCTGTGAAGCGGCACCCATATAGATTGAATCCCAAGTATAAGAAAAAGGTTAAGGAAGAGTTGGATAAAATGGTTGTTGCGAGCATTATAGAACTAGTGGAGGAGTCTAATTAGGTGAGTCCAATGGTAGTGTAGGATAACAAGACAAAAGGAGAAATAAGGATTTGTGTGGACCTGCGCAAATTGAATGATGCTTGTGTTCATGATCAATTCCCAACCCCATTTTTTGATGAGATCCTTGACAATGTAGGAGGACATGAGGCTTATTCATTTACAGATGGCTTCTCAGGCCCTATCATCATATCTGAATTGCGTCGAAATATGGGAGAAAGATGACCTTTGCAATAGAATGGGGATCTTTTCAGTATATAGTCATGCCATTTGGGTTGAAGAATGTGCCTGCTATCTTCTCGTGCGTAGTAGTAGCTACATTTAAGGAATACATTCACAAGTTCTTAAAATTCTACTTTAATGATTGGATTGTCTTTGGGTTGTTGAAAAATCATGTATCAAGTTTGAGCCTAATGTTCGATACCTGTCGAAAATATCATATCTCACTTAATTTGAAGAAGTGCATATTTTGTGTACCATTTTGGATATTTTTGGGTCATATTATTTGCTAGCAAGGGTTGATGGTAGATCCCACAAAGATCACAGTGATTGTTAATCTGGAATTTATTGCTAATGTCAAATAGTTGCACTCAATTTTGGGACACACACGGTATTATCGAAAGTTCATCCAAGGTTATGTGTTGATCACTGCGCCCATGGATAAATTGCTCAAGAAGGATGAATCATTTTGTTGGATGAGGAATGTCAAAAGAGTTTTGAATTGTTGAAGGAGAAGATGGTCATTGCGCCCATATTAGTCTTTCTAGATTGGTCGAAGATATTTCATGTGCATGTTGATGCCTCCTACATCGCACTCTGAGCTATTTTAGCATGGCGAGGAGCTGGGGAGATCGATCACCCTATTTCATTTGCGAGTAGGAAGCTATCAAGTGTGAAGCATAATTATTAAACTATGGAGAGAGAAGGATTGGCTATGGTTTATGCATTGCAGAAATTCCGCCACTACCTGTTAGGAGGCTACTTTAAGATGTTTACTGACCACTCTGCTTTGGCGTACCTAGTTAATAAGCCTGTGTTTGGGGGGAAGATCTGCGTGTGGTTTCTATTGTTCTAGGAGTATGACTTTGAAGTTATTATGAAGCCGAGGAGACTGAATACTAGGCCAAACCACCTGTCGCGCATTGAGAATGGAGAAGAACCTACTAGTTTGGAAGATGGGTTACCTGATGCGCAATTATTTTCTATAAATGTGGTTGATGATCATTTCCCTAATATCATTCATTTCTTTACTACTGGATGTGTGCTCGAGAGTATACATTGCAACAAAAGAAAGAGTTGGTTGCGTACGTAGCTGACTTTACCCTAATTGTCAGACAGTTGTACAAGATGGGTGCTGATGAGGTCTTGCAAAGATATGTATTAGAATTTGAGAGACAAGATATATTAGTTGAATCTCATGGAAGGGTTTCTTGAGGTAACTATGTAGTGGCAGGAATCGAACCGATTGTCGGTGGGTCCATCGACCCTGCCCAACCGACAACCTTACCAAACAAAATAAAACGACATGTGCCGCCAAACTAACGCACCTAGTTTTTTTTTTAAATCCAATGCGTGTTATATGGGTGAGGCCCACGGGTTTGACCCCGGGGCCTCCGCCCACCAAGTATATTTTCCCACCAACAGCCTAATGGACCTCACATTGAAAACTTCGCCGCCCTTGTTCATAAAAGCCTGAATTTTCCATTCGAACGAGAAAGAACGAACATAGGTCGACCACAAGGGCCGAGAGGGTGGAACCCTGACACAGTTTCTGGATCGGAATCATCACTGCTACATTTTTCGAGACATAATTTTGTAGGAATATTCTTTGATGCTTGGGGTATTTTTTAGATTCCCTTAGAGGTTGATTTTTTACAGAGGCAGAATGATGCCAACTTTACACACATTTTTCTCATAATTTCACAAGGAGCATGATGGTGGGATCAGATTTTTCATCTAAGTTGTAGAAATTCAGTCAACTTGCATAGAGGAATCTTTTGGGAATCTGGAGGTATCTAAAATATTCCCTTGGGGCCAAATTTTCACAGTTTCAGAAGTAGACCGAGTTTATACTCATTTTTCTCAAGATTTTGCAAGGAGCATAATGGTGAAGTCAAATTTGTCATCTTAGCAGCATAATTTCAGCCAACCAATGAGAAAGAATCTTTGAGATTCTTGGGGGTCCATATTTTGAAAAAGTCAGAACTGGGTCAACTTTATAGTCATTTTTCATGATTTCACGCCAAGAATTCAACAGTGCGGCCCATTTCTTTAGCGGAGGTGTGCAGTTTCAAGCCATCCTTAGAAGTGGAGGTATAAGGTACCTTTTTGTACATGCATGTAATTTGATTTTTTTCTGAAGATTAATGAAATTAACCTCCCCACTTTGAGTAGAGCGTGGAGACGTAGCCCACACTTGGTGAACTAAGCTACCAATCTGGTGTGCTTTTCCTCTCATGGTTTCCCTTCATCTCTAATTATTTAATGTGATATTCTTTCATGGTTACATGGTCTTTTTATATGCAATTTTGTATGCATCTTTGAAGTAAAAATATCCTGATCAAATTTACCTTTTACCAAGACATGATAGAGATTTTCATCCGCTTCACTTTTGGTGAAGCCAAAACCAGTTAGATAGTTATCGATCCTGGTGTACCAAGCACAGGGTGCTTGTTTGACACTGTACAACGCTCACTTGATTTTGCACACATGAGACTCCCGATCAAATGTCTCAAAACCTTTTGGTTGCTCGATGTACACCTCCTCAATAACCCCATTGAGAAACATTGTTTTTACGTCCATCTAGTGGATCTTCCACACCATCTACGTTGCTAGTGCAAGAATTGATCTAATGGATGAGTACCTCACTACAGGAGCAAAGGTCTCCTCATAGACAATTCCCTCAACTTGAGAGTACCCCTTGGCCACAAATATGGCCTTATACTTCTCTATGCTTCCATGTTGCTTCCTTACCTTGAAGATCCATCTTGAACCCACAATTGATTTTTCTCCTAGTCTTGAGACCACTTCAGAGACATTGTTCTTGAAAATGGATTCGTATTTCTCAACCATTGCATCAACACATATAGGTTTCTCGTACCTCACTATAGGAGCAAAGGTCTCCTCATAGACAATTCCCTCAACTTGAGAGTACCCCTTGGCCACAAATATGGCCTTATAATTCTCTATGCTTCCATATGTTGCTTCCTTTACCTTGAAGATTCATCTCAAACCCACAATTGATTTGTCTCCTAGTCTTGGGAGCACTTCAGAGACATTTTTCTTGACAATGGATTCGTATTTCTCAACCATTGCATAAACACATATAGGTTTCTCTATTTCTTCCTCGAAAGAGGATGGCTCAATCTCTACAAGACCATTCATTAGAGCCATGTATCCAGTGTACCAATCAGGTGACCTTCTCTACATACGCAAATTTGAAGGATCTCCCACATTCTCCACACATCCTACGCAAGTCTCTTAGCTTCTCTGGTCCTTTTTCTACCATCTTTGGATGGTTCTAATTGAATGGATGTCTCCACTCTCTACTCCTGAATTTGTATTTTCTCCAAAACTTCTTGAGGCTCCTCTTTTAGAGCTAAAAGATACTCTTATGGTGGGATCTGAAGATCCCTCTCAAGAGAGCACTGCATTGCTTTCTCCTCATCAAATTTTACATCCCTTCACACAATTTTCATTGTGAGGGATGGAAAGTACACACAGTAGTTGTGAGGAGTTTGTGTTTAACCCACAAATACCCCCAATTATATTTTTCGTTCAAGCTTCTTCCTTGATTCTTTGGAGTCATGGTAGTACACAAAGGCTCCAAAAATCCTAAAGTGCGACACATCTAGCTTTCTCCCCAAGAAATCCTTCTTCAGTGTAATCATGCCTAGAATTTGATGAAGACTCTGGTTCTTCAAATATACTATTGTGTTGCATGCCTCTTTCCACAATTGAATTGGTAGGACTTGGTCATGCAACATCGCCCTCGCTGCTCCAAAAATGATATGGTTCTTTCTCTTAGCCACCCCATTCTACTGTGGGTTGTGGGGTGATGTCAACTCTCATTGAATGCCTTATTTTGCACAAAATTTTTTAAATTCATCCATCATGTACTCACCTCCATTATCACTCTTGATAGCCTTCACCTTCTTGTCATTTTCTTTCTCAACCAATGCCTTGAATTCTATGAAATTGGAGAATGTATGATCTTTCTTCTGCATGAAGAAGATCCAACACTTCCGTGAGAAGTCATCAATAAAAATGACAAAATATTTGTGGTTGGTAGTGGAGGTTGTCGAGAAAGGTCCAGAAACATTGGAGTGGATCCATTCTAGGAATACATGTGTTTTTTTGTCCCGATCATGGAATGTGGATTTGTGTGCTTCCCCAATGTACATCCTTTGCATACATATTGCTACTCAAGTGCTCCTTTGGGGAGGTTTGTGGTTATTTGATACATAATCTTCAGGGCGCCATGATGCAAATGACCAAGTCTTTTATGCCAAATTTCACTAACATTGCGACTCTGCACCTTCTTTGTCTTAGTGCTTAATGCAACAAAGTCTTCCACATCTATCTTATATAGCTTCTTCACACGAACCCCGATCTGCTTCACTTGTACCGTGGCTATGTGTCTTAGGAATGTCTTTCCTTTGTGGAAGATCACATCATAACCACGGTTTTCCAAAACTGTAACAAAGATGAGATTTTTCTTTAGGCTCAGAACGAACATGAAATCCTTGAGCTTGAGAGGGTAGCTTGACTCCCTCTAAAAGGTGACTGTACCAACCCCGATCACGTTGTACCCTTTTTCACCAACTAACTCAATATGCATTTGCCAATATTTTTCTTCCAAGTCATGGAAAAAATATCTACACCTTATCATGTGGAACGATGCACCTGAGTCCAAGTAACACATGCTCCCCATCAATATGTTGGCCATTCATGCGATAAGGGTAAATTCAAGTTCGAACTGTGAAGCCAAATATTCACATGTTGCTCCTTTTGAGGTCTTCTTGCTCACCGTTTTTTGTTGACACTTTGTGGCATAGTGCCTGAATTCATGAAAATTGAAGCATTTAATTTTGGACAAATATTTCTTCTTGCCCCCTTCGATAGATTCTAGTTTTTGTAGGTTTTAACCCTGTACAGAAATTATCTGCAAACGAATCTTAAAAATAGAAAATAAACAATAGCGAGAGCATAAAACAGATATACACAGAGATTTTCCCCTGGATCCCAAATCGGGACGACCAGCTTGATTTTTCATTATATTCCTTTTAGTGTTACAACACATATATATACATGCCGAAGCATACATAAACCCCAATCCATTAACCTTGGATTAGAACATAACCGTAGTTCCCTTGACCAGATCTACAAAATACTAGGGGACGAAAACCATCATGCCCCAAAACCATGTGCAAACCCATGCACAAAACCATGGGCAAGTCTGCCCACCGAAAAATAGGGTCCAAAAAAAAATTCCCAGAGCGCTGCCCTGGACCCCAAACAGGGGGGGCTATCACCCCTCCGTGAAACCCCCACGCGTGACTAGTCGTGGAAAGAATATAACATATACCCAACATTCTCCCACTTGTTGTTTTCTTTCCGCAGGGGGCCACAGGAGAGCTTAGTCATTAGCCCAGCTCTGCAACACCAATTGTTTCTCTACACCAAGAGAACTTCTGAGTGCTCATAGAATTCTTCAATGCATCTGCAACATTCTTCAAAGTGTCCACCTTTACCAGCAACACCCTTTTAGCCTCAACCATATCTCTCACAAAGTGATATTGAACATCAATGTGCTTTGTCTTTGAATGATAAGCAGGGTTCTTAGCCAATAAAATTGCACTTTGGCTATCATATTATATCCTTATAGCTTGCTGCACCAACCCCATACTTGAACACAATCTCTGCAACCAAACTGCTTCCTTGCTTGCATGAGTGGCTGCCATGTATTCTGCCTCTGTAGTTGAAAGAGCCACTACAGACTGTCTTTCACTCATCCAACTGACTGCACCTCCAAATAGGTTAAACACATACCCACATGTAGATCTTCTTTGATCCAGATCTCCAGCCCAGTCTGTATCAATAAAACCACGAATTTCCAACACTCTTTCCAATCCTAGTCTTCCCTGGTAGCACAAGCCATAATCACTAGTGCCGCGCAAATATCTGAAAACCCGCTTCACTGCTCCTTCCCTGGGCTTGACATAAACCTGCTCAATACTCCCATTGCATGTGTAATGTCTAGTCTAGTATAGACCATTGCATACATCAGGCTACCCACTGCACTTGCATATGGAACACGGGACATATCCTCCTCTTCTTCTTGTGTCTTGGGACACTGTTCAACAAACAGCTTTACACCTACAGGAATCGGAACATTCACCGGTTTACTATCCTGCATATTGAACCTCTGCAATATAGTCTCGACATACTTCCTTTGGTTTAACCATAGCTTCCTCTTTGCCCAATCTCTCTTAATTTCCATGCCTAAAATATAGTTTGCAACACCAAGATCCTTCATGCCGAATTTGGAGAACAATTGGGTCTTCAAATCTTGGATAATTTCTTTGTCATTTCCAATCAACAACATATTATCCACATACAAGACCAAATAAATAACACTGTCACCAATTAATTTAAAATAAACACAGTGATCCTCCTTGCTTTTGGTGAAGCCAAGTCCTCGTATATAGGTATCAAATTTCTGATACCACATCCTTGGTGACTGTTTTAACCCATACAAAGACTTCTTCAACCTGCATACCAGTTCTTTCTTCCCCTTCACCATAAAGCCTTCAGGTTGTTTCATGTAGATCTCCTCTTCCAGATCCCCGTGAATAAATATTGTCTTCACATCCATCTATTCTACCTCAAAATCAAATGCAGCAGCAACAGATAAAAGTAATCTAATAGAAGTAACTTTGGCAACAGGAGAAAAAATATCACCAAAATCAATTCTCGGCACCTGGGAATAATCTTTTGCTACCAACCGAGCTTTGATTTCTCCACCTTGCCTTCTACATTCATCTTATTCTTAAACACCCATTTGTTCCCGATGGGCTTCCTTCCAGTCGGCAACTCCACCGGATCCCATGCCTCATTTTTATGAAGGGATGCCATTTCATCAACCATGGCCTCCTTCTAGAGTTTTCCATCTTCTGAATCTACTGCCTCCTGACGGTTCTAGGATCATCATCAGTTATAGTTAAAGAAAAATTTGAACAGAAAGCAGATGGACTATACCTTTCTTGTTTTCTTCCTTCTCGAACTGATCTTCTCACAGCTGGAGTTTGTGGCTCTTTCTCTTCTGAGTCTTCTTCTGTTGTAGAGTCTGATTCATCCTCCTTTAGCTCAAACTCTATCTTCTCAGGTTCCTTTGGTATGACTTCATGTTTAACAACATCTTTCACCTCTATAAACACCACATCTTGGCTGTACACAACCTTCCTTATTTCCGGGTTCCAAAGCTTGTAACCCTTTAAACCATCCTTATACCCAATAAAGATGCACCTTTCAGATTTATTATCCAACCTGGTCCTTTTCTCCTTTGGAACATGTACATATGCATCACATTCAAATACCCTCAGATGTGAAAGAGAGGGTTTCTTACCAGTCCATACCTCATGTGGAGTCTTATCCTCCAACGCTAATGAAGGTGATCTGCTAACCAAGTAACATGCAGTCTCCACTGCCTCTTCCCAGAATTCTTGTCCTAACTCGATACCACTGAGCATGATTCTTGCCTTTTCCATCAGCGTTCTGTTCATCCTTTCTGCAACTCTGTTTTTCTTAGGTGTGTATGGAGTAGTTTTCTACCGTGCTATACCACACTTTTTACATAAATCTTCAAATTCCTTCTTGCAGAACTCCCCACCATTACCTGTCCTCGACACCTTTATCTTCTTCTCTGTCTGGTTTTCCACCAGATCCTTAAATTCTTTAAATCTGTCAAAGACTTCAGATTTATTCCTCAAGAAATATATCCATGTATTCCTTGATAAGTCATCTATGAATGAAACATAGTACACAGACTTACCCAGTGATGGAACCGACACAGGTCCAAACACATCACTGTGCACAAGCTCTAATATCTTGTTCGCCCTCTTAGCACCAGAAGGAAAACTCACCCAATTCTGCTTCCCATATACACAATGTTCACAGAAATTGAAATCCAGAGAGCTATTATACATACCTTCTACCATACCATTTACATGTAGTATCTGAAGGCCCTTCTCTCCAAAATATCCAAGCCTTTGATGCCATAGCCTGTTATTTTCTCCAAAGACTACTAGGCTTTCTGCTCCACTTTCGGGAACCATAGAACTGTTGCACCCATCAATAATAGTGATGCATTGAAGCTTGTATAGAGTTCCAATCCGAACTCCCCGCATTAATACAAGTGCTCCCCGAACCATCTTACAGGTATATTTCTTGAACACTGTTTTTACACCTGCATCGTCCATCTTGCTTACATAAATTAGATTTCTGGCCAATGGAGGAATGTGCAGAACACCAGGAAGTGTTTTAATCCTTCCACCTTGCAGCTTAAGCTTGAATTTTCCACTTCTGACGATTTTGGCCTTCCTATCATCACCTAAGAATACATCACCGCCATCATATTTCTCATACTCGCAGAACCACTCCCTATGGGGAGTGAAGTGAAAGGATGCACCCGATTCAATCAACCATGACTCATGATCTACATGTGTATTTGAAAAAGAATCCAAATACACATCCCCACCTTCATCCGAGGTGGTTTTTTCCTCTACAGAAGGAGCATCATCAGATCCCTTTCCTTTCTCAGGAGCTTTAGATCTGCAGTCCTTTTTGTAGTGCCCTTCCTTTCTGCATTTCCAGCACACCTTTACAAAATTTCCAGGAGATTTAGATCTCCCTATAGAATTATATCTCCCACTCAAAACCTTATTCTTGTTTCTGTTCTGGGACCTTCCTCGTATAGATAAGGCATCTCCATTCTGACCCTCCATATTTCTCTGTCTCATTTCCTCCGACAGCAAGGCTGAGATAATGTCATCAAAATTCAAGGTAGTTGTATTGCTACCTATTGCAATAACCAGATTGTCCCACGAGTCTGGTAGAGAACACAACAAACTAATGCACTTATCTTCATCTGAGATTTTAATATCAACAGATGACAGCTAACTTACCACATTATTGAAGGCATTCAGATGCTCTGTCACCGAGTCTCCATCCTTCATCCTCAGGTTATACAGCTTTTTTTTGCAGGAACAATTTATTCACCAGAGACTTAGATTGGTACAAAGCCCAAGTTTGTCCCAAAAATTCTTCATCGTAGCTTCCTCGGATACATTCAACAATATCGAATATGAGACACACAACTATATTGTTCTCTTTGCCTTCCTATCCAAATTTTTCCAGTCTTCATCAAACATTGTCGTTGGTTTAGTACCTGGATCTACCGCGATCCAATGGTGACTATCCACCAGCAGATCCTCCATATTGAGCTTCCTTAACTCAAAACTCTAATCATTAAATTTCTCAATCTCTATCTTTCCACTGCTCTCCATCTTCTTTCACCGCAAGAATCGATCCTGCAAATCTCCCACTGAATAGGGTCTACCACAAGCCCGAGCAAAAAACCCCTCAGCAGCAAAGGCATCCCCTTGAAGCTGAAACTTGGTTCCGATTCCAAATGTAGGTTTTAACCCTGTACAGAAATTATCTACAAACGAATCTTAAAAACAGAAAATAAACAATAGCAAGAGAATAAAACATAAAATAGATATACACAAGGATTTTCCCCTGGATCCCAAATCGGGATGACTAGCTTGATTTTTCATTATATTCCTTTTAATGTTACAACACATATATATACATGCTGAAGCATACATAAACCCCAATCCATTTGTTATCATTCAGTAATTTTTCCAGGTTCAAGAGAGAACTCACAGAGGTAACCACAAACCTACTTGGAACAATAGGATCTAGCCTTCCTATAGTTTAGAGAGGGATCTCTCTTTAAGATTTATCTTTGTTTTTTATTTATGTTTTAGGATAGTTATGATAGGACAATTGGTTTTGTTTTTAAAGGTTTTGGTGGGTAAAAATCACTTAGGATTAAACTAGAGAGAGATCTAGTTGTCCATTGGGCTATGGAGTCTAAGTCTAGATAGCAGTACTAGAAGGCAAGGCCAAAACGGTGCAAATGTAGTCAGGGCAAGGTAGATAACCCTCATAGTTTTGGGTAAAAGGTTTTGATGAAATGGTGTAGTCGGGATAAAGGTCAATGAAGGATCCTTTGATCTGGACAATGGAGGAAGGAGGCAGGGGTCAAACGGGAGTAGGAGCTGTAGAAAATTAGCTGAATAAATCACTTATTCAATGAAGATTAACCCGATCATACATCAATTTCGAATTGCATGCATAACACATAACCCTCTTCTACAATTAATTGTCACATGCGGAAATAATATAGAAGCAATCTCACATCAATTCAATCACACATTAACTCAGTATGTATGGGGAAAGCCTATAGCTGAAAACCCCCCAGCTATTGTGTATATTATAATGGAGAAATCATGTAACAATCATAGTACAAAAAACTCTTCACAAGCTCTCATGCACTACCTCCCATGCTACACACTATCAAGCTAGATCTAGCAAATCACTTGCTCCAATCCTTAGCCACTTGATAGCCAACCCTGATTGCGTATTTCAAAGCTATGGGATGGCCTCTTTATATAGATAAACCACCAGCCTAAACTTTGCAATACTCATAGCTTACTCCACCTATCTATGTGTTGCAAATAGCAACAGTATAGTTACAACTGATAGCTAACTCTACCCTTTCATCTATCTCTTTCACCGGTCTCCACTGAACTGATCATGCACTGTAGTGAACTGAAGTGTTCTTGAGTTGACTAATGAGTTAATATTTAGTAAATTAAATATTATTTAATTTACTCCACTCATATCTAGTTGATTAGTTAGTTAACTAATCCCAACTATTTCAACTAAAACAAACAGAACACAACTCCACTATCTGTCCCGTTAACTCCTCCAAAACTCCTGCCACTGAAGTCTAACTGAAGCCAACCATGCAAGATGCCATCAAACCCTAGGAACCACGTGATTCCTTGTGTCAGTTGCATGAGCCACCTCCATGACTCAAACTGAAGTGCGCCAAGAGAGTAAACTGCTGCTTATAGTCAAAATATTATTAAGGGTAAATAATATTTGACTTCCATATTTTTAGGAGATCAGTCTAAAAATAGCCTGGGTCCTAAAAAATAGGGTCTCATCTATTTTTACCGACATTTCGCATCCATCAAGAATCTCCAAGTAGAATTCCCAAATTATGCTCCGTATGTCTAAAAATAGACATAGTCTAAAAATAGACTTTGCGCCAGAATTTGCCTGCGGGCCCACTTAGTGAAGGCGACTTCATTTCACTAAGCTCCATCATCTTGCCGCATTCTCAACACTCCCTCTCAGCAAGATATGGATTATCTGCAACCCCTATCCTGCCTCTGTGGAATTCGAACTTGCTCCTGGTGAGCGCCTTCGTCAGGATGTCGGCATCCTGATCCTCCGTGGGAACATATGAAAGCATCATGATTCTCCGCTGAACACAATCTCTGATATGATGGTACCTGATGTCGATGTGTTTGGACCTATCATGAAATACTGGATTAGCCGAGAGTTTAATGCAACTCTAGTTATCACAGTAGATCACTGTAGGCTCCAAATGCAACCTGAACAAACCCGCGAGGATCTTCCTCATCCAAATAGCCTCGCATGCAGCCAAGCTAGCTGCCATGTACTCGGCCTCTGCTGAACTGAGTGCCACGGATCTCTGCTTCCTGCTGTACCAGGAAACTGCTGTCGACCTAATGCTGAAAACTCCTCCAGAAGTGCTCTTCCGGTCTGTTGGGCTCCCTGCCCAATCTGCATCAGTGAAACCAGAAAGCTTCACTCCATCCTCCTGTCTGTACCATAGACCATATCCCGATGTGCCTCTGATATAGCGTAATACATGCTTGCCCGCCTTCCAAAAGAGCTTGGTAGGCTTAACCATAGCTTGCGAAAGCTGGTTAACTGCATAGCATATATCGGGTCGAGTATTGACCAGATACATCAACGACCCCACCAACTGTCGATAGACAGTAGCATCCACTACCTCCTCCGAAGTAGCATCTCCCTTCCTCCAACCTCCAGGAAGAGGGGTATCAACAGGCTTGCAGCCTTGCATGTTGAACCTCTCCAGAATCTCCCCGGCATACTTGCCCTGAGAAACAAACAGTCCTCCACTGCGCTGCCAAATCTCCAATCCCAGGAAATAATGAAGGATGCCCAGGTCCTTCATCTCAAACTCTCGTGCAAGATCCTCCTTGCATGAAAGTATCAACTGCTCGTCGCCAGTCAAAATCATATCATCTACATACAGTACGATGATCAACAGCTTCCCCTCCACCAAAATCTGGTACAGGTTTGGATCCGCCTCACTCTTGGAGAATCCAAGCCCGGTGAAGTAGTTGTCTATCCGAGTGTACCAAGCACGAGGTGCTTGCTTCAGCCCGTACAGTGCTCTCTTGAGTCGGCACACATGCGACTCACTGCTGAAGATCTCAAAACCTTCAGGCTGCTCTATGTACACCTCTTCCTCAATAACTCCATTGAGGAACGCAATCTTCACATCCATTTGATGAATGTGCCACCCCATCTGCGCTGAGAGAGCAAGGATCGTCCGTATGGAAGAGTACCTTGCGACAGGTGCAAAAGTCTCCTCATAGTCAATCCCCTCGATCTGTGAGAAGCCACGGGCGACAAATCTCGCTTTGTACTTCTCCACACTCCCGTCAGCCGCCTGCTTCACCTTGTAGATCCATCGCGAACCTACAACTGATTTCCCAACCGGTCTTGGGACAATCTCCCATGCACTCTTCCTGATGATCGAATCATATTCTTCGATCATGGCATCAACCCATGCGGGTTCCTCCACAGCTTCCTCAAAAGAGGATGGCTCTGTCACAACACATTGACTCATAAGAGCCATGTATCCAGTGTACCGATCCGGTGACTGTCTCTGTCTGCGCTGTGCTGTAGGTGGTCCTACAACCTTCGCTGCATCCCGAGCCAGTCGCTCAGCTTCTGTAGTGCGCATGCGCCCTCTGATGGTTGGCGCTGCCTGGGTGGTTTCTTCCACCTCCTGAACCTCCTCTTGTGGCTGATCCACATCCGGAAGCTCCTCCTTAGGAACTAACAGCTCCTCATCTGCATGCAAGTGTAGCTCACTCTCAAGCGAACACTGCATGGCTTTCTCCTCCTGAAATTTTATATCCCGTCGCACAACAGTCTTGCGACTGTCTGGCACATACACCCGATAGTTGTGAGGTGTATCAGTGTACCTCACAAATATTCCAACTTCAGCAGTTGGATCCAGCTTCCTTCTTGCATCCTTCGTCACATGCATGTAGACAGGAGATCCGAAAATCCGCAAATGGGAAATATCAGGCCTCTTGCCAGAATAAGCCTCCTCTGGTGTACTCATGCCAAGAACCTTGTGATGACAACGGTTCTGCACATACACTGCTGTATTGCATGCCTCAGCCCACAAGTGAAGGGGTAGGCCCTGATCATGCAACATCGCCCGTGCAGCACCCACGATCGTTCTGTTCTTCCGCTCAGCCACCCCGTTCTGCTGTAGGTTATGGGGTGCGATGAGCTCTCTCCGAATCCCTTCTGCGCTGCAGAACTCCTTGAATTCAGCCGAGATGAATTCACCACCGTTATCACTCCTTAGAGCAATCACCTTCTTCCCCGACTCTTTCTCGACCAGTGCTTTAAACTCACAGAACTTCGCGAATGTATCGCTCTTCTTCGACATGAAGAAGATCCAGCACTTTCGAGAGAAATCATCAACAAAGATCACATAATACCTGTGCTTTGCTGTCGAAGCAACTGAGAAAGGACCACACACGCCTGTGTGAACTCTCTCAAGGATCGTCGTGGCGCGACTATCCTTCTCGTGAAAGGTGGCTTTCACATACTTCCCTAAAGTACACCCCTTGCACTGATCTGACTGCGCAAGGGTGCCCTTAGGAAGTCCAGTAGAAATCTGCTGCAGAATCTTCAAGGCTCCATGGTGAAGATGGCCCAATCTCCTGTGCCATAGTTTGCCCTCATCATCCCGGCTCACCACATCTCCAGCCTTGCATGCCATAGCTGCGCAGTCATCTACCTGCAACTGATAAAGGTTCTGAGTTCGAACCCCTATCTTCCGGGTCTCTCCAGTAGTCTTACTGCGCAGGAAAGCTTTTCCTTCGCTGAAGACCACATCATAACCCTTATCCTCCAACATCGCTACTGAAATCAGGTTCTTCTTCAATCCAGGTACATGCATGACATCCTTTAAGATAAAGGGTTTACCAGACTCCCTCTGAAAGGATACGGTACCGATACCAGTCGCACTGTATCTACCGTCATCGCCCATCTCGATGTGCATACCCAAATCCTTGTCCTCCAGATCTGAGAACAACTCCCGATCTCCCGTCATATGAAATGACGCACCGCTGTTCAAGAACCACACCGATCCCAGCATACTTGAAACTAAGCATGCAATCAGTGAAACTTTGACAACCACCCCCACACTTCCCAGCTCATCTCTGCACTGAGTGAACTTCGTGAGGTATTTGGCGATGCTGTCGCTCTTCTCCATCTTGATGTTCCTGAGCTTATCTTTGAGCGCCAGCTTCCTTTGGTCACTCTTACTCTGGAATAGATCCGTCAAAGCTTTCCACATTAAATATGGAGTAGCCTTACCATGAAGGCTGGATACAATATGATCCTTGACGCCCTCCAACAAGATCCTTCGACATTTCGCGATCTTCTTTTGCCATGCATCGACCAAAGCTGCATCAGTGGGCTTTGGGACATCCGCATCCACGAACTCCTTCAGACCATTATCTTCTAACACTGCTTCCATTCGATCTTTCCATGCAACATAGTTCGAACCGCCTTCAAGAGCATATTCGAGTCGCAAACCATTGAAAGAAGACATCTTTCAACACCGGCACCAAGAAGAACAACCTTCTGCAAAATTCGAATTCCAAACTCCAAGCTCTATCGCTTCCGATCTATACTTGAAAACAAATTATTTCCAAATCAGAGATTGACTGCAAAGGGCATTCACCAGATCTTTCACCTACAAAGAAGGATGAATATTCCGGAGGCTACCTGGCCCGCATGCAGACTCTGTCCGAGGAAATAAGTTTGCAATCACCGTAATAGACTTCGACAATTAATCTCGCTCCGATACCATGTAGAAAATTAGCTGAATAAATCACTTATTCAATGAAGATTAACCCGATCATACATCAATTTCGAATTGCATGCATAACACATAACCTTCTTCCACAATTAATTGTCACATGCGGAAATAATATAGAAGCAATCGCACATCAAATCAATCACACATTAAATCAGTATGTATGGGGAAAGCCTATAGCTGAAAACCCCCCAGCTATTGTGTATATTATAATGGAGAAATCATGTAACAATCATAGTACAAAAACTCTTCACAATCTCTCATGCACTACCTCCCATGCTACACACTATCAAGCTAGATCTAGCAAATCACTTGCTCCAATCCTTAGCCACTTGATAGCCAACCTTGATTGCGTCTTTCAAAGCTATGGGATGGCCTCTTTATATAGATAAACCACCAGCCTAAACTTTGCAATACTCATAGCTTACTCCACCTATCTATGTGTTGCAAATAGCAACAGTATAGTTACAACTGATAGCTAACTCTACCCTTTCATCTATCTCTTTCACTGGTCTTCACTGAACTGATCATGCACCGTAGTGAACTGAAGTGTTCTTGAGTTGACTAATGAGTTAATATTTAGTAAATTAAATATTATTTAATTTACTCCACTCATATCTAGTTGATTAGTTAGTTAACTAATCCCAACTAGTTCAACTAAAACAAACAGAACACAACTCCACTATCTGTCCCGTTAACTCCTCCAAACCTCCTGCCACTGAAGTCTAACTGAAGCCAACCATGCAAGATGCCATCAAACCCTAGGAACCACGTGATTCCTTGTGTCAGTTGCATGAGCCACCTCCATGACTCAAACTGAAGTGCGCTAAGAGAGTAAACTGCTGTTTATAGTCAAAATATTATTAAGGGTAAATAATATTTGACTTCCATATTTTTAGGAGATCAGTCTAAAAATAGCCTGGGTCCTAAAAATAGGGTCTCATCTATTTTTACCGACATGTCGCATACTTGAAGAATCTCCAAGTAGAATTCCCAAATTATGCTCCGTATGTCTAAAAATAGACATAGTCTAAAAATAGACTTTGCGCCAGAATTTGCCTGCGGGCCCACTTAGTGAAGGCGACTTCATTTCACTAAGCTCCATCATTTTGCTGCATTCTCAACAGGAGCAATGAAGGATTCCTAACACCAGAAATCAGTAGAAAACATTTAAATGGTAACTTAGTTAAGACAGGGAGCAATAAGCTAATCCTGAAGTAATATTCCTATTTACTCATTAATATAGATCAAACACATAATGAATTGCATGAAACTCAGAAAATAAATAATGACAATAAGAGATGTACTTCACTTTTCAACTTATCGCAAGAATCCTGAATTATGATGCCACTTTAGCTTTGTCCAATCTACTAATTTGAATTCAACACATGAGAGCCTCCAATGTATCAGAAAATTTTATATAGTAATCTTAGCAATTTTATTCCACACTAAAATACTTCAAAGAGTGAAGTATTTATACAAATTCTAAACTAGAATATCTTGAAAAAATATCAAGATTGGTTTACAAATATCTCCAAATGTTTTACATAAATAGAACTTAAGTAAAGGACACTCGAAACTAATGCATCTATTTGGCACTATTTTTTATGGATAGGTGATTACAAAGAGGAGAATTCGAATTTGATCTCAACTCTTAGTTGATGATGAGGCATCAAAGTCACTAACTGTTTCCTTTCTTTGTGCATTCTGCTCAAGCAATTCTGCAAACGTGGGGTCCAATTATACCTTTTTATTTATCAATATTAAATAGATATGTAAAAAGTGAAAGAGGTTATTATATATTAATATGTTGGTGAGATAAACCTCTCTCAGTTTCCTAAATTTCTTCTCGAGCTGTTCACAATAGGCTCTACAAAAATATGTGTAAAACAGTGTTTTACAGAGTCTAAAAAATAAGTTGTAAAGATGCGCATGTATCTTTCATTTTGTAATAACTGTGCACAAAGTGAGATAGGTTTTTGTAGATGGATCTCTTAGGAACAAAAACCTCCTTAAGTGTTGTAAGATGTATTTCTTATTGGCTACAATATTCTCTGTAAAATGATGACTTAACAGGAATTTTCTGCAAAACGTTCTTTCCAATATTGTTTAATATTTCCCAACCCATAATGGTTGTTAGAAACATGATATAGGTTTTTGTAGCTAGACATCTTAAGAACATAAACCTCCTTTAGTTTTTCAAAATTAATCTTGGATTGGTCACAATAGTTTCTGCAAAACAATGACTTAAACAAGAAATTTTTGCAAAAATGTTATTTCTTGTTATGTTTTCATCTTTTAACATTTTTCTTCTTTTAAATGTTTTTAGTTTCAGTTTGGATAAATTTCATTGTTGTTGAAAGTATTTTCATCTCTGTTAAGCATTACTGCCTTTGTTTTTACTTTTACTGTTTCACCTTGACTGCTCTGTAACTTTGTTTTAACTTTCACTCTGACTTTTACCTGATACACTTTAACTCTGATGTTCTTTGACTATTATGTTTCACTGTCATTGTGAATTTTAATTTCACTTTTACCATTCACTGTGCACATTTCATCATTCTGATCTCTCTCTGACTTGATTTTATTCTTTCTTTGTATACAAATTGTTTTTTGAATGAAGCTTTTGAATTAAAATCTAAGAATTTGGAGCAAACAATTTTGTCAATTAGTATTGAAACTTTTGGCCCAATTCCTTATTCTGATAATAACCTGCAAAAATCAAACAATTTGTTAATGAAACAGAGGTCTGCAAGGAGGTGATTGAAGGCTTTTGAAAGACCTGTGGAATGAGATATGTCTGTGGAGGTTTAACTCTGTTTTTTAGGCTACTTCTACAAGATTAGACTATTTGCAGGAGTTTTTATATTAAACAGAGAGAAAAATAAGAAATTTAGGCTAAGGATGGCTTCTTTTGGGCTTTTTTCTCAATTTGGTTTATCTGGGGATGTAAAACTGACCTAAAACAGAAAGCAAGGGTTTTCTAAGTAAGTTTTGATTGAAAAAGGGATTTTTAGGAGATATTCATCAATTTTTAACCCTTTAGGTCTTTGAATTTGACCTTTAAACTTCATAAACTGGAAATTTGGCTTCAGAAAGGTTCGCAGTAAGAAACAGGGTTTCCTGGAAAAATTGGCCAAGGTTTGGCCTCTTTTTGGTGTTTTTAGGCAATTTGATTCAATGAAATCTCTTAATTAAAGGCCTGGTTCTATTACAGAAGGTTTTGAATGGAATTTGCAGACTTTAAATTGGTCTAAAAATACCTTAAACGTAGGTATTTGGCTCTTTAAAGGCTTTCGGATAATTTCAGTCAATTTTTTGGTCTTTTACAGCTTACTGGAGCGGCAAATAGCCTTTTAGTCGTTGTTCAATGGTGGAACTGTGGTCAAATTCAGATTTTTTGGGTATAAATCGACACTCAGGGCTTAAAAAGGCTTAACACAGTCGGGAGGAGCTTTTTCGGAGTTGAAATGCATAAATAAACATTTAAAGCAGCCTTATCAAAGGTTTTAAATCATATGTTTTTTATGTTTATTTTGCATTGAATGTAGGTCTTATCGATGGCGGGAGGCGGTTTCAGTTTTGAAAGCGAAAACAAACAGTGGTTATCGTGTGCATTTTGAGTGGTAAGTGGTTTGACCTCAAACGAACGTGATCTAATAAAAGGTTCACACGTTGCAGAGGGAGAAATGGGCAATACTGCCCATTTCGCGTCTGATTTGCGTTGGAGCGGTCGTTTATTTTTTGAGCGCGATATCATTTGGAGCCATCATATCTGGAGCTTGGGAGCAAAGGGTGGAGATTTAAAGGAAAGCTGCGGCAAAGAAAGGTGGGACCGAGGTTTTCTTTATACGAGGTTGGCGGTTGATATGTGGGTAAAAACCTTTATAAGATATGAATAAAATCAAAGGCTTCATATATGCAAAGCAGAGTTTATGCATATGGGCGGTGGTAAGTATGGTTAAAGAAATAAAATCGAGGGTTAATAATATAAAGCGTAAAGCTTTATATAATAGAAGCAGAGATAAGCTTATTTTCATGAAGCAGGGTTAAGTATATACCTCGGGTCAATCTATATAAAGCGTGAGGCTTTATATAGTGGGAAAAATGAACGGGGAAGGCTTAAGTTTTATGAATATAAACCTTAGCCTTGGGTTAAAAATTATCATGCGGGGAGGGATGAAAAATTGCAAAGGGCGGACTTTTGCATGGCCGGAAGTTTAAGTCTTTGAACCTTATAAAATGATTTAATTTGATTCAAAACTTAGGGTATAAGTTAATGAGCAGAATGATATGTTTTTAATTTAAAACACATATGATATGCTCAAAGAAACATATTTGCGCAATTATTATTTTATTGTACAGTTTTAAACTTGTTGAATGGTTTAATAACCATAGGGGGCGTGATATTTATTTAAAGTTAGTTTTAGAACAAAGGGCATTTTATTTGGGGTTTTATTTTAACATGTGGGTAATAACTTTGGTCTAAAATCTTTGTAATAATGGGTTTTTGGGGGTATTTAGATATAGGGAATTGGATAAATAGGATAAGGTTTTATTTAAGGATTTAATAACATAGGTTAAAAGTTAATATGAAAGAGAGAATGGAATGCACACAAAATACACGATATGACTAAGTAAAGTGAATAAGTAAAGCAAAGCTTGCATTTTCATCATTTCACCAATTTACTTAGGATAAAGCATTTTTTAGGCTTTTTATATGTTTCTGAGTGAAGGAAGTTAATCAGATGGGGTTTTATGTTTCATTAAGTAAGAATGAGTCTTTACTTATGAAAATGAGTTAAAATGTATGAATAAGGGATAAATAATGATAAATGGGGATTTAACATAAGAATTTAACATTTTCAACTAACCAGTCATCGAGCCTTGGGTCTGGTGCCAACAGAAGTCAGAGAAATGCTATGAGCTTGTTTGACTGATAGTCTAAAACACTAAATACTTACAGGGTATGGGAAATTAGTGATTTTTTGACTGATGATGAATATTACATGCTTTTTCCCACTTCTTTCTACCTACCCAACATTACTCTAACATTTTTTCTTCCTTTTGGCAGGTGCATTTAAGCTTGCAACCTTGAAACATTTATTCTTTTGAAAGCACAAACTATCTAATTCTACCTTATTTCATCCAAGAGCTCGGATTAAACTATTGAGCTCCTCATTATTTTCTACCTAACTAATGATTTGTCAAAATTAAACTGTCTCACAAATATTTATTCACTATATAAAACATGGAAATTGAAAACATGACAAGTCAAGATTAAACAGTTTAACTCATCATGGATTATGGCATTTATTGACACTCTACCATAATCATTTATTTAACAGAAAAAGTAAAAAGTAGTGGCATTTGAATTTGCTCACTTTCATGTCTTATTTTTATCTTTTTCTTTTGGGGTCTATATTTTTTAAGTCCTTTGATCTTTCTTTTAGGACTTTTTACCCTCTTTTTGATTTTTTATTATTTTATTATTTTTATTTTTTTTAAAATATGGGAAAACAACTTGCAGAAAGCAAGGTATGTACATATTTACAAGACTATCACAATTCAATTCAAAATTATGAATCCTATATTTATAGGACCGTAACACCATTATCCCTGGATTAGAACATAACCGTAGTTCCCTTGACCGAATCTACAAAATACTAGGGGCCAAAAACCATCATGCCCCAAAACCATGTGCAAACACATGCATGGAACCATGGGTGGGTCTGCCCACCGAAAATAGGGTCCAAAAAAATTTTCCTGGGGCGCTGCCCCGAACCCCAAACAGGGGGGGTTGTTGCCCCCCCTCTGACCCCCCCTGTTGCGTCCAGCACAACGTACAGGGGGGGCTATCTCCCCCCCGCGCGTGACTAGTCGTGGAAAGAATATAACACATACCCAATAGTTTGGATGATATTTCATCCCTTTTCCCTTCTTTCCCTTTCCAACCAATGCAAAATTTTCCACATAATCTCCCTTGGATGAAGTCCCATCTCTTGTATTCCACCTTATTTCCTCTTGTAACAAATCATACCATAAGCATTCTCGATTTGGTAGTTTCTCCCTCTTGTTCACTAAATCTTAATAGTTATGCCAACTCTTGGGAAGGCCCAAAAGAGCTAGGATTACCAAGTCATCATATGTAACAGTAACACCAACCATCGTCAAGTTCATCACAAACTTGTGTGAACTTGCTTAGATACTGTGGAATAGTGTCATTCTTCTACATCTTGATATTTCAAAGTTTATCCTTAAGTACCTGCTTCCTGTGGTCACTACTATTCTCAAACAATTATGTCAGTGCTTTCCACATTGTGAACAAAGTTTATTTTCCTTGGAGATTTCAAACAATGTGATGATATACTCCCTCCAAGGTTGTTCTCCTCATCTTGGTTACATTTTTCTTCCACTGAGCAAGGTTCTGGGCATCAAATTCTTTTGGTTTTGCAACATCTGTCTTTATGTATTCTAGCAATCCTTTTTCATCCAATATCACCTCCATGCTATCCTTCTATGCAATGAAATTAGAGTTGCCTTCCAAGGCATACTCTGGCCTTAGCCCGTTGAAGTTCATCTTCTCATCTCTGAAGAGATCCTACTACATTAAACTACAAATTTGATACTCCTGATAAACAACTTAGAAATTCCTACTCTAGTGTGAATCTTGCTCTGATACCATGTATAAATTATGATGTATATTTGCAACTTCTCATTAAATTTTAATCAAAATCATAAGACACAAACCTACTCTACTACTCTGCAGAATCCAATTCACAATTTATAATAATAATCTCAGACATGCAATAAGAAATAACACACATGCACATAGTATTTTTCCCTAGGAAATGAATCTGCTAAAAACCCCAATGCATGCTTACATTAATCTGATGAATAGATATGTATTACAATTTCTTTACTCAATCGAGCACAACCTGCAAGTGAAGAACCTATCTCTTTGATCATTGAGAAGCTCTGACCCAGACTTAGTCAATTTCTGCCTCTACTTAAGCCCCTGTTTATTTGTTTAATTCCTTGAGAAATTATGCCCCTGTTATTTAGGAATTTCTCCAAAATGGATTGCGCAATTCCCAAGGTTGATCATTTGAATGCATGCAACACTTATACACTCAAGACTAGTCTACAAGTTATGTTACACTACCTTGGAATCTCCACCACAGCTGGGGAACTTGAATTCTCTACATGCACTAGCTATTTTGGTTTGATTGATCAATTAACTAGATGATCATTGAGTTTGACTGAAGTCCCGCTACTTAACTGACCTTCCACTAGTTCCTCCAACGGTTAGAACTAGTCTAACTGAAAACAACTTGAAATAATTGACCTTGATTGTTAAAAATTAGCAATAAAATGTGCTTAACTGAACTCTAACTCCTCCAACTCAAATTTACTTAGCTAACTAAGTGACAAGAGCCATGTCACCTCAATTAACTACATCCAAGTTGTGTGTTGATGTGGAAATTTTAATTTTCCCAAATTAATCGAGGCAAAATCAAATTGAGAATTTATTGTTGCATTTTTCAACAACAAGAAGACGAAGAAAAATGTCAAGTTCAATAAATCTGCTAAAGGTGATTCCCAATGGAACTTCTCTACTGAAAATAGAGATCAATGTATCAAATTTGTAAGAGAAGAGACAAAATAACCCAGGAGTAATCCATTGCAATGTTTGGGATGTGGAGAGAAACACATGTTGAAATATTTATCTCACCAATAACAAAACAATAATAAGTTGTACAATGTCGAAGAGGATAACATTGAATGATGTGGGTCAAACCATACCTTGAATTTATGCAGCATTGGACAAAAAACAAGTATATCATCAACTGTCAATGATCGAAATGGAAGGTATGGTTTCCAACTAGCATGTTTCAATTTTAATTGATCCAGTTTATATTTAGTTATGTTAAGCCAAAAATTATAGATACACGTGTCTTGCAGAAGAAACCACATGCCAAATCATGGTTGGTCTAGCTAGCCATGGGAGTAAAAAAGAGAGTGATTTATTTGGTGGGTTCATGCCACCTGGAAATAAGCAGCATACCCACAATAGTTACGCTTAATATTTTTCCATTGGGTTCATATGATATCTTAATTGGCATGGATTGGATGGAAGCCCATAGGACCAAAGTTGATTGTTATAGTAAATCATTGGAATGCCTCAACAAGGAAGGAGAGGAAAAGGTATTATATGGAATAATGAAGCATGTTTCAGTAACAAAAAATTAAGTGCTTGAAGTAAATAAATATAGTTTGAAAGGATGTGCCAAGTTTATGATTCAAGTAACTAGTGTAAAAGAGGACAAAAAACTTATACTTGAATATAGTTCCATTCTGAAATAATATAGTGATGTATTTCTGGAGGAAGTGTCAATTTCCACCCAGGATGGAAATTGACTTATCCATAAAATTAATTCTTGATTTTGTGCCAGTATCTAAAGCCCCATATCTTATGAGTGCGCCAAAGTTGGCGGAATTTAAACTAGATCTGAAAGAAATGTTGGATAACGGATACATCAGACCTAGTGTATCACCCTAGGGAGCCCCAACACTGTCTGTAAAGAAGAAGGATGGCACATTGTGACTATGCATTGATTACAGGCAATTAAATAAATCTATAGTGAAGAATAAATACCCATTTCCTATAACTAATGATCTATTTTATCATCTGAGAACACACATAATGTTTTCCAAGATATATCTGAGATTGGGCTCTCATCAAGTTATAATTAAAGATGAAGACATTCACAAGACAACTTTTAGGACAAGATACAAGCACTATGAGTTCGTGGTGGTACCATTCAGGCTCACAAATTCCCCAGCCACATTCATTTTCCTAATGAACAATGTCCTTGGCTAGTATTTGGATAAATTTATGCTAATATTTGTGGATGAAATTTTTTTTTACTAAAGAAATAGAGAAGAGCATGAAGAGCACTTGAAGGGAATGTTGTAATTACTGTGGGAACACAAATTGTATTCCAAACTCAGTAAATGTGATTTCTTTCAATCGCGGGTACAATATTTGGGACATGTCGTCTCAAAGGAAGGAGTATCTTTGGATCCATAAAATATCAAGGCCATAATGGAGTGGCCCACTCCTCAAAATTTTACAGAGGTCAGATCCTTGATGGGATTGGTCGAATATTACTGACAATTCATTCAATATTTTTCAAATATTGAACATCCAATCATAGATTTACAGAAAAAAGGAGTCAAATTTGAATGTACATCAGGGGAATAAGATACTTTTTTTATCAAACTAAGTTAAATTCTAGATAGGCTAGATGGTTAGCTTTGATTAGTGAACTCAATTTTGAAATCAATCATATTAAGGGCAAGGAAAATCGAGTAGCATATGCACTTAGTAAAATTATACAAGTAACTCACTTGGAAACCATGATTACTTGTGAAATTGACACCAAAGAAAGGATTAAAGAGGCATTGCTACATTATGAGAATTTCCAATATGTGAAAGAATGATTACAGTAGGAACCAAAGGGAAAAATAAGCAAGAACTACAAGCTAATTAATGATGGAATATTTCTATTCAAAGACATATGGTATGTACCATGTGACCGACTTGAAGAAACTCATAATATATGAGATCCAAAAAATACACTACTCAAGTCATCTTGGTTACTAGAAAATGATAAGATCCATAAAGAAATTATATCATTGGCCAAGAATGAAGAAGAAAATAGTTGAATATATTTCCAAGTGTCTAGAATTCCAATAAGTCAAAGTAGCATGTAGATATCCAAAGGGATTACTACAATGAATTTCAATTCTTGAGTGGAAATGGGAAGTTATATCTAAGGAATTTGTAACAGGATTGTCAAAGACACCCAGAAAACATGATCCCATTATGGTGGTAGTGGAAAATTTGAGTAAGGCGTCTCACTTTATAATTGTTAATTCGACCCACAAATTTATTGACATAGATCACATTTTTATGAAGGAAATATTCAAATTGCATGGCATACCCAAGAAGATCATTTCAGATCTGGATGCAAAGTTTCACTTCAAAGTTTTGGAAAGCATTATTTGTGAGCTTTGGGACTCATCTAAATTTTAGCACATCATATCATCCTCAAAAAATTGATCAAACTGAAAGAGTAAATAGAATCCTATAAGAAATGTTGAGGGTGTATGTCATGCATTAGTTGAAGAGGTGGGAATAATTCCTACAATTTGTTGAATTTGCATACAAAAATGGGTACCAAGAGTCATTGAATATGAGTCCCTTTGAGGTACTTTATGGTAGAAAATTCAATACCCCCATTAGCTAGGATGATCCAGTGAACAAAGTGGTGCTTGGACTTGATATGCTGAGAGAAATGGATCAAGAAGTTATTAATATCATGCAGAAGTTGAAAGTATCCTAGGATAGGGAAAATAGTTATGGAGATAAGAAGAGAATACACAAAGAATTCCAAGTGAGACAACTTGTATATCTTTGAATTTGACCAAGGAAAAGCTCACTGAAAGTGGGGTCATGTGCTAAATTAGTAGCCATATTTTGTGGACCATTTCATATTTTTGAAAGTGGGATTAGTAGCTTATAAACCAGCCTTTCCACCCATAGTCAAAGCACATGATGTATCTCATATTTCTTTGCTTAAAAAGCATGTACAAGAAAATAATCATGTGATTGATCGGTCTACGATATAGGTGGAATCCAAGGGAGAATTACAACCCAAAACTTTGTGCATCGTGGACCAAAGATAGTTCTTGCTTTGGAATTAAGTAATAGAACAGTTTAGGGTGCAATGGAAGCACTTTGGACCCAATGAAGCTACTTAGGAATTTGAAAACCAAATGAGGGAGCTCCAACAATTTTTGTTTAATGTGTAGATAGATGTAAGTGTGGTTAATTATAAAGCTCAATTTTTATTTTTGGTTTATATAACATCGAGGACAGTTTTCCATTAAAGACGTGAAGTTTGTGGTATCCCTTGCATTTACCCCAATTATTTTTATAATTTTGACTATAATGCCAACATCGGCACAGAAGCCACGGTCAAATGATATGACGTGGTTTAAACATATGACTTTGATCATTATGATTTTTGAATGAAGGAGGGGGGAATCTTATGGATCCTAATGTCTGAGGGAAATTGTGTGCCTTAAAAGACCATGAAACTAACTGTGAACACATTACTAAAATTAATGATCCACTGATTGCAAGTTGGTCGACCCACTCATTGACAAGCAAATTATGTGATATGAATATGGGAGAACTACTTGTTGATAGTAAAATAGTGATATTTGATTCGAGGTGGTGGGGAAGAGGATGGTTTCCATTCCCCTAACAGATGGAGGGAAAGGCCCATAGCCTCTCAAAGATACAACGGGGCGGTTGGGAAGAAAACATAGGAGTGCACAATTAAAGAGGGAGGTACTAGTGGGATAGTAAAATCTCTTATGTGGTTTGATTTGGAATTGGATTTTTGGGTGGAATGGTATTTGATTCTCGCTACGGATCATTGGAGTATGCAAGTTGTTAGGATTTGGAAATGGAAGACAGAGTGAGGTTTGAACTATTTGTAGAGCTATGTGCATAAGTTAAACCCCTCTAAAATTGGGTGAAATCCATGTGAACTATGTGAGGGCATTATACCATGTTATCTAACCTATGTGGTTAGTGGGAGGCTCAGTAGATGCTTGAATCATTTTCATTCTTTTTGTATAGCTGACATACCACTTGGACAAATAATTTCGGGTCATTGGGGTGCTCGCCGCAGTAGCTGATAAACCACCTACAGACGTCAGTGGTGCTTGCTATGAAAACACAGTTGATAAAAAACCTAGATAGTGGATTGCAATTTCTAAGACTAAGAGATACCTCGTCTAAACCTTGGGTGAATCCCTGTGAATGAAATTATAGGAAAGAGAAATTCATTGTGGTGCTTATTGCTAGGAACAACTGATAAACCACACTAGTGCTTATTGTAGGTACACGGATAAACCACCTTACTGCTTATTGTTAGAAGAGTAGTTGATAAATGACCTATATAATGGGCTCAATACCCTAATTTTTTAACCAATACTTTGGCATGAAATACCTAAGAAAGCATATCTTTAGACAATGAATTCGACTCGAGGGTGGTTAGATGCAATAAATTTGTGGTGTAGATGGCCTATGGTTGGGTGGAGAGTGGAAGTCCCTCCTTTAGTTTCCATCCATATTAAAACACTCAGATAAGTAAATTAGATTTGCATGTATACAATGTTATTCTTGTGACTATTATGAGATCATATATTCCTATGATTTTTTATAATGAGTGTTTGGATTGTGTTGTTAAACATCATGTTTATGATTAAAATATGAGATTTTGTGTTTATACTCAATTAATTTGCAAACATATTCTTTGATAAAGTTTAACCAATTTGTTGGAGGCTAGTAAGGTTTAATTAAATGGATCAATTATCTTGGTGTGGTTATAAATTGTATGAATTCCACATTTGGGGCCTTTCCCCTCTTTGTCTCTAAAATGCTTACATTTTGGTCAAGGGTCCCTATCCATGTTGCTAGTTAATACTAAGTAAATTGAATTTTTTGGATTTTCCCCTTTGTAATATAAATTCACTTAAATTTCAACTTTTTTGACCTAGAGCCATTGTGTTATAATACATGGAGAATTCAGATTCAGGGCATTCACCCCTTTGTTTTGAGCAACCTCGAGTCTTCAATGTTTCTATCAGTCACCATACTAGTGGAACAACGTGGTACAACATATATATGTAGAATGGAGTTTTATACCAAGAATCTAAGGGAGGAACCTAGGTCCATCGAAACCTTACTATATTGTGGACCCCATCAAGTCATCGAACCCTTGAGATACTTGAATGAATCATTGTGTGGAGAGGAATTCATGTTGACCTTCAGCCATTAGTCAACGACTCTTTGTTAATTATCGTACGTGGATAAAATAAGTGATGTTGATGGATTGACCTAACATGATGTAAGCATTACAGACCCTACCGAGCCATTGAGCTATTGGTCCATTGGACAAGTTAAAGAGGATGTGTGTTGATATCAATGGATCGACCCAGCATGACACGTCTCAGGGGTGGACCCCACAAGGCTTTTGGGCCTTTTGACCATTGGGATTTTAGAAGAGTTAAGAAAATACTGAGGCTAATAGACCCAACACAATATTATGTGTGAACATGGGCCCCACTAGGTTGTCGAGCCCTAAATCTGCTGGGATTTTGGAGGAGTTGCATGGATAGGAAAACTTGTTGATAGGGGTGTCGACTCGACATGACGTGGACTACATTGGCCAAGTCACAAACACACTAATACCCAAGCAACCCAATCCACGATGGCATGGATGCCTTTTGGAACCCACATGGTGGTGGTGTGGCACCATGTGTGTCGGGAAGGGAAACATGTGTGCCACGTAGATCCCTTTGGCTAACGTGGCCTTTTTAATGGGTTAAATTTTTAATGGGCATAAATTTCTACCCAAGACTCAGACTAATTTAAAATTTATATTGTTGGAAATATTTCAATGAGTTGAATGAGATGGTGGCACTAGTTTTATAATTTGAAGACTTTGAGAAAAATAATTTGGTAACCCCATATTCATAACAAATATTGGAGATTAGGTCAAAAGAGTAACATTACCATAGTCTGAGATGGTTTAAGGGGTGGGAGGTGTTACAATTTTGATCATTCAAATGATCCAGAGAAACTTAAATTATTTCCCACTACCTTAAAGGATTCAGCCTTATTTTGGTTCATGGGGTTACAATAAAACACAATTCAAACATACGATGCAATGAATAAAACCTTTCTCAATAATGACCAAGAATATTGTAAGGCCAAATATTTGAGATAAGAATCTTTAAAATGACACAAAAAGGAGAATGAAGTCTAGAGGAAACCTTAAAATATTTTGTACACTCTCCAACGATCTAAGAAAAAAACTTGATCAATATAATATTAGAACCATATTCTTAAGAGATGTTTTAGATGAATCTATTAGTCTTCGTAATTTGATGGGGACTAGAGATGTTTCACAACTAAATTTTCCATAAATAAATGATCTTTGTAGGAGATAATCTAGAAGGCAAGATAGATCTGGTAATACATTTTCTAAAGTTACAAATTCTATAATTTGTGGTGTGACTAGACCAGAACTAGGAAATTTACTAGAAATTTTTAAGACTAATTTTCTTGGTACTTTTAGTCTGCAAGTAGATACTTTACAACTTAAGAAAAAATGGGAAGATGAAAAGTTAGTTATTTGTAATTTTTATCGTAAATGCAGGAAGAAGCATCCACTTAGAGAATATCCTCTATAAAATATTGATATTTGTGTTATTTGTGTAGGAGATCATTTTGCATAACAATGTCCCTATTTAATTAGTTCGAAGGCAACCTACAAAGGGGAGAAACAAGCAACTGAACAATTGTGTACACTAGAACCAAGAACATCATGGTAGCTGAGAAACTCAAGTATACCTTTAGATCCTACATCTTAATTCACTTCTTATCATGGTAAACAATATTCATTACAATTTTAAATTCTAATATCCATTGGCAAGCATGCCCCCCCACAACAAGTACCAAATCATCCTTGGCAACAAGGATGGTGAGGACTTGGCTATGGAAACATGTTTTCTAACCATTATCCCATGCAGTCACAACCTTCATAATCTATACAATCATTACAAAAATACCATCCTCCCCCATATCAGTAATGATATCCCACACTAGCACAAACTCAATGGGTGGCATGACCCAACAACTACAACTTCCACAACCTCAAAAATAATAGTTTCCACCCACTCAACCTCTAAAACGAACCCAGTTACCTGCCTAGTTAATAGATTACCCAAACAACAAATTAACCCATCCTTACTTCAACACTAAGTTTAGTATTTTCCCACTTAACTAATCACCCCAAGAGAACTACAATACATGTACTTAAGGTTGGGAAGAGTGCTCAATAAAAATCATCTTGTAATTATTGAAGAACAATAAAAGGAGGAAAACTAAGAACAAAAAACTAATAACATAATAAAGTAGACTCCTTCAACTTCAAATCTTCCCCATTCATCGAATTACCTCCTTATTTGAAGAAGTTAAACTTGGAAAAACTTGTTTCCTACTGCAAATTTGATTTAGCTACATAATTGAAGAATGTTTGTCGAAGTTCCCCTATTACAACAAATAAGGTATATCCCAATATATGTCAATATTATTCGGGAAATTTGTCTAAATAAACTAGGAAGGAAGAAAATGGAACCAAAATCCATTCAATTCACTAGAAAGACAACATATCTTATGTCAATATAATTATTTATAGAAAAGTAAATAGATCTTGGCAGCCACATTGTCTCGATCCATATTAACGAAATCCTTGTCCTAAATGTTTTAATTTACTTAGGAGCACTAGTCAATATAATGATTAGGAAAACCATGGAACAACTACAAGTGCCTAATATTCATCCTACACCCACTATTATAGAGTTGGTATATCAATCCAATATCAAACTAAAGGTTTATTGGATGGCACAATTGCTATCTTGGACTCATAGGAGAACCATGTTGACTTTATGGTTTTACAACCTAAATTTTTTTCAGGGGAACATCCTATGATCCTAGGAATTCCATGGTCAACCACTGCAAATGCATTTACTAGTTGTTGATCGATGAAAAAAGTGACATTGTATCATCTCTCAAAAACCACCCATGAAGACTCTTTATGGCTTGATGACATCAATAACGATGAAAAAATTAATCATCCCATCTGTACGATTGATCAAATTATGCAATTCAAAAATTCCACTCAAGAAAATCGTAACTGAATCTTTCTTGTTAATTTGAAATCTCTACAAAACCCTAATCCTTTCAACCCTATATTTAATACCAGTTTTCCAAAAAAATGTGATACAACTAACGCATTAACACTATATATTTTTGCATCAACCATGAACATTTTAGAATCTTGTATTATTCCTATTTAAATTAGTATAGGCAAAATATTACATATAAACTCCCAACTCAATCAGTCTCAAAAAGAAAAATTGATCACAATGTCGAATATACACACTAATTCATTTTACTTAAAATACATGACGTGAAATGCATCAATCTTGATACTTGTACACACCATATCTACTATGGGGAAGATATTCACCCCTTTAGATAGCCTTAGTGATGCATGAGCCCATCCTTGAAAGAGATTGTTAAAGAGGAGCTACAAAATCTATTAGACACTAAATTCATTTATTTGATCTATGATAGCTATTGGGTTTCGCTCCTGGTAATAGTGCCTAAAAAGAAAAGTAGGTTGCGGATTTGTGTAGATTACATAGAAATTAATAAATTCACTATAAAATATTATTTCCCTCTTCCACTTTTGGACTAGATTTTGGATACGTTAGCTGGTAAAAAGTATTTATCTTTTCTTGACAATTTTAGTGGTTATAGCCAGATACATATTGCCCTCGAAGATCTGGACAATACCACTTTTACATGCCCTCGGAGTACATTCATCTACAAAGGTATTTCCCTTTGGGATATGCAATTCTCTTGGCACTTTTCAAAGGGAAGTGTTATCCATCTTTTCTAATATAATTCATGTTTGTGTAGAAATCTATATGGATGACTTCTCTCTGTATGGCGACTCTTTTTTTGAAGCATTTTTTAATCTAGAAAATATCTTGATTAGGTTCCAAGAAATTAACATTCCTTTGAGTGATGTTAAATTTCATATGTTGTGGACTATAGAGATTGTTTTTTTCATCTCATATTTGATGTAGGAATCTAGGTTAATCTGACGAAAATTTAATAAATTTTAAAACTACCTATTCTAAAACCTAAAAAAGATATAAGAAGATTTTTAGGTCATTTTGGTTTTTATAGAAGATTCATAGAGAATATTACAACAATGTCCAATCCTTTGTTCAAATTTTTTAATAAAGATACTAAATTTTCTTCGGATGAATATTGTCAAAATGCTTTCTAGAATTTAAAAGAAAAACTTACCAATGCAACCATCTTATGAGGATCAAATTGGTCTCTCCAATTCCATATTTCTATAGATGCCTTGGATATAACCCTTGGAGCAGTTTTGGGTTAGAAATAAAATTGTTCATCTTATTCCATTTAATTCATTAGCAAGAACTTAAGACCTATTGAATTAAACAATATAGTCACGAAAAAATCATTTTTGGCAGTCATGCATGCTATCAATAAAATTAGGCATTACATCACTCGATATGAAGTTTTTATCCATATTGATCACTATTGTGAAGACAAACCCCTCTGCGGACAGGGGTTATCTCTCTAGCCCTCGATTGGGTCTGACATCACATGAGACCAACTAATGAACCCTTTCCTAGTTCGTATTCAAAGTGGAAGAAGAAGAAGAAGAAGAAGAATCTGCCTCTTCCTAATGTTATCATCCAATCCTTTGGTTAAGACCTTGATTCTACGATCCTTCAAGCTCGCTCCTCACTACTTGTGGTGTTATAATACCTGTAAGAAATCAAGAGACAAAAACAAGAAACGTACAAGCTACATAGCATACATCAAATACAAACTACCTAGCGGATCAAGGAGTATTAAGCTACTTGCATAGATATCTAGACAAATATGGAAAGTGAAATATCAGATGTATTATTAATTACAGAAAAAAGGACGCATAGTATTGTAGCCTTGATGTTGGACACATCCCCTTAGTGATGTCCAAGTCCAAACCGAGGCTCTTCAAGCAATCCTTCTCCCAAGTGGAAATTCAGGCATAATGACAATATATGGATGCAAAGGATCAATGATCAGGTAAGAACAACCAGTAGTGGAAGGATGGGATTCAATTTATAAGTATGGAGAGGGAGTTAGGGATCCACAAAATAAGGAGGGAGGCCCACTTCTCAAGGGAAAATCCCCTAATAATAAGATCAAGAGCTCAAAATAAGAGAGCTCGAGCATATCTACATCGAGCCATATCCAGCTCATCATTCTAAAAGCTTCTAGTGCACGAAGCTTCTCCTCCATTTGAGGAAACACTGCCAGAATAGGTTTATCATGCTTTTTCCTATCAAAAAGTGCATTAGAAGTGCTAGATCAAAGTGTTGCAACATGCCATCAGCACGGATAGATAACTATTGAATAGAAATGACCTAGAAATTCAGGTTTTAAGCTGAGCTTATTCTTAAAATATTCAAGGCATCTATCTTTTGGTCTTCAAGGGATATCTTGATGTATTCTCCATGGTGGATATACTGCACAATTGTCATATTAGGGCACTTCAAGATTAGGGACGGGAAGTGAACGTGGTGAAAAATTACTATGTAACAGATGCCCCTTAAAGCATGAAGGCATAACAGGGAGTGATGGGTTATATTCTTTATGAATCAATGCACGGACTCGGAATACCGCCAAGATACCTGAAAATCAAGAATAATACAACAGGTTACATCTTTGATATAAACATTCCTAATAACATATCTCTGAATATGCATCAAATAACACATGAACCCACGACATGGTCGTAGCCATCCGTCTGAAAGAGACCATGGAAATGGACCCACGGTATGGTCACATCCATCCGCATAGAAAGGATCATGTGTACAATCATGAATACTCAATAACTCCATGCATCCTCAATAATAAAAGATGTGATATGGGGTCTTCATCTCTATCTCGATCTACCCATTGTACTAATATAACCATGTGAATAGATGTGTTGATGTCGAACATCGTAGAAACCACATAATTATCAGTCATTAATGTAAACCGTTAACAAGCACGAGAGAAACCACCAATAATGACGATGGCCCTCGAGGTATGACAACATAATCTACAACTGTGAATAAATGACTTGAATTCGAACACTTGCAGAATCATTCGATCGAAGGCCTAATGATGTGAACCTCTCATCGAACACGAAGAAATTGCCATTGAGGCATGCAAGATCCAAGGTACTGAAAAGGAGCTTCTTAATCATCTTCCTATATAATGAGCTAAAGTCGACAGGAAGTGATTCTTCGAAGGAGGGCCATAATGAGTCCCACATCATCGACATGAAACGAAGGATTTCTGAAGATGATAGGAGTGATTTAGGACTGTTGTAGAGAGGGTCAAATAAGTAGAGGATGTTTTAATTTTACACAGGACTTTTCTTGAAAATATCGACGACATTGTTGGGCCATGGAAATGGTATGATTCTCCTCCTCATTTCCTTAATAAATATCATGTTTTTAAGAGTTTTATCCTTAGTTTACAATGATTTGAGAAGAAAAGGATAATGAAAATCAGTTAATAAGTGGTATATTTAATTTAATTATTTTAGATGTTAGAAAGTATTAATTTGAGTAAATTTGTGTGCAGATTGGTTTGATTGAATGATTATTGTTCCTTCGAGATAGTGGAGAACACTCTTGGACAGACCATCACCTTATTTCTGGAAAAAAACAGCTCGAGGCATAAGTATGGTCGAAGATAGAAGATTATGGAGAACTACATATTGTTATTCGAAGACTTTATAGGAGAACGAGAAATCCTAAGAATCTTTTGATTCTCGGGATAGTTCCATTGACAGTTTCTAAATGTAATATATAAGACAATAGTAAAAAGATAGAACAAATTTTCGATTTTACATTTTCACTGTGTATTGCAAACAACAATCCGATTGTGAAGCTTCTCAATTATTTTGTAAAAAATTTTGAAGATTAATGAATTTGCACGAGACTTCACTTTAGTTCTTTTGTATTGAGTTATCCAAGGCAGTGCTTCCGGAGACCTTTGGCCCAGTCCCTTGAGGATCCATTGTCTGTTATGTATCACTATTTGTTGGTTACTTATCATATTCACATTAGTTGTTCTATTGATTATTTGTTTCTTTCTTATAGCAGTTAATTGATTGAACTTTTCATCTTGCAATTCAGTTATATATTTCTTGAAATCATTGATTGAATTTAGTGAATTAGTTATACAAATGTGAAAGTGTGATTTTGTGAATTTCATGAGTTATCTTCGATAAGTAAGATTTCCATGCATTTGCGTGATTTAATATCTTTCCCTATGCACTTGATTGGTTGAAGTATTCTGAAATAGACATAGTAGTTGATAAGTTAGAATACATTTCCTTTATGAATAGTAGAAATGTAGCCATAGAAGTAATCATTTGCTGTTATGAATCATTTATTTTTTCAACGTTTGATATTTCTTGTAATCCTTCTGTAGTGATTTCTTTGCAATTTCATAATCTGAGACTATCTTTGCATAGATTTTTCCGATAGCCTTGAAATAAAATACGAATCCCATGTTGATAAGATTAATGAAGGTAGGATTAAGTTGATTTTTAGGAGTCATCATAGTGCCCAATATTTTGGCGTCGTTGTCGGGGAGGTTGTCAAGTCATAGGTTGTATCTCTGGAAGGTCGGGTATTGAAGATGAAAGGTAAGAAGCTACGCATGCGACAAGTAAAAAGCTTACACCAAGCGCCCACTTTTGGTTGATATCCTTAGGCTATGTAAGTGTGCATGACTAAGAAAAAGAATAGGAATCCAGTAGCAGTAGAACAGAAACCATTATAAAAAAATACCAAAACCTAAGGACCGATGAGCCTTGGGAGGGTGACCTTTATTGACGTAATCATTAGGAAATTTGAATCTCAAGCATCAGTAGGACCCCGAACAACATCTTGGAAGGTCTATACCATAATCCATCAAGCGGAAAAATCATCAACTGCAGCCCACGCTGAGATTCACAGCAAAACTGAAGGATCCGAGCAAAGCTTTCAAAGCACATTTATTCAACACTCTAGTCCTTCACAAGAGGGAAATTCTTGTAATGTAATAGAAGGAGAAGGAGAAACTAGTGGAGAAGATCTACGATCTTCGAAATATGGATCTCCTGAGATGCTAGTAGAAGGAAAAACCCCTAAAATCCCAGACTTAAGCGGCACAGTAAAACCCCCTCGAGAGCCAAATAATAACCATAATCTTCCTGCTCAAATAACACCCCCTGATCACAATATCCCTGAAGATTACTGGAATTTTTTTATTAGATGGAAAATCAAGGACAGCAAAGCCAAATATCGACATTGGAATATCCTATTGTCGTTCATGTGGCTAATGCTCCGATGAAGGCCATCCTTTACAAAATCTCCCGAACTTTCATGGGATGACTTCAGAGGATCCATATGCCTTCTTATTTGAATTTGATTTTTTGTGCAGAGGATATGATTATACCACCAATCCTCAAAAATTGAAATTGTCTCCTTATACGTTGAAGGGAGTAGATTTATGATGGTTTATGGGCTTAGAAGGAGGCACTATAGATTCTTGGGATGAGAAGAAAAATTATTTTGTTACTAAATGTTAGGAATGTTGTCGATCCAGGAATTTAAAAGATGAAATTTTTAAAATGACCACAAAAGATAGTGAAACTTTAGAGGAATATATTGAGATATTTCAATACAACTTACAGAGATCACCCTATGCTACCTTACCAAAAGAAGTACTGAAAGATGATTTAATAAAAGGAATGAAAGATGAGTGGATAGAAACATTGAATTTAATGGGATAAGGTTATATTTATCAAGAGGAATATGATAATATTGTTAAATTGTGTATCAGGTGATCATGTGGCAGCACACGAGCCAGGTTTGGAGTACAATTTCCTCTCACCCGAATCAGCGAAACCACAGGTGGTGGTTGTGTAAGACAAACATAAATTGCTAATCTTTTAGAATACTTTAAAATGGATATTTTAGGCACACCAACTACACAGTTAGATGTTTTTCAAGCTAAAGAGAAGCAAGCTTAGGTAGAGCAAGCATTGGCCATATTATATCCATGTTTCTGAAAAAAAACATATTGAAAGGGAGTGTCTTTTGGACACGATTCAAACCTGTGCTATTTGCACTAAGGAGCATTCGACAGATCAGTGTCCATCGCTACCAAGATTAAAAGTTGTATTTAAAGAATCCAAGGAGGAAACAGAACCAGCATACCTTATCGCTTAGCATCGAAAATGGAAGTCTTGGCCTTCAGGTATGATGCAAGATCCCTCCCTTTTTTATCTGGACAGTATGTTCAACAACAGAATCCTAGAAATGAATGGCAGGGACAACCACCCTTAAAATCCGCTTGGAAATCCCAATCATATCTTATATCACTATGGTCGAACCAATAATTTTTTGGACCAGGATGGCCCAATTTGCAATACTCTACACCACCATGGCAGAATCCCGTTAATAATTCCTATCCCTAACAGTGGCTGAATACATCTATGCAAAATCCAATATGGCCTCAGGATTGGAAACGCCCTGCGGGATTGGTTAATCCACCCATAGGAACAATCCCTCAATCCCAACCTACATTGCAAGCTCCATTTTAGTTGCCTCCTAATCCTCAACCTCCCATGCATCCTCAACTATCGTCTTGGCCAAATCCTAACCCTAACAATAGACTTTTTCAGTATGTACAAATCGTTGAAAATATGTTCTATGAAATAAATCCCCTAGGATGCAATGAGCTCTAGTTAAGATGTGAACATATTATTTCTCTTGAAGAAAATTGGACTGATCGAGAATAAGAAGATTATAAAGAAGAACAAACTGTGACAAATCCTTCGACTGTGGTTATATAAGAAACATAACCGATAGGAAACATAGTCAAGCAACAAGAATCTGAGAAAATCATAACTACTTCTCCTCCATTCCCTTAAATACTCACGATAACTAAAACAACCATTTATCATGAATTTGATATCGTAGGGGAAATGAAAATTTTGTGTCTTAAAATTCCACTCCTTCAGGCCATCAGAGATATCCCAATTTATGCCAAAACGATCAAATAATTATGTGAGAGAAAGCCTAGGAGAAAATCAAAAGATCCACCCGCAATTCACATTGTAGGAACATTATCTGACCTTATTTTAGGAAAATAGGTTACTCTTAAATACGAAGCTCCAGGAAGTCCTGTAGTGTCTGTTCAAATACAAGGCTGCAATTTTCCAAACAAATTGGTAGACCCGGGAGCAGCTATTAACCTTCTGACTTATGAGACCTATAATATCCTGGGCATTACAACCTTAAAACCAACTTCGACTCTATTAGAATTAACCGATAGATCGGTAATTAAGCCTGAGGGAACCCTGGAAGATATCACTGTCTTTGTAGACTCCTAGGAATACCATGTAGACTTCCTGGTCATCAACCCAAGAAGTATACTAGATGGGCATCCTTTCATATTAATTAGGCCTTAGATAGCAACAGAAGATGCATATATAGGATGTCAACCAGGAAACATGACGATTGCCAAAGGAAACGTTGTTAAAAATATTATTTTGTATCCTCTTGCTAAACCAAGTCCGCCTACTACAAGTCTCTAGTTACGCCCCCCTAGATGCCAAGAAGAAAATTTGCGCTCTCCCCTTACATTGGATGAGGCCCTTGGACTTTGAAATCAAATAGAAGATGATGTAATCAGTAGCTTCATCAATAAACATGTTGTTATCATAAACCAAACATGCCAGGTGGTCAAGGCTCTCCTTGATAATGACGCATAAAGAGACCCCTTAGAGAATTTAAATTGTTAGCACTCCATAATTCCACAGTTGAAAGGACTGAATCCCGGAGGCAACATCAAAACCACTTCGAGCCTAGGATCTAGCCCTCCTAGACTCAAAGAGGGATCTCTCTGTATGTTTTAGCTTTGTTTACTTGGGCATTTTAGGCTAGTTATGAGGCATAGAGGCATTGGACTAATGGAGTCAATAGTTCAAAGCATATTTAAATGAATGAGTTAATCAGATCATGTGTAACCAGGTGAGATAGTCATGTGAATGGATCTTAAAAATTTGTGAGTGGCAAAGAAGAGAATTTTAGGGTTCCATCTAAGTTCAGAGCAGACATTATCTGAATTCTACATTTAAAATTCAGAAGAAAACATGAATATTGTTTAAAGCCTGAGCAGGGTGTCTAATGACAAATCCTAAACAAAATTTTCTTATAAACAATAAAGAGATAAATCGATGGTGAAATAAAGGAAAGCATATAGCATCAAGAATTACTTCACCATCAAAACATGACATAGGAAACTGGAAAACAACAAGGTCCTTTCATTCATTCAAAAAAAGCTGCTTACACCCAGATTAACATTTTACAATAGTTTCCTCCCTTCAGGTCTAACCACCCTTTTATCATATTACATTCTATATTTTATAACATTCCCCCATTAAATTTCAAATCCTCCTGATCATGATACTCAAATATCTACTTTAACTATTTCAGATATTCTAGGAAAAATTCTATTTGTTCTACCCAAAATAAGAGATTAGATCTCTTTTACAATCATACCCAATCTCCTAATCTATTACAAAATACCTGATCTCCAACACTTGAAAGTAAAACACAGCCAAAGTTGTATGCTGATTACAAACACGAATCTGAAAAATATGATAAAATTCCCCTAAAACTAGATTTGTTTGATCTTCATTAAGACCCAATCTCATCAAAACTGAGGTGTCAGCAGCATGTTGAGGATGAGCTGTAATTAAAATATTGATTTGGATGCTTTGGAGATCATGTAGAAGTCGAATTACCTTGATTTGAGGAAATTGGATGTCTTATGTCTATAACAGAGCTTTCGGCAGCTAAGGAAGGCAAAACAGGGCGTGTTTAGCACTGATTATCACGATTTTTGGCAGCTAATTTGGGATTCTTATCGGCCTCTAGCTGGAAAAAGTGTAAATACTTCTGAACTTAACCAAAATTTTTGTGAGTTTTATTTTTACCTTTGATGCATTAATTATCGCCACTTTCGCTGAACTCGGGAATAGCCTGAGCTAAGGCATCAAGTGTGTGATGAGCCTGAGGCTTAAGCTTCTTGTGAATGAGTTTATACCTTAAAACCTTGTTCCTATTTTTCAACTTGAGATTGTACTAACAGAGCCTTTTGTTCTTATGCTTGATTGTTTCATATTTAATGGCCATTTGATCAAGTGTTGAAATGATCTTGCTTAAGGATTGCTTAACGGTTTCCTTCTTTGCCTTCAGGAGTCTTTCCAAAACTTTCAGCTCATTATTTTCTTCATGCAACTTTTGTGTCTTAGACTTTCTGTTGACCTTCTTCTGTGATGATGTTGTAGCTTCTCCATGTATTCCTATTTCTTCAACTGATGGCCCTTATCACATTTCTGCAGCCAAAGGTTCTGTCTCGGTTCCTGCAGCTAAGGGTTTTGCCTCCTTTTTTGCAGCTAGTGGCTCATAGTCAGAATCTGAATAGGGTAGGTTGAGAATATTTGTTGCTTTAGTTTCCTCTTGAACATTTTCCCCTGTAGCTTCACCTTGAACCTCTGTCTCCTTCTCAAATCTATATTTTTCTTTGATTTCTTGGATGTTAAGGGAGAAGTTTTGATAACTTCTTGCACAAGAGATAGTGCCCTCCTTGTCCTCTTGCTGGTTTTTGGAGATGACAACTCCTATGAGGGAGTTAATTTCTTCTTTGGTTGGACTTCTTGTTCAAACTCTCCCCAAAACAATAAATAATTCCATGTTTTATTCCTTCTATTAAGCTCTTCTAGCACTATTAACTTGATTAATCCATGGTGGAATAAGTTGTTGTTAGTTGTCTGGGGTTTAGCTTGGAATTTGGAATCCATTTTGGTGAGGCTTTTCAAAAGATAAAAATGCATGTTAAGTGGCTGGTTACTTGTGAAGTGAAGGAGCAACCTGAAATGATAGAACATTGTCCTCCCATACCTTCCTTCACAAGTAATATAATCCTGGATCATCTTCAAAAACTCTTGCCACTGCTCTTGCAAATAGCTCCTAGGAATGTCTTTATGCTATTTCATGTTCTGATTCTCCTCTTTAAGAAAAAACCTAAAATATACTTATTTCGTGGAGATGGTCTTAAACCACCTCTCTCTTTCACCTGGCATTTCTATGGCTGCTGCCACACTTGCTTCATCAATTTGCATGGTCATTGGCCCCAATTACACTTTGCAACCATCAAAACTTTTGGAAAATGCCTTAGTGATACCCTGATGGTATCCTTGGAACTTCTCGCAAAATCTATAACATCCCGCCTGATTAAAGAATTCACATGCTTATGGGTGTGCCTCCAAATAAGTCGTATCTTGTAACTATTTCCTTAACAACACTCCTCCAGCCGACATCTTCTGCTCCAGTATCTGCAAACGTTTTCAAACAAACTATGGAAATCACAGGGTGACTAGGGTATGCGGTAGGTAGGTGGTGAGACCAACTAAACGTGAAACGAGGGCAGAACAGCAAAAGCTGAGAACACGAAGGTGCAAGGAACTAATGAAGACTTGGATATTTCGGGCTTCTGTGAGATTTTTAACACCAGTTGAATGACCGTCAACCAAATTTAAAATGTGAGGAGATCATGATGACCATTTTCGGGATTTAATTAAATCGTATTGGCATGACTTGAGTTCATGATCGAGTGATGTGGGGATATGGATGAGTGATGATATTTGGGAAAATTAGATGAAATGATGTATCGGCAAGGTTTTGGTAGCTTAGATTTTCATGATGCCATGAGTACCATGATTGATAAGGAGGTGACACGACGGTAGAAACCCTAATTATTCTCGGTAATTGCGGCAGCTATTAATAGATGAAGTTGATTGTTTAAGTTGTCAAAATTTTTAATTTCTGGCAGGAATTAGAACATACATAAATCCATTGATAAACCTGACTTGGCCACATTAAATCTTTAAAACTCAAGTGAAACAATTTAATTCCACGATCTGGTTTGAAACCTTGGATATATCATTATAATTTGAAGGGTGGAGATTGCGCGAAGAACTCTTCATGTCACTGTCTTCATACCCAGTCTTGAAAAAGCTTTTCGGAGGGCCCAGCAAGCAGTAAGCGGTTTCAAACGAGAGGGGTGCAAACTCGCCACAGCTTGCCACGTGGTCTTCGTTCGGATTTCGAAATTGTGATTTTTCAGACCCCCCGCATTTATTAATATTAGGAGTGCTAAAGGGGTTTGAAATGAATTTAAACCATTGATCTTAATCAAAACTCATTATCCATAAGCAGAGAATGCACGAGGTATAAGTGCTTATAGCTCTCGAAAGTTTCAACTTTCGGTAGCTAACCCTTGACAAATTTTGATTCTTTAGCTACCCAAAGCTAAACTCTCTACTAAAATTAAAACACAACAATAGATGCATAAAAAACACTTATTTCAGCCATTTTAGGGATTACACACTGTGAATGCATGGTAATTCCAATCCTTCAGGTGATACTGAAAAATTTTCAACCAAGATCAGAATAATTCCCCAAATTGATAACTGGAGAACAGATACCTATTTTATAGGGTGCTAACATAAAAAAAAAATGACATTCCAAAAAAATTTGTCCATAACACCATGTCAATTGAAATAGAACCAGGAAAAACCCTTAATATTAATGTTGGTCTGCAAAATCAGCAACAACAGAAATTAATCCAGGTTCTTAGTACATACAAGCAAGCTTCTTCCTGGGAATATTCAGACATGAAAGGTCTCGACCCACAGTTGTGCATCCATCACATTTCTATTGAAAAATATGCCTGTCCTATTCGACATCCCCAGAGGAGGTTAAATCCACACCTCAGGGACATTGTGAAACAAGAATTGCATAAATTATTGGATGTAAACTTCATATACCCAATTTCAGACAACTAGTGGGTGTCCCCATTAGTAGTCATTCCTAAGAAAAATGGGAAATGGAGGATTTGTGTAGACTATATAGAACTCAATAAAGCTACCCAAAAATACCATTTTCCCCTTCCCTTCATAGACCAAGTCCTTAAGACTTTAGCTGGAAATAGATTATTTTCTTTCCTAGATGGTTTCAGTTGCTACAATCAAATTCAGATTACTCCGGAAGATCAAGATAAAACCACATTTAACTGCCCATGGGGTACATTCGAATACAGAGTTTTACCCTTTGGACTGTGTAATGCTCCAACGACGTTCCAAAGAGAAATATTGAGTATTTTTTCTGACCTGATCAATGGAGGAATCAAATTATATATGGACGATTTCACCCAGTTTGGGGATGACTTTTATCAAGCTTTGAAAAATCTAGAAAAAGTGCTTGAACAATGTATTGATACCAAATTGTGTCTAATCAATGAAAAATTCCATATGATGATGACTGAAGGTGTAATTTTAGGACACTATATTTCTGCTATAGGAATTCAGGTAGATCCGGAAAAAATTGAGTTAATCATTAAGTTACCTATACCCCGGACACAAACTAAGGTACGTAGTTTTCTTGGTTATGCAGGGTATTACTGCAGATTTATAGAACACTTTTCATATATATTTTCACCTTTCTATACTTCAACAGGTAATGTCGAATTCAAATGGACTGACAATTGTGATGTTGCATTTGCAGATCTCAAAAAAATTGGTTTCGACAACACTAGTGTTAAGAGGATCAAACTGGGAGTAACCCTTTCACGTCTCCTCGGATGCATCAGATACATTCATAGGCATCATTCCTGGACAAGAAGAAGAAATAAGCCTTACGTTATTTATTACATTATCAAGAATCTCACTCCTGCTAAGTTAAAATATATAGTAACAGAGTAAGAATTTTTAGCTATTATATATGCTATTAATAAATTATGACATTATAGAACAAGATATCCATTTTTTTTTATATTGATCACTCTGTTATTAGATATTTAGCTAACAAGCCCATTACTAAGGGTCGAGTGACCCAATGGTCATTGTTGTTGCAGGAATTTGATATCATCATCAAAGATCGACCAGGAAAAGAAAACTTTGTTGCATATTTCCTGTCTCGAGTACCTAAGGAAAATGACTCTCAACGAGTAGATGACCAGTTCCCAGACGAGCATCTATTCGCAGTAACAACGAAAACACCATGGTACGCTGATGTGGAAAATTACATGGTAGCTGGGAAATTTCCAACACATTTGTCACCTCAAGAAAGGAAATTGATTATTCAACGCAGTGCACGCTTCTCTTGGAACGGTGGTTACCTTTTCCACACTAACTCTGACTTTCAAATTCGAAGGTGAATCAGAGAAGACGAAGTGTATGAAATTCTAAGAGCCTTCCATGATGAACCCTGCAGTGGGAATTTTGCAGACCGCACGACCACACATAAATTTCTTCAAATGGGCTATTACTGGCCCACAATATTCAAAGACACGAAAAGGTACGTTCAATCCTGTGATAGTTGTCAGCGGATGGGCCATCCTGACCAAGATGATGAAATTCCCTTACAACTGCAATTGGTAGTGGAACCATTTGAAAGATGGGAGTTGGATTTCGTTGGCCCTTTCCATATGTCGTCAAATCATAAAGTGTACATACTGGTTTGCACCGATTACGTAAATAAATGGGTAGAAGCAGTAGCTTTTCAAAGAGCTATGGAGTAGGTAGTGTTTAACTTCCTTTTTGAACTATTTATGTGATAAAGATTACCAAGAGAAGTAATAACAGATGGAGGACCACAATTTATAGGTCATAAAATTTCGAGCACTTTACAGAACTATCATATTAAGCATATAATTACTTCCCCATACCACCCCCACGCAAACGGATAAGTGGAAATTACTAACAAGGTCCTAGAGGCTATTTTGACTAAAATTGTATTCGTAAATCGTCGAAATTGGGCGACCAAGCTTTTGGAAGCCCTATGGGCTTATCGGACGACATGGAGGAACACCACTGGTCACTCGCCATACCATCTTGTCTTCGGCAAAGAACCGATTTTTCCGATTGAATTCAAAATAAAGACTCTTAAAACTACAAAGGAGATTGGGTTGGATTTTACAGAGGCAAAAACACAACATCTACAACCGCTCAACGAGTTAGATGAAGCACGCATATTTTCTCTTGAACGTATTTCCATTATTCAATAGCAAAGAGCTAAATGGCATGATCGACTTATCAAAAAGAAATCATTTCAAAAAGGTGACTGGGTGTTGCTATATGATTCCAGATTCCAGGATTTTCCAGGTAAATTATAGATGAGGTGGCTTGGGTCGTACAAAATCAAAGAAGTTCATGATAATGTTACCATAACTCTAATCACAATTGACAGCTTTGGCGCCTCTTTTCTGATAAACAGACATCGACTGCACCTCTACCACCAACCGCTCACAAAAGAGTCTTTCTATCATGAGATAAGTAATGATCCTACTTTCCAAATTATAACTAACCAGGGTGGCAACCCAACAGCTCCATCTTTATGAAATCTAATTTTTTTTTTCTTTTTTTTCTCTTTTCTTTTCCTTTTATTCATTAGAAAAATGGATAAATGACCTTAAGACAGTTGGTGTTCCCTTTGGCACAATTCTTGTTCCCTTTGGTACATTTTTTGTTCCCTTTGGTGTCGTTGTTGTTCCATTTATCACAGCAGTTATTCCCTTTGGTGCCGTTGTTTTTCCCTTCAATGTCATTATTGTTCCCTTTATCACAGTTGTTGTCCCCTCTAGAACAATTGTCATTCCCTTCATGCCAAGCTATCTCTACTTTGTATACAATTGACTACAATATCTAAAATGTGGATTTAAAAAGCATTGATCTTTACTCTATCATGGTCTCAAGAATAATGTCTTATTTATTATCCTATGAAGAACAATTTTGTTTTTCTAACATGTCCTATCAATTTCAAAAAAAATCCTCATACCCAGATTTTTTTGAAAGAATCATAAACTATTCATGATCTATCACCACCTTAGTAGTTTTATCTTATGAATACATCTTTAAAATTGTGATTTTATTTCAGCATAATAAAGGATTGACACATAATTTATTTGGAATATTTTTTACTCCTAATGCCATCCTTAAACTCTTAAGGAGTTGATGAGCCACCCTTGATGATAAAAAGAACAATTCTCAAAACATGCTACATGAAGCTAGATTTTATTATAAGGAGACAACCTACCACGATCATAGGAAAATAACATAAGTGGCATTCCCATTATGGCCACCAAACAAGGGTAATGACCTTTTGAAACTATTTTCAAAAGGACAAGTTGTCTCATCATGAGCCAGCTTGTTCACTTTGTTATGCTTTAGTGAGTGGCATTGTTGTTATCTGGTCACCATGTCAGAACAATGACCTTTTTGAGAAAAAATGTTTAAAATAAAAATATGATATATCATTTATAGGACACTGGCTCATCTACAGGTTAAAAGGAAACCCTGTCGAGGCTATGGATGCCTGCGGGCAGCAGTGGATCTGCCTGTGGTATTGGAAGATATATTAATTGTCTTATCATGATTATGTCATTATATTCCTCTCTCTTAATAAATATATCACCATTATCAATATCTACATTCACTTTCATAAAAACAACTAAAGGTGGTACATCAAATATTACATGAAAAAATCATAATATTTTGAATCTTCGTAATATGAATTTTTATCTATACAGGTATTGTACTAGATCTCTACTTTTATGTTCTTTAAAGGTCATTCTTTTCATAAGACAATCCTTTTTGCCCACGGTATATATATTTTATCACTTTTCTTTTAAATTCCCAATGATTACTGCATGTCAACGATTTGTGCCTGATATGACCATTCCCTCCTGTTGGTGCCTCAAAATTCGTTACAACAACATGTGGGGATGACCACCTGGTCCGGACCTTAAAGAAGTTCCTTTTCCATTTGGAATGGTGGTTCTGACTGGCTTAACTAGGTCCGGTTACCTTCTCTCAATATCCAATGGCTTAAAATATAACTTTTGTCTACTAATGGAGAACAGACATCAGATCATCCCTCTTGTTGATCAGGCAAGAAAGTGATCCTTTAGCTAATTTGGGGCACAACTAAGCCACAACTAAAGTTTTCCTCTTTTGAAAGTGGACTTCTAGTCATGTATAATTAAATCTAAATGCAAAATTATTCTAAAATGCAAGAAAAAGGAAAAGTATCATAATCCTATCTCAATGAGGCAGATATAGATCTACCCCAACCGAGAGCAAGATATTTAAATGATTGGGATTTAAATATGTCTGGCTTATAATGAATATCAAATTAACGAAATAGTTCAATTAACTGACATTATGAATACTAAAACACATCCTATTCAGAGACCTCTTAACTAAGATAATTAACCAACAACATTTAGGAAGTAGTTCACAAAAATGATATTGATTGCTAAATCGGTAATTCGAATAATTAAACAATAATATGAAGAAATAGTTCACAACATGTCATTGTTTATTAAATCAATATTAAAAGACATATTTCTGAGTAAATATTTACTCATAAATCAGAATTCAACCCATAAGAGCGGAGATAAATAATAACATATAATTGAGATACATTACTCATATCGACAATAGTGCACAAATATGAATAAAATGACACATTCTTGTCATCATAAAATGAAACTAGTATTTGAAACAATAGTATTAGAAATATCAATTTATTGAATCCATTTCTCTCGCTCTGGTCTCCAATGGTCCTTTACAATGCTTGAACTTTTGCTTTTAAAACAAGAGCTGCAATAGTACAACCTCTATTCTCCATACATAATTCAGCATGCAAAGGAAAAATCCTTAATAATCCTCATATCTGAGTTTTCTCTGCTCTACCCTACAACTCTAAATCCTCTAAAAAATAGCGCCTTCAAGAATTCTTGAATTGCAGAGAAGAGGAGTCCTTAACACATTCTACAATCTACTATTTTTAATATTTACAAAAGAATTCTTCAATAGAAAGTTTGTTGAAGAGTGGTTCTGCTCAATCAGTTTTCATTGGCTCAAAATCACATTCTTCAATTGTTGGAGCCTTCTCATTGATTGATATCTTCTTCTTCTCATCTCTTCAAATGTTTCCTGCAAAATTCAATCAATAATTTAATTAAAATGCAAATAGAAAAAATGTTAAATTTGAAATTAAAACAAATCCAATCAAAACTTAATTTAATAAATAATTGAAAATGAAATATGAGTTTTCTATCGATGTATGTGATGATTTAATTGGCCAAGGATAACATACACGAATGGATCTACACTCAGAAGAAGTCGTGGGAAAATGAGAATGCAGAAAATTAAACTCAGAAATTGATTTTGTTTAAAATTTTGGAGCTTGATCTTCTATTGAATTTTAGACTCATTAAATGATCAAATCTGGTTTTGCAACTACTTCAGAAATAATCTTCATAATTTTATCTTTCCAAAAGTCGTCCTAGGCCTCATTTGGCCATGTAAAATTCCATTTATGAGCTTCCAAATTTGGTATATTAAAATTACCACAACTCTGTAATTTCTGTCACCTAGCCTAAAAATCAGAATTTTTTATTAAAAATCTATTTCTAAACTAGATTGCAAATATTAATTAATTAATGCTAATTAATTGTAATTTTGTTATTAATTTGAATTATTTACAAATTTAATTAACAACATAATTAAACCAAATTCAATAATTAATTAAAATATTATTATATTATATTTATATTATAATTTAAATTATATTAAAATTATAATATAATTTATAATTATATTTTAATATAAATACTATATTTTAATATTTTAATTTAAACAAACCATTAGAATCAATCTTATAGAAACACCAAAATAAATTAAAACAAATCCCACGTACACCATTAGAGTTAATGGAGGGAAGTGAGTGGAGGAGTTAATGGAGGAGGGAAGTGAGTGGAGGGTGAGGTAAGCATGAGGTAGGATGAGGCGAGGTGGAGTAAGGTGGATGAAGGAGAGGAGGTCAAGAGTCATAAGGAGTTTGACCAAAAACTTTGTAATAAATTTTTTAACCCCCCACATTTTCAAAATCGGAATCGCAATATCGGATTTTTAAAATGGAGGTGCTTGATGTACTAATAAATTTGCAATTTGTGATATCGCAATATCACAATCTTAAAGTTTTATCGCAAAAGTTTTTATATTGTATTTCTTGAATGAGGAGAAGGGATGTGAAGTGGGGCCCACGTTGGATTAACAATCTGACAAATTGGACTATAGCTATTTTGTTATTTTGAGATTCTAGGCTTGGCAATTTATTTTAAAATAATAAATTGGAGTAAATTACTAAGATCTCGAAACGTGTTTTCGTCTATTATGCAATTTAGTTGGGTTGTTTTGTAGGACCGTTGGTGAAAAAAATAAAATTGAAAATATTAACTAAAATATTAATATTTACACTAAATGCATTATTGAACTAAATTTGTTACAAAAATTGGAATATTGGTACATTTTATACATTTTTTAACCCAGATGACACAAATGATCAAACTTTAAAAGAGTTTCATTTAGAAACCAGTTGACCAAATGAAGCGAAACAAGTATCGTTGGAAATCTTGCTAAAATTGAATTCAATGAAACTATCATAATAGAAATCCGATAAAAATGAAAAATGACAAAATTGTAAGAAAATTAACTTAATGAAAATTATACAAGGTGCTTAGCCAAAAATTAATAAAAAAGGTCCCTATTATTGAAGTAAATAATTCAAAAATGGGGGGTGTTGGGTTTTCCCTACAACACCTTTGTGATAATCACTGTTTCCGTGTGAGAATTAACTTTCCATAACTTTACCAGTCGTGGTCGACCTTTTCTATTGGGGAAGGTACGTCATATCACATGTATGACATGACTAGGCATAGTCAACAAAAATGATAATTTCCCTGGCACAAAAGCACATTCAATGATGTTATTATGTCATATTGTTTATTCTATTAAAGGATTTCCACATTTAAACATCTGTGTATATAGTCATTACAACAATCCTTTATGAATTAGCAACTATAGGGGGGTAAGTCCATCCGAAGTGAACCTGTTACATTATGAGTTACTGAGCAGGCCTGAAGAGTCTTATAGCGGGTGGGTTGGATCAAATATTTCACCTGACTGTAGGGATTTAATAACATTGTTGTTGTGGAGGTAAATCCCCTCTGCGGACAGAGGTGATCCCTACTAGCCCAGACCGGGTCTAGCAACAATCGTTCACGCTATAGTGCAGGTTCCTAATTGAAAATAAACCAACTAGCGATGAAGGCTTACCTGGAATCCAACGTTGTTGCTTGTAGAAGAGGTAGCGCTCTCGTTCCTTAGCTCTGGCATATCACGATCCCCACGATCTCCGTGATAGGACACCTGCACACGCGAGAAACAAAACAAACGCAAGCATAAAATCCATTAGATGCAACTATATGTCAGTTAGAAAGGACATAACTCATCATCATAAACAATAACAAGAGTGGAACCATAACCAATAGTCGCTTATTATTAATCAATCAAAGGAAGAATACAACCATAGTTCTGATGCTGAATTCTCCTTCGGCGGGTTGCCAGCAGAACACATCTCGAAAGCTTGTCAAGGATGGGACAAACCTCTCTCTTCGGATCTTGACAATAGTCTCCTTGCTTGGATTTGGCCTTAAGGGAATTATGGAGGCTCTTGCAGCATAAGGCTCTTGGGAATTTGGGAACTTGAAGACTAGCTTGCAATGGAGATGGGAAAGTTTTTAGAGATGGAGGAAGGGGAGTTGGGATCCTTATAATCATGGGATTGGCCCTATCCTCAAGGAAGCTTCCATGAGAGGTGGCAAACCACTTCCTCTACATGGAAATCCGGAGCCAAACCTCCCAACTCAAGATAGATACCAATTCATGAATTGGTTAGGATGAAACTTCCACCATTTATTTTTAAAAAACACTCCTTAAATTGGCTGGCGCGAGTGCAACTCTGGGACAGAGCGCCAATTGGCATGACCTATTTGAAGGATTTTCCTCATTGGCACGGGTACTGAACTGTCTGCCCGCGCCAATGCAAAAAGGGCCATTTTTATGGTTTTTCACAAGGAGATGTCTTCAGGGCAATGAAAGCTCTTGTTCAGAGGGATGTCATGAAAGTGATTTCAAGCCATGTTACTGCTCACAGGTCACGAAATGAGCCCTCCAATGTGCGGGATGGGGATTGCAGGGACGGTGACAAATTACTGTGTAACAGATGCCCCCTAAAGCATGAGGCCCGAGAGAGAGAGAGAGGAGTGAAATGCTTTACGAGAACGTGTCCAACTGAAAACTCCGGCATCGGAAAACCTGCATGGAGAAGTACAACTGATATCTCAGATACATGATATATATGCGGTATGGGCGCAGCCATCCATAACAGAGTATACAATAATCCAGATCCAAGGCATGGGTGTAGCCATCCAGTGAGGATCGATAAATAGACTCAGGTATGGTCGCAGCCATCTAGTAAGTGAGTCATGTAACCAATCATAATAATCCACAAAATCACAGCCTGGATTACAACAGACGCAATCCAGGGTCTTGCGCTCCATCTCGACCCGAACACAGTACAAGTCCAAGCATGTGAATAAATGGATTGAAGTCGAACATGCGAGAACATCGTCTGATTACCAGCCAATGATGAAAGTTGTTAACAGACGTGAGAGGTACCACCATTAATGACAATGTTCCTCAAGGTACTATAGGTACAGTCTACGACATGTGAATCAATGAGCTGGCGTCGAACACCCATAGAATCACTCAATCGAAGACCAATGATGAAAACCTCGCGTCGAATGCGAATAACCTGCCATTGAGGCATGCAGGTTCCAAGGCACCAGAAGGGAGTCTCTAGATCAGCTTCCTGGATAATGAGCTGAAGTCAACAGGAAGGGACCTTGATCGAAGGTGGGCCATAATGTTTCCCACATCAGCGACACGAGACAGAGGAACATAATGTTTTTGTGAATTAGTATCAGATGAGAATCAGAGGGAGGTTGATACTTGCAGAGGTCAACTTCTCTTGAACATATAAACGGCACGATAGTGGACTTGGCAGTATTTGACATCAAAAGATCAGAGGTCATAGTGACGAGGCAAAGAGTAGATGAGAGGTCAAAAAGGATCACCCAAACCCACGGAGGCAAGTGAAAACGAGATGAGATGTCCCCAACCCGACACGAATGCAGACAAGTGCCATGTTCAAGAGCGACATACTGCCGACACGACAATGATGCTGGTTCTATTTTTTCCCCGCCATTTCTGGCGAGTACCCCAATTATTTTTGATAACAAGCTTGAAGGGGATAGCATATGCTTGTGATATAAGTCCATCCTAGTACGTTTTAACAAGCCCTAGGAAGGAGAGACTCGAGCAGCGTCATTATGACTGAATCCGATGTCATCAGGGTTTAACGAGTCTGACAAAGGAAGAACTCGGCGTCTTTTCATGTTTAGAGAGTTTGAAAAGACAGCTGAAAAGTAAAATCCAATGGTCCCTTTTCGTAAATAGTTTCTCAGATCCGAAAAGGTAGAAAACTATGTCTGAGAAAACCTCCTAGTCGCAATAGGCTAGGGTATTCCTTTTTCGTAAATAATCTATCCCAGCCCGAAAAAGGGGTAAACGTATCTTGGGTAGATGTCGTTTCGCGGCCACTTTAACGAGATCGAAACGACAAGGGCCTCGGAAATATTTTCATGTTTAGAGAGTCTGAAAAGAGCTGAAAGATGACTCCAAAATGACTTTTTCATGTTTTTATACCGAGTCCGAAAAAGTATAAAATACAACTCGTTTCACCGTTTAAGTCGCGTAAAAAACCTGTTGCTGCACACAAAGGCAAGTGTAAAATCCATTTTCGACAAAATACATTAAAATATTAATAAAGAATGACTTTTAAAACCTAATGAGATTTCAAAAAGTTATAAATAAGTCTCAAATGGTAAAAACAAAATTACTTTTACTATTTACCTCATAGGAGAGCAACAGTGGTCTGTTTGTGTGCGAACTTCTGACGGCGATTACGACCGATCCGGGCTACCATTCAGATTCTCCTTCATTCCAGGTAAGAGGCGCTTCCCTGTACTCCATTTTAATCCATTTTTTATATTTTTCCATTGCTTATTAGACTTCTGTGGAGAATTTTTTTAAATTTTAAGGCTTCGCCCATTGGCGCTGGTATCGGGCACGGACCCGCGCCAATGGCCTTTTGCATACAAAGGGCCCGCGCCAACTAGCGTGAATGTTAAGAAAACAGCTGCGCCAATGGCGCAGCACAGTTTCCCGTTTCAAATTTCCAAACAGAGAGTGATTTACATGAAATTCAGGCATAACATAGATCTAATCAAGGGTTTTTTGACCATGTTGATGCAGGCAACCAAGCAAAATGGCTATTGAATGGAAAGAGAGGGAGCATGGGGAAGAGGATGAACAGGCTATGGAGAATGAAACTTGTATGAACGCCCTCAAGAACTGTGGGCTTAAAAATTTCTTCCTGACATCTTGCTTACGAGCTCAACCGGATCTCCTGCAATACTTGATCAGCATATGGGACGAAAACGAACAAGTGTTCAAGCTGCGAGACCAAGTATTAGAACTTGAGGTTTCTGACGTATATTTCATAACCGGACTGTTGCGCAGAGGTCTGGTGCTCGTCTTGACAGGCAGCAGACCATCTGGAGAGAAGATGGAGTAGGTGGTGGCAAGAGTGTGTCGAGGGGCACGAATGGGATCGGGAAGTGGCAAGGTAGATATCCATACTATCCCCGATCTAGCACTTAGAGTGGTGCTACATACCATCACGCGGGCTGCGGGGTCGCAGGCACCGCACGAGGCGACCAAGGCCCAATTCCTCCTAGCTGTTGAATGTATGAATCCAACACTATTTGATTGGGCTACTGCAGTGACAACAAATATGAAAAGACAGCTCACAAAGTGTAAGCAGTCCAAACTAAAACAGTTTGGCTACGGTTCCATCTTGGTATCGTTCATCCTGGAACGACTACCTATCTTTCAGGGCCAAGGGGCCATAGTAGCTGAGCCGATACCACGAGAGCCGAGGATGGCTCGCTGGGCAGCACTGATGCCCAGATCAGGAGGAGGCCAACAGATGTCCTAGAGGCCGGAGTTTTTTGGATGGTTGCGGCGTCAGTTGATTGTGGTTGAGGATTAGCCATATGCAGGGACTGATTTCACTAGAGACCCAGACCTTCCACTCCCGGAGGGAGATGACTGGGACGAGGAGTTGGGTACGATCTCTCTCTTTGATTTTTTATGTTTTATGATTTTTTGGTAATACATGCCCGTCCTAACAACAGTTTTATGTGTATGCAGATGTCGGCCCAGAAAGGCCTGCCGGTATGTCTCCTATTTCACGGAGAACTCATCACGCAGCTGACCCTCAGGCGGAGGGTGCCAAGGCAGGAGAGTTAGTCCAGAACCTCGAGGGGATCTCCCGGGGGATTCCAGACTATGCCCGGCTAGCAGATGTTCCACTAGCATACCAGAGACATACGGTGGGAGTGCCTTGTCGCCTCCACCGTCTTCTGAGACGCTTAGTGCGTGCGGTGGCTTGTTATCATGAGCACCACGCAGATTAGACACCTAGGGCTTATTTCATGTATATTTTTTGAGAGACATGTCGTCTCCGGATGTATTAAGATGAACATGTATATTTTTTTATTTTATGTGACGCACACTATGTAAACATTTCGATATTTATATATATACATATCTATTTCTGGATGGATCTTTCTTTTCACATGTGATGTTGTTTTAAAAATTGCGCAAATGTCTATCTAAAACCAAATTAGCTACTGCATTCGTTAATGTATTCATATGTCTGGGTATGTGTTGATATGTAATATAGTCAAAATTTCTTTCCAGCAGACGAATACGCAGATACAGACGTAAAATGGATGGGTTCCTGACTAAATAATGACCGTTAAGCTGTGATACTACAAGTTGTGAGTCTAGATACACAAGTAATTCGCGGATACCAAGGTTTACAGCCTCAGTTAATAATTCTAACACAACACTATATTCTGCGATTTTATTTGTAGCAGTCCCAGACACACACCTTGCAGGTTGACCAACTCACCAGCAGGATCGTAGATTACCCAGGCTGCCGAAGACAGATTCCTGGTACTGCGGGAGGCACCATCCACGAAACCAACAAACGGATTGATGGACATCTGCACAATCAGGAAGACAGCAGAAAGATGTTTACATCGCACACCACACCACACATGCACACAAATGAAAATACACACCTATGTACACACACCACACCAAAAATCATTTCAAGCGTAGTATTTTTTGAGGTACAGCCCATTTCTTGGCTGCGCCAACGGAACTCCTTCATAATCAATGAGCTCATAAGCCTCACTTTTCAAAACGCATTTTACTATGTAGGGCCCATGCCACATAGGTTGGAACTTACCAGCCCCAAGCTTGTCATGCGCTTGATCGTATAGGAGGACGAGGTCACCTTCGACAAAGGAACGTGGAGAAACTGATTGATCAAAGTGAGCTTTGACCTACTCAGGGGAAGTGTCGGGCAAAAGTTCCACAGCTAACTTCAAAGAAGGAATTTCGCATTCAACCGGAAGAGTTGCTTCCAGACCGTACACCAATTGGAAAGGTGTGAATCCAGTTGCATTCTTTGTTGACGTCTGGTAGGCCCAAAGAGCTAAAAATAGTTGGAGATGCCAATTGGATTTATGAATACCAACTGTCTGTTGAAGCATTGTGACCAAAACCTTGTTCACAGCCTTAACCTGGCCATTTTCCTGGGGGTAATATGGCATTGAGCTATCGTGGCGTAAGCCCAATATTGATGTCAGCTCGGCCATCATGTAATCTCGAAAGTGAGTACCATGGTCGGTAACAATGGCCTGAGGGACCCCGAAACATGCAATAATATGGTTGAAGATAAATTGGGCAGCTGTCTTACCGTCGGCAACTAGTGTAGGCATCGCTTCGGCCCACTTCATAAAGTATTCTACGGTGACAATTATATATACATGCCCCCTAGCCGAATGAGGATTACATGTCATAAAATCTACGCCCCATTTCTCAAAAGGGCCGACAGTAATAACAGGATGCAAAGGGAGAGGCGGCGCGCGCATCTTGCACTGAAAGACCTGGCACGCGTGACATTTACGGACTGCGACGATACAGTCTTTGAATATTGACGGCCAGAAGTAACCTTCTCGCAGAATTTTCTGGGCAGTGGCATATCCGGACATATGACCGCCACAGGCACCACTGTGGCAGTCATTTAGGACCTTTTCAGCCTCTTCTAGGGTGAGGCACCAGTGGAGCACCGAATCTACTCCAACGCGATATAAAGTATCTCCTACTATACGGTAGGGTTGAGACTGATGCCGAATCCGACGTCGGGCATATTTAGTCAACTCAGACCGAAATGACGAGGTCTAAAGATACACAATAATATCGCCGTACCATGGGTCGCGAGTGCTGATAAGGAAAAGAGTTTCGTCCGGGATATGATCCTCGGAATGAGTCGGGGTGGAGTCCGTCGGGAGCGAGCAAATAAGATCCGCAAAAACTAGTGATTTGGTCGACTTAGCAGTGGTGAACTCTAAGTCGAACTCCTGAAGGATAACGATCCATTTGGAGTATTTTCCCCCTATTAATTGTTGAGAAATAATATATGTCATGGGGTTGCAATCCGAAACCACGGTTGTTGTGCGCAACAGGATGTAATGGCGAAAGCATTGTACAGCGTGTACTACAGCTAACGCCAGCTTCTCGACGTGAGCATAACGTGTTTCTGTGTCAAGAAGGTTCTGTGACAGATAATAAACGACATGTTCATTTCAATCATCGTCATCCCGCACTAGAACCATAACTATGGTGCTAAACGCGGCGGCGAGGTACAAAGTGAAATCACGGTGATAGTTAGGAGGACGAAGCAAAGGAGCATTAACGAGTAACATCTTAGGCTTCTTAAAGGATTGTTGAGCAATGTCGTCCCAATGGAAGGGAACGTTCTGCTTTAAGAGACACGTGAATCCTTTGGCTACCTCCGTGTAGTTTGGGATAAAGCGTCGAAGGAAGGTAGCTTTTCCCTGCAGACTCTACAATTGATATAACGAGGAGGGTGATGGGAGATTGATGATAGCCTCGACCTTTAAGGGGTCAAGGCGAATTCCGTCTTTGGAGACTATGAATCCCAAAAGACGGCCAGAATCCACGCAAAAGACGCATTTATGAGGATTAAGCCTAATATTGTAGCACCTACAGCGAAGGAAAATCTGGCGGAGGTGTTCAGGGTGGTCCTCTCGCCTAGCTGAGTGAGCTGGCAAGTCGTCCAGATAAGGCTGAACGATATGGTGTATGTCGTGGAAAGCATAAGACATCGCACGCTGGAAAGTGGCTCCAACGTTCTTCAAGCCGAACGGGAGCTTTTTGTAAGCGAAAGTACCCCATGGACAGATGAATGCAGTCTTGTGTTGATCTGTAGGTAGAATGTTTATCTGATTGTACCCAGAGAAGCTGTCCATCAAGGAATAAATCTCACTCCCAGCACATTCGTCGATGATTTGGTCTATGAAAGGAGTGGGATAGTTGTCTTTAGGATAGGCGCGATTAATATCGCGATAAACAACACAGACTCTGATAGTCCCCTGCTTCTTATCTACGGGGACAGTGTTGGAGACCCATTCTGTGAGGGGAATCGGGTAAATAAAGCCTGCGTTCAGAAGTTTTTCAACTTCTGCTTTGATGCCTGTGGCTTTGCGAGGGTGCACTGGGCGTAGGCATTGGCGCACGGGTTTCGCACCAGAATAGGTAGGAATCTCGTGCACTACTATGCTGGGATCAATCCCGGGCATTTCCTCATAGGACCACGTAAACACGTCTCTGAATTCTCGAAAAATATCGGTATAGACTCGTATCTCATGAAGAGAACAAGTCACTCCCACGTGTATATTCTCAACTATCCCCGGTTTAACGGAGATGTCGATTGGAATGGTTTGAGTGATGTTGCTCAGTTTTCCCTCTGAAAGCACCTCATGTGTCAATATGGGCGTCTGGAGAGTTGGAGTGGGAACCTGAGATGCAAAACGCTCTAGACAATCCGACATTGCCCCCAAGCTAGGCATGAACGAGGAACGATGATGTCCATCGCTCCAAGGCAGCTCCTCAAGAGACATTGTTTCTACAATGGCTTCATCAGAAGGAAAAATCTCTTTGAGAGGATCAGGCGAATAGGCCTGACCGAGCCAGGGGGATTGAGAATAGATGTCTAAAGCCATGCTCAAAGGAGCATGCTGAGGAGGGGGAGGATCAGATGCGGCGACGATTTCACAGTAGCTAATCTCTACTGGAGTTAAGGGCATCGATTCTCCAAACTCAGTCACCTGCTCAGGCGTAGGGATGAGCCATGGGTCGTCAGACCTAGAGATCATGTTAACTTGAGCGGTGTGCGGTGGTGGTGCGGGAAAAATACCCATGAGGACGGGGTCTTTGAAGAGACCGGGCCCTACACTGTCAGGGGGATTTGGGATCTGATCCACGTACGGAACGTTGTTCTCGGAGGTGGAGGTGAAGAAAGACAACTGATCCACTGTAACGATTTTGCCCTCGTGAGGGAACTTAATAAGTCGAAAGAGGGTGGACGGCACGCATAACATGGCATGAGTCCAGCTGCGGCCGAGAAGTATATTGTAGTTAAGCTTGGCGTCAACCACTTCTACTTCTACGTTGACTGTCTTCCCCTGTAAAGTAATCGCTAGACTCTCGAGAACACCCAGGGGTTTGGATTCCCGACCATCGAATGCCTCTAGGGCATTGGGAGATGATGAAAGGGCCGGAGAGCCAATGGCCTTCTAGCAAGCGGACGACATGACACAGGTAGAAGCACCTTCATCCACAACGGCCCTATGGATGTTAAGACCGTTGATCCCGACTTGAATAACAAGAGCGATCTGATGTGGAAGTCGGGGGGTGAAATTTTCTAAGTCAAAGGTGAGAAGACTAGAATCGGCAGGATCAATCCCACCGATTGCAGATAATAAAGCTTTCTGTTGCGAAGGACAACTTTGAAGAACTTCCAATGCAGACATGGTAGAAGGCGTTTGTGCCAGATCCTCAACAATACTGTAGTGCTAAGCGGCACGAGCGTTTGGATTGTAGGAAGACTTTCGTAAAACACCTTTAGAAGGTGGCCTCACAACAATTTCAGCAGTAGGCTTCTCAATTTCCAACGAACCGGAGACAGGTGGGGGAGGTGGACCATCCGCAACTGCCTTCCCTGGCGCCTGACGCAATTCATTGTAATCCTTCGAACGTGTAGCAATAGAGATAGGTGCAGCACCATTCATCATAAAGACCTGGGACCCAAATGGTGCAGATGGTGAAGGTTGTTCAACCATCTGGGTCTGCTAAGACGGGAACGGTTCTTTAAGAACTGTCGGAGTCCCTTTGGAGCCTTTTAGAAGTTGACTAACTTCAGATCGTCATGGACAATCTTTTGTATAGTGATCTCCTTCACAAATGAGGCAGGGGTACTTTGGTTTGCATTGGGAACCGTCCTCGGTACGAAGTTTGGACTCTGGCTTTGGGGCATCAGATTTAGATTTTCCTTTGCCCTTATTTTTCCCTTTGGAGGATTTCTCCGTAGGATTGGCCTGAACGGAATTAACCTCCGCAGTTTTGCCAGAATTGGTAGGGACGGGAGAAGCAGAATTATTGGATGAGTTGGACTTCGGCTTCCCATTCGAAGATTTCTTTGAATTCTGAGACACAGAACCAATAACACCATCCACCGCTGGGGTAGGTGGAGATTTAGAGGTTCCAGACCGTGGAGCATCAGGCAAAATATCATACAGCATGCCAGATTGTGAATATACCAGATCCAGATATTGAGCACGTGCTATGGCTTGTTCTTCAGTCACACACGCTCCCATAGCAATATCTTGGGCGATTTTGTTAACGAAGGAGGTGGTGAACCAATGAGTTAGTATCTGATCAGGTATATGGAACTTGATCAGTCTACGACGACGTCGCCACTCATGAATGTGATCGGAAATGTGGGTGGCTTTGTCCTGCTTCAAAGAAGTCAGGAGGTGCGTCCCGGCTTCGTAGCGAACCGATAACTGAAAGTGAGTTAGAAAAGCCATGGCTAACGTATTGAAATCTTGAAAGATGCCACGGGGTAATTCAATATACCACTTAGCTACAGCGCCAGTCAAAGTGCGCTGGAAGAGGCGTAGACGAACTGAATCATCCACCCAAGAGTTGGACGAACACCAAAGATGGTAACTCATCACATGAGCTTGGGGGTCCTCCCCAGCTTTACCCTCAAACTTGGGGAAATCACCGTGCACCTTGGTAGGAACCGGAGGCCAATAAGGATTGTGCAAAATCGGATCATTGGTTAATTTCGAAACATCCGGTAACTCCAAGGTAGCCAGAAACGGCAATGGCGGATTGGACGGCATACCTGGCCCTGGATAAGGGCCAGTACTTGTACTCCACGCTGGTTGGGAATATCCTTGCCCCCATGGGTTCTATCCAGCAGGATTCTGACCGTAGGGGGTATAGGTGGTATAACCAGCCTGATTCGGTTGTTAGTAACCAGCGTACGGGGGTTGGTAACCAGAGTATGGAACCTGATTATGAGTTGGTCCTGTGTAAGCAACATTTGGATTTCGCTGCTGAGTATAGGTGTAGCCGGGTTGTTGAGGGCGATAGTTAGAACCTTGGGGTTGGCTATAATTCGGTCGGTATTGACCATGAAAATAGTAGCCGCCTTGAGGTCAAGTGGGCTGCTGATAGGTGGGACCCTACTGAGCCTGATAATTAGGGTGCAGCGGTTGATTTGGCTGCAGCATCGAATAAGTTGGCTGTTGGGCAAGGTTGATAGGATGTGCAGGCTGGCCTGGTTGAGCAGGCTGACCTGGCTAAGCGGGCTGCCCTGGGTTAACAGGTTGACTCGATTGAACAGGTTGTGCCGGTCGCGTAGGTTGACCTGGCTGTTGAGAAGCACCAGGTTGTACCGGATGAACCGGTTGGCCTGGAGGTGGAACACCAGGTTGTGCCGGATAGACCAGTTGTCTCGGTGGAAGAATGGAGCCAGGTGGTGGCTGGTAACCGGTTTGACCTGCAGCAGGACCATAAGATGGTCCTGGCTGGTGTGCAACATTTGGATTAATAGGATACTGAGGTTGCATGGGTTGGGAAGGTTGGACTAGCCCCCCAGGACCATATATCGACCCCGGTCGGTACCCCGGCTGAGGCTACACAGGTTGACCAGAAGGGTTGTAATACTGTCCTTGCGGACCGTATGATGGCCCTTGCTGGCCTGTAGGATAGCCTTGTAAAGGCTGCCCCTGCAGGTCATAAGGATAGCCAGGCTGGCCCAAAGGTTGGCCTTGAAAAGGTTGCCCTTGCGGGTTATAAGGATGTCCAGCCTAGTTATAGGGTAAACCTTGAGCATGAAGGTGAGCCTCTGGAGCGGGTAAACGTAAAATGTCCCCATGCTCATCATACTGATATGGAAAATCATACACGGGCGTACCATCCTGTGCATAATGCGAAAAATACAGGCGGATGGGATCTTGAGAGGTTTTTCCAACCTCAGGGTTCGGCTGTTGTAGGGACAACCGATACTCCTCTGGAGAAATGCTCTCTGGCATAGTAGTCGCTATGTAGACGTCTTCAGGAGGCAGCACAGCCCTCGTGGAGTGTGCCATGACAGCGGGTGCAGATGCGGCCACACAAACAGTGGGCATGGAGGGTACAGAAGTAACCTGAGCGGATGATGTAACGGGCGTCCGTGGAGACATCCCCAACGAAGGAACAACCGGCCTCGTAGAAGGAGCTGATACCCCCATAGAGGAAGCGGCGGCAATGATCTGACCCAAGGATCTATACCCGACTGGTAATGAGGGACTGGGTGATGACATAACAGCTGGTTTAGGGTTATCTCCTGGAAATAATCTCTGAGGAAATAATTGGTAATCTTCGCCGGACGTGGGGATTTCCTCACTAGATTCACTCATGTTTGAGCCTGCCGCTAGATCTCGTAATAGACGGCGAGGACTAGGAGGAAAAACAGCAGCTATAAAAGGCAAACCCGATGTAAGAGAAAGGAAATCTGTCGCTACTCTTAATTCAGACCAAGGGTCGGAAAAGGGCCAATTGAACTCAACTGGTCCCCCAAAGGGTTGCTCAGAAAGAACCGGTCTCTCGTCAGGAAACTCGTAAACAATGGGTTGTTGAGGTTCAACAGAGGGTTGGGAAGCCTCTGATGAATCGTCCGTATATGGACTACCAGTAGACGAAATAGAAGGTTCCGCCACTGTGGTAGCAATGACAAGAGAGAAAGACCAAACACACACACGGGCTGAAAAAAATTCAAGACACACAATCAAACGACCAACAAGCAAAATCTAACAGGGCGTGCAATCGCGGGTGTTTTGTTTTACCACATTGAAACTTTAGAAACTTTACCGTTTCATGTTTTAAGAGTCGAGAAATGGATGAAAGGTGACTCTATCTCTTTCAGTTTTGAAGCAAGCATGAAAGGAAAAGCGCTTGGTGATCCTTTCAAATTTAAAGAGTCGGAAAAGATCAAATGACTACTCAGGAATACTAGGCAAAGGGTGTACCAAATAACCGTGAACTGCAATATACACCTTGGTTTCAAAATGAAAGAGAAATCAACCAAGGACTTTCTGTACGTGCAGGAAATCTCCCCGAATGCTGTGTCCGGTGTATCATGGGTATAGGGCAGTAGACTCTGCTTCCTATGGATAAAGGATTAAAACCTAGTGGGGTCTCCCTTTATATACACGACGGTACGGGGAGCACAAGTCCGTACTAGCGTTGTCTAAAGCCAAGAGGCGAACGACAGCTACTAGGTTTAAAGACGCCGGAACACGTCTCTAGCCTAGACCTTTAAATGTGTTTCGTTAGATTTCAATGTTGCCTTAGTGTAAATTGAGTAAATTTTAAAGTTTATCTTCAATTACGTTTCAGTTTTCAGGCCCTAGCGAATGTAATGTCTCAAAATCTCCTAAATGCACTCTATATGCCACAGTATATCATTTCATTCGATGAAAGCTATTTATGAGAGAGTTGAGAGATTTTCACACAATAACGAAATGAACAAAAAACAACCAATGATGTCTCTAATGCAACTAATGAAAACTAAAAAACTTTTTCGCTCAAAGTTACCAATCACTAATAACACCGAAAAGATCTAATTCACATTAACTAATGAAGAGCAAAAGAGATTTTTTATATTTTCAATATTTCAGAGCAAAGTGTGCTAAAAAATGAAAATTAATGCAAGAGCAATTTGAGAAATGATGACAAGAGAGAAAAAACAAGCAAATTCCACTCAATGCAAACGTACAATCAGACCTCAAATCAACAAAAGTCCCTCAAAACGAAAAGAATCCCAAAGATTCCAAATGAGCTGTGTAATCTAGGCCCAAAACGAGACAAGGCAAAATTCGAATGAAGAAGGAAACAATCACTCAAACAATGCAATGAGACAATAGAAAACCACCAAACGAATGAAAAGAAGCGATCACAAGGTTGACTGAACCGATAGAGACCAAAAACTCCCAAGGGAGGCTCGACACACAATAGCACCTAGATGACCTAGGGCTAGAATGAAAAATCGATGGAAATGGGAAAACAACCAAAGGATGTAGGTAACAGTCAGTCAATCAAGGCTCCAAAACACTCAAGCAGTGGTAAAATCAAGACCAAACATACAGACCAGGCTCAGGAAGCTCAGAACTGAGCAAACCCTAGTACCTCACAGGATTGGTGCGACTGTGAGGCTGAAACTAGCGCCAGAGATGAATTGGCGCAGGTAATACACAAGCAACCTGCGCCAATGGGCGCGACTATCAAGCTAAAAAGTGCGCCAGTCGAGTTTCCCGGTCAAAAATAAAAAAGAGAAAACCAATAAGCAAACCAGTGATGACCAAGCTATCAAAAACCCAAATTCACAGAAAGAACCAGCCCAAAAGAGATGATCAAGCAAGGAGGATCAATAATCGACCGAAAAGACAAGACGATGCTCCAAGTGTTCAGTTTCCAAACTAAACCGGAGATTGACTGAAGTAGCTTTGATCTACTTCGCAATTGCAGAGCAAAATCGTTTCGAAGGCTATCTGGCCAACTTCAGGCTCCGTCTATAGCTTATAAAATGGACAACAACAAGCTAATGATCCCCAGCGGAGTCGCCAATTTTTTGTGGAGGTAAATCCCCTCTGAGGACAGAGACGATCCCTACTAGCCCAGACCGGGTCTAGCAACAATCGTTCAAGCTATAGTGCAGGTTCATAATTGCAAATAAACCAACTAGCGATGAAGGCTTACCTGGAATCCAACGCTGTTGCTTGTAGAAGAGGTAGCGCTCCCGTTCCTTAGCTCTGGCAGATCACGATCCCCACGATCTCCGTGATAGGACACCTGCACACGCAAGAAACAAAACAAATGCAAGCGTAAAATCTAGTAGATGCAACTATATGTCAGTCAGAAAGGACATAACTCATCATCATAAACAATAACAAGAGTGGAACCATAACCAATAGTCGCTTATTATTAATCAATCAAAGGAAGAATACAACCATAGTTTTGACGCTAAATTCTCCTTCGGTGGGTCGCCAGCAGAACACGTCTCGAAAGCCTGTCAAGGATGGGACAAACCTCTCTCTTCGGATCTTGACAATAGTCTCCTTGCTTGGATTTGGCCTTAAGGGAATTATGGAGGCTCTTGCAGCATAAGGCTCTTGGGAATCTGGGAACTTGAAGACTAGCTTGCAATGGAGATGGGAAAGCTTTTATAGATGGAGGAAGGGGAGTTGGGATCCCTATAATCATGGGATTGGCCCTATCCTCAAGGAAGCTTCCATGAGAGGTGGCAAACCACTTCCTCTACATGGAAATCCGGAGCCAAACCTCCAAACTCAAGATAGATACCAGTTCATGAATTGGTTAGGATGAAACTTTCGCCATTTATTTTTAAAAAACACTCCTTAAATTGGCTGGCGCGAGTGCAACTCTGGGACAGAGCGCCACTTGGCGCGACCTCTTTGAAGGATTTTCCCCATTGGCGTGGGTACTGAACTGTCTGCCCGCGCCAATGCAAAAAGGGCCATTTTTAGGGTTTTTCACAAGGAGATTTCTTCAGGGCAATGAAAGCTCTTGTTCAGAGGGATGTCATGAAAGTGATTTCAAGCCATGTTACTACTCACAGGTCACAAAATGAGCCCTCCAATGTGCGGGATGGGGATTGCAGGGATGGTGAAAAATTACTGTGTAACAACTGTGGCTTTAGAATTTTTGCAAAATTTAAATGATGAAGTCACCACGGTCAGAGGTAAACAGATGCTAGTCAATGAGATGATCCTGGAAAAGGTCACAGGTCTCCCCACAGAAGGAGAGAAATGGATAGAAAAGCACATCAGACTTCAAAGTGCGATGGAAATATTTATAGACACTGGTGAAGAATTTTCCTGCAAAGAAAAAGGATTCCACCCTGCCTCATTCAGAGAACCATGGCGGGAGCTAGCATAAATAATCCAAAGGTACATTACATGTGATGGGCGCCATGATGTGGTAAGACCGCACCATCTCAAACTACTGGAAGATTTAAAATAGAAGATAACCTTAAACATGCCTTTCTTTTTAAATTTCCTCTTGCATGAAGTTTCTGGTAGAATGGGTAGAACTAAGGACACAATTGGGATAATGTTTTGGGATTCAATGAACTACCACCTGTGGAAGAAATTCATGAAGAAGAAAACATCCAGCCTGATATGGAACATATCCAGCCTGATATGGAAAACAACCCACCTGAAATAATAAGCAGTCAACCAGAAGAAGGAAATGACAACCAAACCCCATAATTACAAAACCTGACTAGAGCTTAGAAGAGGTTAGCCTCTGTCCTAGTATATTTTCCTTCCAAGTGACAAAGGTCTGATATATTGGCCAGAGCAAAGCATTCTAAGGAGTTTGTTGAGCATGCATCAGAGAATGAGTCACCTCAAGAATTCCCTTTAGAGCAGCAGATTAATTCACCTCAAATCCATGAGGAAGAAATATCCCTCGAAAATATGGGAACCCTCTTTCCCTTTGAAGGTGATGAAGATTGTTTTGAGAACCCATCTGAGCCAAATTACTTAGCCTCCACCCCTCATTCCAACAATACTGAAATATTGTTATCTTTAGGAAACATGCATAGCCAAGAACATTCATAGGAATCTGCTGGAACCATAAAAGTACCAGACTCTTCTAGGGAAGGAACCATTCCATTGACCCCTGATAATCAGAAACCCAAAGATTATTCAACTGCCACAATTCCAGTTGATAATTTTTTTAAAGAATTTGAAGTCTCTGGTGTTAACAAAAATGTAATTTTTGTTCCCTCTGAATCTACGACGCGGATTTTAGAACCTACTGAAGGGTTCAAAGGAAGAAATAAGCAAAAGATAAAGTTTTTGCAACATGAAAATAAGAAAATACGAAAAAGGATAAAACAACTTAGAAATTATCTTAAAAAACTCTAAAAGATGTAGTAGAAAGAGATTGAAACCCAAGACAATTAGAGTCCAAAGTGAAAATTTCTTGGGACATGCATAAACTCAGACTGAGGAAATTCCTACCAATCATGCAGAGACTCGGACTGAGGAAACTCTTACCAATTCTACAGCGACTCAAACTGAAGGGATCCTCATTAACTCTGTGGAAACACAAACCGATTTTAACTTTTCTATGGACACAGTTGAAGCAAAAAGCCAAACAGACATATTTATAACTATCAACAGGGCTACTCAGACTGAAGTTGTACTTCCTTATTCTCACTTGATCAAGGACACCACCATCCAAGTATTAAATAGGGAATTGGAAAGGCATAAACAATTTCTCAAACAATATCGCAGTGAAGTGATACCTTGGCCATAACTCCAAGAGTTGTTACAGAAGTTCAAAGCACTATATGCTACTGAAGATAAAACCCACATTGAGCTTAGAATGGAAATAAGGAAAGCAGAGAAACTATGTGGGCAAATTCAAAAAGTTTTGGAGAAAATCAAGGATATATGCTCCATCTATTCTAATGTGTTATCATGTAGATCTCCAACAAAGAATTATTCTCTATATTCTACTTGAGCAGTATTTTTTATTAAAAATAAAAGCTATATGAGCGAGGAAACCCTTTGAATTCATTACTATTTTTGATTTTATCAATTTTTTCTGAGAGCATGGGGATAATGTCAAATATTTTTTATGTGAATTATACATGCATAACTTCTTTTTGGAAGAACTGAGGGACGGAAACCCGAGTCCTTTCATCGGGGATGTTCAATTTCAAGATTTTATATCTTTTGTTAGGAATTAGATCAAATGGTACAGGGTTTATAACATATTCCAAAGAAGAGAGAGTGGTCTAGATCTCCGGGTCATAAGTGAACCCAACAGTCCTCTGCGAACTTTTATAAGGCAAAAAAGGTTCATGCAACAACCTGGAGTTGTTCATGCTTTAGCCCCTATTCACAAATACATTCTTCTAACATGTATTGAGTGTTTTGAAGAGATCAAAGAAGAAGCCCTTCAATCAGCACACCAACGATGGAAAGCATCTCCCAACAAGGTAAAGAATAGAGAGACTTTTAATTACCATGATTTTCAAGAAGCAGCCAATCGAATGCAACGTTATGGTCAAATGGTTTTGTCCAAAGGACCCACATGGATTGGTTGTCGATACATATATCCAGTGATCTAGTATCCTCTATATTTTTACTATTCTAAGTATGATCTTCCCGAAGGAGAATAAATTGAGGCCTTTAAGATACTTAGGAACAAGAATGGATTTTGGCTCCATGGTGAACCCTCCTACCTAGATTATTCCCTAACCATGCTACATGTCAATCATCTTTTTGCATCAAGACATGCAATGAGGTAAGTTGTGGAGGGATGTTGGGCCATGGAAATGGTATGAATCTCCTCCTCATTTCCTTAATAAATATTATGTTTTTAAGATTTTTATCCTTAGTTAATAAGTGGTATAGTTAATTTAATTATTTTAGATGTTATAAAGTATTAATTTGAGTAAATTTGTGTGCAGATTGGTTTGATTGAACAATTGGTGTTCCTTCGAGATAGTGGAGAATTCTCTTGGACAGACTATCGCCTTATTTATGGAAAAATATAGCTCGAGGCATAAGTATGGTCAAAGATAGAAGATTATGGGGAACTGCTTATTGCTATTCAGAGACTAGTTGAATGAGAAATCCTGAGAATCTTCTTATTCTCAAGATAGCTCCATTGACAGTTTCTAAATGTAATATATAAGACAATAGTAAAAAGATAGAACAAATTCTCGATTTTATGTTTTCACTGTGTATTGCAAACAACAATCTGACTGTGAAATTTTTCAAGATTATTCTGTAAAACATTTTGAAGATTAATGAATTTGCACGAGTCTCTACTTTGGTTCTTCTGTATTGATTTATCCAAGGTAGTGCTTCCAGAGACCTTGGGCCTAGTCCCTGCAGGATCTATTATCTGTTATGTATCACTATTCGTTCGTTACTTGTCATATTCGCATTAATTGTGCTATTGATTATTTGTTTCTTTCTTATAGCAGTTAATTGATTGAACTTCGCATCTTGTAATTCGGTTATATATTTCTTGAAATCGCTAATTGTATTTCGTGTATTAGATATACAAATGTGAAAGTGTGATTTTGTGAGTTTCATGAGTTATCTCCGATAACTAAGATTTCCAAGAATTTGTGTGATTTAATAGCTTTCCTTATGCACTTGATTGGTTGAAGTATTCTGAAATAGATAGAGTAGTTGACAAGTTAGAATAGTTTTCCTTTATGAATAGTGTAACTATAGCCATAGAAGTAATCATTTGTTGTTATGAATCATTTATTTCTACAATGATTGATATTTCTTGTAATCCTCTTGTAGTGGTTGCTTCACACTTTTTCATAATCTGAGACTCTATCGTTGCATAGATTTTTCCGATAGCCTTGAAACAAAATATGAATCCCAGGTTGATAATATAATGAAGGTAGGATTAAGTTGATTTTTAGGAGTCATCTTAGTGCCCAACATACATGACTCCGGAGTGTGGCAGCATTTGACTCAAAAATGAGATCAAAGGTCATGGTGACAATAGATAATGATCGAATGAGAGGAAAATTTATTTCAAAAACCCAGGAAGGCAAGTGATGAATGAAGGATATCCCCAACCTAACACGAAATGCAAACGAGTGTCGTGTTCAAGAGTGGCATGCTGCCTCAAAACACATGGGAAGTTTCACTTTCATTTTCCCCCCTTTATTGCTAATGAGTACCTCTTTATTTTTATAGCAAGATTGAAGAGCATAGCATATTCTTGGTGTATAAGATCATTCTTTGAATGAATCCATCCTAGCAAGTTTAACGAGCCTTAGCAAGGAGTAACTTGGTCTTGTCATGGTGACAAGTCTTTTGCCATTCTAATTTTTACGAGTCTGAAGGAAGAGTAACTCGGTGTCTTTCTCATGTTTTGGGAGTTTGAAAAAAATACAAAAAAAGAAAAATCCACCAGGTCCCTTTTTGTAAATCGTCCCTCGAATTTGAAAAGGTAGAAAACAATATTAGAGAGAACCTCTTGACCATGTTCGATCAAGGTATTCCTTTTTCGTAAATAGTCAATCTCAACCCGAAAAATGGGTAAACATATATTGAGACGATGTCAATTCATTTAATTTAACAAGTTTGAAATGACAAGTACTCGACGATCTTTTCATCTTTTGAGAGTCAGAAAAGAGATTTAAGATGACTCTTCCTGGAAGAATGAGTGGTATAAATGGTAGCGACTAGTTCCGATGATGATGGAACTGCTCAAAACACACAAAGGTCGATAGTTTGGCTATTAAGACCACTCATTGCAGCGGTTCCCTAGGCAAGGGTTAAAAAACCAAGTGAGAGCATATGATCGACCAAACAGATGGTGACGATGGAATGAGAAAACCAAGGCTCATCTGGGAAAAAACAGGCTGATAAAATGGAAATCACGAGAGGTAAAATTGGGATGGTTTTATTATTTTACACGAGCTTGAAACATGGGAAACTATGATTGAAATTGGTTTCATTTTTATACAAGCTTGAAACATAGACAAACTATGCTTGTAATAATTTTGCATGCCCCCAGCATAATGATGCAATTCAAGGTACATTCCCCCTACACCTCACCTCATTCACCTAAGTAGGCTACTGGTTACTAACAGGTGGATGGAATGAAGGTTCATTTACAATATCAAGTGAAAGACTTGGCTGGGAATTTACGAGATCAAATCAAGGACTCGAAGTATAGCGGGATTTGTTTCATTCTTTAATGAGCTTGACACATTAAAAGAACTATGCTCACGACCCCTTGTTTCATTTTTTTAGGAGATTGGCACAATAAAAGGAACTATGCTTCGAAGAGCTTGTTTCATTTTTTAAGGAGCTTGACACAAGAAAATGAAATCTACTACAAAGATTTTATTTCATTTTTTAAGGAGATTGACACAATAAAAGGAACTCTGCTCCAAAGAGCTTGTTTCATTTTTTAAGGAGCTTGACATAAGAAGAGGAACTATGCTTCGAAGTTGTGCTTATGGCCCATAAGAGGTCATGTTTTCCAAGAGGTTCTCATCAGATGAAGAAAAACACTCTGGAAATCAGGTTCCAATGCCCCTAGTACATGATGCACGATATCACTTACTAGATCACCAGTAGACACGAGAATGGAACAGGTTTTCACATAATTAACCTATGGAGAAAAAGATACCACTTGCATGTAAGGGATATTAAGGGATGATGGTTGATTGGGAGCCAAATTAGGACCAATGAACAAAATTTGATCAATGGTCACAAATATTCCTTCATGTGGAAAACACATCAGACAAAAGAGAGAAGAGACGAGAGCTCCCATGACATAAGTATAATCATGCCCAAGGAGTAAGTTAAAATCCAAAGGGCCTTGGACAACCATCACATATATATAGAGATTATTCCCTCCAAAGTAATAGGCAACTTAGGAAGGATCCCTAATGGTTGATTAGTTCCTCTGTTAAAAGCTAACAGATTATGGGTAACAGGCATAAGCTGCAGAGAACCTAAATATTGCCAAGTAGTTGAGGATAAAATACTAACATATGCACATTTTTCTATTATTATGCTAGGTACTGCCACATTATAGGCTTTTATTGTGATCTCTAAGGGCACGTAAGAAGGAAGAAAGTATACTGTCAGTCGACTCCAATCAAAGGAAGAGACCAGACTACTTGGAGGGGTGTCGGGAGAACGGGAGAACTACCCCCTTGTGTTACGGGAAAGGGAGGATCATCCTCATGTGTCGTGGGAACGAGAGGATTTCCCTCCAATTCATGGGAATTTGAAGAAAGAAAAATAACCTGAGTGGTATGAGCTTCACTCTCTATGGGAAAAGCACGATCCACTGAAGGTGGAATCAGGTCAATCGTTTTCTCAACCAATGGTTGGTCGGGAACGGACTCGTGATATTCACTTTCGGAGAAGGTGGGATTGACCATAGATGACTTATGATCAATCACTTGATCAACTAGTAGCGGATCAAGGAAAAGCTTCAGGTAACAAGCCGAAAGACAAGGATGAGAAGTTGTAAGGTTATCCAACACTTTCAAGGCTTCATCCATATAAGTACAAAGGTGAATGGGATGATTCCCTAAACATAACTTACAGGGAAATTTGACTTTACCCTTTTTTCCATAGACTTTTCTATCACTAGTTGAGATTTTATCACCAGCTTGATCTCCAGAGGCTGATGACAATGGTCGATTTGAAATGGTGGACCATACCTCTAATATACTAGGAATTCTAGGACAATCCCTAAGAAGGTGGTCACCCTTACATAAATTGCAAGGGAATTCAACTTTGTAAGACTGATTAGAAGATTTTTCAACATCAGTTGCATCGCTAGCAATGGTTCCTTGGTTTCCCCCTTGCTTATTTTTCTTTTTATTCTTCTTCGTCCTCTTGTTCTTCTTCTTAGCTTTCTAGTTACTAGAATCCATACATTCACAAGGTGAAGAGGAAGAATGGGGTGACGAAACAAGAAAAGAAGGCGAGGTTTCAAATTTAGGATCAACATGAGGTTGACATTGTTCAAGTGAAGACGAGCTTGGTGGAGAAGTAGCTTGGACATTCGAAACCATGGAGGTTGAAAATATCAAACTGGTAAACCAATGGTAAATCCCGGAAGGGACAAAGTTTCCATATAAGGAGCACCAATATTTCCAAAAGAAGGAAAAGGGCCAGGATTCCAATCTAAGGGGATTCTATGATTGGTAAACTCAAGAACTGTTGCTGTTAGTCTCAACCTAAGATCTGATAAGGAGTTGTGCATGGGTAAAATGTTATCGTGGATGTAAATTTTAGAATTTAAAAAAAATCAAAAAATCAAAAGAGGAAATGTAGGCAAAATGGTTTACCAAGTATTTGTGAACTGCAATATACACCTTGGCGAACCAAGGACTTGACTTATGGTAGACAATCTCCCTGAATGTTGTGTTCGGTGTATAACGTCTACAAGGCGGCTGACTCGGTTACCTATGGCAGGTATTCAACCTAGTGGGGTCTCCCAAAATATACGCAACGGTACGTGGGAGCTCAGTCCATAGTAGCGTTTTCTAATGTGTAACCGTTCAATGAGAGCATCCCCATATACTTACCATATGTGGAGCATAGTCCTATATACTTTCGTACGTGGGACGAGATATCACCCCCGAGATGAAACACAGGTTTTTAGCGACAGCTGATATGTTTAATGACACCATCACACATCTATATCCTATACCTCTAGATGTTTGTGTTAATTCCAAATTCCCCTTAAGGTTAATTAAGTAAATTTTAAAGTTGATCTTTGATTATGTTTGATTTTTAGGCTCAATAACGATGTCACCCAAATCCCTAAAATGTAGCTAAATGCAAAAAATAATTCATTTCATTTCGATGAACTCTAAACCAATGAAGGAGAAATTGAAAACAAGAATTCAACAGAAAAGCAATGCAACAAGAAATGATGCCCCCCCAACTAGCTCAAAATTACTGAAATGCAACTCTAAAATGAATTCACTTTCACTATCCCAAATGCAATCTTACGGAAAATGAAATCACTTATTTCTTCATTAAGATGCACTAAACATATTTTGTTTTTTATTTTACTTTGGATGCTCAAATGCAAACTAATGCAATTAATGAACTAATCAAAGAAAAAATAACCAAATGGACAAAGAATTGAAATGAAAATTCCTTTCACTTTCTCTTTTTTTAATGGAAAACAAATCGTTCCAAAAGTACTTTAATGAAAATAACTTTCACTTCTTATTTTCAAAACGAAGGAAGAACAAACCAATTCAAAATTTCTAAATGAAAATGACTTTCACTTTTTATCTTTCGAAATGGGAAATCAAAACAAACATAGACTCTTAAGTTCACAAATCAAACAATCGTGATCTATGTTCGACAGTCAATCAAAGTTGATTTCGAAGTGCAATAATGATTAAGTGCAAATGAAAGCAACTTTTCAAATACAAGCCAAAAGTAATATGAAATAGTGTTTCAAATGATTTCAACAGAGCTCTCAGATAGAGCCAACCAATCTCTTGATGACACACACAAGTGACAAGTGAAGGACAACTGACTTAGAAACCCTATAGGGTGATCCAACTTCACTCAAACACAAACAAGGTCAAAGAGACAAATTCATCACTCAAACAAGGAAATCAAGCTAAACACAGTGGTACCAAATCATATCAGACTAGAAAGACACCTCAGAGGCCAAGACACAATGGAAACTAAAGGGACACCCTATTTTTTTCTAATCTTTGGGATCAGCGCGCCTGTGAAATGAAAACTTGTGCTGAAAGGTAGATCAGCGCGATTGTTTTATATAAAACAACATTGTCAACGCTTCTGTAAGGATAGAAAATGAGTTGGCTGAGAGATAAAAGGAATAAAATGAAAATAATTTCAACAATAATATTAGACTTGACACCCTAAAGAAATAATCAAGCACTATGCAGACCTATAGAGACCCAAACAAACTAAGATCTTGACGATCGGTTAAACTGATCAAAAAACCAAATCGGAAAAGAAGAGACAAAGAGGCTATATCTCCCCAGCAGAGTCACCAATTTTGTTGTGAAGACAATCCCCTCTACGGAAAAAGGCAATCTCCCTAGCCCTAAAATGGGTCTAGAAACACACGAGACCAACTAATGAACCCTTTCCTAGTTCGTATTCAAAATGGAAGAAGAAGAAGAAGAACCTACCTCTTCCTGATGTTATCGTCCAATCCTTTGTTGAATACCTTGATTCTACGATCCTTCAGGCTCGCTCCTCACTGCTTGTGGCGTTTGAATACCTATAAGAAATCAAGAGACAACAACAAGAAATGTGACAAGATACATAGCATACATCAAATACAAAATACCTAATGGATCAAGGAGTATCAGGCTACTTGCATAGATATCTAGACAAATATGGAAAGTGAAACATCGAATGTATTATAAATTATAGAAAAAGGAAACATACAGTCGTGCCCTTGATGTTGGAGACCTCCATTTGGTGATGTCCAAGTCCAAACCAAGGCTCTTCAATAAATCCTTCTCCCAAGTGGAAATTCGGGCATAATCACAGTATAGGGATGCAAAGGATCAATGATCAGGCAAGCCCAACTAGTAGTGGAAGGATGAGATTCAATTTATAGGTAGGGAGAGGTAGTTAGAGATTCATAAAAGGAGTGAGGCCCACTTCTCAAGGGAAAATCCCCTAATGATAAGATCAAGAGCTCCAAATGAGAGAGCTCAAGCATATATACATTGAACCATATCCATCCCGTCGTTCTGGAAGATTCTAGTCAATGAAGCTTCTCCTCCATTTGAGGAAACATTGCAAGAAGAGGTTCAGCGCACTTTTTCCTATCAAAAATTTTGCTGGAAGCACTAGGTTAAAGTGTTATAACATGCCATCAGCACGGGCAGGTAACTAGCAAAGAGCGTTGACCCAGAAATTCAGGTTTTAAGCCGAGCTTCTTCAGAAAATCTTCAAGGCAACTTTCTGTTGGTCTTCAAGGGATATCTTGATGTATTCTCCACGGTAGATATATTGCACAATTGTCATCTTAGGGCACTTCAAGATCAGGGACGGGAAGTGAACAGGGTAACAAATTACTGTGTAATAATCACTCTACTTTAAGATGCCTAATGAACAAAACTATAGCTAATGGTAGAACAACTAGGTGGCTTTTTTTGTTGCGCGAGTTTAACATTACTATTTTAGATAGACCTAGAAAACAAATATGGTAGTAGATTTTCTTTCTAGTATTGATAATGAAGGACAAGAAGCTCCTTAGATAATGGCTTTCCTAACGAACATTTGTTTGATATTACTTAGCTACATAAAAACTACCACAACATATTTCTCCTGGGGAGAAGCAGAGGATTGTAAAACTCAGTGCCTCTTATTCCTGGATTGAAGGATATCTCTTCCACAAGGGACCTGATTTAATTATTAAAAATTGTGTGCATGAGGATGATATGCTTGGCATACTAAAAGGCTCCCATGATGAGCCATCTAGAGGGAAGCTCACTAAAAAAAGGACAACCTACAAAGTCCTTTATTTAGGATGATATTGACCTACCCTCTTTAGGGATGCCAAGGAATACATTCAGAGATGAAACAATTGTCAATGGATGGGTCACCCAATACAATTTAATGTGATTCTTTTATAGCCACATATACTTATTGGACCTTTCGAGAAGTGGGCCCCATATTTTTTGGGGTCTATTGCTCTGGCCAAAGAAAAAAGGTAAATCTTGGTTTCTGTTGATTATGTAACAAAATGGGAAAAATCTAATTCTCTTTTGCGTGCTACTGGACAAACAATTGTATATTTTCTACTTGAAGATATTTTTACCCATATTATTGTGCCAAGATAAATTGTAATTGATCAAGGAACATAGTTCACATCAAAATTAGTGTAACCCATCACTTAGTAATATCATATCAAGCACTGAAAAACTTCGTTGTACCATCCACAAGCCAATGTGCAAGTGGAGTCCACCAATGAGGTATTTTAATCAATTCTAACCAAGATAGTGCAATTACACCATAAATATTTGGCATATTGGCTTCCAAAATCACTTTGGTCCTATAGCACCACATGGAGGAACATGAACGAGTTTACAACATATGAGTTGGTGGATGGTAAAAAAGTTCTTCCTCTCATAGAATTTCATGTGAATAGCTTCATGACTATAGTTCAATTGGGTATGGATCTCTCATATGCATAGAAATAATGAATATTTCAGCTATTCATTACACCACCCTCGTCCAACAACAAAGAAGCAAATGGCATTGTGATCAACCTATATTTCTCCCTAGAGTTAGTACTAATGAGCCTTTACACTATTGACCACTTGCCTGAGAATTGACCCTTCATTTGACCTGCTTTTCTCCACAATCATTGGGACCTAGTGCTAAAAAGAGCGATTATATTTAGTCGCCTTGTACACCTCATAATCAGAGTGAATGTAGTCAAAATTTCCTAGTTTAGTCCTTGTGATCATGAATTATGCTCTAGAGGATCACTTTCCATGGGAGATCTATCTGAAGCCATATCTTATCTCATTTATTCGAGTTGGCTTGGGTGAATTATTAAAATATCTTCCTAACTTCTCTTCACCCTAAGCATCCACATTCATTCTCTTTATGAGTCCCCTAGGTATTTATATACTAGTCCATTCTTGAGGATCAAGAGAGCTAGAAGAGAGAATCATAGAGCCATGATTTCATTATGATTCTGATTCTAATTTTGTGAGTCATCTTATTCTCAAGGTCGTATAGTTTGAGAAGGGGAGACTCTACCAGTATATGGAGAGGAGATTCCACTTGTGAAGGTATAAATTTGTATTCATTTTTATGATCAATATAGATGAATGCTCCTTTCCCATAAATTTGAATCTATGATCAATTGTTCATGTTGATGTCTACTTGTTTAAGCCTACAATCCTCTACGGAAGTCCATTTGTGCTCCTTTTTTGTGGTGCTCGTGTACAGGTTCTAGATCTATTATGGAGGATGGGATCTCCTAGTTCGAGCAAGGAATATCTGCATTGAACCCAACATATGTCACCAATATACAAGAATTACAGGTTTTAGCTCAAACCCTAGATAGGGAACTATATGCATGAATTATTGGTTGGATCATATGGCTTGGGATATATTTCCTTTATTGATTTTGGTCATAGACTCCTCAATATAGTAGCCTTGTTAGGGCCATAATGCTACGAAGCAATAACTCATGGTGGTTGTATATAAATTTCCATAACAGAACTGAAAACCATACTGGGGAGTCTGCCTGATTTTCCTTCATATCTCTTTTCTTTTTCCTTGGATCTGGTTTCTATTATCTTCCCCAATTTTTTTGTGTAATTACAAGTCATTTTCAGTCATAATTATCTTTATTTAGCCTTGATTTGATCGTGATTTCTCATGCAGCTCTGAATGAATAATTTTCCTCCACAATTTCTCCCACAAAACAGTTAACAGAGTGATTCTTCTTAGAATCATTGGGATGCCCTCTATTCCATGCGGTTGTACTCTTTATAATCACATTGTTCATAATTGGTTCCTTGTGATTGTGTTGGAAACTCTAGAAAATTTCTAAGCTATCCTATAGGACTCTACATATGTATTCAACCCTGATCTTTAGCCTTTGTTCTCTACCTAGATCTGCCACATTTCTGTGTCACTTTTCTTAGTTTGGGTTGAATTTTTCTTGATAGGATTTCTTCTTCTATTGATTTGGTTTTCATGCATTGTTTTCTCTCTCGAATGTTTTAAGTCTTCTTGATATGTTGCTACTACTACTATCAACTATGAAATACACTAATATATGAAATTTCTTGTGTTGGTTTGTATTGGGCGTTTCTTTTGCTTCTAATCTGAGGTTTTCCTTAGAGAATCAAAGTGCTTTTGTTGAGGTTATTGCCTTTAACATTATATATGATCATTTCAAATCTCTTTAGTTGATTCACTAGTAGTTGAGATATGCTCTTGATTTTACTATTGTAACCGTGTTTCAGTCTCATTTCTTTGTGTCACTTGTCATTGAGTTATTGTATTTGGTTTTGCATGCTTATTTTGTTCATAGGTGGTGGTGTTTTTTGTTTATGGTTGTGCAAGTTGTCACTTGAGAAGTTTCTTTGGGTGTGACTTATCTGTTTTTCACTTTAGATTCGTTTTCATCACTCCCACTAATATTTTCTAAGCCTTCCTGCTTCTAGGGTTTGGTTTTGTCATTGTAGAACATTGTCTCTTGTTGAAGCACTGTACGACAGCCCTAGCTTTTTGATATTTCCCTCCTCTCTTCACTTTTTTTATTTCTTGCTAATTGATTGAGAGTGTTTGTTTGGCATTGATTCCAAGCCTTAACACTTTTTGAGTGCTTTGCATTCTAGCTTGGAGATCTTTAGGCCTATTTTCAACTTTTGTTGTTTGGGATTGTTTTTTGGGTCTAGATTTTTTTATGAATATGGGGACTTCATTGTTGGATAAGTGAGGGGTGCATATAGTAGGCATTTGTTTATTTTTGAAAAGTGAAAATACTCTTACCCTAATATAGTTAGCTTTCATCAAATTGAAAAGAGAATTTTGCATATAGCTACATTAGGGTGTTACTAACAAGAGTCTATCAAACCATTTGTGTGTCACGCTGCTACCCAACTGAGTAAATAATAGCCACTAAAATAAATCCTCTAATAAAATTTACTAGACTTTTATTTTATTTTGTTGGTATTACACATAAATTAGTATAGGCTAAGGTTGTGGAGCTATGTGTGTGATTAAATTTCTCCAAGACCATAAAAAAAACTTAGCAGCCTGTGATAGGGAGTAAAAAATCCTCCGCAATCCCATAGCCAAAACCAAAGCGCGTTAGAAACCCGTGTAATAGGGGGTTAGGCTTTGGTCATGGCATGAGTGGTTCTCCTCGAGGCTCCCAACTTATGGTAGGGAATATCGTGCCAGCGACTAACTACCCAAAAGCCCAAGATTCGTGCACCCCCGTGGGAGAAAGGTACTTTAGTAGCCTTTCCTAGGAAAAACACCCTATAAGTGTTGGTTTTGGGAAGAAACCATCCATCTACCTTACCTTCCCCTCAACTGCTCCACTTGTGGAGTTGAGATCCCGCAAGTAAGAATTTGTTTGGAAGGCCATCTAAAACATAGTACTAGGATTGGTTTGTGTGTGACTACATTTTAGGGATTTTTTAGTGTGTCATTTGGTCTGAGTCGACAATTTGGCCTTAGGGGTGTCTGTACTAGTTGGATTTATTTAATATATATTTATTCACCCTCGCTAAACATAGTCACCGAATATCACATCAAATTCAAGGTCTACCTCTTGAAAGAGGTGAATTGTTGACTCTTTCTCATAGAGTACATGTCATTTCTTAAGACCCAGACCAACCTCTAGTTGTGGATAATATTCCTGGTCCTATTTGTAGTGACTTGATATCTATCAAGACACTCGAAAATGATTTCGTCGCTCTTTTCAATATGCCTTTGACTAAGATATCAGGACCAAAGTTACTACGGCTGAATCTAGACGGTTCTACACTTGCCTACATCTATGCTTATTTTTTGTCATTACTTATGGATGAAGTTAATTATCCTTTATCCTCTGCATTAGCGGTTTCAACTGTTGTGACATCATTGCAACCATTAAGTGTGGCGAAACCTACACCTCCTTCAACATCTCTCACATCGTCTTTGGGCATACCACCTGTCTCTTTATGACTCCCACAAATTTCCCTAGCATCTATGTGCACATTCTTTCCTTTATTCCATCCATGGGATAAAACCCTAGCCAGCCTATAAGATCAGGAATCTGCACTCCTAGTTTTCTCATCATTTTGTCCCTATTCCTAATATGGGTATGGTAACCTCAAGAAATATATGGGGAGGATCATCTATTGTTCCTAGCTAGCATGGGGGAAACCTTTCTTCTATTATAGTTCATTATTTGGAGGGATGTCATCCTCTAGTAATTTTTTTGGAGGGGCTAGTTTACCTGGGGGAAACCTTGTCGTTAGCGTTATCACCCCTTTGAGTTATCCTCCTTATGTTGATGTTGTTGCGCAAGGTGGTCCTTCTTTTCCTATCGAGCACAAACCCTACTAGCGGTCATGCTCTTGGGGGTCCTTTTCTCCCTGGGGGCACTTACCCTCGGGGAACACTCCTTGCACTGATCATGCCATCCCACATCCTCTATATATTGGGATGAATTACAACCATGGTACACAAACTGTTACTCATAACTAAGGTATGGGGGGGCCTCGCGATTGGTTGAGGGGTTTTGCTTCCTCTGGCCCATTTAGTCAGCTACATAATCCTTACCTATCCTCTCTTGATATTCTGGATTTAACTAAGCTGACGAATGACCCCGTATGTCATGATCCTTGGTGGCCACCCATGACTACCAAATTACAATCTAATATCCCCAAGTTTTAAGGAAATCCTAGATAAAACATATCAATAAATATCACCACCTACCATCTTTGGTGCTCATCGAACTCTTTGGTGGATGATTCGATCAAATTGTGTTTATTCCAACAAACCTTGACTAGAGATGTTATTAAATGGTATATTGAACTAGATAGGGCATATTTCAGTGAATTTTTTTCCTTTGGACCATACATTCTTGACCCATTTTTAGTTCTCTACAAGATACAACATCAATTCTAACCTCTTGTCCAACTTTAATCAAGATAATTCCACTCCAATTTATGATCATGTTCATGAGTGGTGTTGACGTAAGAGGTTAGTTTGAACCAAACTTCCAGACGAGATTCTTCCGAAATGGTTCATTCGGTCATTGTTACCTCCTATAGCCAAGGATGTGTCGATGTTCAAAGCTATTACCGAGGAACAAGATATTTAAGCTACCCAACAACTAGATTTGATTTACTCTCAGTCAAGCATGCTTTATGAATTAATTCCTAATGCTTCTCTCCCTTCCATCGAACCACCCAAACCTACACCAGGACCACACTGTGATGGTGTGATTGGTCCCATATCCAACTCTATGAGCCAACTTGTTGCCCAACTAGGGCAGTTGATTATTACATCACAAGCCCCAACAAGTGCATCTAGCTCTGAAAAAACACCCTCTTTTGAGAAACCCACCGATGTTATCACGGTGAAGTCCACAACACCCAAAAAAAAGCAACAACCTAGCGGAAAAAAGAATAAAAAGAATAAACAAAAGAATCAAACTGCTTAGGAGAATCAACTAAACCCACCTAGAAATGGAGTGGGCACATCTGAATATTGTCACAATATAAAGTTCCCTTGCAAAATTTTTCAAGGTGAGCATTTGACTCATGACTTCCCTCGAATGAATGAAGTTCACCGGCTTCTTGCACCACCACCTTCTACTCAACAACTAGTTGTCCTGACTCACCCATTCCCTGCACAACCTCAACAATAAATGGTTTCTCAGGTTCCTCTAATTTCTCAAGGGGGAAATGAGAGGCCATATTTCCATCCTACCAATAATTCATTAGTCTTTATGTGCCAAGAGAAAGACAATGTGACTACGCGATCCAAGTCTTATGATACTCCTGAGTCTAGTTCTCCTCTCAAGGAATCAACCACCCCAACTGCTTCCACTGGACTTCTCATGTCAGATAATCCTGTGGAGCCACTTTATCTCCCCCTTAAGGGTGTCATTCGCAAGTCAACACATAATCTATCTGCACGGGCTACCCAACACTACAACATCATTGAGGATTTAGCCCAAGCTCCTTGTGTCATGTATCCTTTGGAGGTTTTGTATAGCTTCCCTAAGCAATGCAAAGAATTTTTAATTGCAATAGGAGGGGTGGATCCCTTAGAGTCTTCTCTCATTACTTTTAATGTTGACACTCCTCATTATATGCTTTCCCATATTCCATGTGCAAATATTCCATAAGAATATTCATCACACTCTCATGGATGAAGGCTCTTCTACTTGTGTCATGTCAACATCATGTTGGAAATATTTTGGTTCTCTAGCACTCATTAAGTCTAGTGGCCACTCTTTAGGAATTCGATGGACACCAATTTTCCCCTTAGGGGGTTCTTCCTAAGTTTTCCATTGAGCTAGGGGCAAGAATCCCTATGTTGATGTCAAAATCATTTACACTCCCTTGGACTATAATATACTCCTTGGCCATAGTTGGTTTTATGCTATGCACATTATCATGTCGTAGGTATTTCGTGTTCTTTTATTTTCCCATGAAGGGAAGATAGTCAAGATCGATTAATTGCATTATTATGTTCCATTGACCCAACTTATTGCTACAAGATATTTTTTCCCAATTGTTGGAGATAACCTTGGGAGTTATGCGAGTGTTCGTGTGGGTTTATTCAATGTCTCATCTCTTATTGGTGTCTTACCTCAACCCCCCCCCCCCCCCCCCCCACAACGCTCCTTCTTCCTCTACTACTTGGTGGGCTGGTTACAGGAGTTATGGATAATCTTTCTAATTTCGAGATTATCTCTTCAGTTCTGGGTGAATATTATCCTTTATACTTCTTCGAAGTCTCACTCATCTAGCTCCAAATTAACCTGTTCTTCCAAATCTCTATCTTTTTCAAATTAGCTGGAATAGAGTCAACCACTAAATAACGCACAGAATCCAAAACAAATAAAATAATAATATTTCTCTTAGTGGCGGATTTCAAGTTATATTAAACCTTTTCAAAATAAATTATCGCATCCAATTTTTAGTTTAAACCCCCCGCATATTTGAATGCGATAACTGTCAAATCACCAATCTAGATGCGAGATTCGTCAGATCAAATAATTGTTGGATGGTCAACTCAATTTATTCAAACATGATTTATTGCGTCCATTTGAGAGATTAAATAACACGCAAGTTTTTATGTGATATCCATCGATTCTCAGATCAATGGTGGCAGTTTACCTTGGACTCTTTACGCACTATGACGATCTCTTTTTCTTCAATCTTGCCAGAATTGACACTCCTTCTAAGAAGCCACAGTTTTTTTAGGCATCAACAATTAACAACCCTTTAATTTAACAATACAACCAGACTGTTTCGCCTCAACAGTGGATGTGGAATTTTAAAAGAAAACATATACATAGAAATCAATTAACCAGAACTCAACCTGAATTTTATCAACTCAGAACTATTTCGAAGGAAATTAAAGCCTTCAGGATTTGATAATTACACACACATTTACACAGGTACAGAGGAAATATAATTACCTTCTATTCGATTACCTTTTCCATCAAGTCCTCCTCTCCTCGATACATTCCAAACTTACATATAAATATATTTTTCATACAAACATTCAGATCTGAATCAAAGGGATCGAATTTGTCCAATTTTGGATAAAATCCTACTGCACGATATTCTCCCTAAATCTATCAACTAAAACTAAATATAATGAATCTAATACAAAGAATTTCAAATCCCTAAGGAAAAGTTCAAATCCTATCTACCAAAACAATAAATAGCCAGCTAAAGGAACCCACTCCTTTGCTTGTAAACTTATTTTGTATTTTTGGAATAAAAATGAAGTCCTTTTTCCTCGAGCCTCGTGCTCCTGCATCAGAATCCTGAGGACAAAATTCTTCATGGGCTCTTGTCCATGAGTTTCCCTACAGAACTGCCCAATTTATGTAACATGGTCTCTGTCATCCAAGTAGCCTCCGCAAATGGTTGATCTTTCCACTTGATCAAATACTCAAAATACTCCTGTCCTCTTGTCTTTTTAGACAATATTTTGTCTAAAATCTTCTCTGGCTGCAATGTTTTTGCTGTGGGTAACTATTTCAACCAATCAATCTCTTCTTTGCCTTCAGTTGTATCATCTGTGTCGTTGTCTTCATACCTGTACAAATCAGCAACATTGAAAATTCGAGATATGCCAATGTCAGGGGGTAATTCAATTTCATATGCATTTGCAGAAAATTTTCTCAATACTCTGCATGGCCCAATTTTCTTAAATTTCAACTTGTTATACGCCCTTTTTGGAAATCTTTCCTTCCTCAGGTGTGCTAGAACCAAATCTCTAACTTCAAAGTTAACTTCTCTTTTCTTCAAATCTTCTCTGCTTTTGTACTGGATATTGTTGTCCTGTAACTACTGTTTTACCTGGTCATTTATTGCTTGAATTTCTCAAGCAAAATCTTCTCCTTTAGCACTTCTGATCAAGTGATCATGTCCTAATTGGAGAAAATGCTCAAAATTTTATTTTCTTAGTATTGGTTGAAACTAGAACGACAGGAAAGGCCTCGTCAAAGCGATCCTGTAGCCTCAAACAACACTCAAAACCGATATTGTATGTGAAAGTTATTCAAGTTTGAAAATTCACAATTTCATGCAAAAGATCAGTTTGACCATGTTTGACTTTGAATTAAAAAATATTAAAAAAGAATATTCTGAGAATATTCCTTAGAATATTTTGGGAATATTCCACGAAATATTCTCTGTGGACCAATCAAAGTCTGACAAGTGTTGCATTCGGATTTGCACATGTGGTTGACTGTGTAAGAGATGGACCAATTATCGGGCGCCATGTGGCCTGCCCGGAGGCCGCCACGTGGCCCCAGGGTGGTGAAAGAATGGTTGAAATTTTTTTTGCAATGTACTAGGATTCGACCACGGGTCGAGCGGGTGGCAGCGCACAGGCCCGACCGGCCCGCCCGCTTGGTTGTTCTTAACCCAATAGGGCCACCACTTATATTTAAACTTTGTGAGTGTTTTGGTTAGAGCCGAAAGGGAGCCAGCCCCCTCTTTACAGAACCAAGTGCCAGAACCCTGGCCATATCCCAACAGTTAATGCTAACTACCCGTTCAACTTATGATGTGACCACAAAAACTTAAATTGTATGCCACGGTCTATTTAAACTTCAGAGTTTGTTATATGTTATGGTTTGTTAACCAAAAGGCCGACGGTTAATCTGCGTGGAAGGCATGTGGCCACGTTAACCCAACATTTAATGCCAATGGATAACCTCCCGCCGAATATGGAGGGCGCCCATCAAATCTGGCAGACAGGCCAAAATTGTTGGGCTTAACTGGATTTGGCCCAAAATTAGTGGAGGTTTTCAAGGGCATAGTGGGCAAAAAATGGATTTGGTCATAACTTTTGATAGGGAAAACCTTTTGGAGCGATTTTTTTTTTTTTTTTTTTGGTAATTTGAGCATTCCAGAGCCAATGGTGCAGGTTGCAAACTCAACAGAGTAGTTCTTCAAGTACTTTATCAGCGAGGAATCTTGGAGAGCCATCAGGGCTTAGGGGGTGTAGGAGCTGTATTAGGCTACGGTTTACCATTGGAGGTACTACTACAATCATTCCTTACTTTTTTCTGTGTTATGAACTCATTTCTACAGCTCTTTTTTCTTGTTTAGGCTTTCTTCACACTGTATAACCATTTTTTAGCATAATAAGAGCAAGGACATGCCCATTTGGGGGCCTTGGACCCGGCAGATGTAGCCCAGGAGGGGTGAACTGCCTTATCATATGTTGTGTTATATTATGTGATTTATATTGTTGTGTTTTTCCAGAGTTAAATATGCTAAACCGTAAAAATAAATAAGCCTCCTACACACAAAAAGACTCAAAAATTTACCAAAAGCATTTTGTTCCAATTGCAAAACATATAAAACAATTTGCACATATAATTTTATGGAAATGAATACCTTGAACATAAAATACAAGTAATTTCATTTTCAGATCATGAGTGTTAACTTCTTCAAGTTCTAAATACAGAGTCTGTAAAGGGCTAGGTAGCCTCTGGATCTCATCCTTTTATCAAAGGTGACATATCCAGTAAATGCCCCTAAAGTTGATCTCTGGAATAGATCTAAGAAGTTTCACACTTAATTTAATGAAGATGGATACCTTGCACACATTTTCAAGTACTTCCATTTTCAGATCAGTTGGTATCAAAGCTTATGGTTTTGAGCTAGAGTTTTTACTCAGCATTTGTTGTGTGCAAATATTAAGTCATTTGTTTGCAAGTTTTGATGCTTATTAGGTTAAAACTCAAGAGAGGTGAAGGAAAATTGGTTAGTGCACAAACTAATCCACAACCAAGAAGGGTCAAAGAACCACCTCCAAGAGCCCTAGAAGCAGCTACAAGCATGTCTTCAAGAGAAGGAGAAGCTCATGAAGAGATGGATCCCAAGGAAGAAGAAAGAGTATTTCAGAAAGCTTTCTTGGATATGACTGAAATGGTAAGGATCCTCTATCAAGAAAGAAATTATAGGATTGCTAGAGAAGGGTCTAAAAACCAAAAGGAAGGAGAGGATTCCTCAAGAGGAAAGAAGGGTAATGATCAATCAAAGAAAGGGAATGGAGGAAATGGTGATCCAACATCTCCATCGTCATCCTCTTCCTCATCATCATCTTCCTCAACTTCGGTAAATCAGTGACATAAGTCGAAAACCACTAGTAAAAATCCTTTTTTAAAGCTTGATGTCAAATTTGAATTTCCCATGTTTAACGGTGAAGTCAATGTAGAGAAACTAGACAATTGGATCATACAATTGGAAGTTTATTTAAGGATTCAAAACCTTCATGATGACGACACCAAGATACAACTAGCCTCGCTGAGAATGGATGGAGAAGCATTGGTATGGTGGGAAGCCAAGACCAAAGAGGAAATTCGAAAACATGGTAAGCTTACTTTATCATGGATTGAATTTATTTCCGCAATTAAGAAGCAATTTTATCCTCTTGCTCATGTACAAAAGGCTATAATGAATTGGAAAAACTTTAGACAACTTAAAGGACAAAGTGTTCAAGAATACACTCAAGATTTTAGGAGAAGAGCACTCTTGTTAGGAGTAGACTTACAAAGTCAAGATACTTTGCTGAAATATATAGGTGGTTTACATAATTACCTTATACATATTATCCTTATGTTCAATCCTACTACTCTAGACGAAGTTTGTGTACAAGCTACGCATTTAGAGGTTAGAGGAAAAACACTTTTGATGTGAATGAGGGTAGCGATTTTAAAGGTAAAGGAAGAAAAAGGATTGCAAACTCTAGAAAGGAAAAAGGGAAATTCTTTTGCAAGAACTATTCAAAAACAAGCCACGATGAAGACCACTATTGGAAGCTTCATCAAGAGCTCAAACCAAAGAAATATAAAAACAAAGACAAAACCAAAGAAAAGGGAAAAACTGTTGCAACTGTTAAACAGAACTTAGGGTCTGAATTAGGTGATGAGACTAAAGTATCACCATGGTATTAAATAACATAAAGGGGAAAGAGGTTGTACAAGAAACGAATCCTAGTTCTAGTACATTAAACTGTCACAAAGAAACTCAAAATTAAAAGAGGAGGATAGAGCTATTTCATGTGAGGATAATCTCAAACCACACAAAGATAGACACACTTTTTCATAGTGGGTCTCAAGCTAATATTATCTCAGAAGACTTGGTCAAACAGCTAGAACTTGAGACAATTCCACATCCAAAGCCTTATCCACTTGGGTGGATATGCAAGGATGCAAAATTACAAGTCTCAAGAAAGTGCATCTTGCGCTTCGCCATAACAGCTCAGTATGTTGATTGGGTTGAACTGGATGTAGTATCACTTAACATTACAAGTGTTGTGTTGGGTAGTCCATATTTATATGACATAAAGGAAATCTTCCATCGCCATGAGAATAAGTATCACTTGTTCAAGGATGGAAAAGAGTACATTGTGAGAGCACATAAGAAGAAGCTAGAATCTTCTTTAGTCCATGCAGGGAAATTGAAAAGGCTAGTTAATGCAAGTCAAAATATGACTTTGTTAATGATTAAACAACAAGATTTTGTACATTTACCTTTTCATGATATTTCTAATGATATGTCTCAGTCTGATAACAGTTTGTCTTTGAAAGAAGATGACATTATGTTGCACAAGGTACCTTTGGTGTCGATCAGTGCAGAGAACTAAGTGTCGGTGAAAAGTAGCGCAAGAGTCCATGAGATGGAAAGGCATGCAAGCAAAGAGGGCACACAGTTGAGCATGGGTCAATGTTGGTTTCAGAATGGCAGATTTGTATGGCAAGAAAACTTGGTCAGGATTCGGCACAAGTACAGAGTTCATTCAGCAAGAATTCGCCATGTGAACAGCTGGCAAGGTGAACTTTATTTTAAGTCTTCTTTGAAGTTTGATCATTGTAGAAACAATATGCTTTCTGCAAAATATAGTTGTTGTTCTGCAAATTTTAAGAATTTGCATCATGACTCAGTTAGTTTTAGCAACGGTCAATTAGTGAATTCAAGAGACAATTTATCATTTTATGAAAAGCTCAATTTGATGAAATCGGGAAGATTTCAGTTATTCAAGGGTGGAAGAGTGGAGAATAGGTCTCCTCATCTTCAGTTTCAGTAATCAGAGATCTTTTGGGGTCCAAAAGCTTCCCATTTGGGAGGTGTGATCAGGTGATCATGTCCTAATTGGAGAAAATGCTCAAAATTTTATTTTCTCAGAATTGATTGAAACCAGAATGAAAGGAAAGGCCTCGTCAAAACGATCCTGTAGCCATGAACAGCACTCAAAACCAATATTGTATGTGAAAGTTATTCAAGTTTGAAAATTCACAATTTCATGCAAAAGTTCAGTTTGACCATGTTTGACTTTGAATAAAAAAAATATTTAAAAAGGAATATTTCGAGAATATTCCTCGAAATATTCTGGGAATATTCCATGGAATATTCTCTGTGGACCAATCAAAGTCCGACAAGTGTCGCATTCAGATTTGTACATGTGGTTGACTATGTAAGAGATGGACCAATTATTGGGCGCCACATGGCCTACTCGGAGGCTACCACGTGGCCCCAAGGTGGTGAAAGAATGGTTGAACAAAATTTTGCAATGTAGCGGGATTCGACCGTGGGTCGAGCGGGTGGCAGTGCACAGGCCTGACCAGCCCGCCCGCTTGGTGGTTCTTAACCCAATAGGGCCACCACTTATATTTAAACTTTGTGAATGTTTCGGTTGGGGTCGAAAGGGGGCCAGCCCCCTCTTTACATAACCAAGCACCAAAACCCTGGCCATATCCCAATGGTTAATGCTAACCCCCTATTCAACTTATGATGTGACCACAAAAACTTAAACTATATGCCACAGTTTATTTAAACTTCGGAGTTTGTTATATGTTATGGTTTGTTAACCAAAAGGCCAACGGTTAATCCACGTGGAAGGCATGCGGCCACGTTAAACCGACATTTAATGCCAACGACTAACCTCCCGTCGAATATGGAGCGTGCCCATCAAATATGGCAGACATGCCAAAATTGTCGGGCTTAACTAGAGTTGGCCCAAAATTAGTGGAGGTTTTCAAGGGCAGATTGGGCAAAAAATGGATTTGGTCATAACATTTGGTAGGGAAAACCTTTTGGAGTGAATTTTTTTATTTTTATTTTGGGTAATTTGAGCATTCCAGAGCCAATGGTGCAGGTTGCAGAGTCAACAGAGCAGTTCTTCAAGTACTTTATCAGCAAGGAAGCTTGGAGAGCCATCAGGGCTTAGGGGGTGTAGGAGCTATATTGGGCTATGGTTTACCATTGGAGGTGGAACTACAGTCATTCCTTACTGTTTTCTGTGTTCTGAACTCATTTCTACAGCTATTTTTTCCTGTTTAGGATTTCTTCACACTTTATAACCATTTTTTAGCATAATAAGAGCAAGGACATGCCCATTTGGGGGCCTTGGACCCGACAGATGTAGCCCAGGAGGGGTGAACTGCCTTATCATATGCTTTGTTATATTATGTGATTTATATTGCTATGTTTTTCCAGAGTTAAATATGCTAAACAATAAAAATAAATAAGCCTCCTACACACAAAAAGACTCAGAAATTTACCAAAAGCATTTTGTTCCAATTGCAAAACATATAAAACAGTTTGCACATATAATTTTATGGAAATGAATACCTTGAACAGCAAATACAAGTAATTTCATTTTCAGATCATGAGTGTTAACTTCTTCAAGTTCTAAAGACAGAGTCTGTAAAGGGCTAGGTAGCCTCTAGATCTCATCCTTTTATCAAAGGTGACATATCCAATAAATGCCCCTAAAGTCGATCTCTAGAATAGATCTAAGAAGTTTCACACTTAATTTAATGAAGATGGATACCTTACACACATTTTCAAGTACTTCCATTTTCAGATCAACTTCTCATCTGTGCTTTTCCCAAATTTCTTAGTGCATATACTCCTCTTGGGTTCATTCCATAAACTATATGGAATGGATTATGTCCTGTACTTCTGTTAGGAGAGTCATTATAAGCATATTTAGCCTATGTCAAAACTTAATCCCACTGTTTAGGATGTTCACCTGTAAGGCTTCTCAAAATATTACCCAAGCTTCTGTTCACCACCTCAATCTGTCCATCTGTCTGAAGGTGATAAGCTGAGATGAAACTTAGTTTAGTACCAAGATTTTTCCACAATGTCCTCCAAAAAAGACCAACAAATCTAGTGTCCCTATCAGAGACAATGCTTTTAGGTAACCCATGCAACCTTACAATCTCTTTTAAAAACAAATTAGCAACATGAGTAGCATCACTGGTTTTATAACATCGAATAAAATGTGCCATTTTAGAAATTTTGTCAACTACAACATAAATTGCATCATTCCCTCTCCGTGTTTTAGGTAAACCCAAAACAAAATCCATACTTACCATATCCCAAGGTCTATCTGGAATAGGTAATGGAACATACAAACTTATGTTTTGACTCCTTCCTTTTCCATACTGAAAAACTTTACAATTTCGCACATACTTCTCCACTTTAGATCTCATCTTTGGCCAAAAATTAAAATGACTCAGCTGTTCATAAGTCTTGTGTGCACCAAAATGTCCACCAAGTCCACCACTATGTTTCTCCTTAATTAAATTTTCTCTCATAGAACAATTTGGTATGCACGGCTGATTTATTTTCAATAAAAACCCTTCTTGCAAGAAAAATTCAGCCACTTACTTCTGTCCAACAAAACAAGATTATTGCATGCTTCAAATGCCTCTTTAAAATCCAAATCTATCTTATACAATTCTTTAAGAAAATCAAAACCCAGCACTTGAATTTGACTTTCTTGAACTAAGATGCTTTTTATACTTAAGGCATCAGCTACTTTGTTTGCTTGGCCATTTATATGTTTCAATACAAAATTGAAACTTTGAAGATACTCTACCCATTTTGCATGTTTCTGATTCATTTTTGGCTGTTGCATAATGTACTGCAATGCATGATTGTCTGAATACAGCACAAACTCTTTAGACATCAAGTAATGTCTCCACTTCTTTAATGACTATACAACTGCATAAAATTCTTTGTCATAAGAAGAATATTTTCTTCTTGTGTCATTCAGTTTTTCACTGAAATAAGCTATAGGTCTATCTTCTTGACTTAACACAGCTCCAATATCTTCCCCACTGGCATCACATTTCACTTGAAAAGGTTTGTTAAAATCAGGCAAAAATAATATGGGCTTTTCTGTTATCTTTCGTTTCAACAACTGGAAATTTTTCTCTGCTTCATCAGTCCATCTAAATGGTTGTTTACCCTTCTTTATGGTTTCAATAATAGGAGCATTGATCTTAATAAAATTCTTTATGAATTTTCTATTAAAACTAGCAAGACCATGGAAGCTTCTCACCTCAAAAACACTCTTAGGTGAAGGCCATTCTATGATTGCCTTTATCTTCTTTGGATCCATTTTCAATCCACCAGCAAAAACAACAAATCCTAAATATATCAACTCTTCCTTCATGAATGAACATTTTTTAAAATTTACCAGCAACTTTTCCTGATGCAACTTCCTTAAGACATAATTCAGATGTCTTATGTGTTCTTCTTTAGATTTTTTGTAAATTAATATATCATCCAAATATACTATTACAAATTTACCAATAAATTCTTTCAGTACTTCATCCAGAAGCCTCATAAATGTACTAGGAGCATTTGATAATCCAAATGGCATTACCATCCATTCATACAATCCTTCTTTTGTTTGAAAGGTTGTCTTCCATTCATCTCCTTCCCTTATCCTAATTTGTAAAATATCTTGCCCCACTTAAACAATCCATCAAATCTTCAATTATGGGCAAAGGAAATCTATACCTGATTGTTATTTTGTTGATTTCTCTTGAGTCAGTGCACATTCTCCAGCCTCCGTCTTTTTTTGGACTCAACACTGTTGGCACTGCACAAGGACTTAAAATCTCTCTAATCAGTTCTTTATCTAACAGTTCCTGTACCTGCTTCTTGATTTCTTCATTTTCTGTGGGAGTCATCCTGTATGTTGCTTTATTTGGAAAATTTGATCCTGGAATCAAATCTATATGATGGTTGATCTTTCTAATAGGTGGTAATTCATCAGGAAAATCATCTACAATGATATCACAGTAATTTTCCAACATCTCTTGAATTTCAATTGGTAAATCAGAAATTTTAGTGGAAGTAATTACTACCTTGGGTTTGCAAATTAATGCAAAGTTTACCTCATCATCTTCAATCTGTTGCAGATATTCTTTTCCACTTAGTAATAAAGCTTTCGGATTGGGTCTTCTTTTTGATGCATCTTCTTCTTATACAGGCAACAACGTATCATTGACACCATATTTACAAAACTTATATGTGTTCTTTTTCCCATCATGCATAGATCCTCTGTCATACTGCCAAGGTCTGCCCAGCAATATGTGACATACGTCCATAGGCATTACATCACACATAATTTGGTCGTTGTAGCTACCCAACTGTAATTCCACTTCACACTGTTCATTCACTAACATCGGATGTCCTTTCTGAAGCCATGACACCTTGTAGGGTGTTAGATGTTTCTTTGTCTTCAATTTCAATTTCTCCACCACTTCTATAGAGACCAAATTATCAGTGATGCCACTACCAATTACCATTTGACAACATTTTCCTTGAACTTTGCACACACTTCTAAACAAAGTATTTCTCTGTGTTGGTTCAAAAACTTCTTTTGTTGGTTTAAAAACACTTTGTTAACTACCAAAGATCTCCTTTCTCTGGTATATTCTCTGCTTCTGGCACTTTTGCTGCTGCTTCTTCATTCTGAGCAACAATTACATTTCTCTGATTTGTCCCCACATTCTCTGGACATTCATAAGCTCGGTGTCCCAACTTATTACATCTATAACATCTGACTTCTCTTCCTTTGCCTTTGCCTCCTCTTCCTCTGGAAAAACTCCTTCTGCCACTTGCATCACCTTCTATGGGTGCATGCTGACTTGAGTTGATGCTAGCTCCTTCTCTAGGTGTTGTAGATCTTCGTATACCACCTTGACTTCCTCTTCCTCGAAAAGTACCTCTACTTCTGGCAGATTGCTTCCTTATGATTTTTTCTTCAGCCTTCAAGGCCATTTGATAAGCCTCTTCCACTGTTTTAGGAGACAACAGACTTATCTCATCTTGTATCTCCATTCTGAGACCATTTATATATATTGCAATCTTCTCTGTTGTATCTTGAATTTGTCCTGCTCTTATGCTCACTTTGTAAAATTCCTCCGTATATTATTTGACTGTCATTGACCTCTGTCTAAGGTTCTACATCTATCTAAATAATGAAAGTTGATAATCACTTAGAAAAAACTTACCTCTCAACTTTGCCACCATCTTGTTCCAATTCTTTATTGGCTGCTTACCAAGTATCCTTCTTTCTGCCTGCACTCCATCCAACCAAAGTGTTGCATGTCCTTTCAATTTTGTGACAACAAATTTCACACTTTTTCCTTATTCCATTTCTTCATAATCAAAGAACTTATCCATATCATTAACCCAATCTATCAACTCTTCTGGGTTTAAACCTCCTGTGAAAATTAAAACTTCAAGTCTGGGTTTAGATGTCGATCCCAACACTGATTTAAAAAATCTCATTTCAGGAGTAACTTCTGTAGGTTCTCCCTCTTTTGTAGATTACACTTCAGGCTCACTGGCATCTCCAGCATCTGCATCTCTTTGATTTCCCATTTCCATTGCTGCTAATCTGGCTTGCATCTGTTGCATAACTTCCATCACTTCAGCATTTGCAACTGGACTTCCTCTTCTTCGACCAACACCACCTCCTCTTCCAACTCTGTAAGCCATGTTTGATTTATTTTCCTGATCTTTGAGATCTCACTCAATGTCTAAAGTTTTCTCTGATACTACAACTGGTCAGCTGGTTACAGGCATTATGGATAATATTTCTAATTTCGAGATTATCTCTTCAGTTCCAGGTGAATATTCTCCTTTAAACTTCTTCGAAGTCTCACTCATGCAGCTCCAAATTAACCTTTTCTTCCAACTTTCTATATTTTTCAAATTAGCTGGAATAGAGTCAGCTACCACTAAATAACGCACAGAATCCAAAACAAAGCAAATAATAGCATTTCTCTTAGTGAAGGATTTCAAGTTATATTAAACCTTTTCAAAATAAATTATCGCATCCAATTTTTAGTTTAAACCCCTCACATATCTGAATGCGATAACCGTCAAATCACCAATCTGGATGCGAGAGCCGTCAGATCAAATAAGTGCTGGATGGTCAACTCAATTTATTCAAACATGATTTATAAAACATTGCATCCATTTGAGAGATTAAATAACACGCAAGTTTTAATTGGATATCCATCGATTCTCAGATCAATGGTGGTGGTTTACCTTGGACTCTTTACGCACTACAATGATCTCTTTTTCTTCAATATTGCCAGAATTGACACTCCTTCTAAGAAGCCACGATTTTTTTAGGCATCAACAATTAACAGCCCTTTAATTTAACAATACAACCGGGCTATTTCGCCTTCACAGTGGACGTGGAATTTTAAAGGAAAACATATACATATATAGCAATCAATTAACCAAAACTCGACCTGAAATTTATCAACTTAGAACTATTTCGAAGGAAATTAAAGCCTATTTACATAGGTACAGAGGAAATATAAGTTCCTTCTATTCGATTACCTTTGCCATCAAATCCTCCTCTCCTCGATACATTCCAAACTTACATATAAATATACTGTTCATACAAACATTCAGATCTGAATCAAAGGGATCGAATTTGTCCAATTTTGGATAAAATCCTACTGCACGATATTCTCCCTAAATCTATCAACTAAAACTAAATATAATGAATCTAATACAAAGCAGTTCAAATCCCTAAGGAATAGTTCAAATCCTATCTACCAAAACAGTAACTTGTGAGCTAAAGGAACCCACTCCTTTGCGTGTAAACTTTTTTTGTATTTTTAGAATAAAAATGAAGTCTTTTTTCCTCGAGACTCGTGCTTCTGCATCACTAGTGCTCCTATGCACATGGTATATTTTGTCACATGTGGACCCCATATCTCTCTTGACCCTTCGTCTTCCTTTATAGATGTAGATCAGCATGGTGAATACATGTCGCATTTACTGGAAGATATTTCTTCTCCAGTAGTCATGCCAGTGCCTCTTGACGTTGGTCAGAAACTCCATCCCAATTTGGAATATGACCAAGATCCTTTACCCACACAAATCTTCACTCTGCCTCTTCGACGTGACTCCCTTGACGATGAGTCTTCTTCTCTAAAAGTCATCCTAGAGGTCATGGATTCATCTATTGATCATCCTAGTGAGATTATGCCTCTTCATGCCTCTAGTCTTCCCGAATTGGAAAAGGTACATATTGGAAAACAAAATCTTGAATCTACCTAGGGGAATCTCCTCGATCCTCCTTGGAAGTGCCACCCTTGGACCGATTCAAGTCTCGGGTTTCTAATGCTGAACTTTCCAATGAATAGTCCAACTCCTCTCCACATGTCAATCAGTGTCTTGTACCCCCTTGACGTCTTGATAGTCCTTATTAAGGAGCTCCACTTGCTCACGAAACCACTCACCTTGTATGTCCTTGGGTCATTCTTGATAACACTATGGTTATACGTTTTACCTAACATAATCAACCTTTAGGAATTGAGTAGTTCAAATTTTTATCGCATTGCTCCTTCATGGTGTGAAATATGGTACCTCCACTCCTCCATGAGTTCATGTATGGAAATCCTTAGTTTGTTCCTGACATTGGGCACACCTTGGGGTGACCTATTAGACTAAGATTCTCTTGTATACAGTACATAGGAGTGTGTGTGATGTTTTCTCTCTTTTTTGGTTTGGCGTGCGATGCAAGAATTTTTCCAGTATCTCATGTATGCCAAAAATCCAAAAACAAAATACAAAATTCAAAAAATAAAAAATATATGGTCTTGTTTTTACCTCCTCCATGTTTTATTTCTTTCATTATGTGATTTAACCATGGGTCTAGTCTTTCTAGATGGTTTTTACAGGACAGGGTGGTGTTTTTATTGCGACATCCATTGGACCTTAGGTGCATTTCTCTTTAAACCTAACATATAGGGATAGGTCACATATTGTTGTCATCATTGCATTGTTGACCTTCAGTGTCGTCATTCTACCTTAGGTCTGACCCTGTCATGCTACGAAATTAGCCTCTCTCTTTTTGCACGTCGTAACTTGGCAATAGAAACTTACTTGATCATGGATACCCTATTCTAGCACCCTCTTGTTGTATTAGTTTCCATGCAGTTCTATTTATTCTCTTTTTGGAATCCCTCCCTCTAACCCGCCATGACCTAGAGTTTGTGCCTCATGTCCTCTTATTATCATATTTCTAGCTTTACCCTGGAGGATTCCACATCTTTTATCCCTCATGATTGCCACATTTTAATAGCCTATTTTTGCATGATGAGGCTTGGTTTCTTCATTCCATCATCATCATTTTCTTGGCCTATCATTCGATTTCACTTAGTATTTTATCCTTTCTTGGAGGAACCGCTATGATGAGTGGTCTCATTATATAGCCTCTTCACCTTTACATGTTTTGAGTAGTTCCACCATGACCAAAACCAATCTTTACCCTTTATACCACTTGTTCCTCCAGGAGGAGTTTCCTTTAAGCTATTTTCAGACTCCTTACCTTATAAAATATTGTTGAGTCAACTCGTCTCTTTCATGATCGTTAAAATACTTGAAAAGACATCTATTAAGTATAGGGTTAACCATTTCCTATACTAAGTAGACTAGTTATGAAAAAGGAATACTCTAGTCTCTTAAGGCTAGAAGAGTTCTCCCTTGTATTGTTTTATCTCTTTTTCGGGCTCAAGGGACTAACCTTGTGAAAAAGGAACCTATTGATTATATTTGTCTTCTCTTTCATGCTCATTAAACTATGAAGGAGACTAAAAAAAGAAAAATGGATGAGAACATTTAACTTTGTTAGTCATCAAAATGGCAGCGTTAGTTGTGTCGCCCTTGAACATGACACGTGTCTACATCATTATCTCACATTTGCGTTTTAGATTTCCTAGAGTCATACCATACATATGAGTCTATCTACTCCTCTAACTGGTTGCTCTTCATGTCATATGGAGTATGCTTAAATGCCTCCTATGTTGTTGCATGATATCATATGGTGCTCATTAGTCATGCTTCCAAGTCACTCGTGTGTCCTGCCATTATGTGTTCAAGGGAAATATCATTCTGTGTCAGTCACCTACAATTGCGTGTTGACCTTTTTTAGTTGGCCATCCCTGTGTCAATTATACTTCATGAATTCATGAATTAATATGTTCGCTACATCATCTCAGTTTGTTCCATGTTGATTGATGGGGGATACGTCAAGGCCCTTCTTCGATGGATCTTCTCTTGTCAACTTTAGCTCATTATCCAATAGCTTGATCTAGGAAATATTAGTACCTTGGAGCTTATAGACCTTAGTGGTGGGTTTCCTCGTGATCGACAGTGTGTTTACATCATTAAATCCCGATCGTTTGAGTCTATGAGTGTTGGATGTCAGCTCATATATTCACACTTATTGGATTGTACTAGGTATCTTGGGGATTGTTTTCATTTTGGGTGGGTCCCCTCGCGTCTGTTAATGATACACCTCATTGACCGGTAATAAAATGGTTTCTACCATGCAAGACATCAACTCATCTATTTGCATGTTGTATATTTGTACCATTAGGGTTATGTCAAAGACCCTAGGTTTGGTACATCTCACCCTTATGTGGCACCCTTCCTAGGCTGCATTAGAGTTATGTGTAATTTATGTACTTTGAGGACTACTTTGGGACAACTTTTGTCTGTTATGTGTCCATAGTCTTGCTGATGTATATTGTGACATAGATCCACACTATATTTGTTGGTGGCTACGATCCTTTTGTTGTATCACATGGATCCATTGTGAATTTTTCATGGCTATTTCTTAGCATGTTGTGTCATGGGTCCACAATGTATGTTTGGCAACCATGTTCTATTTTTCTTCATGACCGAGCATAGGTATGCCCACCTTAGGGACATTATATGCATGCTCGAGAGTTTGACATTTGGATTCTTCCAATTTGGTTTCTTAGCTTTGTTTCCTTCCTCCCATTTTGACCTCTAAGCTTTATTATAATGTGTTTGACCATCATTTACTCTTCTAACCTCATGCATTAATAGGGATCATTTTTTATCAACCTATTTTTCACCCTAGGGTTAGTACTCATGAACCTTTATATTGTTGACCACTTGCTTAAGTATTGACCCTTCATTTGACCTAATTTTCTCCACAATTATTGGTACCTAGTGCTAAATAGAGTGATTGTAGCATTTCAGTCGCCCGGTACACCTCATAATTAGAGATACTGTAGTCAAAATTTCCTAGTTTATTCCCTATGATCATGACTTATGTTTTAGAGACTTACTTTCCCTAAGAGATCAATCTAAAGCCATACCTTATCTCATTTATTTGAGTTGGCCTGGGTGAATTATTAGAGAATATTCTTAACTTCTCTTCACCTTAAGCATCCGCATTCATATTCCATGAGAGTCCTCTAGGTATTTATATACTGGTCCATCCTTGAGGGTCAAGCAAGCTAGAAGAGAGAATCATAGAGTCATGCTTTCAATGTGTTTCTGATTCAGAGTTTGTGAGTTGTCTTATTCTCAAGGTCATATATTTGGAGAAGGGGAGACTCTGCCAAAATTTGGAGAGGAGAATCCATTTGTGAAGGTATAAATTTGTATTCATTTTTATGATAAAAAAAGGTGAATTTTCCTTTCTTGTAAATCCGAAATATATGATCAATTGTTCATGTTTATGTCTATTTTTTTAAGCTGATAGTTCTCTCTGGAAGGCCATTTGTGCTACTTGTTTGGTGGTGCTTGTGTACAAGTTCTAGATCTATTAGGGAGGATGGGATCTCCTAGTTAGAGCAAGGAATATTTGTATCCAACCCAACATCTGTCACTTATTTGCGAGGATTATAGGTTTTAGCTCAAACCCTAGATAGGAAACTGTATGCAAGAATGATTGGTTGGATCATACGGTTTGGGATCTATTTGCTTGATTGATTTTGGTCATATAATCCTTGATTTGGTAGTCTTGTTAGGGCCAAATACTATGGAGCAATAAATCCTAGTGGTTGTATATAAATAGCCATAACAAGCATGGAAAATTCATTTGGAAAAAGCAGTTCAAACCAAGTGATTGAACTATCTACTTTTATTCCAAAATTTTAAATTTTAAAGGGAAGTTCACCACAAGCTACTTAGGCCCATTAGAGATTGCAGATGTTTTCAAAAATGGTTCATTGAAAATCAATACTATTGATGGGGAAGGAGCTTCTTTCTTGGTTAATGGGCATAGGTTAAAAGTTTATCAGTGGCCTATCAGTCGAGAATAATTCATTCAATATGTTTTGCAACAGTCCAAGATATAATTAGTGGGAAGGGAATATGTGCAACCTACTACAACTTCACCTTGATTAATTCTCTTATGCATAGTGAAAACCAACCTTCTTGTGCATTTAACCCAAAATTTTTCTTTAAAACCAGCTAACTGGCAGGAAAACATTCCACATTATTTTTTTTTTCAAAATAAAAAGGAGGTTGCTAACTATAAGCAGAATGAGATTGTTTGTTTCAAATAGAGGAATTTTGTGACTAATTTTTCTAACATCAGTGTCAAGCATAATGTAAATTAGGCCGATGAAAATCCTTCTCGTTACAAAGCTCGAGATAATCATTCTTGCCATTATTTCCACCAAAGTTAGCATTTATCTCCATTGCAACTACTTTATTTGCATCATTAACCTTAAACAAAGTACCTTCAATACCTATATGGAGTAGAAAATATATAAAATCTTCTTCAACAACATCATTGTGGAGGCTAGTATTGATATTAATCTTATTTCTGTTTAATAAGTCCAGAATAAAGCTTCATTTTTCCAGCATAATATCTTCATCATAATCATCTTCAACATGCAAGGTTATGGTTTCTCTAATCTTGTCAGTGTTTAGCATTCAATGATAATGATTCTATAGATAATTGGCTTCAAACAACATCAATAACAACTTCAACAAGCATATTTTTACAGCTATAGGCTTTCCTGTAACCATCACTTTATCTAGTGACCCCTGTCCTTAGTAGTTACATGATCACTATAACATTTACAAGACGCCTTGTAGCATGCTTGTTTTTATCCACCTTACAAAATCAATATTTATAAGTAACATTTGGCTCCAAGGTGAGATCCTAGGGCTACCCAAGCACCTCTAATATCTTTTCTTTATATTCTTCAGGTCTTCATCAACAACATTCTTCATCCTTGGTTCCAAATTCAACATGATAATCAATCTCAAGTAGTCACACTCAACATCATTATTGATCTCATATTTAAGCACGACATTCAACCTCAACATAAACATTGGTCTCAACACTCTATTATGGTTCAACTCAATGGTCTACAAATATTAGGTTTAAGTTTTCCACATCATCATGCCTAGCAACTTCAAGCGAGTGATGATTTGTTAAAGTAAAACTTGAGGAAAAGAGGTTAACTTTGAGTTTTTTTAATTCATTAAAAACACGTGAATCACTAAAAAACAAAGCCTTGGGCCTATTGTAAAGTGACTATGTGACTTCTCTATATATTACTCAACTCATTTATGGCTATCATTTTAATTTTCTACTTTACCCCCACCTTACAATATACCCACTCATGTTGATAATTCCAAATCCCACCTTTGCCACCTTACAAGATTTACTATTAATGATATGTAAAATCACTACTTATTGTGATCTATGTACATGCAAAACTTCTTGGCCATTAATCACAATAATTCTCCCTGTCGAATCACCCATCGACTTGCAATGAGTCCTAACCTTCACATTGTTTGATTGCATTACAAATACCCTAACTCTTTCGTTGGTAGTAATGAATTTATAAGAGATAGAGTACCTTGGAATACCCCACAAAGCATTGTATCAACATGGGAAAGATTGGCGTTGTTAGGAAAGAGCCATTTCTTCTTGTGTCCTTGGAGGCATACCGTGAATTCAATGCAATAAAACCTATGTTGAGGGCCACATGGTGGCTTCCCTTCCTCCAAAAGTTTCATGATAATGATAGCATTGTTACCAAATCATTTACACATGGGTTTGATTGGTGAATTTCCCAATTTGGTGACCTAGTGATGGTGGTGATCATGGAGTCTCTGGCCCAAGACACTTGGCTCCCACATATAGGGGAATTTTGGTGTAAAAATAAGCTGGTTAGAAAGGGGTCTAGACCCAATTATTGAATCATAGAGAGAAAAATCCAAATTGGGGAAAGGGTGTGCCCTGAGACTATATCATCAAAAAATGGAGAGACATGCCATTTGTTTTTCAGATTTATACAACATGTGAGGGAAGGTATACCATTACATTCATTGATATAAATGGGGAATATTAGTTTTTCTATACTAATATCCTCATCAAAATAAAAAAATGTGCTTGAGGTTTGTACTCCAAAATAGCAAGTAAAAGCATGAGTTTTTATGAGTGTGTGTGTGTGTTTTTTAATTTTAATTTCATGAAAACTTTAAACATGAATTAAAAACACTAAATGAAAGTATGTATCAATCAGTAATACACCACACATTGTTGAAGGATTTCGCCCCTCCTGGGCTACATCTCCTTGCATTAGCTCTAGTGGCATGACCTCCTTCTCATTATGCTCAATTTTTAGGTAAAGAAGAGTACATAAAGTGCTGAGAAATAGAGTGGTTAGTTTCTCCTTCAAAGGAACAAACTTATGCAAGAGTTATCACTTCATACACATGTTAACCTACAGTCAAACATGTAAACTTTTAACAAACAAAGGCATCTTGCACCAAGACCTCGTACTCCAACCTCAAAGAGCATAAACAATACTACAATCCACTTGAAGTACATAAACAAGTCTCTCCTAAAAAATACATAGAGAAGAGAGGAACATAGGCTACATCGCTGATTTAGTAGCTTTGCAGAAAGCACATGAAGGTTGGAAAAACCCCTGCAAGGGCTTCTCCATCTTCAAACTCCTCTATAAATTGATTCAACATTCTGGTTCACCATGGCACCCATAGACTTCATCCTACAAAAATCCTATCTAAAAGTGCTCCATTAGCTTTGAAAACTACTCCAATGAGTCCAAAATGCCAAAAACTACCTGTCTAGCCTCTTTCTACATCAAATTTGGCCAAAAACTGGAGAAGTTATGATCTCCCCAAGTTTTGGCACTAACCGCTCCACAATTTGCACAAAATCTGGGCCAGTCCTACAAATCTGCCCCATTTTTTGCTAACGAAGCGACAATTTCTAGGAATCCGGGCGAAATTGTCAGACCATTTAAATGCATAATGGCTCTTAAAAACCTATTTTCAAACCATAACTTTATGGTTAATTTAAAAAAATAAATAAATAAATAAATTAATTAATTAATTAAAATAAAAATAAAATAAAATAAATAAAAATAAAAATAAAATAAAAAAATAAAAAAATTCAACAGTTAGACTAACTGTTGGTGGTTAAGTCTTTGCGGTCACATGGTGAATAGATGGTTTATGTGGGCGGTTAGGATCTGTGCCCATGGTTCCTAGCAACGTGATCATGTGTACACGTTTTGTGTGGGGGGGGGGGAGGGGTAGTGCTAAGCCCTGACCCCTTTCCCCACTCTCCGCTTGAATACACCATAAATAGGATCTTTGAACTTAGTTTATTAAGACATGTAGTTTGGTGTAGCGGTATTTGGCATTGTTCGTTGGATAGAATCTGGGTGTTCGACCCCCACTCAGTCCGCTCCCCCTTTACCAAACGTTTGGTGGCCACCCGTGCTGCCACGTGGCATCATGTGGTTGGCCATCATTTCAACCAGTCAAATTACACCATCCAACAACCAATGAAAAACAAACAAGTGGCGAAGCTTGAAAGGCTAAAAAAAATTACAATTCCACCAACCAGAAGATGCCATGTGGCATCCTACCACTAGCCCAAATTTTTTCCCTGTCAGCTTCCATTTTTGAAAAATTTGCCTCTTTGGGAAAATGAGCAGAACGTATTTCTAGGAGCATACGGTGTTAGTTTTCCATGAAACAAGTTGTGTAGGATTTTGAACGATGAGATCTACGCGGTCGTTCAAGTTCCACACCATTCTAAAAACTTTTATTTTTGAGCACCTGATCATGCCTCCCCATTGGAAGCTTTTGGACCCCAAAAAATCTTTCATTACTGAACATATGGATGACGGTATAGTCCCCTCACCCTTCCAGTCTCAATCCACTGGAATTTGCCTAAATTCAGCGATTTGATCTTTTCATGAAAACTCATATTTTTCCTTGATTTTGGAGACCCTGTCTTGTTGTTGTAGACGCTAACATGCTACAATTTCCCAGAATTTACAAAACATCATTGTCCTTGAAGAAACAAAATTGTTCCCACCTCGGCCATCAATCAAAGGAAACTTGAATAACTTGAAAACTTTCTCACCTCGAATACTGTCGATATGGCGATTTTTAGCTTGCCTTGCCTTGTACTTGAGTCGACCTTTGACCAAGTGTTTTTGCCATTGCCATGTACCATTTTGGAATAGTTCAATGAAAATCTTGGGTTTTTCCATGTCACCATCAAAAGCAACATCCTTCTTACCAATATGAAAACAAATTATGATGCAAATGGTAAACAAATTCCACTACTTGGTTTACTTGACTCAAGATTGAATGTACATCTTGAAAGTATGCATATTGTTGAACATAACTTTCATGTAAAACAAAATTATGCTTGAGTACAATAATTACACAAACAACAGGCCTAGAAGGCATATCGACAAACTTGTCGCTTATACCTCTCTTATACCTTTTGACCAAGTGGAGTGTTTGACAAACAACCATCAAATGAAAGTGCCTTAATCGTTGCAACTTAATCATTGCACCATTAAAAATTTTTGAATGCAATGAAATGGCAAAGTAACTTGCATCAACCTGAAACTCAAATGACCTTTTCAAGTTTAAAAGAGAAAATAAAAGAGCTGAAATGATCTTTTACTTCGAAGCATCACATGCCTCTTGTTTTTTTCCTCCCCACTGGAAGACCTCTTGCACACATGTTAATGCATGCCAAGGAGCTGCATTAGAAGAAATATTAACAAAAATTTCCATCCAACATTGGGTTTCTCCCAAAAAACCTCTTATCGAGATGATCATCTTGGGCATTAACCAATCCATAATGGTGTCAAACTTGGAGAGGTCTACCTTCAACTTAGCTCCTTCGACATTATAGCCCAAGTACATCGAAGAAGTTTTACCCAACTTACACTTTGACATCTTCACAAACAAATGTTCATGCCTTATGACATCAAGTATTTTTCTGTCATACATGACATGTTTGTAACGAGATTTTTTAAAAGTCACAATGTCATGCAAGTGGAATGTCACATCTTGAAATGGCTCCAATTCATCCTTCTTCATATGCATGAAAGTAGTAGTAGTATGGAAAATACCATAAAACATAATAAGCCATTCAAACAAACCTTGTTTGATGTGAAATGTCGTCTTCCACTTACCTCCTTCAACAACTCTTCTTTGATGAAAGCCACTCCTTTTGTGCCTCACAGTACAATGTTTTCCATTCTTTTTGGGCACCAAAACCATAGGTGCACTACATGGCAGAAGAGATGGTCAAGTGATTCCCTTGTTCAACAAATTTTGGCTTTGCTTTGGTATTTCTGCACTTTGCATTTTTGACATCCGATGTATGCTAATGTCAGAAGAAAACATTCTTGCTGCAAAATGTTTACCAAAGATAACATCCAAAAAGACTTTGGAAAATAACCCAAACAAGTTTCACATAATGAATACTTGTGTAAATGAGTGCTTAACACATTTGTAACATACTGAATGTGTTGCAACTACTCATACATCCGTTTTAAAATGCTTTCTTAAACTACAAATAGAAATGCATTTTACAAGATGGAATAAACTTGACTCCCAAATTTTCCATTCAAATTGACTATTAACAAGCCAAACTAGCATAACAGTGCCAAAGAAAACACAATTTCATATAAATGATTTACTTATGAACATTATTTTTACAAATTTCCCAACTATGGGGATATGCAATTAGTGCAAAACAAAGATTTACAAACTTTAGTTGGACAAATAGTATGCCCATTTCTTACCCAACCAGGTACATGAACCCTCTATTTGAACTTCTTCTCCTTCTAGATCTCCTTCAGGGATGGTCACGTCTTACGCCACTTTTTCTTTTGTTGCTTCCTCTTCAGGTGCTTGCATGATTTTCTTGCCCTTTCCAGGATGAAGTTGCAGATGCAATTTCCAACACTTCTCGACCCAATGCCCACTGATATTGTAATGAGTGCAAAATTTTTTGTGAGCCTCTATTGGCAAAAATGTCTTTAAACTTGGATGAGAATTTCCCTTCTTGGTCTCAATTCCAATTGACATACTCATCTTCTTGACTAATTATTTCCTTTTGTGTCACTTAGCTACACAATGGTTATGTGCATGACATAAAGTGCATGGAAAAACATTCCTTGATCCTAATCCACAATCAAAATAAATCTTTGCATAGTTGGTTGAAAAGCTTGGTCTAGAGACACAAGACCATCTATAACTATACCCCTTGATATGGGGGGTAAGTCAAGACAAAGAATTTAGAGTGAACAAACAGTGCAAATTCAAGTTCACCATCAACTAGAACTTTGTGGTTGCATATGTGGTTCCATTGGATGTATGTGGAGTCATATTAAGAATCCCATACTTATACATGAGAAATGCTATATTTAGGAGGAGAGAAAATCAACATAAACTAATAAATGAAGGAAAGGCATGTGCCATAAATACACATAAGGACAAAGCTAAACTCTATTTCATCAACATTCACTAGGCCAAAAGAATCATTGGTAACACAAAGAAGTTTGTCTTGTTGTTTTTTGGAGAACAAAAGTAGCAAGGAGAAGGCAATAAGTTGGAGATTAAGGCATCCTTTAAGGGATGTAGTGATAAGTAGCTGACAATTACACCAACTTACTGAAGCCTACAAGGAACCTTTTCAAGGGCCTTAAGGATTGCCACCTGTTGATTACACAAATAGAGTATTTGTGCAAAACACCTCAAACCTTGCAATAATAAATGAGGTAGACAATATTATCATCTTGAGTTTTAAGCCTTAATCTAAAATAAAAATAGATCTCATGAGAAATCTCAATTTAGGGAAAGGTATTTTATTTACAACCATATAAAAAGAACAGGAATAAAAATAGCCTAGTCTAATATAAATACAAAATGTAAACAATAAATGAATATTCATAGAGGAAATTAAAGAAAACAACAACGAGAAAATAAAGTTCAAATTAAGTCACTATAAAAAAAAAACATATACTTTTCCATCTTGCTAAGGAAGAAAGACATGAGTAAGTTCAGAGTTAAAATGCAGAGGTTGCCTTGGGCTTGTTAAGAGTATTTTTTGTAAAGCAAAAGTATATAATAGTGGTAAAGATCATAACTATTTTGAAAATTTCCTTGGAGAAAGTAGTAAATAGGCAAGATATTTTTATTTTTATTTTTTTTGTGACAACCCTTTATATGGACTACAATATGTATATTCATTCCTAAATAATAATAATAAAAGCTTTAAAAAATAAATACAAAATAGGTATTTAAAACATAAAATGATTTATGCAATAAATAAAAGTAGTAACGAGAATGAAACACGATCCTTTATTAATAACCAAGCATAAATCTTAAACTAATAGATTTTACAAATTCCTATGAGAACTTGGACCAAGGAATTGTCAAATAACTTTAGATGTCAAAGACCCATACAAAACTTGTCAAATGATATGGAAATAAATTAGGACTTCATGAAACTATTTGGACCACCTCAAGGACAATGCAATGCATAATTGATTTTCTACAAAATATATACAAATTAGCCTTGAATACGTTCATAACTTCTAATAAATGCAAATAGAAATGTAAATTAATAAACACCTTGAGAAAAGAACCAAAAATCTAGTCTTACTTTGTCTTTCATGACATTCTCTAGAGAATACCTTACTATCAACAACGTTTTCAACCCATAGAAATACTAAGTATGAATAAGGAAACCACTTGTAGCAACTATCAAAGCTTCAACGTGCCTTTTGTAAAATTATTTCCCCATTCTTAGTGATTTTTCCTTTTTTTGTATCGCTCTCATTTACTTATCTATTATTAGTTTTCAATCATTTTGGGTATGGGAAATAGGTAGGTGGAATCATTAGAGTAGTTTTATATAAATAAAAGTTATTATTATAAACGGGGTCCCATTAGTTAAACTATAAATGTTACTTGCAACTCCAAATAAGAAATGTATTTCCCTTGTAACTTCCAATTATAGTATTTAATCATCAAAATTTAATATAATGGAGTCATAAACATACACATATAAGAGAACTTCTTCTAAAAATGTCAAAAAACCTCCTTGTTTCCCCATATAATAAATAACATAGGAATTAGTTTTTTCAGACATGCCCAATGTCACAATAAGAAAAGGCATTATCCATGTAGTAAAAAATGGATAAGCTATAACTATGTTTCTTCAAGCATACTAACATAAATACTAATATCCTGATATCTCAGGAAATATGTGAATGTGAGAAACTTATTTGGATCCTTCATTGATATTTTTTCCAATTTCTTTAGACTCATTGGGTGTTGACTAAGAGGATTTTGAACTAGGTGACAAAGCAACAAGTTTTTTCCCTTTCATTGATTGGCTAATTGTTTGAGGGTGAATGATTTATTATCAATCACATGTTAGTTTACTCGTTTTTGTGCATAAGAGTGTGTAGAATAAATAGATGCATGTGAATTTTTATGGCTGCTAGGTCACTTTTCAACTTTTGAAGCGACCTGGACTTAGTTGTATTCTCGCCTATCATTAATTAGCTCAAGCATAGGTTGTGGGATGTCTCTTATACTAGGACGAGGTTGTAGAAGAACATCTGTAGGTACAATAGGTCTAGGCAATGTTGGCTACCCTCCCAAGAAATGGTCATCAATTTGAGCTAATTGATTGAATTCATCAAAGTGTACTAAAAAATGAATTATTTTGTTTCTTCCTTCTTTCCATATTACAACGGGCCTTTGTCCTTGCCCTCTTCAAGAACCTTTGGATCCTCTACCGAAAAAACTCATCTATACCATGTAAACCAACATGTCATTTCCATATCTCAATCATGACATCTATAAAAATTATCTCAACATGTCAATTGGGCGTATCTTAGGTGGTTGGGACAAATAATTGTTTTCCTCTTCACCCCAAGTTCAATTCCTGCAAGTGACATGACGAACTCATATTGTGTATATTATCGTAATGGCTTCCGGCCTTGTTATTGAATGACATTGAGCCCTAAAGAATATCTTACCCTTGCCTATGGGCTAGAGAGTGGGGTGCCTTGTTTCATGGGGAAAAATTATCCCAACATGCAAAGGTAAGAAAAATAAAACCTTCACTAAATGCATATTATTATAATTTGCAGAGCTCTAATTAAGGAGACAACTATATATGGAGACAGTGTATTAAATGAATATTAAAACCATGTGAGGAAGCTTCACATCATGCCCATAAAACTCATTTGCAAACCAAATTTCACTATTCATTTTGGTAATACTCATTATATGTTTTTTCTTTTTCTTTATCATGAAATGAGCACTGGCAATATATATATATATATATAGCACATCAACTATTTTTTCAATGATATCTAATGTAATTTCTCATTCTTTTATTAGTGGTAATTTCAAGGAGGTTTTTTGTTTTTTTGTTTTGTTTTGTTTTTGTTTTTGTTTTTGTTTTTTTTGTTTTTTGTTTTGTTTTGTTTTGTTTTTTTTTTGTTTTGTTTTGTTTTGTTTTTTGTTTTTTTGTTTTTTTGTTTTTTTTTGTTTTTTTCAGATTGCCCATGATTATCTTGTAATAAAAACTGAGCATGTCACATGGCAATAAAATGTGAAAATTTACCCAAATAAAGATCCACACAAAGTTTAAATTCTCATCATTTCTGTAAAATAAATAAAATATTGCTTAGAGTAGTACTAAGGGTATATTATTGGAGCAAGTTTTATCTTAGCTTCAAAACAAGACTCACATATCAAGGCAAATTTGTTCCTTGGTTTAGAGAAATAGATACTGCACACAAATACAAGATATTGCATGTGAATGGAAGGGATAAATACAATATGGAATGTGATGTGAGTATTCCTTGGAAATGGCAAAAACTAGCTCTATAAAACTTGTAAAATGTGCCCACGTTTTTGGATATCAATGGAAATTGATATGAGAAACTTATCAGGATGTTAGGGATTGTAATAGGTTTTGAAAAAGCTTAAAAGGGAATGCTTTTGGTTAACAAAGTAAAGTGGAGAAAAAAATATTTAGCAATAAAAATATTTCATAGCATAGAAAAAATTCAACAATGTACATATAGTACATTAGCACTGTCCTTCAATTCTTGTAGTAAAATACATTTACGTACCTTTTTAAAGTTACGAACACCCTCTAATGACAAGCTACGAATTTTAAATCACTTAAGAAGCCACAAATTTGGTTTCCAATAGCTATTCGATGCCCAAATAATGGATCTTAGCTCAAGAAAATCCACAAACTTGCAAATGAATTCATTAATAAATTTAAATTCGCCCTAATTTCCCTTATCACACCACTCCCTCTCTCGCTCTCCCACACACACACACACTTCTTGTTCCACGTCCCACCACCTTGCATGCATTCTCTTGCAAATTTCACATTTATACTTTAAATGTTTCATTTAGTGTTAATTAAGAATAGTTTTTATCAATAATAATATTGCAACACATTTAACCATCAACAAACAAGTCTATAAAACATGCATTCTCAAATCAATATTTCATTTGCAAATAAATATTCATAAGTTCTCGTGTAATTCATGCTTATTTAAAGATTTAAAATATTTGCACCATCAAACTTCCACAGTTGTTATCTTCGAACATAATATTATCAAAACTAATTTCCATCATTAACAACATACCATAATCAAATACTTGAAACAATTCAAGTATGGGATCCCTATTTTTCGTTTCTTTTCATATTTATGTTCTTTATATGTAAAGTGAAGCACATCATAGTTATTTAAGGAATTGCAATTCTTTGCAAGCTAAATAAGTTTGTCCATATATGGGTCAACACCACCCAAGTAAAGGTTGAGCATGAGATTTAATTGTTGTCAGAGCCACCACTACCAAACATTACATTGTATAAGCAGTCCATTTTCAAAGTAAATGAAATGAATCAACAATTGCAACAATTTTTGGAGCAAAGAGTCATCATATCAAGTACATCATCAAGTGGTTTTTCCATCCTCATGATGCCAAAGAAGGACATATGCTAGAGAATCTGCATTGACTATTGTTCCTTCAAGAAAATCACCATCAAGAATATATATATATATACAAGAATTGATGACTTGTTGGATCAACTACAATAAACCAAGTTCTTCACAAAGTTGGAGCTCAAATTAGGTTACCATCAAGTAAGAATCAAAGCAGATGACATGTGGAAGATAATGTTCAAAACAAGACAAGGTTTGTATAGGTGGTTAATGATGCCTTTTGGTTTATATATTGCATGTGCAACTTTCATGAGATTGATGAATGATGTTCTACACCCTTTTATACACTAATTTGTAATAATATATCTAGATGACATATTAATCTTTAGTAATACATGGCTAGAGAACCTCTCACATGTGACACAAGTACTTGGGACCTTGATGAAAAATCAATTGATCACAAATTTGTAGAAATGTGAGTGAAGGAAGACATCACTTAATATATATTGTACACATGATCAATGGAGGATAACTAAGGTTGGATCTAGAAAATATTGTAATCATCGCCTAATGGCCTATTCCCACTAGCATAACATAAGTTAAGAGTTTCATGGAAGTAATTGAATATTTAAGAAATTTCATTGTAAACTTTTCAATACTTGTAGCACCATTGCATGCCATGACTGCTAAAGGAGATATATTTCACTGGGGTAAGCCACAACAATAAGCATTTTAAAACCTAAAGAAGAAGATCAATGATGCTCCATTTAAGGGTTCTCTTACTCAAGAATGAGGGCATAACCTTTATAAGATTTGGGAAAGGGTGAGATGTTTGCAAAAGAAAAAACTAAAAGAGAGGGTGAAGTATGAGAAAGTGTAAAATGAGGTTGATAGGTAAAAAATAAGATGTGGACAACTTGCTAATGAGGAGTCAACAACAATATAAAGCTAGACATGACCGATGTAGGAAGATCATAAATTCTATGTTGGAGTCTAGGTGTGGCTTTATCTTTGTAAGGAGTGATTACAAGGAGAAATGAGGGAACTAAAACCCCTTAGATACAAATCATTCGATATCAATGAGTAGGTGAAAGAGAATGGCTCCAACTTGATACTTCCCACTTATATGCTAATCAATTTAGTAATGAATGGGGAGAACTTACAATTGGATGAAGAGGAGAGTCATCACGTTTTTCCCTACTATTGAAAACTTCACATTACACACTCTAAAAGAATTAGGGAAGATATACGTATGAAATGTAAGGAAATGGTAATTGTTAGAGGATGATAAGAGATTTAATAGATTGGTTTCAAAGGTTAGAGTCCAAGGAAGGTGAAAATGTATAAGAGGAACTAGAATAATAAGCCTCCTCACCTGTGTTTAGAAGCTTTTGGGGACCAAAATCTTCCCAATGGATAGGTGTGATATAAATTGTATCCACATAAAAAATAATTTGCAACTGGCCTAGGCTCTATGATGACTAACACCAACCAAGCTTGAGGCTATAAATGAAAAAGGAAATAGGGTTGTTGGTATGAAGGGTCCCATGGCACTAAGATTAATGTCCACCTCTACATTAAATCAATCATAAGGAAAGGATATGGAATGTAAAGTTACAAGGAAAACAAAAGGAAAGAGAGGTGAAATGAGCTTGGGGAAGTTGAAGGGTTGATGACACTTGATCTTCCACTATCCCCCAACAGATTCATCCTCCTATATACCATTGCCTTGCAAAGGAAGAAGGGTTCTTTGGTTCAAGGTGAAACAAATGTTTCCTAGAATTCCGTGAGGAGCATGAGGATGAACCAAAAAGCCAATAACTTTTTTATTATTTGAAAAATAAAGAGCTTGGATGAAACCAATTGATTTTTGGTTTTCCCATGTGGGTTTCCAAGGTAAAGAATGATTCATATGCAACACTTTCTTTGTGATTGAGGGTCTCTCTATATGTTTTCTTATGGTTGTTATTTAGAGTGTTAGGAAGGGGCATTTATCATTAAAATTACCATTTTATGAATACTCTGGGTTTGCTTATTCATTACATTCAATAACAACTAGTAAACCTCCATAGGGTGATACCTAATTAGTCCAAAAGATTGATGCTTTTCATTTGAGAGTCATTGTAATAATTTAGGCAGTTGTTAAATTGGATGACATAAGCTTGTTTTTAGTTTTTCGGATGATTTGAGTAGCTATGCATTTTTCTATTTCCCATGGGGCCATATGCATCCCTTCGAGTTGCAATTCATCCTTGGTTGGTCGTATCATCCCTTTGAGCTGCAATTCCACTATGGCTAGGCCATACAAATCCCTCTTAGCTACAATTCTTTCTTGGCTGGGCTGTACACCTTTCCCCCACCCATACATTCTTTTAGTTAGTTGCATGCCCATCTATTAAGCTATGTGAATTGGTCACTATTCTCAAATAGTTGGGTTGAGTTAAAAATTGTTTTCTTGTTGGATGGAATTTATCTCAAGTGAATGGTGTGTTTATCCTATCCACTCTTCAAAATTAATATTTAAAATGTATACTTGAGATGGATTAGAAGCACAATAACGAACAATTTACATATAGTGTGAATTCTTAGAGAATGGTGCTTCAGGTAGTCATGATTTAATGTTGAATGAGCTTCGGAATGAAGTGTCTTCTTACTTGTGGAATGGATGCAATGTCACTACATGATCTATTTATGGCTTGGGAGTGGAGTTAACAAGTGAATACCTATGCGCGCGCACACAACATCTGAGCCTCTTTGTAATACATACATATTAATCGTTTGTTATGAATGGGTAGATGTCATTAATGAATGTAGTTGGTAAGGAGAGCTTAGGATTGTGTGGGCAAGTTCAAATACATAAGATGATATTCAACGTGATAGATATACACTACAAGGCTTAATTTCGTGGGATCAAATGTCCATTTACTATAACTAATAGCGAATCCAAGCAATTTGACTAGAGCTCATTCAAGTTGTAGAGATTAATTGTTGTTATGTAGACGATTCATGTTGAAGAGATAGTGTGCCATAGTCACTGTTTATGAACCGATTTTGTTCTTCGACCCTTAGAGATAGAGATCAAGGTAACTAAAGGTTTTCATCTAGGTAGGAAGTTAGTTAGTTTCCTAGTTGACAAAGAGGATAATTGTTCCACTATGGGCAAGTGACAACATATATTTAGAGGCACTTTTGTTGATTATACTATACTTTGTTCTAGAACATTTGAACTTATTATATGGAAAGAAAAATTCAAATAGTAAAGAATCATTGTTCCTAATAAATTTTAATGGTTTTTTTTTTGGTTCAAAATTGAAAATAAAATGTTGAATTTCCCTTCAAATGTTTTTTTTTTTTTAATGTTTAAAATATACCATTTAATGATGCATATAAAAAAGCTAATGTTAAACTCCATGTTAGTAATTTTATTTCAAGTAGAGCAAACACCAATATAAAGTTATTGTAAATAGTGTTTTAACTTGAGATATTGCAGTTGACTAAACAAGAATGCAATTAATTTGAGGAATCCTTAAACATTAACACACTTCACAAGGTAGGGTGCTAAAATAAAGTCCCCATTGAACCATTCTACCATAAGTCATGTATCTCCTTAACACATCTCTCTTTTGCTATTACAAGAAGCATATAAGGAGGCCAACTTCAATGCCACTATTTGATTTATTACCTAAATCACATTAAAGGATATGACATATTTCTAGATAAAAAACACATCATCCATCCTACACCATACAATATTATTTTGTCTTTAAAAACTTCATTAAATAGAATTCAAAAATATATGATATGTTTTTATTTTTTATTTTTTTTAAACAATGGGAAACTTATCATAATCCAGTTGTCAAATGAGTAGTGGAGACAACCATAACTGGTTGATATCCACAAATGCATATTGAATCATCACTATTATTCAAGAAAAACCATGCCACTTGGAATTACCCGTTGGTGGTCTGTAAGGGGGAAGGCTTTCACTCTTGCTAGATGCCTCTAGTTCTTAGACTTTAACCTATTTCCTTACGTCCAAGAAAGATGAGCTCTTAGCCAAACAAAACCAATTTTAGGGCATACTCCAAGCCCAAAATTATATGTTTTTTATCTCTCCCTTTTTCTTTTAGATTTACATTAAAAAAACATCACATTAAAACATAATCCTATAAAATTTTTGATTAAACATTCATATTGAAAAAACTTTATTTGTGATCATACTATCCATTTAAAGCTTAAATTTTTATCATTATATATATTTTTACAAGGCGTAGTCTAACTTATAAACGAAATAGCCTTTTCCAGGGGAATTTACCAAAATACGATAATACAATTTCAAGATTTTTGGTTGTTTAAAATACATTTTTGAATACATAAATGGAATCAACACACTTGAAAACTCCTCACAATCGAATTATGCAGATTAAACAATTTAAACTCAAAATTTTAAAAATCTCTCAATTTTGATTAAAATTAACCAGAAAAATGATCGTGAAAAAAACCATTTCGTATATAGGTTTCTACAATTATAACATTAAAACATTTATTTTACTTAATATTGCATATTTCATCTTACTTACATAATACATGATAAAGTAAGTAAATTACATGATAAAGTAAGTAAATCTCTTGGTATATAATAAATGATAAAACAAGTCTTAGATCTAAGACTTTTGTGATCCATAATGTAGTTACCTGTTTTTCGGATTAATCACATCATTAGGATTTGGTCGATGTTTCGAACCAACTAATGTGGTTCATCCTTGGGACAAGGTGAAAAAGTTAATCGATCTTCATGAATAAATAGTATGGATGCATCATTGCTCGACGATAACCGTTAAAAACTAGATACGAGCAAACACCAGAATCAATGATGCATCCCTAAATATTTTAAGAAACGTAATATCAGATTTCTTCTGAGCCACTTGTAATCAAACTCGCTCAAATTGACGAGCCTTATCAACCATTTCCCTTTTGTGTAGGGTAATAATGTTAGATCTAAGACTTTTGTGATCCACAATGTAGTTACATGTCTTTCAGACACCCATGAATATGGCATTGGCACGCCAAACCAACTAATATAAATATGGTTCATCCTCAGGACAAGGTGAAAAAGTTAATCGATCTTCATGAATAAATAATATGGATGCATCATTGCTCGGAGATAGCCATTAAAAACTAGATACAAGCAAACGCCGGAATCAGGTCTTACGTTTCTCAAAAGATGTAGGGCTGCATCATTGATTCCGATGTTTGCCCATATCTAGTTTTTAAAGGCTATCTCCGAGCAATGATGCATCCATACTATTTATTCATGAAGATCGATTAACTTTTTTACCTTGTCGTGAGAATAAACCACATTACTTGATTCAAAAGGTCAACAAAATTTAAAAAACAAGTCCTCTCAATGTAAAAATATTAATAATTAAAAAAATAAAATAAAATAAAATTTAATGCTATTTTTACATTATAATAATAAAAATATTGTTTTACTTAATATTGTACTTTTCATCTCACTAATATTAATAAATTTTTAAAAATTTAAAAATAAAATTTAATGCTATTTTTACATTATAATAATAAAAAAATTATTTTACTTAATATTGTACTTTCATCTCACATACCTAACCTAGGATAAGTAAGTAAATCTCTTGGCACATAATAAATGGTAAAGTAAGTCATCTTAATGCAAAAATAATAATAATTTTTTAAAAGTTAAAAATAAAATTTAATGTTATTGCTTTAAAAATGTATACTAATAAATGTAAAGTTTGTATATTATAATTTGTTTATTTTTGAAATGACGTGTCCAATAAATAGTAAAAGGAGTTGAATATGAACCTTCATCATTCACATAATTTTATATCACATAAATTTACAAATTAATTACCCTATAAATTTTTAATACTCATAATTAAAATACTATTTATAATTTTTTAATAATAATAATTAAAATAATATTTATAAATTAAAAAATTAAATAAAGAAAAAGTAAACTGATATACATTTTACAATTTAACATTATAAAATTTAAAAAGTATTATAATATAACACTGAATAACAATAAAATTATAATTTAATTTGATATACATAAAAGTAAATTGATATACCTATTTACAAATTAACATTATAAAAATTATAAAGTATTTTAATATAACACTGAATAACAATAAAATTATAATTTCTTATGGTTTAAATAAGTTTATAAATAAAAAAAATTATGATCTTTTATTATTTAAAATATTTTTTTAAATATATAAATTCATTCATAACTTTAAATAACTCATAAAGCACTTTGCTAATTAAAATAATTTAAACTTATAATTTTAGAAAATTAAGGAAAAAAATAAATAAAAAATCAATTTATATATTAATTAGACTCGACTGTAAAAATTTCAGTTCAACCACAGTACCAAAACCGAAAAACGACCAACAAAACCCAAAAGCCAATATTATTACTGCGCATGGATGGCTTGAGAAACGTGGTTAAAGTTGTCGGTGTTATATCTTGAGTTGAAGCATAAAGCAACCCAAGGGAGTCTCACCGAAATATCATAAAATCAAAATGATATAGACGGGAATAACGACACCTGCAAATACTGTAAAGCTTCTTTCTCCTTTTTCTCGTCATAATTTTTTCATCCATAAACAAAGCAATAAGCACAGACACTGTCACTCCAAACACAGTAATTACCATCTCTCTCTTGCAAGTCTTAGAAATTCAAGATACCTCTAAGATATTATCGAGAACATCACTGTAGCAAGTTTCGAATATCTGGTAGAAGCGGCGCAGATGATCTATCAAATTGCTACATTTTGAAGCTCTTTGATCACAGGGTACAGTAGTTAATTTATTCAATTATTTATCTTGTTTTTATTGTATGTCATTGAGAATTTTGAAATATTGGGAACATTTCTTGCATCTCCAAGGGTTGCTTTAGTTTGATGAATTTTATTTTATTCACATTGAACTCTTGAAAGATTGCTGTCTTTCTGCATCTTTGTCATCAATTCCTGCTTTAGACGTGACTCATGGATTTACACTTGCAACATTAACCCTAATGATTTAATGGGAAATCAACTACTCTTGGTGGGTTTCACAGATTTGGTCCAGTTGGGTAGGCATCTAGAGCAAAGTGGCATTGTTGTTTGTACAATTGAAGTGGTCATTGTACATTATTTTTCGTCTTTGAGGGATTGCGTCTTTTAGGATTTGAACTGTATTGTGTTGAACTGAGAACCCATTTCTTTGGCAATGCAACCCCGGTCCAAAACTTACTGCATATACTGTTGCCTATATTGAAGAGAGGCTTCAACGTGTCCATTGCTGTTTTACTGTTTATTCATTTAAAAATCTCCATTGGTGCAGGTGTGTGCTCTTGTATTTTCGGTAGGACTGCACTGGGCTTCAAGAGCTACCAAAACAATTCCTCGCGAGTCTTGCGGGGAAGATGTTTTGGAGTCATCTTTTCTTGTCCAATGTACATATAATAAACTTGGGTGGGCTTGAAAACATGTGTGGTGTAAACAAATCTTATCATTCTTGCCGAAGAAGAAGAACATGATGGAGTGGGCTTGTGGAACCTAATTGGTGTATGGCAGAGGCTGCTACTTGGAATTTTAGGTCACTGTCTTTAGATGTCCATGAAAATGGCTTTTTCTCTTCAGTTTGGACCACTATCTTCAATAAGTTCAGTTTCCGGACCATCTGGAGGAATCACTTGCCAAAGCACCATAAACAGGAGATCTCATGAGTTTGTAACGCAGGGATCTTCTCATTTTGCATTTTCAGGAGATCAGTCTTCCCATTCACTAAGTTCATTGGCATCTTTTAAGGGATCTTCTTCTCTGAACTCCAAATCATGTCAGCTGGCAAATGTTTTGTCTGTTAATTCATCCATGGAACTATGGAGCCATGTATATCCTGTGAATATCATGTTTGGATTCTGTCCTCATGTCAGTATTCGACTGCAGAATGGACATCTAGAGTGCATGAAGAAGAATGCAGCAATTACAAGAAATAATGTGAAGTCCCTCGCAAGCTCTGCAGCTGCAGGGCATTCAAGAAATGCTCAAAGGTGCAAGCACCTTGTAAGATCAGCATCACCACCATTTTCCTCCTACAGTCACCGAGATTCCCTCTTTGATTTGAATCCTCGAGCTTCGACTCTTTGGAATGATGGACGAGATGTAGCAGGTTTTCGAGAAGAAGAGAATGCAAACACTGCGTCTGGTCCCTGGCAAGACTCGCTTTCTACTCCAAACTACAATGAGGCCACAATCAAGGTTGTAGGAGTAGGAGGGGGGGGCTCAAATGCTGTGAACAGAATGATTGAGAGTCATATGGAGGGTGTGGAGTTCTGGGTTATCAACACAGATGCTCAGGCATTGAAAATGTCACCTGTGAGTGCTGAATATCGATTACAGATTGGTCAGAAGTCTACAAGAGGACTTGGAGCAGGCGGGAACCCAGATATTGGTATCCATGCTGCAGAGGAGAGCAAGGCTCTAGTTGAGGCAGCTGTTCACGGGGCAGACATGGTCTTTGTGACGGTAGGTTTTTCTTTTTCTTTTTCATCATCTGGCCAGCCATACTCTCAAGCTCTCATGTCCTTAATGGCAAAAATTGTGATCCACGGGGTGAATTTACCTTCGGCTTTAGTTTACTTTAATAATATATAATAGAGTTTAAATGTCTATGAGTAACTGGGTTTGATTTATTGTTTCTGTAATTGAATGAAATTTGTGTCACTTCGATGAAAGTGACTTTTCAAATTATTCATCTAGGTGAGAAAGACCACAGTTCTTAAAAAAGATACATCTTCTGGTGAAATTGAGTTCCCTAATGATTCGTTAAGAGCAAAACACCTGCCTATGTGGACATAGGCAATAGGCTGTTTGTTGCAGTTAGACCCAATTCACTTTATCGCTATGCAACCGGACAAGAACAGATGGAAACTATAGTGCGGCCTCTGTCTGAGCATTTTCAGCTGTTTACTCCTATCTTTTAGGTGGTGAATAGTTGGTTGTTCTTTGTTTTTTTAATTAGTTAAAAAAAATTCTGGTACAATGATTTATTTTATTTTTTCAAAATTGTCTGGTACAGTGATTTATAACTATTAGGCAATATAGCATATATGTTCCTGGTTTGCATGCTAATTATAAAACAGTGTATTTACAACAAAATTATTGGAAAATTGGAGTACGGAACAACTTACAAGGTGCAAAATCCATCGTCATCGTTAGTGGCTGGAAAGTTGAAATTGAAGTAAAATCATGTAAGTTGCAATCACAATGTGCATTTTGTTTTTTTTTTTTGACAATAACGGCTATGTTTTATTTATGGCTCGGCAAAACAGCTGCCGAGGGCTTTTACATGGCAGTTCTTCATTTCACTGTTACATCTATTGCTTTGCTTCTGACAGAGGTCGAGGAGGTTCCAGTTAGCTTCAGATGAGTGCGCTAATGAGTTTTCAATATGAGTGCAGGATTTGGCCAAAACTGGGAGATACGCTTATTCTAAATTCGATCTAGAAACTGCCTCTTGGATCTTCTTTTTGTTTGCCTGCAGAGTCCTAACTTTGTTTCCGAGATTGCAAAGAGGAATCCCATCACTGCCTAAATTGATTGCCGCTTCATTAAAGAGCACAGCGGAGTCCTCCTTGAGATCGATTCTTGCTTCCTTGGAGTCAGCGTTATCCTCCCAGAGACTACGCAGCGTTTTGAAGAGTTTTGCTGCTTTGGGATCCCGTTGAAAGCAGAGGTCGAGGCCTGAAGTATTGCGCCCTGCATTCATTTCAGAAGAAGAAGCCGAGTCCCCTATCATTTGCCAGTCCATAACGGACCAATCCCGTAGATCTGGCCAATGGAGTGAGTCCTGAAACGCAGATGTGATTGCAGAAACATAGGTCCAGTCTCCTCCAAGATTAGGGAACGCTGCAAATCGAGTCGAGACCATTAATTGACAGAGATCTCCTGCTCCGGAGAGTGCCTAGATTGGCTTCGAGATTGGCCATTGAATTTAATTTCCTAAGGATATGAAAGAAATTAATTTTGTGGAATTTGGATAGCACTAGCCTGATTTTTTTGAGAATGGTAGTTAGATGCACCTAAGAGGGGTTCTTCTGCGAGTTCATAGCTTGAATGATTATCTTGGAATCTCCAAAGACTGAGATGGAGAGGAAGTTCCTTTCAAGAGCTAAATTAAGACCCTGACACAGAGAGAGCGCCTCCGCTCTATTGTTAGTTTCATGGCCCAGACCCCAGGCGAAGCGCAGCTCAATAGAGCCTCCAGGACTCAGTGTCACTCCTCCACCACCAGCCGCTCCTGGGTTTCCTTTTGAGGCCCCGTCAAAGGATAGGCAGTGATCTTCCAGAGCCGATCTCCATTTAATGAATTCCTGCTCTTCCAATCGAATTTCCCAGTCAGTAAAAGCTTTTGCTGGAGGGATGGATCTATCCTTATGATTTGGGACTAGCTCTTTTGGCCATTGATCTTCCTCGATGTCCAGTGTCATAACATTTCTTATGGTGGGTTTGACGTCTAAGGCCTCTCCCAAAAGAGCTTTAATTTTAGAAACTATTCTGATTGTATTACAACTCTCCTCCCTGAAAATTCTATTATTTCTCTCAAGCCACAGTTTCCAGCAAATGAATTTGGGAATCCACATCCATCCAGTCTTGAGGAGGTCTTTTTTGGTGAGGCAAAACGCACAATGTGCATTTGGTTACCAAGAAATGGTTAGTGTTTTGTTATGTTTTTTTAATAGCTTGCCTGGGAGAAGCTTGCTTTTGTTAAGCAATTATAAGTTAGGAAGCCTGCATTGAATCACAAGTCAAATGGCTTTGGTTTGTGATTAAATTTTCATTTGATACATAATCTTCACTGAATGGCAAGACTGGCCCAATTCCAGAAAACAGACTTTATCCCCCTCAAAAATGCCTTTGTTTGGGCAAGAAAGCTGAGGCCTTTATTGCATGAAAGAATACAAGTTACCTCAATAAGAGCTGGGTGACAAGGGACTGCTCCTGCTTGGCCCAGACAGGACAGTATCTGCAAATTGATAATGCAAAATTTTTTCGGGCCATGTATGAGAAAGGGATTACTTTAGGTATAATGCAATATCTTTTTTTGGAAAAATATGTCTTATATTTACAACCAGAAATGCCAAAAGCGGAAGGGTATATACAATGGACTTCCTCACCTCTTCCTGAGAGCTACTAAAGGAGAGATAAAAGTAGAATACTTTTTTAGGATTTAAAGATTCGGCGTATTTGATCAGCATAACTCCCTTTGCCACAGATTCGGCGACATTCAAATTCGGCGACATTCAAATTCGAATAAAGTTCGGCACTGAAAATTTTTCCGATAAAGTTCGGCATAAAATTCGACATATAGAAATTTGAAAATATATATATATATATATATATATATATATATATATATATAACAATTTTAAGCATGTTGAAAGATAAATATGATGCACATAAATAAATAAGCATGTCAATTTTCAAAGTGCATAATGCACATTGCAAACACATAGATGATAGGATTATTGCTCAAACATTTACATCATTTCCACATATAAACCATGAAAGTGAGTGCCAAATTTCCAATAAATAACCAACTTCAGTCTTCCATACATAGTAAACAAGGTGAGAAATCTGTGGATCCAGCTCCAAATCTGGCAAGCTCCATTTTCAGTTTGGAAATGGCAGAGGATCTGCTCAGGATCTGTTTTCAGCTTCTGCATTGTCAGAAACATCACGAGGTCCTCCAAAAGAGCTCTTAAAAAGACATAAAATTTAAAAAAAAGGCAGTGTGGAGCCCTAAAACACTAAAATCCCAACCCTTTTAAAATGCGCAAATCAGGGGTTTTCAAAGCAGTCAGTGCTTCTGAGTTTCTGAGAGCAATTTGGAGCTTCTTGGAGTGATTTGTGGAGTTGTCTGTGCATTTGCCAACGAATCAATGATGAAAGCCCACATTACGGATGCATTTATGGAGTTATGGATGCTTTTTAGAATCTAGATATCTAGATAGTGATCATTAATGACTTATCAGATATTCTTTTTGTATGTGTGCCGTGCTTACATATAATGTCTCGACTCTTATGGCTGATATTTATGGCAACTCTCGGAGTCATGAATTGTTTTGATTCTTGAAAAATGTTTCCAGTTCATGGTTTTCGACGAAATGTAAATATTTATTTTTATATATGTCATTCCTCATATTTGATTCGACTTTTCAAAAAAATCGGCAGATCCATTTCCATGCAATATAGGTATAAAATACAATGAAAAGATATTATGCAGGTAGAGATGCGGAATCAATGAGATTGCATTTGACCTTGAAGATGCAATGACTTTCAAAAGATATTATGCAGGTAGAGATGCGGAATCAATGAGATTGCACTTGACCTTGAAGATGCAGTGACTTTCAGCCTCATATTAAAGTACAAATCAGAATCAATCTCACGCAATAAGCAGTAGAATTCAAAGCTTGTAACTTGCAACTAGAAATAAAATTAACATAAACAGTTATCAAGAAACATAATAATTAAGAAGTGATTCTCTTATGTATCAACATCCAAACCTGCCAATATCTGGGTATTCACCTGACATCATCTGGGTATTCACCACTTCCAGAAGGTGGAGCACAGTAAATAACCGCGGCAAATGCAATGAAAATCATTACCGCGGCAACGCCAATGTCACCAAAATTCCAAACCTAAACGAACACGAACGAATTTTTGACGAATTTAATTAAAAAAACGAATTTAATCCACTGTTTTTTCATGTTCGTGTTCGGCATTATGTTTGGCTTGGGGTTCGGCTTTGTGTTCGCCGAACAAAATCGAACATGTTCGGCTGTCGATTAAATTCGGCGAATTTCGAATTTTTTCCTTGAGGTTCGCCGAACCCGGTGACTAAGCCCTGAAGTAACACAGAATGTTGATCCTCAATAGAACTCTAACAATGCTTGGTAAACTGGAACTCCAGAAGATATGCTTGATAGTCTTTGAATGTTGGTAGACTAGACAGAGGCCACCCAAGAGACCACTCTTGGCCAACTTGACTTTGGATGGAATCCCTAGATAGATCACCGATTGGGTAAAATCCTTCAGCTTGTAAGATAACTGAACAGACCAGAGACATTGAGGATGACATATTGTAGAAAATCCACAAAATTCTGCAACTGCTAATATGAACCATCTGAAAACTAATTTCTTTTCATATAGACAAAAATTTCTCTACTTATTTTGCAGTGGAATAGGAACAGTAATAAATACGCAATCACACAATTCAACAACACAATTTTTTCTAGGGAACCCAACTGGGAAAACCCTTTGCTTTGAGAATTTTATTGATAGAAGAATGAGCAATAGGTCTCTTACAAAAACAATCTTGTTTCAATAGAAACCAATCTGGTTTTCTCTGCTTGTACTAAGCTTGAAACCCCTGCAAGACCCCTGATCCTTATGCTTTCTTGCCTTGCCTGGATGAGCTCTGAAATCCTTGCGCAAATCCTAGGAAGTAAGTCGTATTTCCTAGCGCATGAGCTGCTCCTATTTCTTAGGAATTAGCCCCTATTTCCTAGCGCATTCCCAAGGCAATTCTTCCTCTATCAATTCTTGCACACAAGCTCCTTCTTGTTCTTGTCACTCTTACAAGCTCACACACAATACTTCTGCCCAAGAAGAATGATTACAATTGTGCCTTCTGTTAGAAAATTATAAAGGCAAAAATATTCTCCTATATTGATAATTACTTCTGATATTCTTGTAGTCTTTTTAACTTTTTTTAGGTTCTTCTTTTATCTTCTTTTCATCAAGCAATCATCAAATCAAAACATGAAGATCAACGGCACCAGATATGGGCATTCAGCTAGGGCTAAAACCCCTCTATAGGGGAAAACCCAGTCAAACTCTTCCACTAATAGATTCAAATCAAATTGAGACCAACCAAGACCTTAGACCAGACCAAAAGACCTTCCTCCTCCACCAATTCAGCTTTCCAAGATGATTTTGCAAACTTCAGTAGTCTCCTTTTGCCTAGTCTCCTCTTGCCTCCCAGCTCCAACCCAACAACAACACAAAATTTTTGGCCCCCTAGCTTCCAGAATTTCAACCCTACTGCAGATCTGAAATTTCGGCCTTCCTAGCAGCTTCAAAATTTCGCACGTATGAGTCAAAGAGAGAGAAAAAGGTCTCCAAACTTCTTCTCTAGGGTTTCTTCTTCTTTGCTAGGGTTTTTCTCCTTCTTCCTTGAATTTCACACCCTTTTTCCTTCACCAACAACTGTAGATCGAACTTGCTTGAGGTGTGGTCCAAATGAGGCTGAGTTGCTGCCTTTATGTAGTGGATTCTGCGTCTCAATTAGGCCGACTTGGTGGAGGAGGCCTAAAAGACCTAATTTACACCAAAATAAATTTCTTTCTTGATAGAAAAAGCCCAAGAAGGGTCTTTTACATAATGACAAAGGACAAAGACTCCTGACACAAACCCTATAAGCCTACAATGGAGGCTTTGACCTAAAAATCATTGACCCAAGCATGAAACCCATGCTTTAATAAGTCAATTCTTTTACAATAAAATTTCTTTTTCTTTCTTTTGACAAATACATTACATTATGACCCAAATACAATTATGAGACACTATTTACATTTTTGAACACCTTCGTCCTCCTTATAAGCAATTCAAATGGCAGAGCCATGCATGGCTACGCAGAAGCCAAGGGGGAATCCAGAAATTTGTTGAAGGAATCAATTGCAGAAGCCGGGAGCCGGGGTGTGAGATTGGGAGGTAGAAATTGAAGTTCCTGGGCAGCAAATCGATCAACAGAAGGGGTGACGCTGTACCCAGGAGGGTTAACGCTGGGATTGCGCAGAGGCAACATAGAGGCTGTTAGGGGCAACTCATTCAGTGGCTGGATCAACCAAGATTTCTTGTGATAGTGTGAGACAACCTCACTAATCTCTCCGTCAGTGATTTTCTCTGTAACTGGATTGCCAAGAGAGGCATCCAAAGATTGTATTCAGAAATTACTACTGCTTAATAATAAAACACTCAGCTGCTGAACCGATTTTTTCGCATTGGGTTTTGTCCGGGGACATTAGTCCAAAGGACCAAAAATAATTGTGTCAGATGTGTCTATGATTTACTCTTGTTCAGTTTTTGTTTCTGCACTTGTATTTTTTTGTAGTTTATTTAGTGAAGGTTGCAGTGTGTTTAATTCGATGTTGCCGTAGCAATAAACTGAATAATTAATTTATCAGTTAGAAGAATTAATACCAGTTGTTGCAATAGGATTCCAGATTTAAGGGATTTTCACATGGTATTAGAGTTTGTATAGCTGAGTGCAGGAGGAACAGAAGAAAAAATCCGTAGATCCAGCGTTGTTACAGCTGGGATCAGAGAGCTGCGTAAGCAGCAGATCAATCACCCGAGTGATTGCGCATTCCAAGCCAAGAGGGCTAGTCCCTGCAAGGAAATCTCTCTTCAAGTGAGTCGATAGAGAGGTACGATTTTCTAGTTTGCAGAGGCAGAGGGAGCAGCGCAACAGATCAACAGCCGAAGGAACATAATTTTCTGCGCAACAATGATTGTGGGTGCAAAAGCGTCAGAAGAGAGATCTGGAGACACTTTGAGGGGATTTTCTTCCTCAGGGAATTCCTAGCCGGTGAATTCTAATTTTCAAGACCTGAGCAACAGTATTGGGTGATAGATCTACCATCTCCAGTAGGGAGTGTGTAGGCCAGCCTAGAGCTGTGCAGAGGAGAGAGAGGGTGCTAGTTCGACATATTTTTTTTAGTCGGCAGAGATGGCAACAAGCTGGCTAAGAGATCAAGATCGGTTGGAGGGAGCCTCCAACTATGCGATCTGACAGGCAAGGTGTGGTGGCTGTTCCAGTAGATGCAGATCCTCTGAAGGAATACAAAAAGGATATGGCTAAGGCAAAGTGCTTGATCCTCGACGGAGTGAGGGATCATGTTGTGTGTCACCTAGCTAGCAAAGCGACAACTAGAGAAATGTGGCAGGCCTTGCAAAAGCTATATCAAGGATCTTCCGAGCAGTGGAAGATGTATCTGGAGGAGAAGATGCAGACTACTAGGATGTAGAAAGGTGAGCGCATTGATCCATTCCTGATTAGACTTCAAGAGAACCGAGATCAGCTGGCAGCTATGGGATCAGCTCCTCAGGCCCCAGAGATGGTCAGATTGGCCCTCAACTTAGTGTCGAAGACTATTAGGTCTTTGTCCAGAGCATCTTGGGTAGAGAGAATTTGCCGGACTAGGAGTCAATGTGGGTAGCTCTTCAGCAAGAAGAGATGAGGAGGGACTTACTCACGTGTCAACTTGAGGGCAACAACAACAGTGGGAGGAAGACGAAGGAGGAGGAGTATAATGTGGCCCTTGCATCAAAGGGGTAGCAGGAGCAGCACAGGAGGAAGGAACTTTCCAAGATCAAATGCTTTCGATGTGGCGAGATGGGTCATTATGCCACACAGTGTCCTCTCAAGAAGAGAGACAAAGACGAGAAGCATGATCCACAAGCAACACCTTCTAGGATCGATGAGGAGTTCGCCATGATTCCCCATATACCTCCAGGAGGGAGGTGGTGTGATTTGGAGCTGTAGACCCAGAGATCTATAGGATGGGCAGGATCCTTCAGGAGTCCACCTCTTGGATCAATACCTTGCTACGGGAGCCCAAATCAGATGTAGCAGGATGGACGAGTGCCAGTTGGTGCAAAGGAGTGCAAAAGTGACAACGCAGTGGTTAGCGTGCTAGAGTCTGAGCAACGCAGAGAAAAGTTGGTAGCAGTGTAGTGAGGCACAACGCAAAGTCAGCAGCAGCGCAACAACTTCAGAGGGTCAGCGCATAAGCTAGCAACAGTCACATTTTTAGTATCGAGATGCATCATGCTGAACTCTTGTTCAATTTTGGATGTTTTTCTGTTGCAATAAAAGCAACAATATTGCAGTGCAGTAGCAGTTGACAGTGGTAGGGTCAACAGTAGTACGGATGTAGAATCTGAGAGGGAGTTGTAGTACAGATGCAGTGTTGACAGTGTCAGTAGGAGTACAGATGCAGCGTTGCACAAAGTTGGTGGGCAACGGTGTTAGACATCAGCAACGCAGAGGGAGATGTTGTAGAATCAGAGCAGTACTCAACAGGGGGTATTGCTAGAGCACATTCCTCGCTAAGAGGGAGTGTTGATTTGTGCTAGCATCATATGTGCTCTAAGTCTCAAAATTTGCAGGGAGGCTTAGACACATGTATTCTAGAAAACCCAGAAATCGTTTTGGGAAATTCCACCCGGATTGTATTTTATTAAAATAATTAATTATTTTAAAAGGACCCTAAGTCTAAACTTAGGAAACTAAAATAATTAAGTGAATTAATAGAATATGGGTGTGAATGTTTTAGAAAAAGCGGATCTAGTCAAAAGTAAATCTTAGCCATTGATTAGAGACTTAATCTTGGCCGTTGAAGTTTCAATGAGAAGATTATAAGAAGGGCTTGAAGGGTCATTTTGGAAAATACACAGTAAGGATCAAGAGATTGAATTTCTGAAGTGAGCAGTGCTCAGAGGAAATATTGATCAAGAGGTTCTTTGTAGAGAGGGGCAGGGATAGTATTCGAAGAGAAATCTTTCTTGGTCGGAGAATCATCAATAGAGAAGGCAAAGAGAGATCCAGCAGAGGCAGCATAGAGCTAGAGAGGTTGACGCAGAGCCACGCAGAAGCCAAGAGGGAATCCAAAAAGTTGTTGAAGGAATCGATTGCAGAAGCCAAGAGTCGGGGTGTGAGACCGAGAAGCAGAAATTGAAGTTCCTGGGCAACAAATCGATCAGCAGAAGGGGTGATGTTGTACCCAGGAGGGTTGACGCTGGGACTGCGCAGAGGCTGTTAGGGGTAGCTCATTCAATGGTTGGATCAACCAGGATTTCCTGTGATAGTGTGAGGTAACCTCACTAATCTCTTCGTCAGTGATATTCTCTGTAACTGGATTGCCAGGAGAGCATCCAGAGATTGTATGCAGAAATTACTACTACTTAATTATAAAACCCTTAGCTGCTACATCGGTTTTCCCGCATTGGGTTTTTCCGGGGACATTAGTCCAAAAATAACTTGTCAGATGTGTCTATGATTTACTCTTGTTCAATTTTTGTTTCTGCACTTGTATTTTTCCGCAGTTTATTTAGTGAAGGTTGTACTGTGTTTAATTCGATGTTGCCGTAGCAATAATCTGAATAATTAATTTACCAATTAGAAGAATTAATACTAGTTGGTGCAATATGATTCTAGATTTAAGGAATTTTCACAGTTCCTAACTTATAGGAACTCGAGCATGCTAAAGTAGAACTTGTTGAGGTATCTTTGACTAAGGCACAAGTTAAAGAAACCTTTCTCGCTACTATTTTCAACACATATCCAATGCTCCTCCGGATCCTTAGATAACCAACTAGCCTTAAGGATTGGAGAGAGAGGATGTCTTGGATGAAGAGATGTGTACACCCATAGTCCCTCCAAAATGGCACAAGCATGACAACGTTTATCTTAAACAAATTAGACTCAGAGTAAGGGCTCACAAGCTCACAACTCGCTTAAAACTCCATAATGGAAAGACTATTAGAAGTGAGGAGACCATACTCTTGAGCAAGATAATGCCACTCCTCCTTAGAGCAAGTACAAGGATCCCATAAAGCTCTCTAGAAGAAGTTGCCTTTCTTCCTCAGCCTGCATGCTTGGTGTGAAAATTCCTAAACCCGGAATCCCTATTGTAGAAAATTAATATTACATCTCCGACTTGATAAATTATACAAGTTATTTATTGTGTTCTACTAGTAAATAGGGAAACAAATACCCTGCAACCTTCACTACATAAATAAATCGCGGAAAAATAAACGCAGAAACAAGATCTGAGCAAGAAGAAAACTAAACACACATGACACCGTTATTTTTGGACTAAGCCCTCGGAAAAACCCAATGCAGGAAAACCGGTGCAACAGCTGAGGGTTTGTATTATTAAGCATAAGTTTTTCTGAATACAAATGGATGCCCAAATTTGACTATCCACAGAGAATCTGTCTGACAGAGAATTAGTGAGGATTACCTCACACTAACATTGGAGATTCGAAACTAACCCAACACTGAACTAGACAGCCCCACGCTGCTTTTGCGTCACTCTGGTTGGGGACTGCGTCACCTCCTTTTGCTGGTCGTTATGTTGGCTAGATGTTGATCTTCTACCCCTTTGGTCTCACACCCCGACATTTCGACACTGGATCTGACTGATCCTTAGCAAGATTGCGGATCTCTTCAGAGGCTCAGTGCTGCCTCTACTGCCCAGTGTAGCCCCTACGCTTCCTCTTCTACATCCTCTTCTTTGTCTTCTCTGCAATGTATTCTTGACTCAGGAAAAGATCTTCCAACTGGAACTATCACTGCCCCTCACTGCAATCAAATCAACTCGATGATCTCTCCGGCTGCTCTGCGCTGCTCACTTGAGAAATCGATCTCTAGACTCACTCGGTGTGTTTTCCAAATGCTCATCGAAGTCCTTATAATCTTGTTGTTGGATAACCAACGACCCAAATTAAAACATAATCAACGACTTAGATCATATGGACTCGATCTCCATCTTTTTCTAGAAGTTTTAAACCCGGTTCTATTAATAGTAAATACACTTTAATTATTTTAATATCCTAAGTTTAGACTTAGGCTCCCTTTAAAAATAATTGATTATTTTAATAAAACCCCATCCGAGTGGAATTTCCCAAAACGCTTTCTGGGTATTTTGGAATACATGTGTCTAAGCCTCCCCGCAAAATTTGAGACTTAGAGCACATCCGATTCTACCAGAAATCAAGACTCCCTCTTAACGAGGAATGTGCTCTAGTAATGCATCATGTTGAAGCATCACCCTGACTCTGTAACATCTCCCTCTGCGCTGTTGATGTCTGACACTGTTGTCCACCAACTACTGCGCTGCTGCATCTATGCTGCTGTTGACCCTGCGTACTGCTGCCAATTGCTACTGCATTGCAACTCTGCTGCTTGATGCAATAGAAAAAATCCAAACACTGAACTAAGTGTTCAACATGATGCATTTGATACTGAAGATCTGACTGCTGCTAGTCTCTGTGCTGATCCTCTGAAGCTGTTCTGTTGCTGCTGACTCTGCACTGTGCCTTCCTGCACTGCTACCAACTTTGCTCCGTGCTGCTCAGTCTCTGGCGCTCCTAGCCACTGCTCCTAGCCACTACAACTGTCACTCTGGTTCTCCTCTGCACCAACTGACACTGGTCCATCCTGCTGCTTCTGATGTGGGCTCCTGTAGCTAGGTATTGATCCAAGAGGTGGACTCCTCAAGGATCCTGCCCTACTGTAGTTCTTCCGATCTACAGTTCTAGATCACCCCAATTCTCCCCTGGAGATATGTGGGAAATCATAGCAAACTCTTCCGCCTCGATCCTCGCGGTTGCAGCTTGCGGATCATGTTTCTCATCCTTGTCCTTCTTCTTGAGAGGACACTGCGTAGCGTAGTGACCAAATTCACCACACCGGAAACACTTGATCTGTGAGACGTCTTTTTTCCACCTCTGCTACTCCTATTGCCCCTTTGATGCAAGTGCTGCATTCTCCTACTCCTTGGGCTTCGACCCACTGCTGCTGCTGCCATCAAGCTTGCACTTGACTAAGTTTCTCCTCATATCTTCTTGATGAAGAGTTGCCCACATCCCTTCCTAGTCCGACAACTTCTCTCTGCCCAGGATACTCTGGACAAAGACTTGCCATTCATCGGAAACGAAATTCAGAGCCAATTTGACCATCTCTGTGGCCTGAGGTGCTGACCCTACAACTGCCAGCTGATCTCAAACATCCTGAAGCTTCGATAGGAACAGATCTATGTGTTCTCCCTTCTACGTCCTCGTAGTTCGCATCTTCTCCTCCAACAACATCTTCCGCTACTCGGAAGACCCCTGGTATAGCGTAGCCAATGCATCCAACATCTCCTTGGCAGTCCCTTTGCCAGAGCTATGCGAAACAATATGATCCCACAATATGATCCCTCACTCTGTGGAGGAGCAATCTCTTGGCTTTAGCTATATCTTTCTTGTAGGCCTTCAATGGATCTGGATTTGCGGGGACATCTACCACATTGTCAATGCAGGTCTTGAGCTCATGCTCATCTAGAAGGAAGGAGATCCTTGTCTTCTAGATTACATAGTTGGAGGCACCCTCCAACTGATCTTGATCATGCAACCTAGTGGCTGCCATCTCACCCAACCAAATGTCGAACTGCTGCCTCTAACCCTCTACGCAAATGGCTCTACGCACTCCCTGCTGGAGTAAGCTAAATAAATCTCAATCATGCTGCTTCTGCACGGGAAATCAAAATTTCTTGGGCAAGAAATTCCCTGAGGTCATAATTCACTTAGTATGCTTCTTCTTCTTTCTTCAGATGCTTTCTTCACTAGCAACTGCTGCTATAAGAAAACTGCTTTCCACCAGAAACTGGTCTGCACTGAAGCTACTACTGCGCTGCTCCCTCTGCCGCTGACAAATTGCAAACTGGAAATCGTACCACTCTGTCGACTCACTTAGAGAGATTCCCTTGCAAATATTTCCCTCCTGGCTTGGACTGCGCAATCCCTTGGGATTCGATCTGCTGCCTATCAACTTTTTGATCTCCCTCCTCTTCAACGCTGAACTCTTCCGAGCTGCTTGCTTGCTTCACCTGTGCTGCTGTATAAGATCTAATACCATGTGAAAATTCCTAAACCTGGAATCCCTATTACAACAAACTGATATTACTTCTCCTACTTGATAAATTATACAAGTTATTTACTATGTTCTACAAGCAAATATTGAAGCAAATACATTGCAACGTTCACTACATAAATAAATTGCGGAAAAATAAACGCGGAAACAAGATCTGAGCAAGAAGAAAACTAAACACACATGAGATCATTATTTTTGGACTAAGTCCCCGGAAAAACCCAATGCAGGAAAATTGGTGCAACAAATGAGGGTTTGTATTGTTAAGCAGAAGTTTTTCTGAATACAAATGGATGCCCAAATCTGGCTATCCACAGAGAATCTGACTGACAGAGAATTAGTGAGGATTATCTCACACTACAATTGGAGATCTGACACTGACCCAACACTGAACTGGACAACCCCACGTTGCCTCTGCGTAGATCTGCGTCACTCTGGCTGGGGATTGCATCACCTCCTTCTGCTGGTTGGATGTTGATCTTTTGCCCCTCCGATCTCACCCCCCAACACTCAGGCACTGGATATGACTGAACCTCAGCAAAATTGCGGATCTCTTCAGAGGCTTAGCGCTGCCTCTGCGTGGCTTTGCATTGCCCAACGTAGCCCCTACGCTGCCTCTTCTGTGTCCTCTTCTTTGTCTTCTCTACAATGTATTCCCAGCTCAGGAAAAGATCTTCCAATCAGAAATATCACTGCCCCTCATTGCAATCGAATCAACTCGATGATCTCTCCGGCTGCTCTGCGCTGCTCACTTGAGAAATCGATCTCTAGACTCACTCGGTGTGTTATCCAAATGTCCATCGAAGTCCTTCTTATAATCTTCTCGTTGGATAACCAATGACCCCAATTAAACTATAATCAACGACTTGGATCATATTGACTCGATCCTTGTCTTTTTCTAGTAGTTTCACACCCAGTTCTATTAACATACTTTAATTATTTTAATTCCCTAAGTTTAGACTTAGGCTCCCATTAATAATAATTAATTATTTTAATAAAACCCCATCTGGGTGAAATTTCCCAAAACGCTTTATGGGTATTTTGGAATACATGTGTCTAAGTCTCCCTGCAAAATTTGAGACTTAGAGCACATCCGATGCTACCAGAAATCAATACTTGGAAGTGAGGTTACTCCACAACACAATCACCTAACTACCTCCAACTCCAATTTGTTGACAAGCTAGATCCCAACCTTTTGAATGCCCTCTGAATGCCACTAGATTAGACCTATAACAAATTTCTAGGTTAACCAAGTGCTTTTGAAGCTAAGAGAGCTAGTCCCTTGAAAAAATGGGGTGTAGAAATAATGTCATATAAACTAAAGACTCTCAAACTCTACCCAAATGTTCAATTGAATGCATCTTATGCAGAAACAAATCTGGCTAGGACATGATTCCCTCAAGGCATAGGGCCACCCATTTGGCCTCAAGAATACTAACTTGAGATACAATGTTAATCAAACTAAGACTGCCCTCATCCTTGAGGATAGTGCACATGCACCAAGGAGCCAAAGGAAGATCCCAATCCCCACCATACTTACACCACGATTATGCCCACAAAATCCACTCAAGCTGATAAAACTGGGCTTTGTTGGGGAACCAATAAGAAACAGAAAACACATGAGAGGCTTGGATAATGCATCCAACCATTGTCAACTTCCGTGCAAAGGGGAGATCTTTATGATTCCAAACATGTAACTTGCTTTGCAACCTTTGTAAGCACCAATCTCACATGGCTATAGAAAACAAACTAACCTCAAAAGGGATTATCAAATACTGGACAATGACTTTGGGGTGTGTTACCACTCAAACTAGCAGGGGACCTGGAAGCTACTCCTAAGAGGGCAACTGCTAGGTCAAGGGAAACAATGGAGACTTAGCCCACTATCACCACAGCTAAGACTTCCTGCTATTTATGAACTTTCACCGATGGGAGGAGACCCGGTACATAGGAAGTCACTTATAAAGGATGGATCTACAAATAGATGTGAAGTCACCTTAAAGACCCTTTCCCTAAGATAGGATTAAGAATGGAGCTTGCTTGCTTTTTAAGCAAGGTACACGATTTTCTAAGGAAAGGAGGTGAGGATTTGAGGGTTAGGTTAAAAGAATATGGCTTAAGAGTTTCCCAATCACTAAAATCCTTATAGAACTTGGATTTCCGAGTTGCCCTTGATGAATTGTCTTTGATAAGAAATGGGACCACACGAGGCCAACTGGACACAACCCAGGTTAAGGGGATGGAGTCTAGCAACCGATGATATTCTTAACTTGACCAAGGCAAGGGGAAAGGATCAAACAAGATTTTTCACTTAAATATGTTGATCCTATGAGCTACTAGCCTTGGGAACACTAGGGAAAAATTTGATCTTAGATCTAGGGCTTGGGATATATCGCAATCCCACCGCTCGAATCTCTTCAAATTAGGAAGAGACCTTGAGGACACACCAGTGCAGTAGGGCCTAGGAGATCGAAATTTTTCTAGGGCTAGTTTCTTGGGAAATTGATGCCCTAGGTGGCCCAGCGTGGCTAGACCTAGAAAAGGGAGGAAAAGGTGAAAGAATATGGTTTAAATGACCACCCTTTGATGGATTAGTGCCTAATTCCTCTTGGGGATATGGAGTCAAGGAGAATTATGAATATGGACTTCGTTTCTTGTTCAAGGAGGCTCTCAAAGTCGACTTCGTCCAATGTTAGGGGCAAGAGAAGAAAAGTGACCTTAAAAGCGTTTATACTTCATTGCAAATGAAAGAGACTTATTGAGATAACTCGATCTCTAGGACAATTCATTTATCAAACATGGCCCATTCATGGAGATAAGCTAAATAGAAACATAATTCCACATTGATGCCGTAAATGCATGCAACAATTAGGCCTAAAATAGCGAAATCTCATAACCAATGTATGCAGCAATATGAAAGAAAATAACGTTAAAATTGCACTTACATGTAAGAGAATATATCCAACCATCAACACATTTGCAATATAAGAAGCTCCAAGATAAGAAGAACCCAATCCATACATCAAAATTCATCAATTATCCAAAAATATCCACGAAGGAAAAAGTGTGAAGTTCTATAAGGAGAGAATGATCCAAATCCAAGTGATGATACAAATGAATCCATCCAAATCCTATTTATACATTAGGAGTTCGAATTACCTAATGGGCCTACATTAGCCCCTAAACATAAAATAATGTGTAAGTTAACTAACTTTTGGTGACAAGCCTGCCAAACTAGCTCTCAAATAAAACAATAAGCATCTCAAGAGGTCAAATAATAATCTATGCATGTCGTAGGGCCCTCTAAGAGGTTTGATGAGGTCCATAAGTGCCATAATGATGAATATGATCCTCAAAAATGATGGACAAGGGGGTGGCCCCTTGTTCTCCAAACAATAAACCTGTGGTGCTCTTAGTGGGTGTGGGGGCACACCAATGACCTCATGGGTCTCCATATGAGTTGACAATGCCTGTAGACCATCTGTAAGGGCTCATATGATGGAATGAATGATGCCATGTCATCGTACAAGTCCTGGGACATCTGCCAAGTGTGTGGTGCACTTGTGGCGCCAACTGGGCATAGTGTACCAAATGCATCTTCCTCGTCCAAAAGGTGGATCTCTAGCAATCTTTGAACATCTCTGAGGATCCATGGTATGCTGTCTACTGTTGTGGAGGCCCATGGATTTCTACACACACCCTATATGTGCCAATGTAGCCCTCTAGAGGGTTAGGATCCCGTATCGGGAGACCACATCCAAATAGACACCATCTGCAATCCCGCATAAGATCCAATGCGTCCCCTAGCCTTCCAGTACAACCAGTCATTAAAGTAATCGGGTTAAAGAGCTTACAAACCATGGACAACAAGTGGACATTTCATAATGGCACGCCCTTCCATAATGGGTTTTGGCATGTGCAAATGTTTCCAAGCTCTAAAGGGGGTTAGCCAAGTACCTTAATAGGTGTTTTCTACCTTTAGAGGGGATAGTATGTCCAAGGTACATCCCTAAAATGGTGTTGGCATATGATAAAGAGCTGAAATGGAATAGGGAATGATAAGGGCAATCCTGGGCCACATATCGGGGCACATGGGTAGCTAGAGAAAGAGAAGCCCATACCTGGGTATATAATGTGTAGGAGGGAGAAAGCGTGGTACATGAGGTGCCTCGACCTTGATTTTTCCACCCTTTTTTAGATACCTTTTTGCCTTTTATGATTTTTCTTTGATTAAGTGCTTGGGGTTGAAAGGATAAGAGCATGATGTGTAAGATAGAGCAGTGATTACCCCCTTTTTGGTAAGGCGGTTCATTGCCCTCCAGGGGTTGGGACAATCATGGGTTCCTGAATGATAAAGGAGGCTCATCTAGGGCCTATGGAACCAGGGTGATGGCTATGGGTATGGGGTAGAGCTCATGTATTAGCTTTTGCCCATGTGCTAATTATGTTTGTCCCAACCATATTTTACATCTTGTGGTACATTTTCTTGTTGAATGTGGCCATTTATGCTTTTACTTTTCTTTTTAGCTGCTTCAACCTCCGGGGCATCGTTCCAAGCCTGGCCCAAAGTGGGGGCAAGGGAATAGGGAGGCTAACCCTATGTGGACCCAATGAGGAAATGTGGATCTAGGTAGGAGAGATGATGAATGGGGGTATAGTGAATGGAAGGGCAGTGGTACATGCGGATAAGGGAGCGGTACCACGCAATCAAAGTCGGTGTATTCCAAGTAGTACCACCCTAGCACCAAATGGTTAGTAAAGGAGATCCTGCGGCACTAAAATCCAAGGGTAACATCCAAAAGAAATCGAGGGGACAAAAGCACAAACTAAGTCCACTCTTTTTGCCGAATCCCCCCATCAATCCATGCCCAAAAGTGTCCATGATAAGTAAACCCAATGCTCAATTACCAAATGACAAGGCATACCTTTAGGTTTGGGAGGCCCACCTTCAGAGATACGATCAATGCAGATGGGTGAGGGACCGCATGGCTGGTTCGAGTGGCGGAGAAATGGCACAACGAACTAGCTGAGGGCTACAAGGGGTTGCTGGCTATCAGTTGAGGTCCATCATGGAGAAGAAAATTTCTCCTAGGGATATCACCCACGAAGTGGTGGGTAACATCTTGCTCCAACAGGGACGTGCTTGTTGTTTTTTGTAGCATCAGAAAGTGTTCCAAGTCTCAAACTTTGCAAGGAGGCTTGAACAACAGTATTCGAAAGAACCCAGAAACCATTTGTGGAAATTCCACTCGGTTCATGACTTATTAAAATAATCAATTATTTTAATGAAGACCCTAAGTCTAAACTTAGGGAAATGAAATAATTAAAGGGTATTAATAAGTCAGAGTGCGAATCTTTTAGAAAACAAAGATCATGTCAAGTTTTAATCTTAGCCATTGATTAAAATTCTGATTTGGGCCGTTGATTCTCCAACTAGAAGATTATAAAAGAAGGCTTGAGGGTCATTTGGAAAACAAGCCGGGCATACACTCAGTACTCGAAGGAGATCGATTCTGAAGTAAGAGAATTCGATTTCAGTGGGAGAGTTGCGGGGCGAAGATTTTGCAGAAGCAGAAGGAGGAGGGAGTCAGAAGTGATTGAGGTCAAGGACAGAGGGGAGCAGTGGGCCACTGGAGGCAGCTCTGGGCTGCAGCGCAGAGAACCCACACAGACCCTACGCAGACTTACGCAGTCCAGCGCTGGGACTGCGCAGAGAAACACGCAGACAAGCACAAGAGATAACAAAGGCTGATCAGGGTGTCAGGGATTTGTCGGGAGGAGCCGAGAATTATGTCTCAGGTGTTTCAAATTTTATCTGCTAGTATTTTTCCTTGTAAAGAAATCATTTGCTGAAGAATTAATAAAACCCTCATCTGCTGCATCGGTTTTCCCGCATTGGGTATTTCCGGGGACAATTGTCCAAAAATAACCGTGTACATGTGATTTATTCTTGTGCTTATGTCCTTTACTGTTCATTTCTCTGCATATGTATTTGTGAATGTTACAGTAGTATTTATTTCAATATTTTCCAGAAGATTTCTGAAAATAATTTATTGAAATAATAAGTAGGAGGAATAGATCTATCACTGCAACTGTATAGTTTTCAGATGGAAAATTTCTGATCCAAATGGAAAATGGCATCAACCCATGGTATTCATCTACCCATGTTAATCATCCACCCATGGAATTTACCCATGGTATTGTAAATGGCATCGACCAATGGTATTCATCCACCCATGATATTTATTCGCCCATGGTATCGTAAGTGACCCATGGTATGTATCCACCCATGGTATTCATCCACACATGGGATTTACCCATGGTATTGTAAGTGGTATCTACCAATGGTATTGGCCCATGGTATCCACCTATGGTATTCTATCTCAAAAAGAGAGAACACAAGGAAAACAAAACCACAAAGAAACTTGCTTTATTAAAATAGAGAATAACTGTAGAAGCTACATTGTGGCGGACAATCTGTCCTTTTACAAAGTGAGGCTTGTTATTTATGTGTGGATGAATACCATGGGTGGATACATACCATGGGTCACTTACGATACCATGGGCGAATAAATATCATGGGTGGATGAATACCATTGGTCGATGCCATTTACAATACCATGGGTAAATTCCATGGGTGGATGATTAACATGGGTAGATGAATACCATGGGTTGATGCCATTTTCCATTTGGATCATTCCTCCCTCCTTAAGAAGCAATGGTCCCCATTGTGTGAAGTTCCCTCCTGAGAAGCCTTTTTTGAATATGAAGAGCCACTGAAGAGAAGGGTTTTGTGTAGTTAACCCATAACCGTGATGAACGAAGATCCGATGATAGAGATACCCAGTAATGCTTGTGACCAACTCTGATATTGACAGTGTGCGGCCTAGTAAATGGACTTCAATGAAGTGTGGGTTTGTGAATGAACCAAAACCATGACAAACGAAGATCTGAGGATAGAGATACCCTGTAATGCTTGTGACCAACTGTGTGACTAACAGTGTGTGGCCTAACAAATGGACTTTGATGAAAATGATTTTGTGTGGTTGACCCATAACCGTGATGCTGATTGTTGAAGTAGCAGGTGCCTACATAGCTTGGGGTGGGAGGGCACGTCTCCAAATAACCCAAGCCGAATGCTGCTATGCTGAAACTGATGAATGTGAAGCAAGTGCCTACTAAAGCGGGGTGGGAGGACACGTCTCCAAAGGGAACCCGCTCCGAATGCTGCTCCAGATTTAAAATGAGCACAACTCGGTCAATATAACTCATAATATTTATTATAACCTGTTTTTGGAAATGGAATGATCATTCTACATCTTTTCATGTATTTGAAACCACTATCTGGAGAATCTAGACTCTCAGATTCGCGCTGGAACTGTCTCGCCGTCACAAAATTTCTGAAAAAATAGTTGATTTTAAATCAACGATAACTCCCACATCCGGACTCCGATTCGACCGATTTTTTTTTTGAACTTGGGTGATTTTTTAGGAGGAGCTCAGATCTATATTCATTTCTCTAAATTTTTTTACTGAAAACTGCGAAAAATGATAGGAGCGCTGCCGTCCATGAATTGTCGTCAGAAAAATTGCTTCAACATTGCTGATTTTGAATCGGCGATATCTCCCTCATCCGAACTCCAATTTGGCCGATTTTTTTTTGAATTTGAGTATTTTTTCGCAAGGAATCCAGATCTAGTCTTTGTTTTTGCAAATTTTTCACCAAAAGTTTCAGATCTGATCTAAAAACTCGCCGCCAAAAAAAATTCATGGATTTTGCTGAAGATTGCTGCAAAACATTGAAACTGAAATATGTTTCAAACCCTCATTCCCATGGAGGCATAACTTGAATCTGATACCACTAATTCGGATCTTGGGAGGAGACCCCCAAGATCTAAAAAATTGAAATGGATCTGACAAGATCTGCAAAATTAGAATGCCAGAAAAAAGAGAGAACACAAGGAAAACAAAACCACAAAGAAACTTGCTTTATTAAAATAGAGAATAATTGTAGAAGCTACATTGTGGCGGACAATCTGTCCTTTTACAAAGCGAGGCTTGTTATTTATAGCCTCTTTTTGAGATAGAATACCATAGGTGGATACCATGGTCCAATACCATGGGTAGATACCACTTACAATACCATGGGTAAATCCCATGTGTGGATGAATACCAGGGGTGGATACATACCATGGGCGAATAAATATCATGGGTGGATGAATACCATTGGTCGATGCCATTTACAATACCATGGGTAAATTCCATGGGTGGATGATTAACATGGGTAGATGAATACCATGGGTTGATGCCATTTTCCATTTGGATCAATTTCACATGGTATCAGAGCCAGAGATGAGTAACAGGAACAAAGAATCGACTAGTGAACGGAAGTCTACCGTTGCAGCAGTGCAGAAGGGTTCACGCAGTTCTCTAGGAAGGGAAAGAAGCATGATAGAACAGATGGATCACGATGTCTCTGTTCTGGTATCCAGACTTGAAGAAGAATTTGCTTGCGTATCAAGCATTGCTTCTTCTGATGTATGGTATATTGACAGTGGAGCCTTTGCTCACATGACTGGAGTACGGGAATGTTTTTCCGACTACCAAGAAGAGCAGATGAATTTTAAAATAACCATGAGTAATAAAGCAAAATGCACTCCCATCGAGAGAGGTATCGTAGTTTTTCAGACCAAGGGTGGAAATAAGATCCGGGCCACTAATGTACTACATGTGCCCGGGTTGGGGATGAACTTGCTCTCAGTGTCTCAGCTTCAAAACCGAGGTTATGACGTCTACTTTATTGGCAATAGAGTCTATGTCAAACACCCCAGTTGGAAGAAGAAGGCACAGATCGGTGTAAGAAGCAACAAACTTACAAGTTGCAGCTTGAGTCTCCAATGGCACTGGTCGGCAACGCAAATGAAACAGACCTGAATGAGCTATGGCACAGAAGAATGGGACATTTGCATCGTGGGACGTTAAAAATTCTCCAGAAGAATGTCATAGGAGTTCGAGAGCTGAGCACTAAACGAGATGATGTCTGTAAGGGATGCGTATTGGGAAAATATGCCAAGGCAGCGTATCAGAGAAGCAACAATAGGGCCAAGGGTGTATTGGACTTGATACATTCGGATATTTATGGACCAATGTCCACTGGAGCTCTTAGTGGTGCTGAGTACTTTGTCACCTTCATTGATGACCATTCCAAGAAAACCTGGATCTACTTTTTGAAGACCAAGGATGAAGTCTTCAGTCGGCTTAAAGAGTTTAAGGCTCTGGTTGAAAATATGACAGGAAAGCGGATCAAGGTGTTGCTATCAGACAATGGTGGTGAATAGATAGATAAGGAATTCACTAGATTCTGCGCAAGGGAAGGTATCAAAAGAGAGTGGACAACTCCATACAATCCAGAGCAGAATGGTGTGGCAGAAAGGAAAAACAGGACTATTGTCGAAGCAACAAGGGCAATGCTGTATGACCAAGACATGCCAAAATTTCTATGGGCCGAAGCCTGTAATACAACTGTCTATGTTCAGAACAGGACTCCTCACGCTGCATTGGGAAAGATCACGCCGGAAAGTGTCTTCACTGGTAGTAAGCCTGAAGTGAGTCACTTTAGGATCTTTGGCAGTACAACTTACTGTCATGTGCCTAATGAGAAGAGGACGAAGTCGGAGATAACTGCTGAGAAGGGGTATTTGGTAGGATACAACGAGAATACAAGGGCATATCGCATCTACAATCCTGAGAGCAGGAAAGTCGTGGTGCGGAGGGATGTGAAGTTCATGGAGGAGAAGGCCTTCAGAAGGTCCCACGAGTTTTGCCTTTTGCTACGCAGTCTGAGGAGGAGTTTCTGGTTCAGCCCCAACAACCAGCGACAGAAAATTCAGTTGCCTCTCCAAGGCATGGGGATCCAAGGGACATGTCCCTCGAGGATTTGTAAGAGGGAGAGTCGGTAAATCCACCCACCACCAATGGAAGAACGAGCAAGGAACTACGACAGATTCTGAAAGATGCAAAGGACTTTGTCGAAGTTCCCCGAAATGAGAACAGACAGCGTAAGCAACCTGAGAGGTATCAAGCCTTGGTTGCTCAAGTTGGAGAACCTTCCAGTTTTCGGGAAGCGGCTCAACATCAGGTATGGGTTGATGCAATGGTGGAAGAGTACAGTTCCATTATGACGAATGATATCTGGAAAGTGGTCCCCAGACCTCCGAAGAGATCAGTTGTAGGATCAAGGTGGATCTACAAGGTCAAGTATGCTGCAAATGGCAGCATCGATAAATTTAAAGCCAAGTTTGTGGCTAAGGGGTATGCTCAAAAGGAAGGGGTCGATTATGAAGAAACCTTCGCTCCAGTAGCCAGATACACTTCTACCAGATCCGTAATTTCCCTTGCTGTGCAGATGGGATGGGAGATTCACCAGATGGACATCAAGATAACATTTCTTAACGGGGTGGTAGAGGAAGAAGTGTATATAGAACAACTAGAGGGATTTGAGACGCATGATCAGAAGATTCATGTGTGCAGACTGAGGAAAGCATTGTATGGACTGAAGCAAGCTCCTAGAGCCTAGTATGGTCGAATTGACAGCTACTTGCAGAAGATGGGATTCGTTAAGTGTGACGCAGATCCCAATATCTACTATCTAAGAGTGGGGAGTGAGCCTCTGATACTGGTTTTGTATGTGGATGATCTATTCTTGACAGGATCATCAAGGGTCATCACAGACTGTAAGAAGAATTTGGCTGAGGAATTTGACATGAAGGATCTAGGACGGATGCACTATTTTCTGGGGTTGGAAGTTTGGCAGCAGAATGGGGAGATTTTTCTTGGTCAAGAAAGATACACTACAAAGATTCTGAAGAGATTTCAGATGGAGGATTGTAGACCCATGACAACTCCAATGATCACCAACTGGAAGAAAATCGACACGTCCGAAGATGATCAGGCTGATCCTACGTTATATAAGGAGCTCATAGGATCACTGATGTATCTGGTAAACACAAGGCCAGACATCTGTTATGCTGTAAATACCCTCAGTCAGTTCATGGTAGAACCCAAGAGGGGTCATTGGGTAGCAGCCAAGCATGTTCTCAGGTACCTTCAAGGAACGATCGAGCTTGGATTAAAGTACACCCGTAGCAATGATGTCAGGTTGAGTGGTTTCACTGACGCAGATTGGGCTGTGAGTTTAGTAGATCGGAAGAGTACCAATGGGTATTGTTTCAATCTAGGATTGGGAATGACTTCCTGGTGCAGCAGGAAACAAAAGTCCGTAGCACTGAGCTCAGTAGAAGCAGAATATATGGCAGCCAGCACAGCTTCGTGTGAGGCCATATGGCTACGAAAATTGCTAGTGAACCTACTCAAGGAGAAAATGGAAGCGACCAATATCTTATGCAATAATCAAAGTTGCATCAAGCTCTCTGAAGATCCCGTGTTTCATGATCGGTCGAAGCATATTGATATCAGGTGTCACTTCATCAGGGATTGTGTACAACGTGGAGTTGTTCAATTGCAGTACACTCCAACAGGAGAATAGGTAGCAGACATCCTCACAAAATCTTTGGGGATGAATAAGTTTGTCTAGTTCAGAGAGAAGATGGGGATGATGAAGAATCCATTCCAGTAGCAGGAATGGATAGGGTCAATATTAATAGGGAGATGTAGTACAGATGCAACATTGACAGTGGCAGTGTCAAAGGCAACAGTACATAAGACAATAGATGAGGGGCAGCGTCCAGAGATCAGCAACGCAGAGGGTGCTTCAAAAGCAGAGCAGCATGCAGTAGGCATATTGTTGGAACACCTTCCTCGCTAAGAGGGAGTGTTGTTTTTTGTAGCATTAGAAAGTGTTCCAAGTCTCAAACTTTGCAAGGAGGCTTGGACAATAGTATTCTAAAGAACCCAGAAACCATTTGTGGAAATTTCACTCGGTTCATGACTTGTTAAAATAATTAATTATTTTAATGAAGACCCTAAGTCATTAATTATTTTAATGAAGACCCTAAGTCTAAACTTAGGGAAATGAAATAATTAAAGGGTATTAATACGTCACATTGTGAATCTTCTAGAAAACAAAGATCAAGTCAAGTTTTAATCTTAGCCATTGATTAAACTTATAATTTGGGCCGTCGATTCTCAAACGAGAAGATTATAAAAGAAGGTTTGAGGGTCATTTGGAAAACAAGCCGGTCATACACTCAGTACCCGAAGGAGATCGATTCTGAAGTAAGAGAATTCGATTTCAGTGGGAGAGTTGCAGGGTGAAGATTTTGCAAAAGCAGAAGCAGGAGGGAGTCAAAAGTGATTGAGGTCAGAGACAGAGGGGAGCAGTGGGCTACTGGAGGCAGCTCTGGGCTGCAGCGCAGAGAACCTACACAAACCCTACGCAGACTTACGCAGTCCAGTGCTAGGACTACGCAAAGAAACACGCAGACAGGGACAGGAGATAGCAGAGGCTGATCAAGGTGTCAGAGATTTGTAGGAAGGAGTCGGGAATTCTGTCTCAAGTGTTTCAGATTTTATCTGCCAGTATTTTTCCTTGTAAAGAAATCATTTGCTGAAGAATTAATAAAACCCTCATTTGCTGCACTGATTTTCCCGCATTGGGTTTTTCCGGGGACAATTGTCCAAAAATAACTGTGTACATGTGATTGATTCTTGTGCTTATGTCCTTTACTGTTCATTGCTCTGCATATGTATTTGTGAATGTTGCAGTGATATTTATTTCAATATTTGCCAGAAGATTTCTGAAAATAACTTGTTGAAATAATAAGTAGGAGGAATAAATCTATCACTGCAACTGTATAGTTTTCAGATTGAAAATTTCACAGTGATCTCTCGAAGAAGTGGGAAACATTATTCGAGCGAGAGGTCACGAGAACTCCAACAATCTCTTGGTCATTGTAGACCTGTTATCTGCACATGTCAACAACCAAAACCACGAGGCAACATGTTTTTCACAGTGTCTTATGATCACCCATGCTTAATGTCTGGCCATAAAATCAACAAGTTATAAAAATATGCAAATTTAATCTAAATGTAACTAATCTACCATGAGAAACATAATGTGACATTATTTCTAATGCGAAAATCAGCATGCAATGCATCCTATCCTAACATGCGTATGGTACAAAACTAATACTAAGTGTAATCATAAAGCCAGTACAACCAACTTATCATCAAATTAATATAAATATGCCAGCCTATATGACTACTCATGTAGCAAATGTCAAAGTAAAGGTGGACATAATCACATGGATGATAAGGCCGGTGGGAGGTAGAGAAATAGGATGCCCACACATGAATGATTATGTGAGAAGAGGTAAGAAAAGGATGTAATCTAGTCCTTGATATCCTCTCTTCTAACCAACATATAGAGATGTCAACGATTAGGCTCATAAACTTTCGATGGATGGCAATGTTGGGCATATTATTTCCATGATGGTCCTTATCATTTATGTCATACTTTATGGCCTCCACAGAGTTATGATTAGTAAGAAAGGGAGACTGATAAGATGGAGAAACACACATATGTCGCCCATGATGATCACACTGAAAAGGGGAGATTATAGATTGATCATGATCCTGAGGGGATGCCCAAGGAGATAAAGTATAATCAATGAGGGGCTCATCCTTGACACTATGCTTGGAAGGGGGAAAGGGCTCACTGCCAATTGAGATCATGTGATAGGAGGTGAGGGAATCACTTGATGAAGACTAAAGATGATGTCCAATATGCAAGAGGGAGGATGAAGTATTGCATTCAACGGGTTTTTCTTCCCTAACATCATAATCTAAAGCTTCAAGTGATTTGAACATATAATCATACTTGAGAGAGGTGGGAACCTTATCAATTTCCTTGGTATCAAAGATTAGGTCTCTCCTAAAAGGAAAATTGATCACTTCCAACTGCCCCTCTTTATGCAAGGGAAAATAAAGATTCCCCTTCCCAAGGGTACCAATGGATATGTCGTCATAAATAGTGTTCAAGAGAAAGGGAAAACTAATCTCATCTTCATCCTCCTTGTCGGTGTCGCAAATGGGAGCACAATCAAATTGAGGACCAACAATTTCCCATTTCCCCTTTTCTATGCGAAGGTAATCTCCAATGTCATCCTCCAAGGGGATAATGGGATCACCTTCCTCAAGGTTCTCGAAAGGAGAATCATCAGAAGTAATATCTTTGAGAAAGATAAGGTTAGTCTCAACTTCACCTTCCATAGGTTTACCGTTTATCCCTCCCAACACATGTGTTCTCAAAGTCATCCTTTTCATCATGTGGACCCCAGGAGGACTCGTCTACCTGCTCACTACTTAGAGTCTCAATGTCTTGTTGATGATCAATGAAGGCTTCCTCTTGGATGCTCAATGTAGGGTATACTTGAAAATGACTAAGAAAGACATCGATGAACTCCTCAATAGATTAGATACTCTTAGGTTCATGATCATGCGGCCATGAGTTATGACCACCGGGAGATCCCATGAACAATAACATGACATCTTGGTGAACCACTTTCTCTCTTGAAGTATGTGCGTTAAATCTTTCTACATGGTCAATTGCAGAGAGTGGATCACCATCAAACACGGGCACCCCACATACCATCCTTCCTGCGACATGATTAGGGTACCTAGGGATGCTAGCAATGTCCAAGGCGAGAAATTTATCAAAGAAAGACAACCTATTTGAGATATGCATAAAAAATATGTAGGAGTCGCCAGGGTGAATTTAAATATTCCTAGAAAAATGCTTGCTTCACCCTACAACCATCGACCTTAAGGTTCAATGAAGAACTAGGGCTTCGTTCTTCCAATGGAGTCACCAATAATGACATGTCAATATGTCGTAAGGGGAACAAAACACATGTCAGGTGTCCCCGGTAACGACGCCATAAATGTTACCACTCAAACTAGCAGGGGGCCTAGAAGGGACACCTAAGAGGGCAACTGCTAGGTCAAAGGCAACGATGGAGACTTAGCCCATTGTCACCACAACTAAGACTTCCTGCTCTTTATGGACTTTCACTGATGGGAGGAGACTCAATACACAGGAATTCACTTATAAAGGATGGATATACAAATAGATGTGAAGTGACCCTACAGACCCTTTCCCTAGGATATGATTAAGAATGGAGCTTGCTTTCTCTTTAAGAAAGGTACAAGACTTTTGAGGGAAAGGAGGTGAGGATTTGAGGGTTAGGTTAAAGGAATATGGCTTGAAAAGGAGTTTCCCAATCCCTAAAATGCTTATAGAATTTGGATTCCCGAGTTGCCCTTGATGAATTGTCTTTGATAAGAAATGGGACCACACGAGGCTAAGTGGACCCAACCCAGGTTAAGGGGATGGAGTCTAGCAACCGATGATATTTTTAACCTGACCAAGGCAAGGGGAAATGATCAAACAAGAATTTTCACCTAAATATGTTAAATTGATCCTATGAGGTATTAGCCTTGCAAACACTAGGGCAAAATTTGATCATAGACCTAGGGCTTGGGATATCTCGCAATCCCATCGTCGGAATCTCTTCAAATTTGGAGGAGACCTTGAGGACACACCAATGCAGTAGGGCCTAGGGGATTGAAATTTTTCTAGGGCTAGTTTCTCGGGAAATTGATGCCCTAGGTGGCCCGACATGGCTAGACCTAGAAAAGGGAGGAAAATGTGAACAAGTATGGTTTAAATGACCACCCTTTGATGGATCAATGCCTAATTCCTCTTGGGGATATGGAGTCAAGGAGAATTATGAAGGTGGACTTCGTTTCTTGTTCAAGAAGGCTCTCAAAGTTGACTTTGTCCAATGTTAGGGGCAAGAGAAGAAAAGTGACCTTAAAAGCTTTTATACTTCGTTGCAAATGGAAAAGGATTATTGAGATAACTCGATCTCTAGGACAATTCATTCATCAAACATGGCCCGTACATGGAGATAAGCTAAATAGAAACATAATTCCACATTATTGCCGTAAATGCATGCAACAATTAGCCCTAAAATAACGAAAATCTCATAACCAATGTATGCAGCGAAATGAAAGAAAATAGCGTTAAAATTGCACTTACATGTAAGAGAATATATCCAACCATCAACACATTTGCAATATAAGAATCTCCAAGATAAGAAGAACTCAATCCATACAACAAAATTCATCCATTATCCAGAAATATCCACCAAGGAAAAGGTGTGAAGTTCTCTAAGGAGAGAATGATCCAAATCCAAGTGATGATACAAATGAATCCATCCAACTCCTATTTAAACACTCATTGGGAGTTCCAATTACCTAATGGGTCTACATTAGCCCCTAAACATAAAATAATGTGCAAATTAACTAACTGTTGGTGACAAGCCCACCAAACTAGCTCACAAATAAAATAATAAGTCTCAAGAGGTCAAATATTAATCTATGCATGTCGTAGGGCCCTCCAAGAGGTCTGATGAGGTCCATAAGTGCCATAATGATGAATAGGATCCTCAAAAGTGATGGACAAGGGGGCGGCCCCTTGTTCTCCAAACAATAACCCTGTGGTGGTCCGAGTGGGTGTGGGGGCACACCAATGACCTCATGGGTCTCCATATGCGTCGAAGGTGCCTGTAGACCATCTATAAGGGCTCAAATGATGGAATGAATGCTGCCATGTCATTGTACAAGTCTCGGGACACCTGCCAAGTGTGTGGTGCACCTATGGGGCCAGCTGGGGATAGTGTACCAAATGCATCTTCCTCGTCCAAAAGGTGGATCTCTAGCAATCTTTGAATATCTCTAGGGATCGATGGAGAGCTGTCTACTGTTGTGGAGGCCCATGGCTCTCTACACACACCCAATATGTGCCAATGTACCAATGACCTCATGGGTCTCCATATGAGTCAAAGGTGCCTGTAGACCATCTGTAAGGGCTCAGATGATGGAATGAATGCTGCCATGTCATTTTACAAGTCCCGGGACACCTGCCAAGTGTGTGGTGCACCTGTGGGGCCAGTAGGGGATAGTGTACCAAATGCATCTTCCTCGTCCAAAAGGTGGATCTCTAGCAACCTTTGAACATCTCTGGGGATCCATGGAGTGCTGTCTACTATTGTGGAGGCCCATGGCTCTCTACACACACCCAATATGTGCCAATGTACCAATGACCACATGGGTCTCCATATGAGTCGAAGGCGCCTGTAGACCATCTGTAAGGGCTCAAATGATGGAATGAATTCCGCCATGTCATTGTACAAGTCCCGGGACACCTGCCAAGTGTGTGGTGCACCTGTGGGGCCAAATGGGGATAGTATACCAAATGCATCTTCTTCATCCAAAAGGTGGATCTCTAGCAATCTTTGAACATCTCTGGGGATCCATGCAGTGCTATCTATTGCTGTGGAGGCCCATGGCTCTCTACACACACCCAATATGTGCCAATGTACCAATGACCTCATGGGTCTCCATATGAGTCGAAGGTGCCTGTAGACCATCTGTAAGGGCTCAGATGATGGAATGAATGCTGCCATGTCATTGTACAAGTCTCGGGACACTTGCCAAGTGTGTGGTGCACTTGTGGGGCCAACTGGGGATAGTGTACCAAATGCATCTTCCTCGTCCAAAAGGTGGATCTCTAGCAATCTTTGAACATCTCCGGGGATCCATGGAGTGCTGTCTACTATTGTGGAGGCCCATGGCTCTCTACACACACCCAATATGTGCTAATATACCAATGACCTCATGGGTCTCCATATGAGTCGAAGGTGCCTGTAGACCACCTGTAAGGGCTCTGATGATGGAATGAATGCTGCCATGTCATTGTACAAGTCTCGGGACACCTGCCAAGTGTGTGGTGCACCTGTGGGGCCAGCTGGGGATAGTGTACCAAATGCATCTTCCTCGTCCAAAAGGTGGATCTCTAGCAATCTTTGAACATCTCTGGGGATCCATGGAGTGTTGTCTACTGCTGTGGAGGCCCATGGCTCTCTACACACACCCAATATGTGCCAATGTATCAATGACCTCATGGGTCTCCATATGAGTCGAAGGTGCCTGTAGACCATTTGTAAGGGCTCAGATGATGGAATGAATGCTTCCATGTCATTGTACAAGTCCCGGGATGCCAAGTGTGTGATGCACCTGTGGGACCAACTGGGGATAGTGTACAAAATGCATCTTCCTCGTTCAAAAGGTGGATCTCTAGCAATCTTTGAACATCTCTTGGATCCTTGGAGTGCTGTCTACTGCTGTGGAAGCGCATGGCTCTCTACACACACCCAATATGTGCCGATGTACCAATGGCCTCATGGGTCTCCATATGAGTCGAAGGTGCCTGTAGACCATTTGTAAGGGCTCAGATGATGGAATGAATGCTACCATGTCATTATACAAGTCCTGGGACACTTGCCAAGTGTGTGGTGCACCTGTGGGGCCAGCTGGGGATAGTGTACCAAATGCATCTTCCTCGTCCAAAAGGTGGATCTCTAGTAATCTTTGAACATCTCTAGGGATCCATGGAGTGCTGTCTATTGCTATGGAGGCCCATGGTTCTCTACACACACCCAATATGTGCCAATGTAGCCCTTTGGAGGGTTAGGACTCCGTATAGGGAGACCAAACCCAAATGGAAACCATTTGCAATCTTGCATAAGATCCAGTGCGTCCCCTAGCCTTCCAGTACAACCGGTCATTAAAGTAATCGGGTAAAAGAGCTTATAAACAAAGGACAACAAGTGTACACTTATAATGGCATGCCCTTCCATAGTGGGCTTTGGCATGTGCAAATGTCTTTAAGCTCCAAAGGGTGTTAGCCAGATACCTTATCAGGTGGTTCTGCCTTTAGAGGTGATAGTATGTCCAAGGTACATTCCTCAAATGGTGGTGGCATATGATAAAGAGGTGAAATCGAATAGGGAATAATGATGGCAATCATGGGCCACATATCGGGGCACATGGGTAGTTAGAGAAAGGGAAGACCATACCTGGGTATATAATGTGTAGCAGGGAACAATCATGTTACATGAGGTGCCCCGACCTTGGTTTTTACACCCTTCTTTAGATATCTTTTTGCCTTTTGTGATTTTTCTTTGATTAATTGCTCGAGACTCAAAGGATAAGAGCATGATGTATAATATATAGCAGTGATTACCTCCTTTTTGGTAGGGCGGTTCATTGCCCTCCAGGGGTTCGGACAATCATGGGTTCCTGAATGATAAAGGAGGCTCATCTAGGGCCTATGGAACCAGGGTGATGGACATGGGTATGTGGTAGAGCTTATGTATTGGCTTTTGCCCACATGCTAATTATGTTTGTCCCGGCCATCTTTTGCATCTTATGGTACATTTTCCTGTTGAATGTGGCCATTTATGCTTTTACTTTTATTTTTCGCTGCTTCAACCTTTGGGGCATCGTTCCAAGCTTGGCCCAAAGTGGGGGCAAGAGAATGGGGATGCTAACCCTATGTGGACCCAGTGAGGAAATGCGAACCCAGGTGGGAGAGATGATGAATGGGGATATAGTGAATGGAAGGGTAGTGGTACATGCAAACAAGGGAGCGAGACCACGCAACCAAAGTCGGGGTTTTCCAAGTACTACCACCCTAACGCCAAATGGTCAGTAAAGGAGATCCCACTTGACTAAAATCTAATGGTAACATCCAAAAGAGATCAAGGGGACAAAAGCACAAACTAAGGCCACTCTTTCCGCCAAATCCCCCCATCAATCTATGCCCAAAAGTGTCCATGATAAGTAAACCCAATGCTCAATTACCAAATGACAAGGCATAAATTTAGGTTTGGGAGGCCCACCTTCAGACATATGATCAATGCCAATGGGTGAGGGAACACATGGCTGGTTCAGGTGGCGGAGAAATGCCACAACGAGCTAGCTGAGGGCTGCAAGGGGCTGGTGGCTACCGCCTAAGGTCCATCACGGAGAAAAATATTTCTCCTAGGGATATCACCCACGAAGTGGTGGGTAACAGGGTGAAGAAGATCAGGCGGTAGGGATCCACTGTGTAGGGGAATTTTATCCGATAAACCAATAATCAGTTTCATGAGGGTTGACGTCTGCAACTAAAGCAATGAAAATCGTCTAAGCATGCAAGATAGCCATCAAACAAAATCTTGGTTAACTCACACAAAGAGTGGAGAATCATTAGCAAGGTGATTGTTAACCATTTCTGAACCATCTAGGAGCAAAACAAGGTTGCTTGGAAGCAGGAGCGAGAGCGATAATTTTCAGAAGCTTCTGGGTCGGGAGCATTTTTTATATAATATATATTTTTATATATTTTGATGTATATATGTCAACAAAAGCATGTAGAATGATGAATTAATGATGCAAAGCATAAAAACATGGATTAAACCATATAAAATTTGTCATCTAGTTCTAGTAGTTATAATCTTCATCAACCAAAGGTCCACAAGTTACAACATCTCAATTCTCATCAACCTTAAGGTTTCAAAATTTAATATATAACATTTGTCATTACTAAAGTTGTACTTGTAACCATTACCAAATTATAACAAATAATATCAAACATGAAATGAAACGTTTCACAAAGCACCATATTCATAATTCATTATCAATGAGTTATAATTGCCAACTTTAGACTTCAAACTTAAAATGTCATATATCATTTACAAAAAATACCATAATAAATATGAAAGAGTCAACAGTGATAAAATGTACTAGAAACTAGAAAAGGCAAGTAAATCTACTATCTACTAAACTTTCTTCTTGCCATGAGAAACTTCTAATTTCTTTTCTTGTGATCTATGAACAATGAGAGTCTCCTCTTGCTATCCTATTGTCGGGATAATAGGTAGGGTACTACTTGTCGTGAGGTAAGGATCACAACTATCCTATTGTCCGGTGATCTTCTCAACTTGACCCTCAAGAGTTAGTGGTAGAATACCTGCATCCTCTCACTTGGGCAGTGTTATCGCCTTGCTGCCTACACCTACCTACAAGTCGGTGAGAAAAGTCTTTAACCCCACAAGGTGTGGTTGGGAACTCAGAGAGGGGGCTGTCACACTGATTCCGACTCTTTGTTTTAGCTCTCCTAGGTCAGCTAAAGGGGGTGGTCCCTAAAGTGAATAAACTAAGTTAAAAGGATATGAAGTTCTAGGAGATTTTGTTAGAGTGAAACATGGATTACTCTTTAGAGTGAAACATGGATTACTCTTTAGAGATTCATGAGAATTTATGAGCAACTTTGAAATAATAATGACAAACCATTCAACCAATGCCTTTACAAATAACTTGCTCAAAAGTAAAAGTAATGCTCAAAAAGATGAGAACACAGTAATCCTGAAATGGAAACAAAAGCTGTTAGCAGAAGATATTTGCAAAATAAAAATGATTATGAGATAACCAAATCACAACATTGAAACATATCTTTCCATAGTTGGAAATAACTAAAAATTAGATGCTAAATATGAAATTAAACTTTGCGAATATGGAAAGTAAGCATCACAATACTTGTATGAGATCAACAACCATAAAAAGACATGTAAAAAGAAATGTGATGAAGAGTGCTCTTGGTTAATGTTAGTTAACTATCTCTACAACAAAGATTTCAAATCAACTTTTCAATCCCCAGACCTCACCCTCGTCCAAATCATGTGGATCTCACAGTGAGGAGTCAATAGGGGAGTAGAGTGTCCCTAGAGTTCTATACAACCAACTTATGTTGGAGGTAAAGTTTTAATGAGTGTTGAGATAGAGAAGAGATTAGATAGTGCTTACCTGCAATAATGAACCCAACTTTGAGAGACAATTAAACTAATGTGTGTTGTAGCATTAAATGGGCAAGTGGAATAAAATAAGTTCTCATTAAGATACAATTTTTTTACTTGAAGAGAGTGCTTGAATAGTTCCTCAAATGTATAACATGCATGGACTAAATAATGAAGCATAAACATTAACTTAATTGAAACTTGCCAACCTTGTAAATTGCTCACACATATGAAAGGAGATTTCCTCAAGTTTGAAGCCTTTGGAGCACATGCATGTAAGTTTAATTAACCCAAGGTTTAGTGAGATGGATTTAGAGTGCATTAGTTGTTAATTCTTTAGCATGCATGAGATGAAAATCAGACAATGAGTCAATCCATCCAAGAAGTTCCTTCCTCTTCAACCAAGGAAGGGGGATACTGTTGATTTATGGTAGCATCAGATGTGCTCTAGCCTTGTAATTTTGTATATAGACTATGACACATGTATTCCATAAAACCCATAAATGGTTTTGGAAAATTCCATTTAGAGATGATTTAATTTAATTAATTAATCATTTTTAATGTTTCCCTAAGTCTAAACTTAGGGAAATTGATTAATTAAAGTGTATTAATTAAATCAAGTGTGAATCTTCTAGATAAAGTCATGGATCACCTCCAAGTTAATCTTAGCTCTTGATTATGTTTTAATCTTGGCCGTGGAAGAGTCAATGAAAGATACTAAGGAGGGTGAGGAGCCTATGGAAAATACACTTGACACTTGAGCCATTGGGCATTTTCGAGTTTGTGTGAGGAGACACAGCTTTTGATCAAGGATCAAATCACTAGGGCAGGGTTTGCTAAGTGATGTTGATTCCGTCATCAGTTTCAGAGAGGGGAAGAAGCAGTAATTGATAAGGAGGACTAGGAGTGCATTTCAGAGAAAGATAACAGAGACGCAGAGAGAGACAACGCAATCACGTGGAGAGGTGACGTAGTTCCTGATGGAACTCAAGCAGAAGGGACGCAGTGTTTCTTTGATTTAGTCCAGAGATAGCTGGGAGATTTTCTAAGCCAAGAGGGCAAAAATCCAGTTCCGGATCAGACTAGATTAGTTATTGAGCAGGGGTGACGTAGTTCCAAAGCTTGCCCACGCAGGCTTATGCAGTTCCAGCTTAGGCATCACGCAGAGGCAGAGAGGGCTTCACCAACGCTGTTCAGATCAGCCGGGGATTTGCAGAGTGAGGTATATCTCATGAGTATATTTGCTGTCTAGATTTCTCTGAAGGGTTTGCCGGATGTTGGCACCCTAGTTGTACTTAAGATTTTGCTGCTTAATAATACAAACCCTCAGATCTGCTGCACCGGTTTTCCCAAGTTGGGTTTTTCTGGGGACTTAGTCCGCAAATAATTGTGTCAATGTGGTTGTTTTTCATTGTATTTTGTTTAGCTTGTTTCAGCGCTTAGATTTATTCCGCAACAATATTTGTGTAGACTGCTTCAATGATTACTTCGATATTTCAATGTAATGAAATAATTATCAAAATAATAGGAGAAGTAATTCAGATTTGTTGTAGTAGGAATCCAGATTTAGGATTTTTCACATGGTATCAGAGCTTATTTAAGTGCAGGGGAAACGAAGAGAACTAGCAGATCAGCGCTGTAGAGTCTAGGATCTGCGTAAGCAGCAGCAGATCCTCCCAGAGATCATGCTGTCCAGGCCAGGGAGGCATTCCAGTGCAGAAAAGACTCCCTCTCAGAGAGTTGACAGAGGGGTAAGTTTTTTTAGTTGTAGAAGGGATAGTGTTACAGATAAGCGTAGCTGAAGGACGCAGTTACTGCACAACAGTAAGAGCTGGTGCATAAGCGTTAGAATTTTTTTGAAAAACACAGGTGGGGATTTCTTGATCTCAGAGAGTTTCTTACTCAAAGAAACTTAGTTTTTCCCGTGCAGCAGCAGAAGAAGTGACTTACTCCACAAGGAATGCGTAAGTCTAGCTGAGCAGAGGGTTGGAGCAAGATATCGTCAGTTGGGGAGATGGCCAGCAACAGACTGCGTGGCCAAGATAGATTGGAGGGTGCCTCCAACTATGTTATCTGAAAATCAAGGATAGAATTTCTCCTTGATGAGCATGATCTAAAAGCCCTCATAGAGAGCGTAGTTGCAGAACCTCTTGATGCAGCACCCCTGAGGCAATTCAAGAAGAATATGGCAAGAGCCAAGCGGTTGATCCTAGATGGAGTGAAGGATCATATCGTACCTCATATAGCAGCCAAAGCCACTGCTAGAGAAATGTGGGTAGGGCTGGAAAAGCTATACCAAGGATTTTCCGAGCAGCGGAAGATGTACCTTGAAGAGAAGATGCGGAATATCAAGATGAAGAAGGGAGAGCATTTTGACTCCTTCTTGTCTCGGATCCAGGAAAACTGAGATCAACTGTCCGCAGTAGGATCTGCTCCTAGAGACTCAGAGCTAGTAAGGCTCACACTGAACTGTGTTTTAGAGGATTATCAAGTCTTTGTCCAAAGTATATTGGGCAGAGAAAGACTTCCAGGATGGGAAGCAATGTGGGCAGCATTACAGCAAGAGGAGTTGAGGAGAGATCTCCTAAAAATCCACTTGGAGGATGGCAGTGGCAGTTCAAAGGTCAAGAAGGAGGAAGAAAATAACACTGCCCTTGCATCAAAAGGGCAGCAGAAGTAGAAAAAGAAAGATCTGTCCAAGATCAAGTGCTTCCGGTGTGGTGAAATGGGTCATTATGCCACATAGTGCCCTCTTAAGAAAAAGCATAAAGAGGAGAAGGAAGATCCACAAGCAGGAGCTGCCAAGATTGAGGCAGAAAGAGATTGTGCAATGTTAGCTCATATTCCGAAAGGAGAGAAATGGGTTGTCTTGGAGTTGTAGATCCAGAATCTACATGGAGGCGGGATCCTTAAGTATTTCTGAACTCTTGGATCACATATGAGATACGATAGCGTAAAGACAGTAGCAGGATGGATAGTTGCAGCAGAAGATGAGAAGACCGTGTAGTGGCTAGCAGTACTAGAGCCTGATCAACGCAGAGAGGGAGTAGCAACAACGCATTGCACACTGGTGCAACGCAGTGCAGAGCAGTGCTCACGCAGTGCAGAAGCAACAACAACATAGTATTTTCAAAGAGCTAGTGCAGAAACTAGGAGCAGCCAGTCTTATTTTTCAGTTGCAGATTTACTTGTTCAATTTCAGATGTTTTTCGGTTGCAATTAGCAATAGTGCAGTAGCAGCAGAGATGAGCAGCAGCAACAACAACGCAGAGCAGAGTAGTGCTCACGCAGTGCAGCAGCATGTTTGCAAAATTTAGAGGGAGCTGCAGTACAGGGACAGTTGGTGTAGAAATTTCTGAATTTTAATTCTTATGCAGAAATTATTTCTGTTAATCCGGTTAAGCTTCTCCTACTTATACAAGTTATCAACTGAATAAATTCAAGTTAACATCAAAGCAAAACACATAACAGATCTCTACCAATTCAGATCTAGAATAAGCACATGCACACATAGACAAAGTAACACAGTTATTTATGGAAAAACTGTCCCCGGAAAAACCCAATGTGGGAAAACCAGTCTCTGGCTGCTGGAGGGCTCTATTATTAAGAATATTTCTGAATACACAACTCTGGGTTTCAGATCTGGAAAACCCTACAGAGGAAACTCTAGATCTGCAGCTCCTGGCTGATCTAAGACCAAAAATACTGACTGATCCACACCCTCAAACGAGATTTACAGAACTCAGCCAGATCTAGGCCTAGAAACCCTAGCGCTGCCCTTGAAAGACACTGCTGCTGTTGCTGCCATTGCTGCTTGTCTCTACGCTGTCCTTGCTGATCTCTTCTCTGCTTCTTGTGTATGCTAGACCCCGGGATCAGATCATCCCCTTGGTCTAAATTCCCCTCTCTGCAACTGAAACACTTCTGAGAATTCTTAGCAACCCTGCCCTAGAATCTCAATTTAGCTTCAGTGATCTGCCTCTGTGTATCTTACAAATGACCCCAAGCCTTTCCTTTATACTTTTCTCGTTGACAAATCAACGACCAAGATTAAATCTTTAATCAATGGCTAAGATTAAAAGAAAGCTTGATCTGTGTAACTTAAGACAATTTCATCACATGTTTAATTAAATTTACTTTAATTATTTTATTTTCCTAAGTTTTAACTTTGGAAATACATTAAAATAATTAATTAATTTATTATCTCCTAAACCAGATGAAATTTCCCAAATCCATTTCTGGGTCTTGTAGATCAGGTGAACTCTAGTTCTTCCTCAAAATTTGGGACCTAGAGCACAACTGATGCTACCCCAAATACACAAAATCTCAACAGTCCCTCTTACCATTAAGGGTGTTCTCTAGCAATACATCACACTTATGTATTACATGATTTTGGGCATTGGTTCTGTGCTGCTGAAGCTTGGCCTCTTGCCACTCAATTCTGCACTACTGCTGCCATTCTGTACTGCTATCCATGACTTTGCCACTGCCACTGCAACCACTGTACTGCAGCTCCCTTTCAATATGCTACATCTGTGCTGCTCATAACACTGCCACTGCTAATCTGCTGCACTGCAACTTCAGTTGTTGAGAGAAACAACTAAATCTCCTGCTCAGTCTTTGACAGACAAGTCAGATGGGCTGCATCCTCATCACTGAAGCTCCATAGGATACAGATCTGTGCTGGCATCTAAAGAATGATGCACGGCTACAGCTCTGCCTGCGTAATCAGACTCCCTCTCCACTACTGAAGTCACATCAACTCCTTGTGCTGAAATCTATCACGCTGCTGCTGCACTGCGCTATCCCTCTGAAGCTCTCTGCGCTGCTGCAGCTCTACACTGCATAAGCAGTACTGCACTACGCTGCTGAAGTCACATCAGCCTCTGCGCTGCTACTGCTTCTACACTGCTGCTGCTATGCTCTGCGCTGCTCCTCCCAGCCTCCAGATCTGCCTCTGCTTATGTCTCATTTGTGATCTATGCACCCACTGCTCCACTTGTCCCGCTACTGTCTTAAGGCTGTCGTAGCTTGCTTGTGATCCAAGAGATGAGCTGCTCAAGGATCCCGCCTCTCTTCCATGTAGCTCCTCTACATGTCCATGTCACTCCACCTCCGTGGTTCATGAGAACTCATGGCTACATCATCTCCTGACCCATCATCTGCCACTGCTGCTTTGGAAGAAGATGCTTCCTTGTCCTTCTTCTTTTCTGGACAATGGCTGGCAAAATGTCCCATTTCGCCACACTGGAAGCACTTGATCTTAGAAAGATCCTTCTTCTTCTTCGGCTACTGCTTTGATGCCAAGGTTGCATCTTCCTCCTCTTCCTTCTTAACCTTGCTCAACGCAGGGCTGTGCTACTTGTTGGTGAATCTTCGTAGTTCTTCTTGCCGCAGGATCGACCACACGCTATCCCAATCTGGGAGGTCCGCTCTGCCGAAGATTCTTTGGACAAAGGTCTCCCACTCATCTGTGACTGCATTGAGGGCAGTCCTGACTATCACTTCATCATCTATGGTTGCACCCGTTGCAGTCAGCTGATCCCTAATTGACTACAATCTGAAGAGGAAATGCTCGATGTCTTCTCCCTTGGTCATCATGAATGACTTCATTTGGGCATCCAACAACATCTTTCTTTGGACTGATTTTCCCTCATATAAGGAAGTCAAGGCCTTCCGCATCTCATTAGCTGTCTTCTTCTCAGCTAAGTTTGGTACAATATGGTCCTTGATACTATCCATTATCAGCCGCTTGGCATGCCTAGCAGCTGCTCTATGCTTCCGTAGGATATCCACATCTGTCGGTGTGGCCAGAGTCTGCTCTGCATGGTCTCTTAGACTGTATGCCTCAAGGACAATCAGGATCCTTGCTTTCCACACCGGAAAGTTTGAGAGGCCCTCTAGCCTATCCTGATCATGCAGTCCATGACGAGCCATTTGCTCAGAATGTGTCGGAGCTCCTCTTCTCTATGCTAGAGATCTGGATCTAGGGTCCTTTTCGAACTGGGCACCCTCTGCTCCCTCTGACACTTGATTTCCCTCCTTGGAAATCTACCAAATCAACTATGATTCAGCTTCTTCTTTGATCCTCTGACCAAACTGCAAGTTTCCTTTGGAAATAAACTCTCTGAGAAGCTGATCTCTTCCCAAACTTTGTCACTTGTGCTAAGATTAAAAATTTGAAAACTTCAGATGTTTAACCCCACCAAATTTTCCGAATTTCAAGTAAGTTTTTCTGTGATACTTTTTTCGGGATCTGACAGATTCGTATCCGAATCACACCGGGCCGGCTTCGACCCAATCCATCGTCAAGCTTTGCCGGCCGCGCGTAATTGTGTGGGCTTGTAGGACACAGAGGCCGGACAATGTCACTCTTCTCTCTACGTGAATCTCCACCTGAAACCATGCTGCCCCTTCAGACCGCTTTAGCCGCCTTTCCACCGTCGTTGTGCCTAGATCCTTTAGATGCTTCACCAAAGGGCCCCTCTAGATCCGCAATTGCTCCGATACCATGTAGAAATCAATCTAATTCTTATGCAGAATATTGTTAATCCGGTTAAGCTTCTCCTACTTATACAAGTTATCAACTGAATAAATTCAAGTTAACATCAAAGCAAAACACATAACATATTTCTACCAATTCAGATCTAGAATAAGCACATGCACACATAGACAAAGTGACATAGTTATTTCTGGACAAACTGTCCCTGGAAAAACCCAATGTGGGAAAACAAAACCGGTCTCTGGCTGGTGGAGGGCTCTATTATTAAGAATATTTTTGAATACACAACTCTGGGTTCCAGATTTGGAAAACCCTACAGAGAAAACTCTAGATCTGCAGCTCTTGGCTGATCTAAGACCAAAAATATTGACTGATCCACACCCTCAAACGGGATTTACAGAACTCAGCCAGATCTAGGCCTAGAAACCCCAGCGATGTGCCTGATAGACACTGTTGCTGCTACTGCTGCTGTCGTCTGTTGCTGTTGTTGCTTTTCTCTGCGCTGTCCTTGCTGATCTCTTCTTTGCTTCTTGTGTATTCTAGACCCTGGGATCAGATCATCCCCTTAGTCTGAATTCCCCTCTCTGCAACTGAAACACTTCTGAGAATTCTTAGCAACCCCGCCCTATAATCTCAGCTTAGCTTCAGTGCTCTGCGTCTGTGTATGTTACAAATAACCCCAAGCCTTTCCTTTATACTTTTCTCGTTGACAAATCAACGACCAAGATTAAATATTTAATCAATGGCTAAGATTAAAAGAAAGCTTGATCCGTGTGAGTTAAGACAATTTCATCACATGTTTAAAATTTTTTTCTTTAATTATTTTATTTTCCTAAGTTTTAACTTAGGAAATACATTAAAATAATTAATTAATTAAATATCTCCTAAACCAGATGAAATTTCCCAAATCCATTTCTAGGTCTTATAGATCAGGTGAACTCTAGTCCTTCCTCAAAATTTGGGACCTAGAGCACAACTGATGCTACCCCAAATACACAAAATCTTAACAGTTGGCAGCAGCATGCGGAGTCAGCAGCAGTACAGTTGCAGCATTTTTGTGCAGTGTTGGTGAGCAGCGTCAACAGCACAGCAGCAGATGTTCCAGAAGTCAGATCAGCAGCACATTGAGTTGTTTTGCTAGTGCACTTTCCTCGCTAAGAGGGAGTGTTGATTTATGGTAGCATCAGATGTGCTCTAGCCTTGTAATTTTGTATATAGGCTATGACACATGTATTTCATAAAACCCAGAAATGGTTTTGGAAAATTCCACTTAGAGATGATTTAATTAAATTAATTAATCATTTTTTAATGTTTTCCTAAGTCTAAACTTAGGGAAACTGATTAATTAAATCAAGTGTGAATCTTCTAGATAAAGTCATGGATCACCTCCAAGTTAATCTTAGCCCTTGATTATGTTTTAATCTTGGCCGTTGAAGAGTCATTGAAAGATTATAAGAAGGAGGGTGAGGGGCCTATGGAAAATACACTTGACACTTGAGCCATTGGGCATTTTTGAGTTTGTGTGAGGAGACACAGCTTTTGATCAAGGATCAAATCACTAGGGCAGGGTTTGCTAAGTGATGTTGATTCAGTGATCAGTTTCAGAGAGGGGCAGAAGTAGTAACTGGTCAGGAGGACCAGGAGTGTATTTTAGAGAAAGATAGCAGAACGCAGAGAGAGACAACGCAATCACCTAGAGAGGTGATGCAGTTCCTGAAGGGACTCACGTAGAAGTGACGCAGTGTTTCTTTGATTAAGCCCGGAGATAGCTGGGAGCTGGGGTTTCTGAGCCAGGAGGGCCAAAATCCAGTTCCGGATCAGACTAGATCAGTTATTGAGCAGGGGTGACGCAGTTCCAGAGCTTGCCCACGCAGGCTTACGCAGTTCCAGCGTAGGCATCACGCAGAGGCAGAGAGGGGCTTCACCAGCGCTGTTCAGATCAACCGGGGATTTGCAGAGTGAGGTATATCTCACGAGTATATTTGCTGTCTAGATTTATCTGAAGGGTTTGCCGGATGTTGGCACCCTAGTTGTACTTAAGATTCTGCTGCTTAATAATACAAACCCTCAGATTTGCTCCACCAATTTTCCCAAGTTGGGTTTTTCCGGGGACTTGGTCCAAAAATAAATGTGTCAATGTGGTTGTTTTTCATTGTATTTTGTTCAACTTGTTTCAACACTTAGATTTATTCCGCAACATTATTTGTGTAAACTGCTTCAGTGAATACTTCGGTATTTCAATGTAATGAAATAATTATCAAAATAATAGAATAAGTAATTCAGATTTGTTGTAGTAGGAATCTCGATTTAGGGTTTTTCACAGATACCATGGGAAAAATATCCCAAGCTCCCTTAAGCAAAAAATGCTATTTTATAGCGATTACAAATGAGAAAAAATAGCCTCTAAGAAGGTTGCCCAAACGGAGATCTTTTTACAAAGATAGAGCTTGGAAAAAACTAGATCTCCTCCTCAAAGATGACAACAAAAGCTCATGGGGAACACCTTCAAAACATAAATTTTACAAGGCTTCAATGCCCACGGCCAAGATGATATTGCTGCTGTCCTAAAGGTGCTCACGACCTCCCTAAAAATCGATCTCTAAGGTAGTGGAAGACTTTGCATGCAAGGAGGATCAATAGTTTTTCACCATCTTCTCCTCAAGCACCTTGTTGTCCACGCCAATGTTGCAGGAAACGTCCCCCCCAGCTCCAACCTCCCAAACGCTGTTCGTACGGGATCCGTACACCGAAATGTGTTTCGGAAAAAAATTTGCGTTTCCTGGTTTTTAGGATCCGTACGGCCGGATCCGTGTTTCCGTACGGAAGCGCCGTGATTCTTGTATTGATATATACGGTATGCGAGCGGTTCCGTACAAAGCCGTACGGATCCGACTTGCACACTTCAATAAAGTGTAATTTTTGATTTTTGGTTTTAGCTCGGTTAGTAAGTGAGTTAGTGTTGGGTTAGGGATAGGATGAAAAGCTTATAAGCTCTATTTCACCTCTCATTTGCTCACTTGTGTTTTTGGAGAGCTTGGAAAAGAGAGGAGAAGAGAGCTTGGAGAAGAGAGAGTTGAAGAGAGGTTGGAGGAGCTTGGAGGAGTAAAGAAGGGCTTCCATCTACAAGAGCTAAAGAGGTAAGTGCAAACCCCAAACTCTCTCATTTTTTTTGTCATTGTTTTTATATTTTCTCTCCCCCCTCTCCTACACTTTCCCATTCTTTCTTCTTGTACATTTATTTGCAGGTTGTCCATCATCTATATTCATACTCAAAGATGATGTTTCTTTGGTTTCTGTGTATCATTCCACTCTTGGTTTTGATGATGGTAAGGGGGAGTAGAAATAGAAGAGGAGAACATGAGGAAGAAGAGGAACGTGGTCCCCATATGAGTGACCCAATGTATGATGAGGAGGAAGGCTTTGAAGAGGAAGGGGATGATGAAAACATTGAATCACAAGATGGGAAAGCTGCATTGACACCCTTGTGGAACTATGTGACCAAACTAGAAGGGGGAAAAGGTGGTGGAAGCTACAAGTTTTTGTGCCCTCATGGTTGTCATGGAGGAAAACCATATAGTGGTTCATATACCCGTGTGAGGAGGCATCTTTGTGGGGTGATGGACAATGATGAAAGAAATGGTGCTGTGGGGATAGCAATTTGCCCAAAGGTTCCAGCTGAACAAAGAAGAAAATACATCCAAATAGAGGAGGCTGCACAACAAAAAAATAAAAAACAAAAAGCTCAATCTGAATCAAGTGCAACCTCTAGATTTGGTAGCTCATCTCCTCATGGTGTTTCTGCAAGTTCTGGAGGTAAGAAAACAATAGCAGATTTCCTTAATGTTGCTAGGAGGGATGATGTGGATGGAAAGATAGTCCGATTTCTTTGTGCTTGCGGTGTACAATTCAATGTGCTTTGCTCTCCCTATTGGCATGAAATGGTAAAGGGCATCAATGAAGCCCCGAAAGGATACGAGTCCCCCAATTATGAGAAAGCTAGAACAATGTTATTAGAAAGAAAAAAAGGAAAGGTTCAAGTAGCTTTGACACGTTTTACAAATGAGTGGGTGGATAGTGGGGTATCCATTGTATCAGATGGGTGGACAAATATCAGAAACCAACATTTGATAAATTTTCTTGGTGTTTCTGCTAGTGGTGCAGTGTTTATTGCATGTCATGATTCTTCCTCTGTTAGTGCAACTTCCAAAAACATTGCAGATCTCCTATTGCAATCAATCATAGATGTTGGTCCTAGCAAAGTGGTTCAAGTGATCACAGATAATGCAGCAAATTGTAAGGGAGCAGGAAAAATTATTGAGGAGCAGGAAAAATTATTGAGCGTACTTATCCACACATATTTTGGTCTGGGTGCTTGGTGCACACATTGAACCTTTTGATGCATGATATTGTGAAGCATAAAGAATGTGGGTGGATTAATGAGCTTTACAAGAGAGGGAAGAAGCTCATTAAATTTATCACAGGGCATACAAGGGTAAACTACTTCTATGGCACTTACTCCAAGTTGCAGTTTCCTAAACTTGCAAAAACCAGATTTGCAAGTTATTACTTCACCTTTAGGTGGCTAGTGAAGGTGAGACAAGCTCTAACTAATATGGTCACCACTGAATCATGGGAGGAGATTAACACTGATAAAGATGGTGCTAATGCAGCAAAGGACACTATTCGTGACATGTTATTTTGGTCATAGGTTAAATATGTTTTGCAATTCACCAAACCAATTTATTACATGATCAAGTTTGCAGATTCAGATCAGCCAATAATTGGGGAGGTGTATGAGCAAATGGATAACATGTTGGGGTAGATTAAAGACATTGGAGCCTAGAGATACCACCTTGTACAAATATATTCATGCAGAGGTGGTAAAACGATGGGATATGCTAAATATTCCATTGCATGCATTAGCATATGTATTGACACCTAAATACTATAGTCCATCATGGCTTTCAACAACAAAACCTGGGGGGCGAGCAGGAGAAAACCACACCTAGATCCAATGGTCCTACAAAAATATATGATTGCACTGGATAAATTAGTCCCCGATGAGGAGTCACACTCGGTACGGAAACAATTAAGCAACTATACACTTTCCATTGGTCCATTTGGGAGCATGCATGCTATTAGAGATCGAGAGAGTTTTTCTTCTATTGAGTGGTGGAACATGCATGGAGGTGCTACTCCTCTACAAACTTTGGCATTGCGGGTGTTATCACAGGTGGTAAACACTTCTTCTGTAGAGAGATGTTGGAGCTCTTATTCTTTCATCCACAGTGTTAAAAGGAACAGGTTGAGTTTAGACCGGGCAGAGAGCTTGGTTTATGTTCATTACAACTTGCAATTGTTGTCCCATTACTGTGATGATGCAAAGAGTAACAGAGACCTTAAGGTTTGGGACAGATATCCAGAGGAGACCAATTTGGAGGATGGAGTGTTGCGATTAGAGCAATTAGAGGATGCTCTTATCCATGATGATGATGATCGACTTGACATGCCACCCCCCACTAGTCTCTTGCTTTCTAGGTTCCATGGTTCAACACCAACAGTAGGGGCTTCGTCTTCATCAGTTACAGTGCCAGTGCCACAACTTCCACAACCACCATCTTCTTCATTGCCACCACGTGGAGGCGCATCGTTACGTACTCTTCGTGGTGGAAGGAGGAGAGACGAGTAGATATTTTCAGTGTTCACACTTTACTGCTTTTGTCATAGATTATCATTAGACTTGTAGGCTTGTTGTGAATTTGAAATTTTTTCTCTTGGTGGTGGCCAAGTGGCCTATTTTGCAAACATTATTATTTGAATTTTGGACATGACTAATGTTGACAGTTGCTCACTTATAATATGCTTTATGTTTTATAATATGGTTAAATGTTTTATGTTTATCATATATGTTTTATAGTATGCTTGATTTTTAAATGTTTTATGTTTTATCATGCTTAAATGTTTTATGTTTATCATTTATGTTTTATAGTATTCTTAAATGTTTTATCATGCTTAAAAATTTGAGGTATGTTTGTAATTGCTAGGATCTAGAATCTAGATTCTAGATGGTTGATGCTCGAATAATTAATTTTTGATGTACAATTGAATCATGGATGTCATATCTATCTTGATTTATGTAAAAATATGCATGTTTTCATGTCTTCTACAACTAATATGGTATTTGGGATGGTTGTTTTGAATATAATTGCAAAAAAATATAAATATATATATATATACTAGATGCTTCCAAAACGCTTCGCTTCCTAAATTTTTGGAAAATGACGCTTCCGCTTCCTCGCTTCGTGCAACGTTGGTCCACGCTCAAGCTTATGGGTTGCGAAAGAAAATCAAATGTTAGAGCGCAATAAACAAGATCTAAAGTACAAATTAATATACAAAGACTCTAGCCCAAGAAATGGGAGTGAACCCCCATTCTTGCATAGTCTAGAAAACGCTTTTGAAATAACAAATATGACTTTAAAATGCTCTACAAAGGAAAAAAAATTGGAGTTTAAAATTTAAATTTGATGATCAAGTAGCTCAGAGGAAAATGACACTCTATTTTGATTTTTAATTGATGCAAAACTTGGAGTTGAAGAAACTGAGTCTTGGATCGTTGTGAGTCTAGGAACGAGTTAGTCTATTTGAGACATTTCCCACGCCCGAATGGAATTCTTGCACACAATGTAAAACTGGATTTTCCCTACACACTTGAAATCAAACGTTAAATCGCAAGAGGATTAGAACATTAAATGAAACAATATAAACTAAGCATTCCACCTAAAATGCCTTAGCAAGCTTACTTCTAAGATAATGCTCTAAAACAATGACACATGCAAGATAGCTTGCATGCACCAATCCATGCTATATGGCAAATATTAATTAACATAGATCAAACATACAAGGAAATGCAAGCATAATAAACATAAACACGGAATTGAATCACCTCATAACGCCAATAGAACATCCGCTTCGTAACTTCAAAGTCTTGATTTTATTAATATGCAAGTACAAAATGACAGAGTTTTCTCAAGCCCAATAGCTCATAACATGATACAATACAATAGCCTATGACTTTGTTATATAGAGAGTTGGGAGCAATTCTCAAGGACGAATGCATGTGAGAATTGAAATTGGATCAAATCCCAAGGAAATATAAACCAAGTTCGATGTGGAGAAGACTGAGACACCCAGAGTAAAATCAAATTTCTTTTGTGCACACCAAGGGAGATCGAATTCCCCATATGATCCAGTGAACTCATCCATAAGCCAAACAAAGTCTCGTGCTACACCAAGTCCACCACTGCAAACTCGAGCCAACTGAAACTGTACCTGTAGATGATCCCAGCGAACTTTTGCGTAGGTCCCTGAGAACTGCGTGTTTCCTCTGAGTGACTACGTAGTCTAGGCTCAAGGAATAGCGCAAATCCTCTGAGTCAAGTGCTGAGTGCTGTTGCACTCCAGATAGCTTGTGAGAAGAGGTCCCCACTTGGTCTTTAGTCAACTAATCCAGTAGAATATTCCTTTTATGCTCAACTACCTTTAATAAATTCGATTTTCCTTATGTGTAATTGCCGCTTTATCTCTGGGAAATTCGATTTTAATAAAATAATGGTGAATTAATGATGCAGTGTGCTCAGTCATCCTCCACATGTCCATAGACTCAACTCTTTGATTTAAGATAATTTCCAAGTTATTTCCACGTCATTTTGTCACATGGAATAATTTATTTCTCTCTATTTTATTTAATTCTAGCTTAATTAAATGCCACAATTTCCACTAAACTTAGAAAATGTGGGTTTTGAGGGCCCAAAACACATTATTAACCTCTCAAAGTATGTCATAGTAGAAAATTGAGGGTGAGAGGTGTAATTTTGATTACTCATACTCCATACAACTTCTCTAGACAACACTTATTACAATCCAATTACAATTTTTATTGCGATTTTTGACTTGTGGGAAATCTAAAATTTAAAAAATCACTACTTAGACCTAACCAAATTCCACGAAATTTTTTGTGTGATCTAGTATGGTAATATACATTGACTCTAGACACTAGGACTCACCCAAGGCATCACCATCAAGCCGTACTTCGGCTTTGGGGTAAAATTGAAGGAAAAAACTCAATTAATTATTAAGCCTTGATAGGGAGATGATAATTAACCAAGTGAAAAAAACCTCCCAGAGTAATGGTAAGGTCCCAAGCTATCTAGGCCTGTTACCTATGTTGCATGGGTTCCCGATCCCATGGGTGAGGTCTCGAACCCAAGAACCGGGTTCTTCGTTAAAAAAATTTGGGTGCTTTTCATGTTTAGGGTACTTGGAACCCCGATAATGGGTACTTGGAACCCCAAAATTGGGTTCTTTAGGGTTCTTTGTTGAACGATATTTGAAATAAAAATTTAAATATAAAAAAATTGTGGAAATTCAAAAGGTGAATACATATCCCGTAAAACCTAAAATCGTTTCACTCTTTGACGACGACATTCCGTTTGAGACAACAACCATTCGGTTTGACTATTGAGATGATGAGCATTCCCTGGTGTGTTTGGGGCATTCGTTGGTGTTTGTGCCAGTGACTAGAGGTTCCCACAGAGACGTAATCCACAAAGATGCAATCCTTACTTGAAGATTCACAGGTAGCTCTTGAAGATTCACCGTGCGGCATGAATTAATTCTAATTTCTGTGTTCAAACTTCACTGTTTGCATAACAAAATTATTAAATTAAAATTTAATTCTAGATAGTAAATCAACCTATGATGTCAAATATGGGAAAGCTTCCTTGTGACGAGTATTAGAATCTTGAAGAAAACACAATAAACAGTCTACTGCCATATACTGCGATTCCAAACTCTTGTTTTTCTATTGTAATCTCCACATTTTCTCATGGCCAAATGACATCCCTTGCTTTTCTAATCATTCTTTTAACTGTGTTTTTTTTACATTTTTTGCCAAGAATGTGACTTTTGGCCTTCTATTTCCCTACCTGAGTTTTGGGCGAAATTGGCTTGGGGCCAGATTTACAGGTATGAGTAAACTCCAATTTTTACTTGATATCAAACTAGAAATTTTGAAATTTCAATGTAAATGTTGAATGTTGAATGATGTGCATGTTTAAATCTTAAATTTTAAAACATAAATATTTTAGTTATACAAATTCACACACACACACACACACACACACACCCCCGATGAACCCACACACTGTGTTTCAAAAAATGATGCACCCGTCCCCGTCCCCACGTTTCCTGGCAACATAGCCTGTTACAGATTCAATACTGACTCAAATTCATCATTACTAACATCACTTATTACAATTCTCCATAGGGCGTGGAATCTGGGTACAAGAGAAAGATGACGAGAAGTAGAAGCAGAGTTAAAAAGATCTGTTGAATTGATGATATCTGATGGTACAAGTGTCTTCTGGTTCATCCTTGAGCATGTAGTCTTCACTTTATCATCAGGTGCCACTCTAGTGGTCAACAGGCAGGATACTACTTACCATGAGGTAAGTATTGCAACTATCCCAAGTCTCATCACCCATTAGCTAGAGGGGTGGCAATCCCATGGTAAGTATTGCAACTATCCCAAGTCTCATCACCCATTAGCTAGAGGGGTGGCAATCCCAACAAGCCCAGCTTGTGGGTAGGATATCACAGACCTGATAGATGTGTATCTGGCTACTGGGACGAAAGTTTCTTCATAGTCTATTCCTTCCTTCTGAGCATACCCCTTAGCCACAAACCTAGCTTTAAATATCTCGATGCTGCCGTCTGCAACATACTTGATCTTGTAGATCCACCTGGATCCTACAACTGATCTCTCCTGAGGTCTGGGTACTACTTTTCATACATCATTTGTCATGATGGAACTGTACTCTTCCACCATTGCATTAACCCACACCTGGTGTTGAGTTGCTTCCCGAAAACTGGAAGGTGCTTTGACTTGAGCAACCAAGGCTTGATACCTTTTTCGGGCTGCTTACGCTGTCTCTTCTTATTTCGGGGAATTCCGACAAAGTCCTTTGCATCCTTCAGAATCCGTCGAAGTTCCCTGCTTGTTCTTCCACTGGTGGTGGGTGGATTTACCGGCTCTCATTCTCGCAAATCCTCGGGAGACACATCCTTTGGATCACTATGCCTTGGTGAGGCAACTGAATTTTCTGCTGCTGGTTGTTGGGGCTGGACCAAAGGCTCTTCCTTTGACTGCGTAGCAGAAGGCAGCTTTCGTGATCTTCTGAAGACTTTCTCCTCCATAAACTTCACATCCCTGTGCACCACCACTTTCTTGCTCTCAGGAATGTAGATGCAATAAGCCTTTGCATTCTCGCTATATCCTACTAGATACCCCTTTTCAACAGTCATCTCCAACTTCTTCCTCTTCTCACTGGGCACATGACAGTAAGTTGTATTGCCGAAGATCCTAAAGTGACTCACTTCAGGCTTGCTGTTAGTGAAGACACTTTCTGGTGTGATCTTTCCCAGTGCAGTGTGAGGAGTTCTGTTCTGAATGTAGACAACTGTATTACATGCTTCAGCCCATAGAAATTTGGGCATGTCTTGGTCATACAACGTAGCTTTGGTTGCTTCAACAATAGTCCGGTTCTTCCTTTCTACCACACCATTCTATTCTGAATTGTATGGGGTTGTCCATTCTCTTTTGATGCCTTTGCTTGCACAGAATCCGGTGAATTCTTTATCTATGTATTCACCACCATTATTTGATCGCAATACCTTGATCTGCTTCCCTATCATATTTTCCACCAGAGCCTTAAACACTTTAAATTGACTGAAGACTTCATCCTTGGTCTTCAAGAAGTAGATCCAGTTTTTCCTGGAATGGTCATCAATGAAGGTGACGAAATATTCGGCACTGCTAAGAGCTCTAGTGGACATTGGCCCACAAATATTTGAGTGTATTAGATCCAGCACACCCTTGGCCCTTTTGTTGCTTCTCTGATATGCTGCCTTGGCATACTTCCCCAATACGCACCCCTTGCAGACATCATCTCGTTTGGTGTTCAGTTCTGGAACACCTGTGACAGTCTTCTGGAGAGTTCTCAACGCCCCATGATGCAAGTGTCCCATTCTTCTGTGCCATAGCTCATTTAGGTCTATTTTATCTGCGCTGCCAACTAGTGCCATTGGAGAATCAAGCTGTAGCTTGTACAGTTTGTTGCTTCTTACCCCGATCTGTGCCATGCCTTTGCTTGCACAGAATCCGGTGAATTCTTTATCTATGTATTCACCACCATTATTTGATCGCAATACCTTGATCTGCTTCCCTATCATATTTTCCACCAGAGCCTTAAACACTTTAAATTGACTGAAGACTTCATCCTTGGTCTTCAAGAAGTAGATCCAGTTTTTCCTGGAATGGTCATCAATGAAGGTGACGAAATATTCGGCACTGCTAAGAGCTCTAGTGGACATTGGCCCACAAATATTTGAGTGTATTAGATCCAGCACACCCTTGGCCCTTTTGTTGCTTCTCTGATATGCTGCCTTGGCATACTTCCCCAATACGCACCCCTTGCAGACATCATCTCGTTTGGTGTTCAGTTCTGGAACACCTGTGACAGTCTTCTGGAGAGTTCTCAACGCCCCATGATGCAAGTGTCCCATTCTTCTGTGCCATAGCTCATTTAGGTCTATTTTATCTGCGCTGCCAACTAGTGCCATTGGAGAATCAAGCTGTAGCTTGTACAGTTTGTTGCTTCTTACCCCGATCTGTGCCTTCTTCTTCCAACTGGGGTGCTTGACATAGACTCTATTGCCAATAAAGTAGACGTCATATCCTCGGTTTTGAAGCTGTGACATTGAGAGTAGATTCATCCCCAAATCCGTCGTATGCAGTACATTAGTGGCCCGAATTCTGTTTCCTGCCTCAGTCTGAAATACTATGGTACCTCTCCCAGTGGGAGTGCACTTTGCTTTATTACGCATGGTTATTTTGAAATTCATCTGCTCTTCTTGGTAGTCGGAAAAACAGTCCCGTACTCCCGTCATGTGAGCAGAGGCGTCTTCCCCCTCTTGGAGAACTGCGTGAACCCTTCTGCGCTGTTGTTGCAACAGTAGATTTCTGTTCACTGATAGATGCCCCCTCTCTGTTATTCATCGCTGGCTTTGATACCATGTGAAAATTTACAAACAAATGCAGTGATAGATTTATTTCTCCTACTTATTATTTCAATAAGTTATTATTTAAAAATCTTCCGACAAATATCGAAATAAACACTACTGCAACATTCACAAATATATATGCAGAGAAATAAATAGTAGAGAACATAAGCACAAGAATCAATCACATGTACACAGTTATTTTTGGACAATTGTCCCCAGAAAAACCCAATGTGGGAAAACTGGTGCAGCAGATGAGGGTTTTATTAATTCTTCAGCAAATGATATCTTTACAGGGAAAATATACGACAGATAAATTCTGAACCACCTGAGACTGAATTTCCGGCTTACTTGGACAATTCTCTGACACCCAGAACAACCCCTGCATGCCCTGTGTCTCGCTACGTGATTCACTGCGCAGTCCCAGTGCTGGACTGCGTGACTCTGAGTGGAGACTGCATGGGGTCTCTGTGCTGCAGCCTCAAGCTGCCTTTAGTGACCCACTGCTGCCCTCCGACCCTGATCTCGATCACCCCTGACCTCCTCCTTCTGCTTCTGCAACTTCTCGCCCTGCAACTCTCCAACTGAGATCGAATTCTATATCAGAATGGATCTCCTTCGGGTTCTGAGTGTATGCCTGACTTGTCTTCCAAGTGACCGTCAAGCCTTCTTTTATAATCTTCCTATTGGAGAACCAGCAACCTTGATTAAAAGATTAATCAATGGCTAATATTAAAACTTGACTTGATCCATATTTTCTAGAAGATTGACAGTTTGACTTATTAATACCCTTTAATTATTTCATTTCCCTAAGCTTAGACTTAGGGTCTTCATTAAAATAATTAATTATTTTAATAAGTTTTGAACCGAGTGGAATTTCCCCAAACTGTTTCTGGGTTCTTTGGAATGCTGCTGTCCAACCCTCCCTGCAAAGTTTGAGACTTGAAACACTTCTGGATGCTACAAAAATCAACAGAGCACTCATGAACCACAAAAGTGGGGTGACATGGATCTGTAGAGGATCTACAGAATGGTGGCGTGATCCTTGAGCAGCTCATCTCTTGGATCACATCCGAGCTACGGGAGCCTTAAGACATTAGCGGGACAAGTGGAGCAGTGGGTGCATAGATCACGGTTGAAGCAGAGGCAGATCTGAAGGCTGAAAGGAGCAGTGTAGTGCAGATGCAGCAACAACGCAGGGGCTGATGTGACTTCAACAACGCAGAGCAGAGTTGCTTACGCAAAGCAGAGCTGCAACAACGTAGAAGGCTTCAGGAGGACAGCGCAGTGCAACAACAACGTGAGAGATTTCAACACAAGGGGATGATGTGACTTCAACAGTGCAGAGGGAGTCTGCTTATGCAGTGCAGAGCTGTAGCTGTGCATCATCCTTCAGATGTTAGCACAGATCAACAACTGTTGGAGCTTCAGTGATGAGGTTGCAGCCCAATTGACTTGTCTGTCAAAGATTGGGCAGGAGATTCAGTTGCTTCTCTTAGCAACTGAAGTTGCAGTGCAGCAGTTAGCTGTGGTAGTGCTATGGGTAGCACAGATGCAACAGATTGAGAAGGAGCTGCAGTACGGATGTGGCAGTGGCGGTGATAGCGTCATGGGCAACAGTACAAAATGGCAGCAGCAGTGCAGAGTTGAGTGGCAGCAGGTCAAGCATCAAAAGCACAGAAACCAGTGCCCAAAATCTTGTGATACATGGTGTGATGTATTGCTAGAGCACACTCCGTGCTAAGAGGGAGTGTTGAGATTTTGTGTAGTGGGGGTAGCATCGGATGTGCTCTGGCTCCCAAAATTTGTGGAGGGACTAGAGTACACCTGATCTACAAGACCTAGAAAGGGATTTGGGAAATTTCATCTGGTTTGAGAGGTAATTAATTAATTAATTATTTTAATGTATTTCCTAAGTCTAAACTTAGGTAAATTAAATAATTAAAGTTAATTAAATTAAACATGTGATGAAATTGTCTTAAGTCACATGGATCAAGCTTTCTTTTAATCTTAGCCATTGATTCAAAATCTGATCATGGCCGTTGGTTTCCCAACTAGAAAAGTATAAAGGAAAGGCTTGGGGTCATTTGTAAAGACACACAGAGGCAGAGCATTGAAGCTAAGCTAAGATTCTAGGGCAGGGTTTGCTAAGAATTCTCAAAGGTGTTTCAACTGCAGAGAGGGGAGTTTAGACAAAGGGGATGATTTGATCCCAATGTCTACAATCAGCAAGAGACAGAGAGCAGCTTCAGAAAGGCAGCGCAGAGAAGCAGGAGCATCAACAGCAAGAGGGCAGCAGTTGCACAGCGCAGGGGCAGCTTCAGCTACGCAGGTGCTGCGCAGTCACTCCTAAGGCAGCATAAGGTAGCTGGAAACCCTCAGAGGTTAAGCAAAGACCCTTAGGGGCAGCGTAGGGACTGTGTTACCCAGTCTGGGGTTACGCAGCACTTTCCAGGCCATTGCTGAGGAACATAGGGGTTGCAGACGCTGACGCAGGGGCTTCAGGGGCAAAACTGGGGTTTCTAGGGCCTAATTTTGGCCGAGTCCTGTAAATCCCGTTTGAGGGTGTGGATCAGTCATTATTTTGGCTTCAAAACAACCGATGAGTTGCAGATCTATATTATTCTTTGTCGGGTTTTCTAGATTTGGAATCCAGAATTTGCTGTATTCCGAAATACTCTTAATAATAAAACCCTCTAGCAACCAGAGACCGGTTTTCCCGCATTGGGTTTTTTCGGGGACTATTTGTCCAGAAAATCACTGCATCACTTTGTCTATGTGTGCATGTACTTTTTCTAGATCTGAAGGTACATACAAGGTACACACAAGTATGGATTGAGATTTACTTGAGGTGATGGTGTCAGGTTGATGGGGTATACAAATGCTGACTAGGCAAGTAGTGTAATGGATTAGAAAAGCACGTCAGGGTGTTGCTTCAGTATAGGTTCAAGGGTTGTCTCTTGGCACAATAGGAAGCAAAAGTCCATGGCAATGAGTTCTGCAGAAGAAAAATACATGGCAACGAGCATGGCTACATGTGAGTCTATGTGGATTTGGAAGCTGCTTGTGGTGCTATTTGGTCAGAAATTGGAGTTGACCAGTATCTACGGTGCTAATCAGAGTTGCATCAAGCTCTCTGAGAATCCAGTGTTTCATGATAGGTCGAAACACACCGACATCAGACACCACTTCATCAGGGATTGTGTACAACGTGGATCAATTCGGCTACAGTATGTTTCCATAGATTAACAGGTTGTAGATATTCTGATGAAGGCCTTGGGTAAAGCCAAGTTTGTTTACTTTATGGATAAGTTGGGAGTTGTGGAGAACACCTTCCTCGCTAAGAGGAAGTGTTAGTTTTTGTAGCTCGGACAGGTGTTTTAGTCTCAAATGTGTTTATGAGGCTAGGAACATAGGTGGATTAATTATCTCCAATACCCATAAAAAGTTTCTAAGTGAAATGTCTTAATTAGTTTTAATTAACCAATTTAATTATTTTCCTAAGTCTAACCTAGGGAAATGGGTTAATTAATCAGGATTAATTGAGACAAATTGATTTTCCTCTAGTGACTTCTAGAAAAGTGATTTGAGGAAGTCAATATGATCTTAGCCATCGATTATGATTAGATTGTGGCCATTGATTCGTCAACGAAAGATTATAAGAGGAGATCTATGGGGCCTTTGGAGTTCATTCGAACAAATAGATTTGCATTGATAGCAAATGCGCAGTGATAGCATGGGAGATACCAACAAGGGTTTCAACAATAGTGGTTGAGGAAGAGTTTGTTGGAGAGAATTATTCACAGCTGCTTCCAATTTATGAGAAATAGGAGGCTGATTTATTTCTACAGAGGGAGGCCAAATTTCCAGAGAGAGTAGCCTGTTTATCTAGTGTGAGTTGTCGAAGTCACAAATCAAATTACCATAGGGTAGTTCGAATAGATTGAGTTGGTGTGAGTGGCTTTACCGAGTTGCTGGAGGCAGTTTATCTTGCTGGAATAATTTCCCGGAGGGAGTGCACATTTCCAGAAGGCAGTGTGAGTTGGCTGAGGTAGTGCGAGTAGCCAGTGTGAGGCAGTTCGAATTGCCAGAGTTGGGCCGAGTTGCTTCTAATGGGTTGATTAGTTTCCAGAGGGTCGATTTGACTTGCAAAAGTGAAGAAATAATTTTGATGGAGCTTTTCTAGTGAGAGGCAAGCAAATTGTATTTATCCATTGCAGATTTATTGCTGAAGATATTAATAATAAAGCCCTCATTTGAAAATTGGTTTTCCCTTTGGGGTTTTTCCAAGGACTATTTGATCCAAAAATATCGATGTCTAATTTTTATGTGTGCATTATTTTTTCTGTGTTTGTGATTAATTTTTGGTGACATTACAGTTGTGTCTTTATTCAATATTTGCCGTAAGTAAGTTATAGTAGACAAATAATCTCTAAAGATAGAAGAATAATAACTAGTAACTGCAATAGAATTTTCACAGTCCCTGGGTATATCTGGTATCTTTTGTGCTGAATGTGTGTTTGTCTTCAACTTTATTTATTTCCGTTGTGCATGCTATAGTTAGAAAACTTAGCGTATTTGTGATTAAAGTTTTCAGAACTACAGTAATTGTTTCAATTATATTTTTGATCGCATACTTAGAAAATCATAAATCAATTGCTGGGTTTTAAGGAAAACTAGCAGGGGACTAAAGCACCATAAGCTTTGTGTGGGCTAAGCACCCTATCAACAACTGCCTTTCTTTTAAGGAAGTCAAAATAGAAATTAGACTCCTCATCTCCCTCTTGGACTGAAGGCATAATGAACTCGAGCACCCTTGGTAGTATAATCCCTCGCTTTATCACATTTCCATATTCGATTTTATAGATTCCTCTTGAAGAGTTACATTGTGAATATCTTCTTCAAGAAAAATTGAATCTCCTCCATTCTCTATTCATCCAGTTGCAAACCCTTCCTACATTTTTAAGGCCTGCCCCACCTTATCATGAACTTGATAGTACAACACATATTTGCTTCGCACCAAAGGATCTGTGACTGAGCACCCAACGACCAAGTGGAGAGTTTTCACATCTTATGAACAATGACATGGAAATATGTTGTCTCTAAATAGGACACATCCAATTTAAAAGTCCGAGAAGATGGTGAGTTAGTTGATTGCCCCAAGAAAATCTTAGCTTGAATCGTGATATAATCTGATCCAATCACCTCCATCAATACACCAATAGGATGAATCTATCCCGAAATATTTGTTTTCTCTTGAGGTCCATAAAACAATCTAGTTGAGCTTGAAGCCTTGAACTTTGTCTTGCCCCTATCTGTAATTGGACTAGGTGAACCAACCACCATGCCTACCTTTCCAAGCCATTGATCATATAATCCTTGCCTCCAAAATGATCACCAACTCATTCCACAATGTTAAATTCTCCTTCAACAATCCATTTTGTAGTTGTGAGGAAGAAGGCCATCAAATCCTAAAGGTGACATTGCTCGAAACTAAGATTGTGAGCTTACACATTGCAAAAACCTATCACCTAATCTTGAATCAAAATAATGACCCCAAAACACATATCCTTAGGGTCTGACCTAAAATCCATCACAAAATTTTGTAGATATGATGAACGGAAACTGCCACCCCTACTCCCCTAGCAATGCTCGGAAGCACAAAAAGATTTATTCCAATAGTAATTCATTTGGCATTGAAGCTCAAAACTAGCTAGCTTGAACCTATAACAAATTGCTTGCTATTAGGGATGGTCGACCTTTGCATATTCCATGCAGGTAGGGGAAAGCTTAGGCATTTAGTATGGAGAAAGGGGTGATATGGAAAAGTGATTGATCTTGACTATAAATTTGTTCTCTCACCTTACAAGGAGGGTTAATCCTTAGCCCTAGTCTAGTGGGACCTCCCTTGAGGCCTTAGGGTTATAGGAGAGGCACTGTGTGGAAAACCTGGATTGGAATAGTGTGTTCATTATCTTTTATGCCATACTTAATACTTTCCATGTCACATTATCAGCAATTCATATACCTGGCATCTTCATTTGTTGGGTCTAACTTGTCATTGGTTCATTGGGATGCGGTACCCTCTTATCCACATCCTTCAGTAGGGCCGGGAAACATTGCCCCAGAGGTTGATGCAACCTAAGTCACTGACCGGGTTCGACGAATTTCAACGTTGAAATTTAAAACTCGCCAAACCTAATACCAAATCAAATTTATCTGTATAAATTCGTTAGCAAAATTCAAATTGAACACAAATGAGAAATTGAAAATAATATTCGAATAGTTTCAACAACGGTTTAATCATATTTAACATTTCTTTGTTCAAATTCACTGACAAATTCAAGTCGAACACAATTGCTCACCTGAAAATAATATTTGAATGGGTTTAGCTAGGGTTTAGTCCTATTTAAAAAAAAACAGAGATGTGGCTTCTTGAAGCTTTCATTATGTGTAGTTGAAATCAATGCCGTAAATGTATGTAAAAAAAATTATTTACATAACTTGAAAGGTTTTTAATAATCATAGTGTAAATTTGTATAACTTATTTATTTATCACTATAGTTATAGAATAATATATAAATGTTAACATATATATATATATATATATATATTCATTTACATAATAATTTAAGGCTTTATGTAATCATAATTTAAATTTATATAAATATTTATTCATCACTATATAGTTATATATAATAATATAAAAATTTTAATGTATTTATAAAATTAAGTTATAAACGTTAATAATTTGAATTATAATATATAATTATATCAATTATATATTATAATTCAAATTATTAACGTTTATAACTTAATTTTATAAATACATTAAAATTTTTATATTATTATATATAACTATATAGTGATGAATAAATAATTATATAAATTTTAATTATGATTACATAAAGCCTTAAATTATTATGTATTGTCGAACTTCAAGTCAAATTTTATCGTTTATTTTTTTATTGTCGATTTCTTTTTGAAGTTCAAGGTTGTCGAATTCGAACACGAACCCGAACTATAGAATTTCCTTGAAATTCCGTTACTGCTCGAATGAGCAAATCTGAAAGTAATTTGTAACACCAAGACACAAAATTTCTCAACCAATTTGCAACGGAATAGAATAGAATTAAACATAGTCACATGATAGCAAAACAACAAAATAATTTCTAGGGAACCCAACTGGGAAAACCCTCTGCTAGTTGTAGAAATTTTATTGGCAAAGTTTGAACATATAAAATTATTACAAGGCAAATTGTTCCTCTAAAGAATAAGCTCGTTTTCCCTTTTAGTACTTCGCTTGAAACCTCCTTGCAAGAACCCTGTCCTTAACTCCTAAATCCTTGCACTGGCCAACCCCCATTTCCTTGTGCTGATCCTGGAAATTTCCTCTTGTTTCCTAGCACACATGAGGCTGCTATTTCCTAGGAATTTCTCCTAATTCGTAGGGCATGCTAGCAAGAATTTTCTCTGCCAAAAAATGCATATAGGCCTCTTCTTCACACTCTTCCTAGCTCTGCTAGCTCACACACAAAACTTGTGCTTAACATTGAATTACAAAGGTGCTTTCGTCCTTATAAGATTTTCAATCATGCTGAATATGGCAAGTTAATTTTAGAACTCAAACTTGTGATTGATTATTTAACTGAGTCAAACTGACTCTTGTAACTCGTCCTAGCCTCAATTAGACATTGAGACTCTCACCCCTGCCTTTCCAAAAATAAGCTAGCACTTGGAGACAAATAAAACTGAGCCTCCAAATTCAATGCATAAGTTAAATGCTTCATGAATCGTCCTAATTTCTAGGAACTCATGCATGCTAAGGAAAACTGTTTGTGGTCATCTTGACTAAGGCACAAGCCAAGAAGACCTTCACTTGCTACTTTTCAACACTCCCTCTTAGCGAGGAAGGTGCTTCTGGAAGAACCTCGTCCACCTGGATTTGTCTCCAACACTACCACGTTCTCTGCTGCACAACTGCTCCGTCTGATCTAGAAGGCTCCCCTGCTTTCTTCTACAGATTTTGATTTGAAGACTTGCCCTTTCCAACCATGCTCTGCGAGTCTATCACTTCAGTCGTAAGTGGCATGTACCCTGTGTACCTCTATTGTTGCTTCCTTTGGCTGAAGGTGATATTGGAAGATTCAACTCTCTCTTGATCTCCCTTAAATAAATCCCTTGCCCACTTGGCCAAACTCTCTCTCTCTATTGGGAGTCACAGATTGAGTGGCTGCCTCCACTCGCCTTGGTCTATGGTCCTTTTCATCCTGCTGGTTGGCTCAACTGCCAACTAGCTTAGACTCAAACTGAGATATTGGCTGAGGCTCCATCTTGAGAGCTCTATCTTGCTCTCTCTCATCCAACACTTCTCTACTCTGTGCACTTCGTGCCTTGCTGCTCAAAACTGTGCTTGTCTCTACCTGAAACTTGTAGAGATTCTTCATCGTCACGCCTATCTGCGTTTTACGTCCAAAAGCTAAGTGCTGGAGGTAAGCCTTACCTTTGCTGAAGATGACATCATAACCCTTCACCTCAAGGGTAGCTACCGAAACTAGATTTTGCATTAATCTTGGAACATAGAGGACATCTTTGAGATGAAGAGGATTACCTGACTCCCTCTGAAAGTTGACAGTTCCAACTCCTTTAGCTTGCATACATACCATCATCTCCTAGCTCGATTTGAAATTGCATGTCGTTCTCCTTCAGGTGACTGAAATTCTTCTTGTTCTCGGTCATGTGGAAGGATGCTCCTAAATCAATATATCATATACTGTTGTCTGCTGAGCTTGCCATGCAAGCTATCAACGAAAAACCTTTCTTGAACTGGGCAGAAAATGCATCTACCTTTGTTGATGCAGCTACATGATCCTTACTGAACTCCTTCCGCATAGGACACTTAGTGGCATAGTGTCCAAACTCATGGCAATGGAAGCACTTGATCTTGCTTAGATCCTTCTTCTTGCCCTTTTGACTGGACTCAACCACTCCTTGGCCCTTCTTGCCCTTGGCTTTCCTGCTCTTTCCTACCAAGGCAAAGTTCTCCTTCTCCTTTGTCTTCATCGATCTCCAATCTCTGGTCCCTCTCTTTATCTCTTCCTGAATGTAGTCAGTCCATGGCCTTTCCCAACTGGGAAAATTTTCTCTGTCACTTACTGCATCTTGGAAACCATACCAAGACGTGTTCTCTGTCACTTACTGCATCTTGGAAACCATACCAAGACGTGTGAAGTCCGAGAAGAGCAAAACTCACAAGGTCATGCTCTAGTGCAATCACGCCCACACCACCCAACTCATCTCGTACCTGAGTGAACTTGGACAAATATGTGACGATGGGCTCTCCAACGGTCATCCGGATACTCCTTAGCTTCTCCCTAAGAGCAAGCTTGCTGGTATCATCGGTACTCTGATATAGATCTAAAATAGTTTTGAACATCTCAAAAGCTGTCTTCTTCTCATAGATATGAGGAACTTTATGATCTCTGACCCCTTCCAGAATAATCCTCCTGGCCTTGCTATCATTCTTTACGCTGGGTCAAGTGTTGGGGATCTTGTGGTGGTGGTATAGCCTGCTTCACAAATTCTCCCACGCCATTACCCTCCAAAACTATCATGATCCATGGAATGAAGTTGGAGGCTCCCTCTAAGCAGTGGTCTGATCTCAATCCTTGGAATGCCATTCTGCTTACCTAGAAAGCTCTCCAACACCTGCCCACTAGCAACCTTGTAGTCCTTCACAATAGGCTGGACTTGGGGCTTAAATCAGCCAATAACAACCCTCCACAATACTGTACTTTGATTGATCTACAAGCTGTCCAACCTGGACACATCAACCTAGCAAAATTTACCAACACAGAAAGACATACATACCTCAGAAAGAAGACTTCTTTCTTCCCCTGACTTGTGCACCAATCACTGAAGTTTGACCCCTGGTTAGGGAGCCCTGTGGCAGCTACAAGATTTACCCTTTGTCGGCCAAATATCCCTTCAATCACTTGTGCAATTCCCTTCCTTAGAGCCATGCCTTCTGCGCTGTTTCGCAAGGTGTCTCAACCCCAAATATTAGGTCTGATCTGCACCTAATTAAGGACTGGCCCTCCCTGAACCATACAGAAAATAACACAGCCCTGTCACAGAGAATTACCAACCCAAAACACGCACAAAACCTGCCTTTAAACTCCAGCCAGCATCTGCGCTATCTTGGCTATCCAAACACACAAGAAAGTTATCAAACTCCACCTCCTTTCACTTCAGATATGCAGCTAAGGGACTGCGGCTGCCTTAGATTAGACTTCCTTCTTCTCTTGGTGTCTTTTGCTCTTGTGATGTATGAATGAGCTTGTGCTGGTCTTTATTCTGGTCCTCTCTTTGATACCATGTTTAATTTCCTTGAAATTCTGCTACTGCTTGAATGAACAATTCTGAAACTAATTTATAACACCAAGACAAAAAATTTCTCTACCAATTTGCAGCGGAATAGAACAGAATTAAATAGTCACACAATAGCATTACAACACAATAATTCATAGGGAGCCCAACTGGGAAAACCCTCTGCTAGTTGTAGAAATTTTATTGACAAAGTTTGAGCAAATAGAATTATTACAAGGCAAATTGTTTCTCTAGAGAACAAGTTCGTTCTCCCTGTTAGTACTTAGCTTGAAACCTGCTTGCAAGAACCCTGTCCTTAGCTCCTAAATCCTTGCGCTGGTTAGCCCCTATTTCCTTGTGCTGATCCTAGAAATTTCCTCCTATTTCCTAGCGCACAGGAGGCTGCTATTTCCTAGGAATTTCTCCTAATTCCTAGCGCACACCAGCAAGAATTTTCTCTACCAAAACTGTGTATAGGCCTCTCCTTCATGCTCTTCATAGCTCTGCTAGCTCACACACAAAACTTGTGCTAAAAAATGAATTACAAAGGTGCCTTTGTCCTTCTTATAAGATTTTCGATCATGCTAAATCTGGCAAGTTAATTTTAGAACTCGGACTTGTGATTGATTAGTTAACTGAGTCAAACTGACTCTTGTAACTTGTCCTAGCCTCAATTAGACATTGAGATTCTCACTCGTCCCTTTCCAAAAATAAACTAGCACTTGGAGACAAACAAAACTGAGCCTCCAAATTCAACGCATAAGTTAACTGCTTCATGACTCGTCTTGATTTCTAGGAACTCGTGTATGCTAAGGAAAACTGTTTGTGGTCATCTTGACTAAGGCACAAGTCAAGAAGACCTTCACTCACTACTTTTCAACACGAACCAGGTGACTTAGGATGCAACTAAAAGAATGGAAAAGCATAATATGGTCACAATGAAAGAAAAAGTCAAAATGCAAAAGATGGCTGGGACATAAGTTAGAGTGTGTGAAAAACCCTAGCATGAGCTCTACCTTCCTCATTAGCCATCACCCGGTTCTTGAGCACTTGATGCTTCTCCACATTAAAAGGAACCCTTGCATGTCCCAATTCTGATGAGTGATAAACCACCTCATCTTAAGGGGTAAATTAAATGCTATATCACACAAAGCAAGCTCTAATCCTTGAACTATGCACCTAATACAAGTCATTATCAAAAAGAAGTAAAAGGCACACTAGAGGGGTGGAAAAAGCAGGCCGAGCATGGTAACTCATGCCTCCATGATTGCTCCCTCCATTACATCTATACACTCAGGATCTGGACTACCTTTAGCTGGTCCCTTGACCATGGAACTTGGCAATAAAGCCTTTCCCTTCCATTGCCATTCACTTACACCAACACCTTTTGATTGAAGGGTTAACCTTGGAAATGTCACCTCCCCTTTGGGGCTGGAAGCACCTAATAGGGCTGACCTTTAGCCACCCCTGCCAAGGTGGGGAATACCTTTACGGGACTTGGTCTAGTTAGATATTGGAAGGTGATCCCAGTTTGAAGTATTAGTATGCCCTTAACATACAAGTTTGGTCCACTTAGATTCTTCATGATCTTAGTTTTTAATGAATGGTTGCTTTTACTTGAGTTTAAATTGGTCTTTCCAGGTGGCCCACAGCAGCACAGGCCTTGAGGGCACCCACTTCACAGGTACCCAGGCCCTATAGAGAGATTGATGACTTAGTAGATGCAGCGTTGCCCACTTGCAACAGAGCGTTGGGCAATATGGTGTCTTAAGCAGTTGAGACACATCCCAAGTAACCCTAGGACCCAAGACACTAATATTCTCTGATAAGCTTATATATATATATATATATATATATATATATATATATATATCGTGGAACTAATTGGGCAAGACCACAATGTGAGATAAACCGTCATGTAGCCAAAATCTTTGAAAGATATCATCAATCATGTTCTCTGAATGACCAATCTGAAGTGCTCACATCAAGTGTGAATTAGAACATCATGCCACTAGAGAAGTGGTGCTTGCACTTGAAGCCCAAATATTTGATTACATTCTCGTCACGCTATCGGAAGGGGCAGCAAGCATCATCTTCAGAATTATGGGCTGTCGATCTCCCTCTTGGATCATTGGTCTTGATCCCACAAGGGGATCATACACAACTTCCTTTGGAAGCTTGGATCTGGCCATTGCCGGATGACATATTTTCTCTCGCTGCTGTACGTTTGAGCAGCTGTCTCTATTGCAACTCTCCTCTATTCCCAAATCACCTCTTTGATTCAATTATTGACCACTCATTTTGATTTTTTTACATAAGTTTATAAATATTTTTATGGAATTGTTTGTTGTTTGCTTGAATTTAGTAAAGCTTATGTGAGGATATGTACTTCATAATGAAGCTGATAGCTGGTCATCCTGGAAGTAGGTTCCGTGAATGAGTCCTTTCTCCCCTTCTAAAATTTCCAATAGCATGGTACAACTACCATGGTGTGCATTTACTACCACAGCGGTCGATCATGTGCTCGAGTGGCAATGACAATGATCTTCTGATCTTGGACTAATCCTTCATAGCTTTTTGATGGTCACTCTTCTTGCTTCTTATTATCAGGCCCTGTCTTTTCCTTTGTTCTAATGTGTGTGTTAATAAACGATTTTTGACTATTATTGGATGTTTAGCTATTCCTATCTTCCATTGGTTTTCATTGTATGCTGGATGTTCACATTTCCCTATTCAGGACTTCTTGGTGCTCAGGGGTGCTAGTATTGTGTTAACGGTATTAACATTATAATTTCGGCTAAGTGAAATTTTAAACACATACAATTGTATTTTACAAGTTACCAAAGTCTAGGATCTAGGAGTCAGAGTTGCTCTAAATGTTGATGTATGGAGAAAGCAATTCGTTGTTCTAGGCTCTTCTAACTTTAACTGACATTTGGGCTCTAAGTTGGGTTATGATTATTGTGGTGTAGATTTGAAGATCATTTGCATTTAAGGTGTGAAGGTTCACATCACTAACTGAATGACGTGTGTAATGTAACAGGCAGGAATGGGGGGTGGCACTGGCACTGGAGCTGCACCAATAATTGCAGGAGTTGCAAAATCTTTAGGCATTTTGACTGTTGGAATTGTCACCACACCATTTTCATTTGAGGGTCGTAGACGAGCAGTTCAAGCACAGGAAGGAATTGCAGCTTTGAGAAGTAATGTTGATACCTTAATAGTCATCCCAAATGATAAGTTGTTGACAGCTGTTTCACAGGCCACTCCTGTCAATGAGGCTTTTAACTTGGCTGATAATATCCTTCGGCAAGGAGTACGTGGAATTTCAGATATAATTATGGTATGCTAGTGATGTATGAAGTATGATGCAATGTTCTTTATAGCTGACCACTTCGACATATTCATTATACACTATGCATGACATTTCAGTCTACTAGAAAAAAAACTTTAATGTGTTCAGAAGTCTGCAGTTTTAACCCCGTCTGTAACTGTTGGTGAAATGGCATATTTGGAACCTTAGCATGTAGCACCCTAACATCTAGAAAAATAACTTGCTGAATTGAACACAAACTTTGCCAAAACATGAGGTACACATTATGGCAGAGAAGAAAGTTGGAAATTTTCTCTCTCTATATATATTCGTAGTGTTAAAGCAAATATCTATAATGGTTATATATTAGATTTATTATTGTACTTCGTGCTTTCTTCATTGTGACTTTATGTAATAAATTAATGACAAGGTCGCAAGTTTTGTTGTTAATTAGGAGTTATGAATTGTAGAAATTTCTGAATCTTATACTTTGTGCAGAAATTATTACTGTTAATCCGGTTATGCTCCTCTTACTTATGCAAATTATTAACTGAATAAATTCAAGTTAAAATCGAAGCAAAAACACATAACAGATCTCCACCAATTCAGATCTAGAATAAACACATGCACACATTGACAAAGTGACACAGTTAGTTTTAGACAAATAGTCCCCGGAAAAACCCAATGTGGAAAAACCGGTCTCTGGCTGCTGGAGGGTTCTATTATTAAGAATATTCTGAATACACAAATCTGGGTTGCAGATCTGGAAAACCTGACAGAGAAAACACTAGATTTGCAGCTCACTGGCTGATCTAGGGCCAAAATGATGACTGATCAACACCTTCAAATGGGATTTACAAAACTCAGCCAAGATCAAGGCTTAGAAACCCCAGCGTTGCCCCTGAAAGCTTCTGCGTCAGCCTCTGAAGTCCTCTAAACCCTCAGCGCTGCTCCGGAAGGGACTACGTTACCCCAGATTGGGTGATGCAGTCACTACGCTGCCCCTGAAGGGTCTCTGCGTAACCCCTGAGGGTTTCCTGCTGAAAATCACACTGTCCTTGGAGGGACTCCGTTGTCCTTGCTGCTGCCTTCTTCTGTGCTGTCCTTGAGCTGATCTCTGCCTCTTGTGTATTCTAGACCCTGGGATCAGATCATCCCCTTGGCCTAAATTCCCGTCTCTGCAACTGAAACACTTTTGAATATTCGTAGCAAACCCTGCCCTAGAATCTTAGCTTAGCTTCAGTGCTCTGCCTCTGTGCGTCTTTACAAATGACCCCAAGCCTTTCCTTTATACTTTTATCGTTGGAAAACCAACGACCATGATCAGATCTTGAATCAATGGCTAAGATTAAAAGAAAGCTTGATCCGTGTGACTTAAGACAATTTCATCACATGTTTAATTAAATTAAATTAAATTATTTAAGTTCCTTAAGTTTTAACTTAGGAAATACACTTAAAATAATTAATTAATTTAATATCTCCTAAACCAAATGAAATTTCCCAAATCCTTTTCTGGGTCTTGTAGATCAAGTGTACTCTAGTCTCTTCACAAAATTTGGGAGCTAGAGCACAACAGATGCGATTCCAAATACAAAAAATCTCAACACTCCCTCTTAGCATCAAGGGTGTGCTCTAGCAATACATCACACTATGCATTACATGAGTTTGAATACTGGTTGTGTTGTTGAAGCTTGGCCTGTTGCCACTCAACTCTGCACTGCTGCTGCCATTCTGTACTGCTGCCCATGACTCTGCCACTGCCACTGCAACTCCCTCTCAATACGCTGCATCTGTGTTGCTCATAGCACTGCCACTGCTGATCTGTTGCACTGCAACTTCAGTGGTTGAGAGAAACAACTGAATCTCCTGTCCAATATTTGGCAAACAAGTCTGATGGGCTGCAACATCATCACCGAAGCTCCATAGGCTACAGATCTGTGTTGGCATCTAAAGAACGATGCACAGCTACAACTCTGCCTTACGTAATCAGACTCCCTCTGCACGACTGAAGTCACATCAGTTCCTTGTGCTGAAATCTATCACGCTGCTGTGTTGGGAAAAATACTGAGGGGGGGGGGGTGAATCAGTATTTAGAGCTCACTGATAACTTTAACTTTTTCTTTACTGAATTTCATACGCGACTTTAATGAACCCAACTCGTGTATGCACGCGGATTTACCAAAAGAAACTTGCGTATACTGAGATACCTTTAATGTTAGATAAATTTTTAGAAACAATTTTTAACTCAGCTTATTAGTTATGCAATAGTTAGTTAAGCAGGAAATATGTTCAAGAACATCACACATGAACACCAAGATTTAAGGTGGAAACCCAATTCGGGAGAAAACCACCGTTGCCGTTGTCTCTGTCTTCAATATTTATTATATGGAAAACTGCTTACAATATTATACTAATGCAGACTCATATCAATACGCAGGAATCTACCTGCAGAAGGCTGCAACCTTCTCTCGTTCTCCAGCTGTTACTGGAAGGGAGCTACAACCCCCTGATCTCGTTTACCAGCCACTACTGGAAGGGAGCTTCAACCCCCTAATCAGAACACCAGCTTCTACTAGCAGGAAGGTTCTACTTCCACACTGAAGGCTTCAACCCTCAGAGCCACTGCAGACTACATTTCATCAATTTTCACATTGGATCACACAGCTTCAACACAACTCTTCATAAAGATCAACATTAATAAACTTCACCCAATATTTCAATCAAAACAGTGAGATCACTGTAACCAAAGCACATTAATAACCCAGATTTCAGAATCAGTATGCAGAATCAAACTCAATCCTGAACATTCATTATCTAAAAAGCATACGCTAATTTGCTTTACTGAATCCGCGTGTATACGCGCTTTCCTTCACACCAACCTACTTATAGATCTGTGAATACCGATCTCCCAGAATATAGTTAGTCTCAGAACCAGATCTGAGGCTTACAGTCAGATATCTTTTCAGTATTGCAGAACCCTTAATCAGTTAGTCATCATTAAGCATATTTATTCACTCATTGATCAGATTTGTACATATTCAACTTAGTAGCATATACAACACTCAAGCAACCCAGATCTACATGAAGACTTCATTGGCAGACAACATAAAATACAACATCAATAAACAGATAACCTCTGCAACAAGCTTCAGAAAACTCTGACTTCCATACGCATTTTTTCTGAGACAAAGCCGCGTATATACGCGCTTTTCTCGAGACGAACTAGTGTATAGATCTGTAAATATTAATTTTGAAGAATGTTTTAGATCTATAGAGCTTACCCAAATTTCTTCACTTAACTTCAACAAACTTGCGCCAGGTCACAGATCTAATCATCTCTTCAATAGATCATGCAAGAACACGGTCATTTCAGGTCTAGAGATCCTGATCCATCATTGTATCCAAGGGTGCATCATAGATTCAGATCTACCAATAAAACAGAGTTCATCCCATGCAAATATACTTCAGAAAGAAGTATTCAGTGACAACCCTTACCCATGCACACTTTGCACTATGATCTTCTTCTCCTTATATAGATTTAGCCTTTACCAATACCATGAGTCAAAACCACACAACTGCCGATGGTATTCTTGGATGGAATCAAGATAGACGACACAACGCTCAATACTGTGGGCTAATACCATGGTAATGCCCCTTGGTATCATCTTTTTAGAGCACAAAAGGCATACGCGACTTGAATCGTTCTTATCTACGTGTATACGCTACTTGGCCTGTACAAACCCGCGTATAGAACTTGCAATATGAATATTAACCAATCTTCTGCTGGACATTACACATATCTTCTGATAGACCTTCTGCAAACTATTGAGCTTCTCTAGAAGGCATATGCTCCATCTTTTACCAGAGAGTTGCCATCAAGGACAACATATTAAGACATAAGAATCATATTGCCAACAATCTCCCTCTATGGACTTGATGGCAACCATGATGGTGTTTGATTACCACAACAGATAGATACATTAAACATAACCATTATTCAAACACCCCAAATACTCTCTCCCTTTGAAATCAAGGTCAAGGGCACTATTTTGATCATGCTCCCCCTAAGGTCATGCCGAATCTCTTGACAGATTTTTCAGACTCTATAACTCAACCGAGTATGATCTTTCCTATCACCAAGGACTCATACTTACATCAATGATCCAACCAAGTGGAATTACATAATTGACTCAACTACCCAATTAAGTGGGTTTACAAATTTGAACAAGTCCTTACATGATTGAATATAACAATTTACATCATGGGTATCAACATTCCCTTTTCATCAAATTACAGAAATGACTTTTCATAATCAGGGCCAAAAATCTCAAGAGAGAGATCATAAATCAGAAACCAATCAGAATGCCAACAATCCATCCTTTTCAACAAGGCAGGTGCTCCCCCTAAGCTTGTGCATCCTGAACACCTTCAACAACCAATTCATCAAAGCATCTTCATCAAGGAGATAAATATCAAAGAATGATACAAAAAGATGAATACTGGAACAACAACAGAGATTACCCAACAACACGACAAATGTTTTGAAAAGCTGACCCAGAGAATTTCTGTCAGCAAAACCCATACGTGGTTTTATGCATAGAAACTCGCATATATACACGATTCAACTTTTATGAAACCAGCGTATCGAATTTAAACTTCTAAAATTAAGCAGATTTGATCAGAGAGGCAGAGACAACTCCCAGCTTTTGTCTGAGATATTCGAATGCTTCCTTGGGAAGAGGTTTAGTAAACATATCAACAACTTGTTCTTTGGAGGTAACATACTCCAATTTAACGTTTTGTTCAAGCACTTGTTCACGTAGGAAGTGATACTTGATAGGGATGTGCTTGGTCTTGAAATCCATAACAGGATTCTTTGAGATACTAATGGCACTTGTATTATCACATAAAATGGAGATGGGAGGTGAACATTTGATTTGAATGTCTTGTAGAGTCTGCATCATCCAAAGGAGTTGTGTTCAGCTTGATGCGTCAGCCACATATTTTGCTTCTACTGTAGATAAGGCAATAGAACTTTGTTTCTTGCTGAACCAAGACACTAATTGGGGCTCCATATAAAATGCACCACCACTAGTGTTTTTTCGATCATCAACATTTCTAGCCCAATCCGCATCTGTGTAAGCATGAAGAGTGAGATCAAAATTCTTTGGATACCATAGACCAAAGTCTTGAGTCCCTTGTAGATATTTGAATATTCTTTTTACAGCCTGAAGGTGAGACTCTTTTGGATTAGCTTGGAATCGTCCAACAATCCCAACTGCATGCATAATGTCTGGTCTTGTCCTGGTTAGATAAAGCAGACTTCCAATCATGGATCTATATTCTGGTTGATTCACCGTGGGAGAATCATCATGAGAGCTGAGGATACATCCAGTTACCATTGGAGTACTCACAGGTTTGCAGTCTTCCATCCCATACTTCTTTAGAATTTGCTTAAGATATTTTGCTTGTGATAAAAATATGCCATCTATTGCTTGTTGCTCTTGTAAGCCAAGAAAAAATGTTAGTTCCCCAAGTAAAGACATTTCAAATTCTTGCTGCATAACAGAAGCATATTTCTGACTCATGGACTCCTCATTACTTCCAAAAATGATGTCATCAACATATACAACTACAATCAATAGTTTATCATTCTCAATTTTTGTGTATAAGTTACCATCAACAGATCCCTTTGTAAAACCTTGTTGATGAAGATATTTGTCAAGACGATAGTACCATGCCCAAGGAGCTTGTTTGAAACCATATAAAGCCTTTTTGAGTTTGCAAACAAGTTTTTCATCATTTCCCAAAATGAATCCTTCTGGTTCTATATAAACTTCTTCTTCTAAATCACCATTGAGGAAAGCAAATTTAACATCCATTTGGTAAACTTTGAATTGTTGAAAACTTGAAAAAGCAAGAAACATTCTTATGGCTTCAAGTCTAGCTACAGGAGCAAATGTTTCTTCAAAGTCTATACCTTCTTGTTGAGCATACCCTTTACAAAAAAGTCTAGCTTTGTTTCTAATAACATCTCCATTTTCATTTAACTTGTTTTTGAATATCCATTTTGTTTCAATAACATTTATATCATGAGGTCTTAGAACCAATTCCCAAGTATGATTCTTTTCAATCTGATCAAGTTCTTCATTCATGGCTTGAATCCAACATTCATCTTTACTAGCTTGATTTACATTCTGTGGTTCAATAGTGGATAAGAATGTCAGATAGCTAGGGAATCCTACAAGAGTTCTTCTTGTTTGGACACCTGATCCCTTTTCTCCCAAAATTTGAGATTTTGGATGACTCTTTTGAACATACCTGGATGGAGCCTTTTCAGATAGATCTTCTTCTGGTGCTTTATTGGTTTCACCTTCCATATTTTTGCTATTTGATAAGGGAAAATATACATCATCATCATCTTCATTTGTTGTTGTTATTTCCCTTTTAGGAGCCGAGAGAGACTCGTCAATTACAACATCAATACATTCAACAATCTTCCGAAGTTTTTTATTGTAACATTTATATGCTTTACTTTTTGAAGAGTAACCAAGAAACATTCCTTCATCTGCTCTAGGTTCAAACTTACCAAGTTTTTCATCATTGTTCTTGATAAAACATTTGCTTCCGAAAACTCTAAAATGCTTTACGGTGGGAAGATTGCCATACCAGAATTCATGAGTTTTATCACTGTTCACACGAACATGAGCCTTGTTCAGAATATTTACTGCAGTATATGCTGCTTCTCCCCAAAAGGCATCGGGAGTTCCAGATTCATCAAGCATAGCCCGAGCCATTCGTTGAACTGTCTATTCATCTTTTCTGCCACGCCATTTTGTTGTGGGGTTCCAGCTACAGAGAAATGTCTTTTTATGCCATGATGTTCATAGAAATCAAAGAATTCATCTGATATATATTCTCCTCCTCGGTCAGATCTAAGACATTTGATTTTAAGATTTAATTCATTTTCAACCAAAGCTTTGAAGATCTTAAAATTTTCAAATGCTTCATCTTTATGTTTCAGTAAACCGATCCAACACATTCTAGAGAAGTCATTAATAAATAAAATATAGTATTGTTCTCCACAGGGTGACTTTTTCATTACAGGACCACATAGATCAGTATGTATAAGTTCAAGAGGCTTACTTGCTGATCCTTCTTTAGCATTGAATTGCAGCCTGGTTTGCTTACCAAATTGGCATGATTTGCACATGGTACTTTCAGGTAGAGTGATGCTGGGAAGATCACGAACAGCTTTGAGTCGGCTGGATTTGCTTATTTGAGAGAAGCTCAAATGTCCCAACCTTCTATGCCATAACCAATTTTTTGAAGATTTACCCAAGTAGCATTGTTCTTGGCCACCTTTCAATACATACAGATTGCTTGGTGTTCTAGTTCCTTTTATTACTGTTTTTCCTGTGTCAAGTTCACGTACTACACATTCTTTTGAACTAAAGACAACTTCATTTCCTTGATCACACATTTGACTCACACTTAACAGATTATGCTTTAATCCATCCACGTACATAACATTGTTTGCTTTCAACTTTTCTTTTAGAAAAATAGAACCTTTTCCTTTAATGATAGCAGAAGAGTCATTTCCAAAGGTAACATTCTTTTCTTTCTTTAGAGCATTGTATGAAAGGAGTTTATTTTTATCACCTATCATGTGTTTTGAGCATCCGTTATCAATGTACCATTGATTTTCTTCCCCTTCTACAAATAAAGCTATGCCACAACTTTCAACCTGTAAGTCCTTCTTTTTCCATACCTTGGAATTTGAAGGTATATGCTCTTTTGGCTGAAGTTTGCTTCTGCATTCAGATTCTTCATGACCAAAGTTATTGCAATAAGCACATTCAATTTCATTTTGAAGAGGAGAAAAGTTGTTATAAGAATTCTTCTTTACTCCAGTCTCATTTCTTTGCTTTCTTGCTTCTCTGGTCATGATGGTTTTGTATGCAACACATTAAGCAGCTTTATAACCAAAATTATGACATGAGAAACATTGTCCATTAAAGAAGAAATTTCTGCAATCATGATGTTGTATCTTAAGAAACAATTCGTTCGCTGTGGTAAGGAATCATTGCTCAAGACATTTATATATATATGTCACAAAAATATGATATCATATGGTCTCTGCTTAATCACCTTCGGAAATGAATAATTAAAACCCTCAAGAATCTGATGCAATAAATGCTTCACAATGCCATTATCTGCTGATATTAATTGGAGTGATAAGAAGAACATGAAGGAAGCTCAAATTGATATGCTGATAAACAGGATCTATCACTTTAAACTTCAGAAGAATTTTATGAAAGTGGAATAGTTAAAATGAAGGAGCGCCCATTAAGGATATTTAACTCTTGTTCACATATGTAAAAAGAGACCTGCAGCTACATTACTTCATTTTATTCATAGAAGGAAAAAGACAGAATGGAAACTGGAAAACATATCAACAACAACATATGCAAGAATCTTGATCTTCATTCATTAATCATCAGAAAATTGAGTACCAAATTTGCACTAGTCCAAAGGTCCAAAACTCGGAACCTTTTTCTTTCTTCTCTTTCTCTTTAAATACAATGTAAAGCAGTTTGTAACTGCTGAAACTACTTGAAACTGCTTAAACTACCTATTACATATCATCAAAATATCTCATTACAATTGAACTCTCTTAATAAAGATAAAATAAAACTAAAACTCTAATCTATCTGCTGAATATGAATTTGCTCCGCTGTTGCTACATTTCCTTGATTATCTGACTTGTCCTTTTTAGAAGATGAGGGATCATTAGGTAGAGCAACCATCCAAGCTCTGCATTTCTTCCACACTTCAATGTTTGTCTTAGGGGAGTTGGTCAACTTGTGGTACTCCAGCCTAAAGGTAGTGATCCTGTTAAATGTTGGTCGCTCTGTAAATAAAGTGTAAATTTATGTAGATGTCCTATGCTTGATGCAACTTTACTTTTCACTACAACAATCACATAAACAATCAAGTAAAATGCTGATAGAACATATCAGTGGATCTACAGAAGACAAACCAGAAACAGAAAAATGTGGTGCTGTGTTACGGCGGTCAACATGATGCTTCAACTAGCAAAGTCTCCTTGGTTAGCCAACCTAGCATGTGTCACAATAGCGCTCAAAAGAGCCACACGGTCAACTCAAAGTCAACCCCAGAAAAGTCAATGCAGAACAACAACAACAAAGTCAACACAACTCGGTCTTTGGTCAACCTTTTGACCTCGGTTCTTGTGCCAATATGTACGGCCTTCCAAAATTGAAGTCTCCACCAAAATTTAGCCTCTTCGGACCATGCGTTGACCAAAGTCAACGCTGGTCAAACTTGCGTGGAAACCCTAGCTGCAGCAGTTTTCCTCTTCGTCCTTCTTTCCCACGTGTGAACCGAAACTGCCTTTAGGAGCTTGAACCAATCAGAAGAGGAGAGATGATGAGTGAGGATGAGATGAGTGGAATGTCCTCCAACGTTGACTCTATTTATATCAATCACCGAGGTGTGTGACACATTTGCTGGGGGTGTAAAACCTTAAGGCCGACCTGCACATATTTTGAAACTATTAAAAATAAATTCAAAATAAATGTTCTGCTCATCGGATCAAGATGATCTTTAGATCGATCTTGCACCTCTTCGAAAGAGGAACCCAATAAAAATATTGGTGTCTTCATTTGAGCATCACAACATGGAGTTTGGACCTAGTTGTCCAATTCTAACACTCCCTCTCAACTAGGGAGAACTCCATCCACCCGTGCAATCAAACATCGTGTGTCATCTTGCCGTAACTTGCTTTGCTGGCCTTTTTATTTCAGAACAGAAGTGGGTTAGTCACAAAGACATCATTCCCAGCTGACAGATTCAACCCAGAGGTATGAAACCTCTATCGGACTTACAAAGAGTCTCATACCAATCCGAAGTTGGTTTACCTGACCCGAAGTTAGTTGGAGGTTCGAAACCTCACTATACTTGATCCCAGATCAAGTGGTTGGACCTTGCCATCCTAGATAGAGAGTATGGCAATCTCTGATGCGTCCATCAGTCTTTGCTACTAGTCTCTAGCTTTTCCCACCTCATTGGCCAAATGAGAGGTACTTCCCATGAGCCCTGAACTCAATGGGTAGGATGCATATGGGGCACAAATAATGAGAGGTGAACCAACTCAATAATCACAATGGTGGGGTCCAAGCACACCAACAAGGTTTGGCAAGCCTAGCCTTGTGGTTTCTCATAGCTCCAAGAAGCTGTCCCCAAAGCCCCCCAGAGCTCCTCGAGCTCATCGTCCAACAGGACCCACATCATAGGGTTGTTCCACGATACCAAGTCTCTCACGGAAGGTTAGGAACTTGACCTTCCCCAGGGGCTTAGTGAGAATATCTGCGACCTGCTCATCAGTTCCTATATGATCGAGCCTTACGGCGCCTCGCTGTACCATATCCCGGATAAAGTGGTACTTGATATCAATATGCTTGGATCGGTCGTGGAACACAGGATTCTCAGTCATACGAATCCCACTCTGATTATCACAGAGTATCACAGTGGTATCTAGCACATGTCCGAACAACTCACTAAAGAGCTTCCGCAACCAAACTGCTTCACAACAGGCCATACTAGCAGCAATGTATTCGGCCTCCGCGGTGCTCAAAGCCACCGACTTCTGCTTCCGCTCATCCATGAGATCGAAGCAGAACCAAGATTGAAGCAGCATCCAGATGTGCTCTTACGATCCACCACACTGCCAGCCCAATCGGCATCAGTATATCCACGGAGTATCACACTCCCGGCAGTGTATCTCAGCCCATGGTTTATCGTGCCCCGAAGATATCTCAAAAGATTCTTGGCACCAACCCAGTGAAAGTGATGAGGCTCAACCATTTGTTGACTCAAAGTGTTCACTGCAAAACATATATCTGGTCGAGTGTTCACTAAGAACATCAAAGCTCCTATGAGTTGACGATACTCAGTAGGATTGGCCAAGATAGGCCCAGCAGCGCTGCCACTCAACTTCTTGAAGTTGAGTTCCATCGGTGTTGACACGGACTTGCAGTCCACCATACCAAATCTCTCTAGAAGTTTCACAATGTATTTTCCTCGAGAAAGGAAAATCTCACTGTGTCTCTCGCCGTGACCTGTGCTCAGGAAATAATGCACGCTCCCAGGTCCTTCATCTCAAACTTGCCAGAAATGCAGCTCCCCTCTGCACCGATGAATGAGAGAGTAAGGGCACCGCTAGAAGAGGTCAAGTCCATACACACTGTATCGAGAGGCTTCTCGATAACCTTGAAGAAGGTTTGGATCAACATTACTCGAGTGAAGCCCCCAACCTTCATCAAGTAGCTATCTATCCTCTCGTACTCAAGTTCTAGGTGTTTTCGTTTCAAATAGGATAGAGGTGGCTTCTCTTTCACCTGCGTACATGGGTGTCCCGATCCCGACTTGAACCCCGCAGGTTGCTCCATATATACCTCTTCCTTTATCGCACCATGCAGAAATGTGGTCTTCACATCCATCTGATGAAGACTCCATCCTTGCGTAGCAGCAAGGGCTATAATAGATCGAATGGTGGTATATCAGGCCACAGGTGCAAATATTTCATCATTATCTATGCCTTCCTTTTGAGAGAAGCCACGGGCAACGAATCTTGCCTTGAACTTTTCAGCACTTCCATCAGATCCATGCTTGATCTTGTAGAGTCATTTTGAGGTGACAACTGCTTTGTCCTTCGGTCTTGGAACCACATCCCAGACATCATTCTTCATTATGGACTCATACTCTTCGTGCATAGCATCCTTCCATACTTGATGCTTTACGACTTCCTCAAAAGTTCCAGGCTCGGATTGTACAATAGTACTCATGGCTGCTAGATACCCTTGGTATCTACTAGGCTTCTTGCTTTCACAGAATGTCCCCCTTGGGGCCGCATGACCCTCAACATCCTCGAGAGTGTCCCTGAGCCATGATGGTCTCTTTCCCAGTGAAGGAGGTGGATCAATCGGGTCCATTGGTCCTTCAACATCAGGCATCGTCTCATCCTTCGGTTGCTCTTGATTTCCAGGCCTTGCTTCATGATCTTCCTCAGATCTCGGAAGATTGACTACTTTCCTCAGGGAAGCATCTTCGTCAAAGGTGACATCGTGGCATATCTCCACTTCCCTTTGACCAGGCACATAGACTCTATAGGCCTTCGAAGTTTCACTATAGCCCACAAACATTCCGTTCTTCCCAGAAGCATCCAATTTGCTCCTCTTTTTTTTCGGCACATGAAAGTAGACAGGACATCCAAAAACTCTAAAATGTTGGACATTAGGTTTCTTACCAGAGAAAACCTCTTTGGGAGTTTTGGAGTCTAGAGCAGAATGCGGGCATCAGTTTTGTATGTACACAACAGTGTTCGCAACTTATCCCCACAGAAAATTCGGTAGACCTTGGTCACATAGCATGGCACGGGCAGCTTCCACAATGGTCCTGTTCTTTCGTTCAACAAAACCATTTTGCTCAGGAGTATAGACAGTTGTGGTCTCCCTCTTAATGCCAGCGTCTCTGCAAAAATCCTTGAACTCGTTTGTCTCATATTCAGTGCCATTATCAGTTCTCAAAATCTTGATCTTCTTCCCTGTCATATTTTCCACCAAGGCTTTGAAGGTACGGAACCACATGAAAGCCTCATCCTTCTTCTTTAAGAAGTATATCCAGGTTTTGCGAGAGAAGTCATGTATGAACGTCATATAATATGAACATCCTCCCAAGGATGTCACAGGCAGCATACCAGATAGATCATAATGGATCAATTGCAAGACATGAGATTTCTTTGTGACACTTGAGGGGAAAGGTCCCCTTGTATGCTTTCCTTCGGCACAACCCTTACATACACCTTCATGATTATTTGAAAACTCGGGCATCCCTGTCACTACCTTCCTTGCTTCGGGAAGGGCTTTGTAGTGAAGGTGTCCAAACCTTCGGTGCCATAGTTCAGTCTGTCGGATAGTATCACATGTCATTGCTCCCAGTGAACTTCCTCCAACCTGGTAGAGTGTATCAACTCTAAACCCAATTGTGATAGCTTTCTTGAAGCTCTTCTTCCACATGAGCACCTTTCCATCAGTGAATGCCATATTGAAACCTTTGTCTTCCATGGCCGATATAGACACAAGGCTCTTCTTCAAATTCAGTACATAGAGTACATCATGCAAGTGGAGGACTTGACCTTGAGACAAGTGGAGGGTCACAGTCCCTGTCCCTTTCACGGGATATGTGGCATTATCTCCAAGGATAATTTTCAGATTAGTATCCTTCTCAACCATATCAGAGAGTGCTTCCTTGAACCCAGTGATGTGCCTTGAGGCACCACTATCTATCAACCAGACATCCATAGTGTCGGGTGGAGATGCAACAAAGAGGGCAGATACAAGAATGTATTCTTTTCTTTTATCAACAACATTTGATTCCTCATACCTGGAGTTTCTTGAACTTTTGAAGGTTGATCATTTCCGCCGGAGGGAGCCTTCCTCTTTCCCTTGAACCTATTGTTCCTTTGATTGCCATTCCTCCGGTTGTTGTTGTTGTCATCACCATCGGGAGAATCCTTCTTGAAAGGACATTCTCTAGCATAGTGACCAGGCCTATGACAAGTGAAACACTTGCCCTTCTTTCCTTGGGCCCATGCTTTTCCTTTGTTCTTTGGACCACCAGAGTTCTTCTTTCTAGAATGAGCAGCGTATGCAGCATTTCCTTCATTTCCATACTCCTTCATTCTTGATTCTTCCTGAACGCATCTCGATAGTACTTCGTCAAAGTCAGGTATCACATTATTATTTAGAATGGAAGTGTTGAACACATGCCATTCGGATGAGAGCCCTCCAAGTGCGGTGAGTACCATCTCTCGATCAACTATTGTCTCCCCAATAGCCAACAGATTGTTCCTGATCTCGGTTAGCTTTAGAAAGTATGATTGGACAGACTCATCCCTGCCTTTCTTCAGATTCTTCAATTGATTCTTGAAGAATAGTACTTGATTTGCATTGTTGGCCTTGAACATGAGGATCAATTTATCATACATCTCTTTGGTCACCAGACTTTTATGAATGGATTCCCTGATCATCAGCTTTGCTTTGATCTCACCTTTCTTGTACTTTGATTTGGCAACAATAGTAGCAGTGGATGGAGGTTCTTGGATTTTACCCTGCACATAGTCCATGACATCTTGGTCTTCCAATTTGAGATCCAATATCATCTTCCAAGCATGGAAGTCATCCTTCCCAGTCAATTTGGCATCCTCCTTGAAGCCATAGTTTGTGGAACCCATTTTCTTCTTTGGTGATTGCTACAAATAGGGCTTGTCTTCACCTCAGCTCCGATTCCATGCAAATTTATGTAGATGTTCTATGCTTGATGCAACTTTACTCTTCACTACAACATTCACATAAACAATCAAGTAAAATGCTGATAGAACATACCAGTGGATCTACAGAAGACAAACCAGAAACAGAAAAATGTGGTGGTGCGTTACGGCGATCAACAAGATGCTTCAACCAACAAAGTCTCATTGGTTAGCCAACCTAGCATGTGTCACAACAGCCCTCAAAACAACCACACGATCAACTCAATGTCAACCCCAGAAAAGTCAACGCTGCCCAGAAAGTCAACACAGAACAACAGCAAGAAAGTCAATGCAACTCGGTCTTCGGTCAACCTTTTGATCTCAGTTCTTGTGCCAATATGTACGGCATTCCAAAATTGAAGTTTCCACCAAAATTCAGCCTCTTCGGACCATGCGTTGACCAAAGTCAATGCTGGTCAAACTTGCATGAAAACCCTAGCTGCAATAATTTTCCTCTTCGTCCTTCTTTCCCACGTGTGAACTGAAACTGCCTACAGGAGTTCGAACCAATCAGAAGAGGAGAGATGATGAGTGAGGATGAGATGAGTGGAATATCCTCCAACATTGAATCTATTTATATCAATCACTGAGGTGTGTGACACATTTGTTGGGGGTGTAAAACCTTAAGGCCGACCTGCACATATTTTGAAACTATTAAAAATAAATTCAAAATAAATGTGCTGCTCATAAGATCAAGATGATCTTTAGATCGATCTTGCACCTCTTCGAAAGAGGAACCCAATAAAAATATTGGTGTCTTCATCTGAGCATCACAACATGGAGTTTGGACCTAGCTGTCCAATTTTAACATAAAGTCTTCACCATCCATAATAATTGAAAATGTCTCTGAAGAAAGTTAATAACTATTGTTCCTTTCAGGATCTGGGTTTTCTCATGAGGGTTATTCGCCTTACTTTTTGCCAATACCAGTAATGGTTTGTAGGAATCCCATGATAAGACACTGCCTTTAAGGTCCCAACATGATGTCAGTCCTGCCTTGGCTCTTTTGTCATACAGATTATCAAATTTGTTCACTGCTTATTTAATCTCTGTCAACTTCTTTTCAGCGGTTTTCCTGCAAGTATTTTTAACAATCAACTTGTTAATCTCCACAACATATAGGATCCTATCTTTAATATCATTTTCCTCGAACTCCTGATCAGTCTTTGAATCAATGAAATCAATAAACTTCTTTGCCCATATGGCCCTGTTAATGGTCTTCTACTTATCTGCCATAACTTGTTCCTCAAAATCTCTGACAATGCTTTTCTCTTCTGATACAATAGTCAAAGATCCCCAGGTGCTTTCATCTCTCCAATGATTTCATTCCATATGATATCTTTAGCCTGTATCAAAGTTATATTTCCCTTCAATTTCTCCTTCAGACTCTTGATTTCAGCATTAGCTGTTTGACAATATGTCTTGTACTTATCAATTTCTCCATCCTTGGCCTGCATTATTTTTGTTATTGTGTCCAGATCATTTTGTGCCTTTTTGAGATCTTTCTCTGCCATTTTCAGTTCAGTGTTTAATTGAGATAACTGTGCTGCTGGATCATCATTTCTAGATGGCATAATGATAGTACAGGAATGAGAATCAATCTGGGTTTGCAATTTCAGTACAGTTTCTTTCAACTTAGAAATTTCTTCTTCTTTCTGTAAGAGCTGCTGAAGAAGGCTTTCATTTTCACTTTCCACTTCTGCTACCTCTGCTGCCATCGAATGCTCCCCTGTAGGTAATTTCAACTTTTTCTATAATACAGAAATCTTTGATTCTGCACTTTGTAGTAATTTCTGCACAACAGACCTATCATTTGGATCTACTCCAATCTTCACAATTATCTTCTTTAGTTCTTCATTTTGGGTTGTTGAAGCCCTGGAGTTGGCTTTCTCCAATTTCAATTGCTTGATCACCTTCCCTAGCATATTCTCTGCCTTGAGAGTCATTGCATTAGTCTTGGTTAGATCATTCACTATTAATTGACCTATTTGCATGCGTAAATTGACTTTATCAAGCAAAGGAATCTTTCTCACATCAACAATTAAATTTACAGTATTGAAATTACTTGATGACCCTATAGTCATATCAGAAGGGTGAGAAAGAGCAATTTTAAACTCATCTTTTTCTAGATCCATGGCAGTCAACAATCTTGTTTGGTTCGAAGTTACTTGATATTCGGCCTGTGCCTCCATGCTAGCCTTCATCTTTTGATTCCTTTCAGGAATTTGAGCAAATACTTGTTTAATCAAAGGTATTTGCTCCTGAGCATCTCCATGTCTTCTTGGTGAGGCTGGAACATTCTATTCATCTCCTAGTTGAAGCAGAAAACCAGGCTGAGCACCTGCTATGTCTTCATTGAATTTTGTTCTCTTTTCGGCTCTTTGCTCCTCATCTTCAGAATCTATAACTGCCTCTTTACTCCTCTTGCTTGATTTCTTAGATATGATAGGAGTCTGTATATTAGAACTAGCAGAACCTGCAAAACCCTTATTGGCTAACTTCTCTATGTCAGGTCTACTGTCATGAACAAATGCTGAGTAACCATTTTCAACTCTCTTGTTTGAAATTGCTTCATGAGGATCATAAGCCTATTTATCTCCTAACAACAAGTGCATACCATCTAACATCTTATTAACCTCATCAGCTGCTTGTCTTATGTTGACTATAAACAGACCCACAAACATAGGTAATTTAAATATGTGACCCTTTTTCATTGGGACAAAATGTATTTGGTCAACATTCAAACTCTGCCTAATGAATTCTAAGACAAATAATCTCGTAGGAACAAATGTGAGAAATCTATATGGTTCTATCCCAACTCTATAACGTCTAATCTCTGAGTAATCTTCATACACATACCAATCTCGAAATTTACAATTTGTATCCAACTGAAGAAATTCTTGAGCCTTTGGCAAGAAACATGGGGGATAAACCCCATTCAAAATCTTATAGGTAGTAGACATGAAATGATTTGCAAAATCAAACAACCCCTCTTCATTTTGTTCCTCTCTTACTACATCAGTCCAAAACACTACTGACTACCTCCTTTTATTTATATCCATGATGTTCAACCCCAAATGAAAGAATTCTTCCACATTTTGATATAAAAAGAGATAAATGATAAGAGAAGGGAACCTGAATGACCCTGTGAGTGATAAACTCATGAGTTGAGTATTGACGACCACCTGCCAGTAAGAATGGATATCTAGCACTACTCCCGGCTTCATCATCAACGCAAATAGTCCCAGTACTGATTTATCAATTAAGCTGTTGTCTTCTTTTCCCAGTATCTTTAATATACACCTCAGCACTGGCCGAACTTTTGCATCAAAGACTTCTATGGAGAACTCTTTACTATCTGGTGCAAACCGCTTCGTGTCTGGCCTTAGGAAGAAGGCGAACCGGGTGAATTCTTGTCCTGCAAGATTATCATAATGCGTTGCCAATGATTTGTCAGTGAATTGAACATAAGATTTAGACTCTGGGTAACATAAGGCTTGACGAATTAACTCGGCCGAGACTTGTAGAACATTCTCTCCTAGACAATTCATTACAAAACATTTACTAGGATACATAACAGATACCAGCGAGTGCACAAACTCAGGAAAAAGACGAGTCTTAGGGATACATCCAACCAATACGCCTGACTTGACCATGGCATAGAAAATAAGACATGCTTTGTCATTCAAACATACCTGTTGATAAAATGGGAGGTGTTCTAGAGAGCAAATGGTATCTCGAATATCCCTCTCAATATCCATGAGAGGAATCTGACTGGATGAGCCGGAAAGAGATGAACGTTTAGCCATGAAAATGCTCAGGGTGGCGAACAACGATGGAAAACACTGGTGCAACCAGGGTTGACAAATACAAAGGAATAACATTTAACTTGTGAAAAGAAAAACAGGTTTCAATAGATGGCGCGGGGTCTTGAAATTAAATGTTGATTTGACACATAAGAGATCGTTAAACGATACCGTGACGTGGCTGAAAGCTGTCACCAACTAGTAGCTTACGTCACTTCGGGAGGCCTCTGGGTACGAAGCGCTCATCGAGATCTTGCTCCCGCAATGAATCCAAACCGTCTATCAAGATCGGCTGGTTAGTCAACGAGGTCAACGGCGGAGGCACCCTCCCCATTAAACCGTGCGTTGAATGTGCCCACGGGTTGCTGTTTTTATCCCCTGACAAGAAAATCCTCGGATCCTCCTTGATTACTTGCTCGAACATTAACCAAAGCATTAGGACCCACCTTCGCGGATCCTTCAAAGTGTCGAACGTTAAATTTACAAAAACATTACAACTTTAGTTAAAGTATGAGGAAGCTCTACTTTAACACATATTTTATATATTTTTCCATTTTTTTGTATTTTCGAAAAATTAAAATAAAGGATATTTCAAATGAGCCACAACATTTGGCTCCACCTGGGGGGTAATGTTTTTTGCCACGAAACACTAAGAACTGCAGATTAGTTCCTTCACTTCGGGCTTGGAGTCAAATGATGTTTGATGAAATATGAACAATTAGAAATCTGAATATGTACAATGACGCACCATAAAATCTCTGTTAGGGTCCCGTGATTTGGTTGATTGGCAAGCCAAGTGATAGGGTAACATCAAACCAATCTTTGGAGTCCAAGGACCTAGCCTTCCTGGACTCAGAGAGGGCTCTCTCTATTTGTGTAAGGGATATCTGTGTGTTTGCTTCTTGTGTTTCTGATTTTGGGCTAGTTATGAAATAGGTTTTGGTTTTGTTTTTAGGTTTGTGAGGGATGAACTGATCAAAGACTAAAATAGGTAAAAAGATGTTAGATCAACTGGGCTATGGGGTCGAAAAGGTCAAGAAAGCTCCAGATGGTGATACAAGGTATGTTGAAGGGCCGATTTGATCAAGGTAAAATGGATCTTTGGGTAAGATGGAGTGGAATGGACATTAAATTTGTGAAGAACAGAGGCTTTCAAACATAAATAGTTCAATAGCTGACATAAACATGGTAGGGCTAACCATTAATCATGAGAAATGTAACTATAAACTGATAAATGCATAGAAATAAACATTCAAGAAATACATAGAGATATATGACTCTCTAACTTTAAGAAATTGCTATCAAACTTTGTGGAAAGACAATTAAGACAAACAAATAACTCAAATCACTATGAGGAAACGCCTAAGCATAGTATTCCAAGCTATCGGGCATTTTGAAGTAAGATTGCATAGTTTTAGGCAAAGGGCAAGATCAATACAAGACCTCCTTGGTTCAACTAAGACAATCAAACAATCAAAGAAATGTTTCAGAGGTGGAGCTATGACTAGATATGAGTAAGCAGGGCATACCGTGAATCATACTTAGCATGCATAAAACCATAAATGAAAAAAGCAAACAATTTTTTCAGTTATCAAAGAGCAATCAAGGATTCTTTGACATGACTAAGAAGGAAGAAAACATAGAAGCTATAAAGAAACATGAAATCTGAGGTGCCTCCAAGGGCATGTCTCAAATCTATTCTCTACTGTCTTGCAAGCAAAAGCATGAAATATGAATGAAAACAAAGAAAACATAATAGAGAGGGACACTATACCATTTTACCAAGTCAAGGAATCCAACAACAATCTTCTTTCATCATCCAAAACATTCAAGAAACTATCCAATGCATGAGACAAGTGTTTCTTCAAAGCTTGTATAACCATATATTGCTCTATCTCATCAAGTTCAGCCTTATTTACAATGAAGTCTCTTGGAATATATAGGCCAAGATGAGGGAAAACCTCCTAGTGCAACTTGCAAGCTCATTGGCCCATCAAAAATATCTGATTTTGTCCTTGAGGCTTTGCAAAGCCCAAGACACAAAATATCTTAAAAATGCTAAAAAAGGAAAATAAATTGACTTTTCCTAATTAACCATGGCAAAAAATAGCTAAACGCACATGAGAAAAAGTCACTTTAGAAAAGTGCATTTTTCACAAAATTATTTAAGAAAAATATCAGCAGAAATTCTTTTGTCTTGTGGGCAACTTTTGGAAGCCTTCTTGATGTCGAAATGAGGCCCGTGACGGCTCGTTGGAAAGCTCTGAATGTCTAGTTTCTGGTACAACTTGAATTTTCCCAATTTGATGCCTAGAAGTCTGTCAAAAACTGACCTGTGTGTAAAAACCCAAAAAATAGTCTTTGCTGATATGCAGGGCAGAGTGTGCAAAAAGTGACTGTTTTTGGCCACTTTGGAGGACCAAATCATCTTCAATTGATCTGAAAATCACTGAGTAGGTGCCCCTGAAATTATGGCATCCAATGATACCATTTTCATCCTTTGAGGATGTCCCAAACAGAAATGGCGATGCCCATGATTTTTAGCCAAAAGCCTAAAAATGACAAAAAACCAAAACTTGTTGAATTTTGCCCAATTTTGGCGAGCATGACCCTCAAGGGTTTTCAGAAGCATGCTGAGAAGCTGAGGCCAAAATTTGGAGCCTTGAGGTGTTTTTCTTCATTTTTGGTGCCGGACGCCTCTTTTGAGCCTCCTTGAGCTTTTCCTATGTGGCCTTCAATTTCCGTCGGGCGAACTGATTGAGCTTCTTATAGTGCCCGGTCATTCTTCTTTGAAGGTCCAAATATCTATTAGCCCTTTCCAACTTCTTCTCCAAGTGGTCATTCACCCTCTCAAGCCATGCTTCTCAGTTGTTTTCTATCTCTTGGGTGAACAAAGTAGTGAGAGGAAAAGATTGGAAAAGGGCAGCTTTTTCCTCCTTTTGTTTCTCTAAGGCTCTTCTAAGTCCCATGGTCCTTGGCCTCTTTCTTCTTGGCTGATCGTCATTTTCGCTATCATTGAACTCGCCCATGAGTTCTTCCAACTTAATTTGCGCCTGGGAGGCCTCTTTTTGATATTTGATGGCTTGTGTCTCATATATCGCCATGTAGACACTCATCTGTTCGTTTTGTTTACAAAAAGTGAATGAGGTTTCTAGACCTCTCTAGATCTACCCTCAAATCATGAATTTGTTCTTTTCTATTGATCAAGAGAGACTCTAGGATTTTGGCCTCATTGTCGCTATCATCACTGTTTATCTGAATAATGTCAAAGTCTCTCTCTTTCTCATGGCTACTTTCTTCCTTCTCCTTCCCCTTGCTTTGAGTGGCCTTCTTGGTCTTCCTTCTCTTGGGTAATAAGACAATAGGTTGCTTGGGCAACTTCCCTTTGCTTCGGAGGGCTCTAGTAACATTTGGAGTTATAGTTTGAGGCACTCTCTTTCTTGATGTCCAGGGCTTTTTCACTTTTGGAGAAGAAAGCATGGCCCCTTGCCTAGGAGAGGTAGCTAGCACATGCTCTATTTGCTTTTTTCCCTTGCTACTTCCCTCATCATGTTTGCCATTGCTTTGAGTTTCTTCATGAATGCTTTGATTGTCACCTTGTATGTCTTTTTGAGGGCTGCCCTCTTTACCCTTGTCCTTGCTTTCTTTAGGACTCTTAGGCTCTGTCTCCTCAATGTTTTGGGCTTTATCTTCATCATTTTTGCTGCTGTGAGGGCTACCAATATCTTCATCAAACTGTTCAATTTCCTCATTATTTCCCTCCTCACTGTTTTGCTCTTTTTCATGGTGCTTTTCTTTATCACTGTGTTGCATATCATCAATGTGTTTTTCTTCACTTTGCTGCCTTTCCTCACTGTGCTGCTCTTCTTCATCATGCTCTTCTTCTTCTTCATGCTGCTGCTTTTCTTCACTAATCATGGGAAATTTTAGCTTCTTGGGAATGGGCCTACTTGAAGAAGGCGAAAGATGCTGAGTGGAAGGTGAAGGAGATGCATGGGATGAAGAAACAGTGGCGAAATCGAGATGTGCAATGAGAGTGTCCCAAGAGATTCCCTTCTTCTCAAGTTGATGAAGAATGACAATCTTGATGAGGGAATGATGGAAAAGGCAAGCTGGCTGCTGAGAGGGAGGTCTCTTTTGAACAGTGGAGGCCATATTTTCAATACTTCTATGGAGGAAAAAGGGGAGATTTAACAATTGGGCTCTTGTGAAGTGCATGAGCAACCGGACATGATAAGCATAGACACGGGAGAACCTTCCCTCGCATGTGAAATATTTCATGATTATCTTCATGAGGGGAGCATAGCTAGTCAACATATATGAAAAAGGAAAGATGGATGGGCATGTATCCCAATCCTCCGGCTTCAAAAAGGGTTTGTACTGTTCTGAGTCTAGGTGGCTCTGTTTAAACCATTTTTCTCCGACATAAGAGATTTTGGTGGCTCTAGAAATGGATCTAGGAGAAAACTTGAAATCTAAGCCTGCCAGCTGAAGATGTTTCCCTTGCCATCTCAAAGCACATAGATGTGTCAAGGGGAGATAGCTTTTCACCTCCTGAACCCTTTGAAAAAAATCTAGACATCCAACTTCATGAGAGTTAAACAGAACTGAAGGATGAGCATTTACTTCTTCTGTTGAAACAGGTTCAAACCTCCTGTGAGGGCCACTTCTGCTGTCTTTCCTGGGAGGCATTTTGTTTTGGATACTCTTTGCTGGTTGACTAAGAAAAGCTGTCTCAAATGGTCTTTGAAATGGTTTCCCAACACCACACCTTGTCCTCCTTATAAGTCACTGTGCCTCTTTGATGCCAATCAAACAAGTATTTGTCAAATGACAACCAAAATCAATTTATCATTGAGTTTGGGAAAATAACTTTGAAAAGATGTGTTGGTGGTTCTTTTTCAAACAAGGATTTCCTTTGTTTTGACAAAAACACCTTTCCCTCCAAACAATGGTCTTTTGCTATTCACTGCTCTTCCCACAAAACAAACAAGACACCTTTCAACTGACTTGGAAACCTTTCAACACAGACTCTGCTTTTTGAACTATGGGGGCTGCACAAAGTTTGTTATCTCACAATACAACAAGGAACTCTTTATATTTACCAAGCCTTCATCTTCTAACCACTGTCTAGGTGATCACTTAAAAATAATTTGAGATCTCTGCACCTTTGTTTATCTGTCTAGCAACTGTGGGCTAGTTTAGCTTTTTAACAACACTACAAGAGCTTTCAAATTTGGTCTAACAAACCTCCTCTTTATTCACTGTTTTATCCTCTGCTAGCCATGACCAAAGAGACCCTTTTCAATTTGACAAATAACCTATCTCCCTTAACCACTTTTTTTGAGTAAATGGTTTAAACAAGATATCTTGGTGGTTTTTGTTTGAAGTGGAAACTCCCTTTGTTTTGGCACAAACACCCTTTCCCTTCAAACCCTGCTCCTTTGTTATCACTGTTTTTGAAAGGCAATCAGGGCTCTTTGAGACCGATGAAAAACTTTCCTCTATCACTGTGTTGATCTTTGACACCCATAGCAACAAAAACTTCGATTTGTACCAAAGGCCCAACTTTTTTACCACTATTTCTTCCTTGGAAAACATGGCATCAATACCCCTTTAACATTTTGAAATTTGCCAAGAGATAATGTGAAATATCTTGAACAAAGCTTATGGGCCTTCGTTGGTCGATGGAGCAGCCTTTAGAAGTGTCTTTGAACGCCAATGGAGGAGCGGCGCGTTTGAAACAGAGGGCGCCGCGCAGTGGATGATAGTTGGGTCGACTTTGGGCAGTTGGTGGATGCGGCACAGGTGCGCCGCGCGCCGCGCAACAATTAATTTTCTTTATATTTGCGCTCACAGGCGCGCTGCGCAGGCTTGGAGCCCTGAAAACTTTGAATTTTGCCTGAAAAACAAGTTTCTCCAGTGAACAACTAGGGGTGCGTTTGCTTCGTGTTTTGAGAAATGCTCTTGGGCCTTTTAAACGGTCACTTCTGCCTTAATATTTGAAAGAAACACTTCAAATCCCTTCATATCACGTTTTGGAGGGTTTAGATGTTTTGAAAAGGTTTATGTCATGTCAAAACATAATTTTTTGTCTTTGTTATTCCATTACCTTTAAAACATCGTAAAGACCCATATTTGATATAGTTATATAACAAAAATGCCGTGGCCAACCTCTTTTTGAAGACACCATAGTCATGACCCTTTCCGAAGTAAAGAAACTTCCTTAGAAGCCAAAATCCCTTTCACTGTTTCTTCATTAAGGCAACAACTCTATCACTGTTTGTCCATATCTGTCTTTTAAAGGAAACACTGCTCAAAGCCATATCAAGGATTGTAGATGCATCCTTTGACATTGTCCTTTGACTGTGGATGAAGAACCTCATTCGCACTCACCCAGATTTTACCTATACCTGTCTATCAAAGAGGAAATCCTTTAAAGACCCTTAATGCAATCATATGCAACAACAAAGTTCTTTCACATGTTCATAAAAAGGTCTTGTTTATGACTGTAGTATGCCTTGTTTCTTAGAATGTTGTCTTGAATTTGAGACATTTTGTCATATCCTTCCTCATACATACTGTCTCTGTATATTCATTTGCATAGGTCTTATTAAGACACAAAGTTAGTCTATCTTCTTGTTATTTTGATGAAGTTGCTCTGAGTTTTAGGCATTCTAGCTTCAGATTGCCTTTGAAGAAGGCCTTTATGGATATTGAAAAACAAAACTTCTTGAATCATCATAGTACCACTGCTTGTCATTTGTTTAACACCATTTTTCTACTCACAAGCCTTCAATTTGCTTTCTGCTGATTTCAACTCTGTCTTTCAAACAGTGAACTCATGTAAGCACCCTTTAAACACCACTGCTGTATTAGTAGTTTCATCCATTGGAGAAAAATTTGTAAACAAGTTTTTTAGACCATTTGTAGCATTGTTAGCCTTGTGCTCTTTGAATGAGGCCATACCTCTGTTCCTGACCCTCTGCTTGTTAAATGAAGCAGACCCTTATCATATTTCCAAACCATCTGCTTTTAAGTGAAGGAGGTTTACAACAATTGATCTAACCAACTGCTCATGTTTGGAGGAGGTTAACATCAAGTGACTCAACCATCTGCTCATGTTTGGAGGAGGTTAACACAGTCATGCTATTTCATCTCTTTTTTAAACTGTGTCATCTTTCCTTGTAATGCATATCTCTGCTTGGTATATCACAATAAGTAATAAAAGTGAAAAATTGACAATATGCCATGAGAGGCATGCTCTGAGATGTGTATCTTGTTGATAGAATACCCTTGTGAATCTTTTGACCCCAGGAGCAACATGACTTGTATCCGAAGAGTAAATGCTTGCCTGTCCTTAATCACTAACGTTTTTTGACTGTGGTTGCAGAGGTTTATTGAATTTGCTCTTTTGACTAGTACTTTCATCGCAGGCTCAAAAAAACATGAGAAGCAGCTGTCTTCTCATGTTTAGTTTAATAATGTCTTCTGGAACACTGGTATATTTCTGCTTTTTGAAACAGACACTGAAACAATGTAAATCCACCTAATATCAGTTTGGCTTTTGAAACATGTACTGCTGAGACATCAAGACTTTTTAGTGGCGCAACCTAAGGGTGTATCAAGCTTTGTTTGCAGAATAGGAAGGCAAATCTATGACTGGTTGGTATTAGACAAAGGCTCTTTTGGCTTAGGATAGTTTGCCAAGGGAGGATTTCCTAAAGCGCCATTACTTAACTTGGGGGAGATTTTTGACAGATTTGGAGTATTCTCTTTGGTATGACCAGATCTCAAGATGGCATATGACCAGAGATAGGGTAACTGACATTCTTATCAATTAGTTGGTTAATGAATGAGCTGGGGATGAGGGTGAATGACAACAGATGACTTTATGACAGCTGATGGACAAGATTACATGACTGAAACTAGATAGGGCTTGACAACTAGGTTTTTCTCATCATAGGCTGATTGAAAAAGGTAGGAGGACAAAAATGTTTAGGGGTGTTTTCTAGCTGATAGATTTGACAAATTTGAGATCAGCTTCTAGAAAACTTGGCTTTAAAAACTAGTCATCATCAACAGGTGAAAAATACTAATGACTAACAGTGGCTCCATTTGGGGAGGGCAGCTCCTTTTCGGGAGGTGTCCAGAATTTCAAATCTCTGTCCTTTGAAAACCAGTGCCTTTATCCATTGGCGCAAATTTCTTTCTTCCTTGATGCTATTTCTGAAAATTGACAGCATGATTAGCATCGAAGTCATTTCTACCTACCCCGCTACATTTCCTAATCATTTTTTCTTCTTTCGGGTGCATTTGGACTAGCAACCCTTTAACATAATATTTTTGAAAAATGACACTATCTAATTCTACATTTATATCCGCTTGGAGTTCAGATTAAGCTGATGAACTCCTTTGTTTCTCTACCTATGCTGGATCGACTGTCAAGATTAAGCTATTTGACAGGATGTTATTCTCTAATCTAAAACATGAAATTGAAAAATGACCAAATCAGGATTAGACAGTCTGATTTGTCATGTACTTGTGGCATGAAAGACAAGCTGCACACAAATATTATTTTACACGAACATGAAAATTAGAAAAATCAGGGCTAGGATACACAGTTTGTTTTTCATCCCTGTTTTCCTCTTTGGTTCTGTTTTGAGCATGTGGAACCAGTGTCTTTTCCTAATCTATTTTCTTTGACAAGTCAAGCTTACACAATATTGACTATCTCTCCTCTCACTAACTTATCAACAAATAAATTTAAAACATGTTCAGTTATGATTAGGCTAGATAACTGAACAAGACATTTTGAGCACTAGTAGCGGCATTTAGACTTGCGCGCTTTTAGAATGACTATTTTTTGAATATGGGGCTTTCTTTCTATTTTTCAAACTGCCCTATTTTCTGTTTTTCTATTGTTTTTGAATTTTCTGTTTTTTGATTTATTTTTCAAACAATGGTATATACAATGATTGAAAATGTTTTTAAAAGTGGAGCTCTTGACAAAAATAATGCTTTAATGTCCTGCCATTCACAGGACCTCCAAAGGTTTCAGTCCCTTCGAGTTCTTGCAGGAAAAATGCATTGTTTCCGCTAACTGAGCTGATGATGAAAGGCCCCTTCCATAAGTTTTCAAACTTGCCATGTTTACCTTTGTCTTCTCTTCTGGAATCCCACTTTAACACTTTATCCCCAATCTGAAAATCATTTTCCTTGGTCCTTCTGTCAAAAATCTGTTTTATCTTGCCTTGCGCTAAATGAGCCCTTTGGTAAACTTCTTCTCTTGTTTGCTGTAAATGGATAGTCTGATTTACCCTCCTTTGCATGTCATTTTCTTCTATTTGAACTTCTTGCAATAGCTTCATTACTGGAACCCCTAAAGATGTTGGGAAAATGGCATCCATGCCATACACTAGTTGGTAGGGAGACATATCGATTGATTTTTTGGTGGTTAGTCTATCAACCCATAGTACATGTACTAGTTTTCCATGCCATGCTTTTTGATTTTGTTCCAGAAGTTTCTTGATGATGTTGACTAGGCTTTTGTTAGAGGACTCGGCTAACCCATTACCTTGGGGGTAATAAGTTGTGGAATGTCCTAATGAAATGTGATATTTGTAACAGAAGTCAACCATTCTTTTGGAGGAAAAGACAGTAGCGTTATTCAGTGATAATCTTCCTAGGACAGTCGAATCTAGATAGAATGTTGGTTTCTAGGAACTTAATGATGACTGAATCGGTGGCATTTCTGGAGGGTATGGCTTCTATCCATTTGGTAAAGTAATCAGTGGCTGTAAGGATCCATTTATGTTGAGCGGATGAAGAAGGGTGAATTTCCCCAATAAAATCTAGAGCCCATTGCTGGAAAGGTCCTTCAACTATGATGGGATGTAAGGGCAAAGGTAAAAACTTTTTCTTGCCATCAAAAATTTGGCACTTATGGCATGTCATAACTAGTTTGTGAGTGTTAGGAAATAAGGTAGGCCAATAATAACCGGCTCTAAGGATTTTGTTAGCTGTGGTTTTCCAGTAGAGATGACCGCCACATTCTCCTTCGTGCATTTCATGCATAATTTTCTCTGCATCATACTCAAGCAAACATTTAAGCAGCATACCAATGGGATTTTTTCAATATAGAACTCCATCTACAATGCAAAACTTTCGGGATTTTTGTTTAAGGAATCTTGCCTTTGTTTTTGATAAAGTTGGAAGAGCATTTAAATAAAATAATACATAAAGAATATCTGCATACCAAGGTGAATTTAAAAACACTTCTTCAACATGAGGAGATGTGCATTCTTCCTGTTCTTCTAAGGTGTCAACAAAGTTTATATCTAATGCATGGAGGTTAGTTTCAGCCATTAGTCTTGCAAGTCCTTGTCCTTTAACCAGTTTGGTGGGTTGGATTTCTAAGTCATATTCTAGGATGATAGCGATCCATTTTCCCCTTTTACCATCGGGATCTTGGTTTAATATATCTTTGACGACAGTGTTAGGAACGAAAGCAATGATATGAGAATGCAATATGTACACTCGGAAATCTTTCAGTGCCTTTACTAATGCGAATGCCTGTTTTTCCATGATGTTATATTTTAAGGGAGCATCTCTTAGGGATTTGCTAAAGAAGGCAATGGGCTGTTCTTGCCCTGCTGCGTTCTTTTGTAACAATACGGCAGCTATCGTGTGCTCCGATGCAAATGAGAAAATGTAAAAATTTTTGGTGATATCAGGGCTTATCAGTACGGTGTTTCAGTTAGGGCCTTTTTTACTAATTCAAAAGATTTTTGGGCTTCTGTAGTCCATTTAACCCCAACCTCTTTTTTCAACATGTTTGTGATGTCTCTTAGAAGTTTGGCAAGATTTGGGATGAATCTTCTTAAGAAATTAATTTTTTCAATAAAGGATTGCAACTCCTTTATGTTTCTGGGTGACTTATTTGCAATATGCCTTCAATTCTCTGGGGGTCTATTTTTATTCCATCCTCCGAAATGATGTGACCTAGGAGTTTTCCTTCTTCGAGACCGAAAAGTGTTTTCTTGGGGTTTAGGGATAAACCATATTTTCTACATTTGTTAAAAACCTTTCTTAAGTGAACCAGGTGCTCTTCATCTGATTTGGAATATACTGTGATATCGTCGAGGTATATGACTATGAAATAACCTATGTCTTCTGAGAAGGCTATGTCCATGGCTCTTTGGAATGTGGCGCTAACATTCATCAATCCAAAAGGCATTTTAATGTACATGAAAGTGCCCCAAGGTGTGGTGAAAACCGTTTTGTGTTGATCAGTGGGGTAAACCAGCACTTGGTTGTAACCAGAAAAACCATCAAGTAATGAGATCCTTTTAGCACCTACTACCTTTTGAAGTATGTGGTCCATTTTGGGCAACGGATAGTTGTCTTTTAAACAGGCCTTGTTCAGATTTCGGAAATTGATACAAAGTCTGATCTCACTAGTTTTTTTCCTAGCGGATACTAGATTTGAAACCCACTCAGAGTACCTGAGGGACACTATTATCCCAACATCATACATCTTTTTGATTTCCTTTTCAACCAAAGGTAGTAAGACTGGGTTTATTCTTCTCAACTTCTGTTTGAAAGGCTTCTGGTTTTCTTTGAGGGGAATCTTATGTTGAATGATGCTCGTGTCGTATGATTTCAAATCTTGGTATCCCCATGCGAACACATCTTTAAATTCTTTAAACAACTTGATGTACTTCTGTTTTATGTGAGGAGGGAGGGTTTTGGACAGTTTGATCTTTCTTGGTTCTTCCGTGCTTCCTATGTTATATTCTTCTATGTCAACCTCAGTAGATTCCATTTTTGGCTTTTTGGCCACGTCGTTAAAATCAAACAATTCCTTTAAAGGTGCAAGCCCTCTGGGTATGGTGTCATTTTCACAGTGTAAGACTTCAAGTTCTCTTTGGTCTATGTCCTCTCCTATCTCAGTTTCATATGGATGATTTACCAAGTTTACATCTGTCCAAGAAAGAAAATTTGGCTCTTGATCTTGATTTTTGCTAGGATTATTTTCTTCATTTTCTAAGTCTGTTTTGGTTACTTCAAATTCATTCCTAGATTGTAAAAAATCATCAATTTGATCGTCATCTTTGAATATTTTCCAATGGTCAATATTGTCTGGTACCGTAGGGCGATGTTTGACCTGAATACTGTATTGTTCGTTTAAACATGGCATTTGGCCATTGCTTGCGGCAAAGGCGAGCTCATTTGCTAGGCTATTTTGAACCCTAGGAATATAAGTGAGTTCATATTTCTCGAAGGTTTTGAGGATGTCTAAAGCTGCATTCCTGTATTCTCTCAGTCTTGGGTTTTTTGCCGAGTATTCACCTTTGATTTGTCTAATTACAAGTTCTGAATCTCCCTGGGCTGATACTTTCTTAGCGCCTAAGTCCTTAAGTATGTGCAGACTAAGGAGAAGGGCCTCATACTCCGCAATGTTATTAGTACATTGGAATTCTAATCTAAAAGAATGACCTTCATTAGTATTGTGTATCCAGATGTCGGCCCTCGAACCAATTTTTCCACAAGAACTGTCAAAACTTATACTCCAAAGAGTCTCTTTTTCATACATGATACTAAGCTGTTTTTCAGGTTTCTTGGAGCTTTGGTCATTAGTTTCTTCATTTGGGGATAGGAAATATTGTTTTGATGGTTTGAAATCCTCTTCATTTTCTTTTATCTGCTCATTTATATCACTTTCATTGTATAAGATAAAAGAATCTAAATTGGAATGAATGGAATAAATGAAAGTGTTGTTTGGCTTATCCCGGTTGCTAACCATGTATTTCATGCGAGTCTCTCGGTATAATCTCCTAGTCTGGTTGAAAACTAGGATGGTAGCGAATGACATATCCATTTGAAGGTTACCTTGTATTTTGGCAACCCATGACCTTGATAATAGCATTCCATACTTAGGAGGAATATCGACTACTACTACGTCCATGACTAGGTTTTTTTGCCGGTAGTTGTGTTAAAGCAAAACACAGGTTCTTTATCAGACCTAAGCATTTGACCTGACTTGAATCAAATAAGTACAGGTCTTTGTAAGGTTGAGTTACCTCTAGACCCAGATTTTCCATGACTACTTTAGGCATGAGGTTATGGGAGGCATCAGAATCTAACATGGCGTTATGTAATATCTTGTCTTGGATGTTCAAACTTACATAGAAAGGGGAGACAGTTCCTTCTTGGTATTCACCTCCTATTTTGGGACCGAACAAAAGCTCGGGTTTGTCATCAGTCAAATTTAAAGTATCTGCCTCATTTCCTATGTTAAAAATTTTGAAGATTTGAGATCTATACCTATCTACAGTTATTAGCTCAGTAAGGGGTATGGTTATTTTTATTTTGGCAATTTCCTCTTCAAAACTAAATGGAGTTTGTAGTTTGGATAGGTTTGTTTCAGCTTTTTCAGACATGACTTTCTCTATGTTCTTAATTTGCTGACTCTGGTTCGGGATTTTGTTCAACACAACCATCTCGGGAATCTTGGCAGAGGTACTAGGACAATCTGGACTAAAGCTTGTCTGAATAGCTTTATCTTTGTTTTGGTCAGTTTTCCCGATCATGATTTTGTTGCTATCCACTGCTCTTTTAAGGATGTTATCAGGGGTTTTAGTAACAACAGTGTTCGAGCTACCTTTCTTGAATTTTTCTTGGTTTTTTCCACTTCTAAGATCATACTGCCTGTGAGCTTCTATTATGGCGTTCTGAAATCTTATGGCAGGATCTTCGGGGTCCTGATAGTTGGTTTCATTTGGATTCAGAGAGAAGAAAACTTGTTCTTCTTCTGTGAGGTAAACCTCACCCTCGTTATCAGAACCTATTAGGTTAAAATGACTTTCATCAATGAGATCTGTATCCCTTTCTTCTTCATCAACATAGTTTTCATTGAAGGATGGCTTGATTTGTTGGTCATTTTCCCTCGGTTTATTTTGAGATTGGTCTCTCCTAAAGTTTTAGTTCCGGTTCCTGTTTTGAGGGTTTGGCTGGTTGTCCCTAAGAGATGTTTTTTCATTCATTTTTTCCCACATCTTTGCCATGGATTTAACCAGGCCATCTATTCTAGGATCTAAGGAAGATACTGAAGGGGCAACTTCGTCACGGTATGTGACTTTCTTCTATGATCTTATCCTAGCTCTCTTTTCAGCTAAGTTGGCTTCTGCATTTATAGCCACTTTTTGCATTTCTTCCAAGGTTGGGGGGTCCTTGTCTCTTAGTTGATAAGTCATGTCCGAGTCGAAACCTTCGGGAAACTTTGCTAAGGCTGAGCCAAGTGGAGGTTTGAAGTGAGGTGGGAGGGCATTATAAACACTGTTGAACCTAGTGCAGTATTCCTGGACACTTTCCCCATTTTCCCTTTTTAGGTTGTTATACTTAGACATGATTTGAATGGGGTTCTTTCTGATTTACCACTTATTTATGAAGGTTTGGTAGAGTTCTGGAAGATCGTGGATGCTGCTTGGAGTTAAGCTCTTAAAACCATTTTTTGGGTTCTTCGCCCAGGCTTTGGACGAACATCCTCATTCTTATAGTCTCATATTCTATTCCATGTATTCAAAGGCATCGCTAATTCTATCTACATGTTGTTGGGTGGTAGTAGCCTCAACTCTGGTAAAGTGCGGGATTTTGGATTGATAGTCATTTTGTAAAGGAGCCAAAGGGTGTGGTAACACCAAAGGTGCATACCAAGCTTCCATGGCGGGAGCTAATGGATGATTTACAATATGAGGGCCTGTAGGATGAGCTGAGGTGATTTGAACGAGTGTAGCGGATGTACTTGGGATAGTGACCTGATTTTGAGCAGATCTGGGGTGGTAGGAGCCAAAGTGATGGAGAAGCTGGAAGTCGGGAGGTGTAGTAGGTGAGGCTTCTCTACTAGGACTCTGTGGCAAATCTAGGGGCTCAAGATCGTCAAAGTTTACTTTACTTTGTGACTTGCTTCTAAAAAGGGTTTTTGCTGATTTTAAGTCAAATGGGGAATCCTGCAAGGATGTGAGATGTTCAGGTACTGATCTTGCTTTACGGATAGACCTATCGGTAGCTGAGTTGCCAGTTTCAGAAGCTTGCCACAGAATCTTCTCTGGGTCATCTACTATGATAGGGGGATTTGGGTCCGGATGAGATCTGGTATAGATTCTTTGTGAAGCCAGATTTCGAATTCAGAGTTTAGAGAGGATGGTATTTGTGATTGTTTTGGATGGATGGCCTCTCTAGGGGTTTCGCTAATGTGAAGAATGGTTAAAACAAAAATGAAGGCTAGTGGAGTCGCCAGGTGGATTTCTTTGAGATCTATGGTCCACCACCAATACTATCAAAGATGCTTTCGGGAAAACGTTTTCTAGCAAACTTTGAGGTGAAGACTTGCAAGGAAGAGTTATCACTTGGTTTTAACAGTTTGCTAGGCTGTTTGGACAAGCTAATGGTTCTATTTGCAAGTTTATTTTTGTTTATCTCCTATGTTTAGGTGAAGCTTTCTGAATCGCTAAGTTATACTTAGTTTGTCACTGATTACAGAGTTTGCACCATGAATTTTAAGTTTTTGGAAAGGATGAGTCAACAGAAAGGTATGGTTTATGGAATTTTTTGATTTTTATGGAGTTTTAGGCCTACTGGAGGCTAGTGGAGTCGCTAGGTGGAACTTGGTTGTTTTTATAGAAATGTAGCTATGGCCCACCACCAATAACTAAGAAAAACCAATCTAGGGATGTTTTTGGGGTTTTCTGAGTTTTTATGTGCAGCCTATGAGGTTTGGAAGAGTTTCCTATAATTGAATCATCATTTTGCTAAGATGGTGAAAAAGCTAGCTTCTACTCTTCAAACAACACTTAAGTTTTCTAAGTTTGATTGAGACTTCGAGAGTTACTAAGGAGCACTTAGATTGTCACTAACTCGGAAGGTCCCACCGTGATCGCCATTATGTTAGGGAGCGGTGGGATAAGTCAATCAGATAGTATTTCTAAGGCTGCTGAAATGTTTAGGGAATCTAAGTTTGTTTATCACTCAGAGTCCCACCGTGATCGCCATTATGTTAGTGAGCAGCGTGATAAGTCAATCAGAGAGTATTTCTAAGGCTACTAAAATGTTTTAGGGAATCTAAATTTGTTTGTTATTCAGAGTCCCACTGTGATCGCCATTATGTTAGTGAGCAGCGTGATAAGTCAATCAGAGAGTATTTCTAAGGCTACTAAAATGTTTTAGGGAATCTAAATTTGTTTGTTATTCAGAGTCCCACTGTGATCGCCATTATGTTAGGGTCCCGTGATTTGGCTGATTGGTAAGCCAAGTGACAGGGTAACATCAAACCAATTTTTGGAGTCCAAGGACCTAGCCTTCTTGGACTCGGAGAGGGCTCTCTCTATTTGAGTAAGGGATATCTATGTGTTTGCTTCTTGTGTTTCTGATTTTAGGCTAGTTATGAAATATGTTTTTGGTTTTGTTTTTAGGTTTGTGAGGGATGAACTGATCAAAGACTAAGATAGGTAAAAATTTGTCAGATCAACTGGGCTATGGGGTCGAAAAGGTCAAGAAAGCTCCAGATGGTGATACAAGGTATGTTGAAGGGCCGATTTGATCAAGGTAAAATGGATCTTTGGGTGAGATGGAATGGGATGGACACTAAATTTGTGAAGAACAAAGGCTTTCAAACATAAATAGTTCAGTAGCTGACATAAACATGGTAGGGCTAACCATTAATCATGAGAAATGTAACTATAAACTGATAAATGCATAGAAATAAACATTCAAGCAATACATAGAGATATATGACACTCTAGCTTTAGGAAATTGCTATCAGACTTTGAGGAAAGACAATTAAGACAAACAAATAACTCAAATCACTATGAGGAAACGCCTAAGCATAGTATTCCAAGCTATCGGGCACTTTGAAGTAAGATTGCATAGTTTTAGGCAAAGGGCAAGATCAGTACAAGACCTCCTTGGTTCAACTAAGACAATCAAACAATCAAAGAAAGGTTTCAGAGGTGGAGCTATGACTAGCCATGAGTAAGCAGGGCATACCGTGAATCATACTTAGCATGCATAAAACCATAAATGAAGCAAGCAAACAATTTCTTCAGTTATCAAAGAGCAATCAAGGATTCTTTGATATGACTAAGAAGAAAGAAAACATAGAAGCTACAAAGAAACAAGAAATCTGAGGTGCCTTCAAGGGCATGTCTCAAATCTATTCTCTACTGTCTTATAGCAAGCAAGAGCATGAAATATGAATGAAAACAAAGAAAACATAATAGAGAGGGACACTATACCATTTTACTAAGTCAAGGAATCCAACAGTAGTCCTCTTTCATCATTCAAAACATTCAAGAAACTATCCAATGCATGAGACAAGTGTTTCTTCCAAGCTTGTATAACCATATATTGCTCTATATCATCAAGTTCAGCTTTATTTACAATGAAGTCTCTTGGAATATATAGGCCAAGATGAGGGAAAACCTCCTAGTGCAACTTGCAAGTTCATTGGCCCATCAAAAATATCTGATTTTGTCCTTGAGGCTTTGCAAAGCCCAAGGCACAAAATATCTAATAAAATATCTTAAAAATGCTAAAAAGGGAAAATAAATTGACTTTTCCTAACTAACTATGGGAAAAAATAGTTAAACGCACATGAGGAATAGTCACTTTAGAAAAGTGCATTTTTCACAAAAATATTTAAGAAAAATATCAGCAGAAAGTCTTTTGTCTTGTGGACAACTTTTGGAAGCCTTCCCGAAGTCAAAATGAGGCCCGTGACGACTCGTTGGAAAGCTCTGGATGTCTAGTTTCTGGTACAGCTTGAATTTTCCCAATCTAATGCCTGGAAGTCTGTCAAAAATTGACCTGTGTGTAAAAACTCAAAAAATAGTCTTTGCTGATATGCGGGGCAGAGTGTGGAAAAAGTGACTGTTTTTTGCCACTTTGGAGGACCAAATCATCTTCAATTGATCTGAAAATCGCTGAGTAGGTGCCTCTGAAATTATGGCATCCAATGATACCATTTTCATCTTTTGAGGATGTCCCAAACAGAAATGGCGATGCCCATGATTTTTAGCCAAAAGCCTAAAAATGACAAAAAACCAAAACTTGTTGAATTTCGCCCAATTTTGGCGAGCATGACCCTCAAGGGTTTTCAGAAGCATGCTGAGAAGCTGAGGCCAAAATTTGGAGCCTTGAGGTGTCTTTCTTCATTTTTGGTGCCGGGCGCCTCTTTTGAGCCTCCTTGAGCTTTTCCTGTGTGGCCTTCAATTTCCGTCAGGCGAACTGATTGAGCTTCTTATAGTGCCCGGTCATTCTTCTTTGAATGTCCAAATCTCTATTAGCCCTTTCCAACTTCTTCTCCAAGTGGTCATTCACCCTCTCAAGCCATGCTTCTCGATTGTTTTCTATCTCTTGGGTGAACAAAGTAGTGAGAGGAAAAGATTGGAAAAGGGCAGCGTCTTCCTCCTTTTGTTTCTCTAAGGCTCTTCTGAGTCCCATGGTCCTTGGCCTCTTTCTTCTTGGCTAATCTTCATTTTCGCTATCATTGAACTCGCCCATGAGTTCTTCCAACTTAATTTGCGCCTTGGAGGCCTCTTTTTGATATTTGATGGCCCGTGTCTCATATACTGCCATGTGGACACTCATCTGTTTGTTTTGTGTTTGCAAAAAGTGAATGAGGTTTCTAGACCTCTCTAGATCTGCCTTCAAATCATGAATTTGTTCTTCTCTATTGATCAAAAGAGACTCTAGGATTTTGGCCTCATTGTCGCTATCATCACTGTTTATCTAAATAATGTCAAAGTCCCTCTCTTTCTCGTGGCTGCTTTCTTCCTTCTCCTTCCCCTTGCTTTGAGTGGCCTTCTTGGTCTTCCTCCTCTTGGGTAATTCGACAATAGGTTGCTTGGGCAACTTCCCCTTGCTTCGAAGGGCTCTAGTAACATTTGGAGTTATAGTTTGAGGCACTCTCTTTTTTGATGTCCGGGGCTTTGTCACTTTTGGAGAAGAAAGCATGGCCCCTTGCCTAGGAGAGGTAGCTAGCACATGGTCTATTTGCTCTTTGCCCTTGCTACTTCCCTCATCATGTTTGCCACTGCTTTGAGTTTCTTCATGAATGCTTTGATTGTCACCTTGCATGTCTTTTTGAGGGCTGCCCTCTTTACTCTTGTCCTTGCTTTCTTTAGGACTCTTAGGCTTTGTCTCCTCAATGTTTTGGGCTTCATCTTCATCATTTTTGCTGCTGTGAGGGCTACCAATATCCTCATCAAACTGTTCAATTTTCTCATCATTTCCCTCCTCACTGTTTTGCTCTTTTTCATGGCGCTTTTCTTCATCACTGTGCTTCATATCATCACTGTGTTTTTCTTCACTTTGCTGCCTTTCCTCACTGTGCTGCTCTTCTTCATCATGCTCTTCTTCTTCTTCATGCTGCTACTCTTCTTCACTAATCATGGGAAATTTTAGCTTCTTGGGAATGGGCCTACTTGAAGAAGGTGAAAGATGCTGAGTGGAAGGTGAAGGAGATGCATGGGATGAAGAAACAGTGGCGAAATTGGGATGTGCAACGAAAGTGTCCCGAAAGATTCCCTTCTTCTCAAGTTGATGAAGAATGACAATCTTGATGAGGGAATGATGGAAAAGGCAAGCTGGTTGCTGAGAGGGAGGTCTCTTTTGAACAGTGGAGGCCATCTTTTCAATACTTCTATGGAGGAAAAAGGGGAGATTTAACAATTGGGCTCTTGTGAAGTGCATGAGCAACCGGACATGGTAAGCATAGACCCGGGAGAACCTTCCCTCGCATGTGAAATATTTCATGATTATCTTCATGAGGGGAGCATAGCTAGTCAACATATATGAAAAAGGAAAGATGGATGGGCCTATATTCCGATGCTCCGGCTTCAAAAAGGGTTTGCACTGTTCTGAGTCTAGGTGGCTCTGTTTAAACCATTTTTCTCCGACATAAGGGATTTTGGTGGCTCTAGAAATGGATCTAGGAGAAAACTTGAAATCTAAGCCTGCCAGCTGAAGATGTTTCCCTTTCAATCTCAAAGCACATAGATGTGTCAAGGGGAGATAGCTTTTCATCTCCCGAACCCTTTGACAAAAATCTAGACATCCATCTTCATGAAATTTAAACAGAACTGAAGGATGAGCATTTACTTCTTCTGTTGAAACAAGTTCAAACCTCCTGTGAGGGCCACTTCTGCTGTCTTTCCTGGGAGGCATTTTGTTTTGGATACTCTTTGCTGGTTGACTAAGACAAGCTGTCTCAAATGGTCTTTGAAATGGTTTCCCAACACCACACCTTGTCCTCCTTATAAGTCACTGTGCCTCTTTGATGCCAATCAAACAAGTATTTGTCAAATGACAACCAAAATCAATTTATCACTGTGTTTGGGCAAATAACTTTGAAAAGATGTATTGGTGGTTCTTTGTCAAACAAGGATTTCCTTTGTTTTAACAAAAACACCTTTCCCTCCAAACAATGGTCTTTTGCTATTCACTGCTTTTCCCACAAAACAAACAAGACACCTTTCAACTGACTTGGAAACCTTTCAACACAGACTCTGCTTTTTGAACTATGGGGGCTGCACAAAGTTTGTTATCTCACAATACAATAAGGAACTCTTTATATTTACCAAGCCTTCATCTTTTAACCACTGTCTAGGTGATCACTTAAAAATGTTTTGAGATCTTTGCACCTTTGTTTATCTGTCTAGCAACTGTGGGCTAGTTTAGCTTTTTAACAACACTAGAAGAGCTTTCAAATTTGGTCTAACAGACCTCCTCTTTATTCACTGTTTTATCCTCTGCTAGCCATGACCAAAGAGACCCTTTTCAATTTGACAAATAACCTATCTCCCTTAACCACTTTTTTTGAGTAAATGGTTTAAACAAGATATCTTGGTGGTTTTTGTTTGAAGTGGAAACTCCCTTTGTTTTGGCACAAACACCCTTTCCCTTCAAACCCTGCTCCTTTGTTATCACTGTTTTTGAAAGGCAATCAGGGCTCTTTGAGACCGATGAAAAACTTTCCTCTATCACTGTGTTGATCTTTGACACCCATAGCAACAAAAACTTCGATTTGTACCAAAGGCCCAACTTTTTTACCACTATTTCTTCCTTGGAAAACATGGCATCAATACCCCTTTAACATTTTGAAATTTGCCAAGAGATAATGTGAAATATCTTGAACAAAGCTTATGGGCCTTCGTTGGTCGATGGAGCAGCCTTTAGAAGTGTCTTTGAACGCCAATGGAGGAGCGGCGCGTTTGAAACAGAGGGCGCCGCGCAGTGGATGATAGTTGGGTCGACTTTGGGCAGTTGGTGGATGCGGCACAGGTGCGCCGCGCGCCGCGCAACAATTAATTTTCTTTATATTTGCGCTCACAGGCGCGCTGCGCAGGCTTGGAGCCCTGAAAACTTTGAATTTTGCCTGAAAAACAAGTTTCTCCAGTGAACAACTAGGGGTGCGTTTGCTTCGTGTTTTGAGAAATGCTCTTGGGCCTTTTAAACGGTCACTTCTGCCTTAATATTTGAAAGAAACACTTCAAATCCCTTCATATCACGTTTTGGAGGGTTTAGATGTTTTGAAAAGGTTTATGTCATGTCAAAACATAATTTTTTGTCTTTGTTATTCCATTACCTTTAAAACATCGTAAAGACCCATATTTGATATAGTTATATAACAAAAATGCCGTGGCCAACCTCTTTTTGAAGACACCATAGTCATGACCCTTTCCGAAGTAAAGAAACTTCCTTAGAAGCCAAAATCCCTTTCACTGTTTCTTCATTAAGGCAACAACTCTATCACTGTTTGTCCATATCTGTCTTTTAAAGGAAACACTGCTCGAAGCCATAGCAAGGATTGTAGATGCATCCTTTGACGTTTTCCTTTGACTGTGGATGAAGAACCTCATTCGCACTCACCCAGATTTTACCTATACCTGTCTATCAAAGAGGAAATCCTTTAAAGACCCTTAATGCAATCATATGCCACAACAGAGTTCTTTCACATGTTCATAAAAAGGTCTTGTTTATGACTGTAGTATGCCTTGTTTCTTAGAATGTTGTCTTGAATTTGAGACATTTTGTCATATCCTTCCTCGTACATACTGTCTCTGTATATTCATTTGCATAGGTCTTTTTAAGAAACAAAGTTAGTCTATCTTCTTGTTATTTTGATGAAGTTGCTTTGAGTTTTGGGCATTCTAGCTTCAGATTGCCTTTGAAGAAGGCCTTTATGGATATTGAAAAACAAAACTTCTTGAATCATCATAGTACCACTGCTTGTCATCTGTTTAACACCATTTTTCTACTCACAAGCCTTCAATTTGCTTTCTGCTGATTTCAACTCTGTCTTTCAAACAGTGAACTCATGTAAGCATCCTTTAAACACCACTGCTGTATTAGTGGTTTCATCCATTGGAGAAAAAGGTGTAAACAAATTTTTTAGACCATTTGCAGCATTGTTAGCCTTGTGCTCTTTGAATGAGGCCATACCTCTGTTCCTGACCCTTTGCTTGTTAAATGAAGGAGGCCTTTATCATATTTCCAAACCATCTGCTTTTAAATGAAGGAGGTTTACAACAAATGACCTAACCATTTGCTCATGTTTGGAGGAGGTTAACATCAAGTGACTCAACCATCTGCTCATGTTTGGAGGAGGTTAACACAGTCATGCTATTTCATCTCTTTTTCAAACTGTGTCATCTTTCCTTGTAATGCATATCTCTGCTTGGTATATCACAATAAGTAATAAAAGTGAAAAATTGACAATATGCCATGAGAGGCATGCTCTGAGATGTGTATCCTGTTGATAGAATACCCTTATGAATCTTTTGACCCCAGGAGCAACATGACTTGTATCTGAAGAGTAAATGCTTGCCTGTCCTTAATCACTAACGTTTTTTGACTGTGGTTGCAGAGGTTTATTGAATTTGTTCTTCTGACTAGTACTTTCATCCCAGGCTCAAAAAAACATGAGAAGTAGCTGTCTTCTCATGTTTAGTTTAATAATGTCTTCTGGAACACTGGTATATTTCTGATTTTTGAAAGAGACACTGAAACAATGTAAATCCACCTAATATCAGTTTGGATTTTGAAACATGTACTGTTGAGACATCAAGACTTTTTAGTGGCGCGACCTAAGGTTGTATCAAGCTTTGTTTGCAGAATAGGAAGGAAAATCTATGACTGGTTGGTATTAGACAGAGGCTCTTTTGGCTTAGGATAGTTTGCCAAGGGAGGATTTCTTAAAGCGCCACTACCTAACTTGGGGGATATTTTTGACAGATTTGGAGTATTCTCTTTGGTATGACCAGATCTCAAGATGACAGATGACCAGAGATAGGGTAACTGACATTCTTATCAATTAGTTGGTTAATGAATGAGCTGGGGATGAGGGTGAATGACAACAGATGACTTTATGACAGCTGATGGACAAGATTACATGACTGAAACTAGATAGGGCTTGACAACTAGGTTTTTCTCATCATAGGTTGATTGAAAAAGGTAGGAGGAAAAAAATGTTTAGGGGTGTTTTCTAGCTGATAGATTTGACAAATTTGAAATCAACTTCTAGAAAACTTGGCTTTAAAAACTAGTCATCATCAACAGGTGAAAAATACTGATGACTAACAATCTCAATGTTGGAAATAATGCTTGCGATACTGCCCATTCACAGGTAGCTGTACTGTCTCTCCATCAAGATTCTCTAGAATAAATGTGTTATTTGATCTAACCTCAACAATCTTGTATGGGCCATACCAGAGTGGGTCAAACTTACCATGTTATCCCTTCTCTTCTCTTCTGGTATCCCATCTTAATACCAAATCTCCAGTTTGAAAAAGAATTTCTTTTGGTTTTCTATCAAAAATAGACTTCATCTTTTCTTGATAGGTGATCAAATTTTCTCTGACTTTGTTCTTGCTCTCACTTGATTCTATAACCTTGTTCAACCTTCTCACCAACGCATTAGGTTCTTCTTGTGCTTCTTGAAGAAAAGAAATCACTGGTCTAGCCAACTGAGTAGGAAATAAAGCTTGAGTTCCATAAACCAGTTCATAAGGGGACTTACCTGTAGATCTTCTAGTAGTTACTCGTACTGCCCAAAGAGCAAATGTCAATTTTGAATCCCAGTTTTTCTGATTTTCATTAATTGTCATCTTCAAAATCTTGACTAATGTCTTGTTGGAAGATTCAACTAGCCCATTCCCTTGAGGATGATATGCTGTAGAATGAGATAGAATGACATTATATGTTTGACAAAAATTAATGAGTCGAACTGAATTGAATACCTGGGCATTGTCAGTTACAATCTTGATTGGACACCGAAACCTGCTAAAGATGTTTTCTTCTAGAAACTTCATTACTACCTGGTCATTAGCCTTTATGGTAGGTATTTCCTCCACCCACTTTGTGAAATAGTCAGTGGCAGTCAGAATCCATTTGAACTGTCCATTTGATGGTGGATTAATTTCCCCAATAAAATCTAATCCCCATTGCCTAAAGGGTTCTTCAATGAACACTGGGAGAAGAGGTAGAGGAGCTAACCTTTTCTTTTCTGCAAACAACTGACATTTCTGGCAGCTTCTAACCATTCTGTATACATCAGCAAACAAGGAGGGCCAGTAAAAACCTGATTTGAGGATTTTATGAGCAGTGACCTTCCAACTATAATGACCTCCACATAGATTCTCATGATATTCTTTTTCAACTTCCATTGATTCACCTTCTGTCAAGCACAACAACAATATGTTAGCAGGATCCTTCCAATATAACTTAGCGTCAATTATGACATATGGCTGGGATTTGAGTAAAAGAGCTCTGTATTTTGTTCTGTTTAGTGAGGTTGGAGAAGAGAAAAAACATAAGTAATGAACAATATCCTTATACCAATCAGAGCACAGGAATTTGTATTTAATCTCTGCCTTTGTACTACTCTAACTCCTTTCATCAATAGCTTCATCTAAGGGTGCCAACAAATTAATCCCCAAAGCTTGAAAATTTGACTCTGTCAATAGTTTTGCCAAACCCTGACCTTTGACCAATTTGGTAGGCTTGATATCTAAGTCATACTCTTGGATTTTAGCTATCCACTTTCCTCTTTTATCTTCAACATCACTTTGAACTAACACATCTTTCACAGCAGAGTTAGGAACATAAGCAACTATCTGAGACTGCAGCACATAAGTCCTGAATGCTTTTAATGCTTTTACTAAAGCATACACCTTTTCTTCCAAAATGTTATATTTGAGTTCAACATCCTGGATAACTTTACTGAAAAATGCCACAGCTTGTTCTTTACCATCTTCATTCTTCTGCAATAGCACAACAACAATGTTAGTAGGTGATGAACAATGTTAGTAGGTGATGCAAATGAAAATATTTAAAAAGCCTTTTGATAGTCCGCACTGATTAGAACTGGAGCTTCCTGAAGGGCTTCTTTAATCCTAGCAAAGGATTCTCTAGCATCCTTATCCCACTTTACTTCTGCATTCTTCTTCAGCATATCTGTTATGTTTCTGACAATTTCAGCATAGTTCGGGACAAATCTTTTCAAGAAATTTATTTTTCCCAGAAACCTCTGAATATCCTTTTTACTCCTAGGCAAGGGAATTGTCTGAATAGCTTCCACTCTTGCTGGATCAATTTTTACTCCCTGATTTGAAACTATATGTCCTAACAACTTTCCTTCCTCCAAAGCAAATAAAGAGTTTTTGGGATTCAATGTCAACCCAAATTTTCTGCATTTCAGGAAAGCCTTCTGTAAATGCTCCAAGTGTTCATCATCTGAACCTGAAAAAATGGTCACATCATCCAAATATATAACTACAAACTTATCATCCACAAATGCTATGTCCATTTCCCTTTGAAAAGTGGCACCTGCATTCATAAGACCAAACGACATTCTTGGATACATGAACGTTTCTCAGGGTGTGGTATAAGCTATTTTCTTCTGATCTTCTTTTTCAACCGCTACTTGATTGTATCCGGAAAAACCATCAACCATAGACAATCTATATGCTCCTGTCACTTTCTGTAAAACATAGTCCATCTTAGGCAAAGGATAATTATCTTTAAGTGATGCCCTGTTTAAATTCCTGAAGTCAACACATAACCTTATTTCTCCATTCTTTTTCCTCACAGGAACTAGGTTAGAAGCCCAGTCTGAATATCTAAGTGGGACTACAATTTTTGCCTGCAACGATTTCTTCACTTCTTTTTCAATTGGAGCAAGGAGCAATGGATTGATTTGTCTAAGTTTCTGTCTGTGAGGCTTGATCCCATCCTTCAACGGTATATTGTGCTGAATTATGTCTAAGTCATATGTTTTCAAATCCTCATAGGACCATGCAAACACATCCATATATTTTTTAAAAAGGTCAATGTACATTTCTTTATAATTCTTAGGGACACCCTTGAATAACTTGACAACCTTGGGCTACTGTTGAGTTCCCAGATTACAATCTTCCATCTCACCCTCTTGAGGTACCTTCTTTGGATCCAGTGCTACATCATTTGAATCAATAATCTTTCAAGAGGAACTAATCCTTTGGGCAATATGTTATCTTTCAACTGGATTATTTTCTAATCACCTATTGATTGCTTAAGATTTTTCAAATCTTCATTCTGATCAATCTGTTCACTTTCTTGGTCTATTTCAATATCTTCAAAACTTTCAATCATCGTCAGAAAATGATTTATCTACTCATCATCTTCAAATACCTGCCAGTGCTTAACATTGTCAGGAATAGAGGGTCTGTGCCTCATTTCAATTTTATATATTAGTTTTGGATTTATAGGTGGCTTGAAAGTACTAGCTGCAACTACCAACGAATCTGCCATTCTGTTTTCTTCTCTTGGAATGAACTGAAGATTCAAAGCTTCAAAATAATTTTTGGGTATGTGTTATCTTCTTTCCCACGATTGGCCCCACGCGCCGTATGTTGCGTTTCTGCGAATGGGGGTCACGAGGGGCTAAGCAGCCCCCTCGTTAGTCGCGCCCGACCAAAATTTGTTTTTTGTGCGACTCCACTCATAGGCGGATCCGCCATGGTTTTGTGCATGGTTTTGCACATGGTTTTGGGTTCGATGGTTTTCGGCCCCGGTATTTTTGTAGATCCTGGCCAAGGGAACTACGGTTATGTTCTAATCCAGGGTTAATGGATTGGGGTTTATGTATGCCCGGGAGTTTTATATATGTGTTGTAACACTAAAAGGAATATATAATGAAAATCAAGCCGGTCGTCCCGATTTGGGATCCAGGGGAAAAGTATCCGTGTTTATCTCTGCTTTATGTTTTATGCTCTTGCTATTGTTTATTTTCTCGTTATTTTATAAGAATCGTGTAGATATTTCTGTTCGTGGTTAAACCTACATTAATTCTCAATCAAGTCCCATACTTTATTCCTATATGATCTTAGCCTTGGATGCTTGGTTTGAAAAAGGTTTTTAATCTGTCTTATAATCAACTCAGAATCCCCAAAAATGGAAATACACTGGATTCCCATTTGTTTAGCAGTTTGAAGACTTAAAATTAATGCCTCATACTCAGCTACATTATTTGTTGATTCAAATTCAAGCTTAAAAGAAAAAGGTAACAGATTACCTTCTAGAGATATCAATAAAAATCCAGCTCCTGTGCCATCCTTTGAATAGGCACCATCAAAATAACACTTCCAAATTTTGTTTGAACACAACGCATTATGTACAATTGCTGAAGAGAGCTGCTTCTCGGAGTCTTCAGCAAACTCTGCATCTTCATGCAACATAAAACAGGAAATATCTTCTTTTTCTTGACCATAAATAGGGGAATTTCCTACATCTTTCTTTGTGGTAGTTTTAACAAATCTTGTTTCTCTATATAACCTTCTTTCTTCCCCATTAAAACCAGGAATAATAACATATGTGAAGTCCAGTTTTAAAACTCCTCCAAGCTTCGCTCCCCAAGATCTGGACAAAAGCATACCAAACCTGGCCAGAATATCTGCGACCACTACATCCATCATGATACTTTTGGCTGGAATTTGGGCCAAGGATACCACCATGTCTTTGATAAGCCCAACACACTTCACCCTTTTTGAATCAAATGAATATAGGTCTCTATATGGTTTAGTAATTTGTAAATTCAATTCTTTCATTACAGATAATGGCATGAGATTATGTGAAGCACCTGAGTCTAACATACAGTTATGAAGAATGAAATGATGAAGAAGCTGTGATATATAAAATGGGGGAACAGAAGAATCTACCTCCTCCACATGTGGACCAAAAGTGACCACTGGCTTTTCTTCTTGCAAATTCATAGTATCACCAATGTCATCAGATTGAGAAAGATTAATGAATTCTGCAATTTCTTTCTTGTAACCTGGTGTCTTAGCTAGCTCAAGAAGGGGTACTTGGATTTTGACTTTTTCTAGCGCTTTCGATAAACTGAAAGCTTGATTTTGTTTGACAATTTTCTTAGGTTCTTCTTGATTTCTGCTAGGATTAGAAATCTGTTCAGGCACAGTAACGACCTTCTCCAAATTACTAGTATCAATAGATTTGTTTCAGGAAGTCTTAGCCTGTTGTATTTCTGTTCCACTTACTGGATTTATAGGCTGTTTCCCCTTATCTGATTGTTTACTGAGTTCTTTGATTGTGGAGTCGCCATTGGAGAAGGTACTGACTCTTGCTGCTGTTCTTCATCATCCTACGTCCTTGATCTCTTTCTTGATCTTAAATCATATTTTTTATGCAACTTTGCTTGCATAAAGCCTGTAAATTGCCTACAATAATCAACCATATCTTCTCGGTCAAAGGACACCTCAGCTTTGCTATATTTTTCTTCACATTATTCCTCTTCCTCATCTTCTTTCATGTACATGGAAGATATCTGATCTTTGACTTCCCTTTGATCATCTTCAGAGACTGTGAAGGTGTTGCTTCTATATACAGTGGTGCCTAAACTTGGTCTTGATCTTTTCTCTCCCTTTGCAAGATTTGCAAGGGCTGCTTTCTAAATTGAGGATTGAAAACTCCTCTGTTTTGTTGTGCAGGCCTTTGGGAGTTTTTGTTCTCTAACTCCATCTTTACTAACTTATTCGACAAATTCTTGATAACCTTTGTCATGTCATCAATCCTCTGATCCTGTGGTGATTCTTCTTTGGCCTTGCCTTTCTCTTGAACTGACTGCTTTTCTTGTGTTTTCCCAGCAACAATCATGTTTGCTTCAATTTCCAAAGCATCAGTTTGGATTTGTTCAAGAGTAGGAGATCTCCTTTCTCTTAAAGTGAAACTAAAGTCTGACTCAAAGGCTCCAGCAAAAACTACCCTTGCTCCAACAGGAGGGGGTTTCATTTCTATGGGTAAACTAATATACAATTTATTGAATCTTTTAATAAAATCAGTCATTTTTTCATTAGAATTTTTCTTGATTGCATTAAACTCCGTCAATGAGTAACCATGATTTCTTTTTTCACTCCATATTTGGGTGAATTGTGTCTCTAATTCCTCCCAATTATTAATTGAGGCATTTGGCAAACCTTTAAACCATTTTCTTGCCTCTCCATTCATACACTGTACAAAAATTGTCATCACTACATCCAGGTGTTTTACATTTAGATTCTCAGCAAAAGTGCAAAGCAATGGCAAGTGTTGTTCTGCAGTCACTCCATCTTCACTGGTAAAACGAGGAAGTAACTTGAGGTATTCTTGGGGCATGGCATTCATAGGTTGTGGAAGATTTAACGGTGCATACCTATTCGTTAAGAAAGCAGGGGCCGCCATTTGTACGCCTTGGTTAACCGCTCCTTGAGTAGGTGGGGTTAGTGAACCAGTTGTGAATGTGAATGAAGGGGGTGAATCGACTGATATGGGGAGAGGTTGATGAACGATAGCAGAAGAACTAGCAAATGTATTTGGTTGAGCTTGAGTGAAGGTAAATGAAACAGACTCAAAGGATTGTTCTTCTAACCTCGGTTCTTGAAAATAGACAGGTGAGGAAAAGGATTCTTGTTCCGAGAAAGTGAGTTTCCGGGAAATATCCTTAGATGAAGGGTTATGTGAACTGCTGCTAGGTGCAGGCAGTGTAGGATCAGGTGTGGAAGGAGTTTTTGGTTTCTGAGCCTTTTTAGAAACCAATTTTTCGGGATTTGACATAATAGGAACTTTCTGTTGCGAGGTATTTGACCTCATATGAGGTTTTTTATATGCCAGAATTATGGAATAAAAACACAGCTTGATATTTCCTCCTCTCTGAACAACCAGAGGAAATATAACAAGAACCCAGGGAATGAACTTCGCTTCTTCGTCCCCGGCAATAGCGCTAAAAAAATGTTGCATCTTAAGAAACAATCCGTTGGCTATGGTAAGGAATCAGTGCTCAAGACATTTATATATATATGTCACAAAAATATGATATCAGATGGTCTTTGCTTAATCACCTTCAGAAATTAATTATTAAAACCCTCAAGAATCTGATGCAATAAATGCTTCACAATGCTATTATCTGCTGATATTAATTGGAGTGATAAGAAGAACATGAAGGAAGCTCAAACTGATATGCTGATAAATAGGATCTATCACTTTAAACTTCAGAAGAATTTTATAAAAGTGGAATAGTTAAAATGAAGAAGCGCCCATTAAGGATATTTAACTCTTATTCACATATGTAAAAAGAGACCTGCAGCTACATTACTTCATTTTATTCATAGAAGGAAAAAGATAGAATGGAAACTAGAAAACATATCAACAACAACATATGCAAGAATCTTGATCTTCATTCATTAATCATCAGAAAATTGAGTACCAAATTTGCAGTAGTCCAAAGGTCCAAAACTTGGAACCTTTTCCTTTCTTCTCTTTCTCTTTAAATACAATGTAAAGCAGTTTGTAACTGCTGAAACTAATCTTAACTGCTCAAACCACTTGAAACTGCTTAAACTACCTATTACATATCATCAAAATATCTCATTACAAATGAACTTTCTTAATAAAGATAAAATAAAACTAAAACTCTAATCTATCTGCTGAATATGAATTTGCTCCGCTGCTGCTACATTTCCCTGATTATCTGACTTGTCATTTTTAGAAGATGAGGGATCATTAGGTAGAACAACCATCCAAGCTCTGCATTTCTTCCACACTTCAATGTTTATCTTAGGGGAGTTGATCAGCTTGTGGTACTCTAGCCTAAAGGCGGTGATCCTGTTAAATGTTGGTCACTTTGTAAATAAAGTCTTCACCATCCATAATAACTGAAAATGCCTCTAAAGAAAGTTAATAACTGTTGTTCCTTTCAGGATCTGGGTTTTCTCATGAGAGTTACCCACCTTACTTTTTGCTAATACCAATAATGGTTCATAGGAATCCCATGATAAGAAACGGCCTTTAAGGTCTCAGCATGATGGCAATCCTGCCCTGGTTCTTTTGTCATACAGATTATCAAATTTGTTCACTGCTTCTTTAATCTCTGTCAACTTCTTTTCAGTGGTCTTCCTACAAGTATTTTTAACAATCAACTTGTTAATCTCCACAGCATATAGGATCCTATCTTTAATATCATTTTCCTCTAACTCCTGATCAGTGTTTGAATCAATGAAATCAATAAACTTCTTTACCCATATGGCTCTGTTAATGGTCCTCTGCTTATCTGCCATAACTTGTTCCTCAAAATCTTTGACAATGCTTTTCTCTTCTAATACAATAGTCAAAGATCTCCAGGCTGCTTTCATCTCTCCACTGATTTCATTCCATATGATATCTTTAGCCTGTATCAAAGTTATATATTCCCCTCAATTTCTCCTTCAAACTCTTGATTTCAGCATTAGCTGTTTGACAATTTGTCCTGTACTTATCAATTTCTCCATCCTTGGCCTGCATTATTTTTGTTACTGTTTCCAGATCATTTTGTGCCTTTTTGAGATCTTTCTCTGCCATTTTCAGTTCAGTGTTTAATTGAGATAACTGTGCTGCTGGATCATCATTTCTAGATGGCATAATGATAGTACAGGAATGAGAATCAATTTGGCTTTGCAATTTCAGTACAATGTCTTTCAACTTAGAAATTTCTTCTTCTTTCTGTAGGAGCTGCTGAAGAAGGCTTTCCTTTTTAGTATCCACTTCTGCCACCTCTGTTGCCATCGAATGCTCCCCTGTAGGTAATTTCAACTTTTTCTTTAATACATAAATCTCTGATTCTGCACAGCAGACCTATCGTTTGGATCTACTCCAATCTTCACAATTATCTTCTTTAGTTCTTCATTTTGGGTTGTTGAAGCCTTGGAGTTGGCTTTCTCCAATTTCAGTTTCTTAATCACATTCCTTAGCATAGTCTCTGCCTCAAGAGCCATTGCATTAGTTTTGTTTAGATCATTCACTATTAATTGACCTGTTTGCATGTGTAAATTGACTTTATCAAGCAAATGAATCTTTCTCACATCAACAATTAAATTTACAATATTGAAATTACTTGATGACCCTATAGTCATATCAGAAGGGTGAGAAAGAGCAATTTTAAACTGATCTTTTTCTAGATCCATGGCAATCAACAATCTTGTCTGGTCCGGAGTTACTTGATATTCGGCCTGTGCCTCCATGCTAGCCTTCATATTTTGATTCCTTTCAACAATTTGAGCAAATACTTGTTTAATCAAAGGTATTTGCTCCTGAGCATCTCCATGTCTTCTTGGTGAGGCTGGAACATTCTGTTCATCTCCTAGTTGAAGCAGAAAACCAGGCTGAGCACCTGCTATGTTTTCATTGAATTTTGTTCTCTTTTCGGCTCTTTGCTCCTCATCTTCAGAATCTATAACTGCCTCTTTACTCCTCTTGCTTGATTTCTCAGATATGATAGGAGTCTGTATATTAGAACTAGCAAAACCTGCAAAACCCTTATTGGCTAACTTCTCTATGTCAGGTCTACTGTCATGAACAAATGCTGAGTAACCATTTTCAAATCTCCTGTTTGAAATTACTTTATGAGGATCATAAGCCCATTTATCTCCTAACAACAAGTGCATACCATCTAACATCTTATTAACCTCATCAACTGCTTGTCTCATGTTGACTATGAACGGACCCACAGACATAGGTAATTTAAACATGTGACCCGTTTTCATCAAGACAAAATGTATTTGGTCAACATTCCAACTCTGCCTAATGAATTCTAAGGCTAATAATTTCATAGGAATAAACATGGAAAGTCTATATGGTTCTATCCCACCTCCATAAAGTCTAATCTCTGAGTAATCTTCATACACATACCAATCTCCAAATTTACAATTTGTACCCCACTGAAGAAATTCTTGAGCCTTTGGCAAGAAACATGGGGGAGAAACCCCATTCAAAATCTTATAGGCGGTAGACATGAAATGATTTGCAAAATCAAACAGCCCCTCCTCATTTTCTTCTTCTCTTACTACATCAGTCCAAAACACTACTGGCTGCCTCTTTTTATTTATATCCATGATGTTCAACTCCAAATGCAAGAATTCTTCCACATTTTGATATAAAAAGAGATAAATGATAAGAGAAGGGAACGTGAATGACCCAGTGAGTGATAAACTCATGAGTTGAGTATTGACGACCTTCTGCCAGTGAGAAGGGATATCTAGCACTACTCTCGGCTTCTTCATCAACACAAATAGTCCCAGTACTGATTTATCAATTAAGCTGTCATCTTCTTTTCCCAGTATCTTTAATATACACCTCAATACTGGCCGAACTTCTGCATCAAAGACTTCTATGGAGAACTCTTTATTATCTGATGCAAACCGCTTTGTGTCTGGCCTTAGGAAGAAGGCGAACTAGGTGAATTTTTGTCTTGCAAGATTATCATAATGCGTTGTGTTGACCACACTTTGTCAACGACCCCATAGCAATACACCCCCATTTTTTCAAATGGGATTCATCATGTTCGACGTGTTCACGCCATTCAGATTTCATCATCAGTCGGCAGTTTTATAAACAATGTAAACCCATTCTGCATGTTTATGATGTAAATGATCTAAGTAAGACCATCATGTATGTAACAACCTAGGTAAGCCTAGTATGTTGGTGACGATTTCTATCCTAGGAGGTTTTTTGTCTCACTGATTTACTTGTGTTTTTCGACACAAGTGATCGACAGAGTTTTCCCCTCCAGCTTCACCCCAAAGCTAGGATGGATTTTGTCATCAAGATGCTAAGTGAGTCCTAGTGTTTTCTATCGAGTCTTTGTAAAAGTAGTTTGGGAATAATCCTAGCTAATTGACTAGATTATTTTATTACAAGCTGCTTGGTCTACTAGAGCATGTTTTGAGTCGCAGAATTGGGTAGCTTTTTTAGGGTCTATACGAATGGGTTTTCCCCCTTTATGTGTCTAAATGTATTTATCTTATGTAAAGAGAGTTGGAAAAATAATTAAATCCCCTCTCAGTCAATTAATTAAATTTTTTGGCCAAATTAATTAAAAAATCCTAAGCCAGAAATTTAATTATTTCTAAATCCTAGGTGAGTTGAAATTCTTCAAAGGAAAAATTCGTGGGTCCTTAAAAAATAAATTTTTAAAGGTCCTAGGCCAAGGGAATATTGAGAATTTCAAGAAATTTTGGACCCTTGGGCCTAGGTGGTTAAGTCAAAGTCAAAATTTTGAGGTAATTAACTCAAAAATAGTATTTGTGAGTTAATTAAAATGGAATTAAATGATAAATTCGTTTTTCCTCAAATTTATAATTTCGACGGTCCAAATTAAAAGATGATCAAATCTTTTCGACGGTCGAGATTATTTTGACATGGATCAACTGAACTAGCCGTTGGAGATTTTATCTTATAAATTAGAGGTCTTTGTCAGTCTTTCAATCATCCGATCTCTGGATCGTGCACTCGCTCTTGAAGCTCTCCTGTAATATTTTCTGGAATAATACAAACGAAGACTTTGGGGTTTTATTCTGATGGTGGTGTTCTTCTTCAGTATTTTATGGTAAACTTGTTCTTAAAATTCTGCTGGTGATTATTTTAATGGATTGTTGATTAATGGCTCTTGTAGAGTAATCTAATGCACAGGGATCTTGCTTAGGTTACTGGATCTAGGGTAAAAATATTAATTGGATCGAGTTAACAGTTATCTCTAGCTCATGAAAATTTTATGTTTTATCACTATTTCTCTATTAATTTAACAATTTAACTTTAAGTGTGCAGAAATCTTCCAGATTTAGATTGGGAATTTAGGGTCAGCTGGACCAACTGACTCCCAAGGAAATAAGATCTGAAGAGCCCTCCGGATCTAATTCCCTGGGCTTATCTTAAATTCTGTTTTTTGCAAGGGTCTTTATTGGGCTTCTGCCTCTCTTTTAAATTTTTTATTTTTTCTGAATTGTGCTGAATGGTTTTAAATCTGGCCACGAGGGTTTCTAATCTGTAAAATAACATTGTAAATCCCACTTATTTCTTTTTTATTTTTATTTTAATTCACCAGGATTTTTGGGGTTTTATTTTGTACATATACTGGTTTTCTGGGTTTGCTAGTTTCTGGTCTTGTGCAGGTTTTTTACAGGGAGATTCTCAGGAAAATTTTAGATCCGAGTCAGATCTAGGCCCTGGAGGGTAAGATCTGGCCTCAGGATCGTATCTAGCTTGCAGATCTAGATGAAATCTTGGCTCATATACAATTTTCTGCAGGGAAAATTTTCCATCAAATTAAAATTCGAATTTTAAGTTTAGAATTTGTCAATGGTCTGAAATAAATTTTGAGGTAAGAGTTTCGATTTCTGGGCAGGAGATTATTGTATTTCCTCTAGAAATTTTTTGTCAGTGATCTGAAATAAATTTTGAGGTAAGAGTTTCAATTTCTGGGCAGGAGATTATTGTATTTCCTCCAGAATTTTTTTTTGAGTGCCTGCGGCATATGCTTCATCTCACCCTGCATTCTTCACATAGCTGCCTCCCTTCCAAATCCGCATTTCATCTTCACCCTTTCTCCCTGCGCGTTGTCTTCTTATCCTCACACTGTCTCGCTGCTCGACGGCTCACACTGCAATTCCCTCATTCTCCAACGTTGCCGTTGCCTAACTCTGTTGTAGTCGGCCCTCTCCAATCCGCTGCCTTCGCTGCTCCTTGTTTTCATGCTGCCTCCAAAATTGCCGGCTGCTCCCTTCCGTCCTGCATATTTTCCTTTGCCGCTGCCCATTTCCATGTTGCCCTCGTTGCTATCCTCATACTGCTCCCTCGACATTTTCTCTAACGCTGTCACCGGTCTTCCTCCCTCATCCTTCCATCGAGCCTGGGCAATTTCCTTTGATCTGCATAAATTTATGACCTGCACACACATACGACTCACGACAACTTTAAACTCTAGAATTTTGACCTGACTTTAGCTTTAGTCTTAGATTTTAAGTTTTCAATTTCCTTTTTTTTTTTTTTTTTTTTTTTTATAACTTGGCTATAGTTTTAAATGTAAAATTTAGATTTTTTAATTTTGATTCTTTAGATTTTGGATTTTATATTTTTGCTGAGATTAGTTTAGATTAGGTAACGTTTAATTTTAATCTTTTGGTTTAACTTTTTAGTTTTCCTTTTTCTTTAATCTTTAGAGTCTAGACTTAGGAAAATTTTTAAAAAATAAAAAATATTACTAACATTTTTTTGAACTTTTTCGATTTTGTACTTTTTTAACTTATGACATTAGCTTTTGTTTTGTTTTTTTTTTTGTTTTAGGTTCTCATTAACTTTAAAAAAAAAATTCAAAAAACTTCAAAAATTTTAATTCTAACTTTCTTGTCTGTAGTTAAATTTTAATCATTTTTTTTAATATTTGGAAAATCAAAAAATTTGGGACATTTGGATTTTTGATCTATTTTTCAAAGACATTTAATTGTGGATTTAATTTTGGAGAATTTTCGATAGTTAACACATATTGAATTTTTTAATATCTTAAGTTTAACTATAGAAAAAATTCAAATTTCTGAATTGGGATTGCTAAGAATATCATTTAAATTCGGAATTATTTGGAAATGCTTAGCACTTAAATTCGATGGTTCTGTCATGATAATATTTTTCACTTTGAAGTTTAAATTGTTGGTTCAAAGTATTTTCATGCTTAGCTGTGGTTGATGATCATTGAACTATCTAAATATGGTTTTAAATTGCTTGAAATTGGTGATTAATTGCTTTAGTCAACTTTGAGAATATTTCAAGTGATGATAAATTGCATGTCTATTATCGAACATTGTTAATGCATGATTACAATGGTGTTTTATCGAATATTGAATCGTGTTATTGAAAAGAGTTTATCTTCCAGTTTGATCAATTGAGCACTTAATTGGGGAATTAAATATTATCGTGGTGGATTGGTTTTTTTTTTTATAGCAGCAGTTACCTATCAATTACTTGATTTTAATTTCATAACGGGATATTGTGACTCCACAAGGCACTGGTCTTAAAACTTTTAATCTAATCGAATCTATAAAATCTCGTTAAATCTTAACAAGTACTTGGTCGTTTGATTGTGTCTCCTAAATTGGTTGGTTTCCAATCAGTGCCCTTTCTTCATTTCATTTGGGTCTACCTCCCTTAGTCTGCAAGGAGGCAACTTAAATAGAGAGATTGGGGATCAGGGTGACAGCCCCCGATTTGAGTCGTTGTCGCGGTGCCTAGACATTTTGTGCGACAACACGTTGCCAATGATTCGTCAATGAATTGAACATAAGATTTAGACTCTGGATAACATAAGGCTTGACGAATTAACTGGGCTGAGACTTGTAGAACATTCTCTCGTAGACAATTCATTACAAAACATTTACCAGGATACATAACAGATACCAGCGAGTGCACAAACTGAGGAAAAAGATGAGTCCTAGGGATACATGCAGACAATACTCCTGGCTTGACCATGGCAGAGAAAATAGGACCTGCTTTGTCATTCAAACAAACCTGTTGATAAAATGGGAGGTGTTCTAGAGAGAAAATGGTATCTCGGATATCCCTCTCAGTGTCCATGACAGGAATATGACTGGATGAGCCGGAAAGAGATGAACGTTTAGCCATGATACTGCACAGGGTGGCGAACAACGATAGAAAACACTGGTGCAATCAGGGTTGAAAAATATAAAGGAATAACATTTAACTTGTGAAAAGAAAAACAGGTTTAAATAGATGGCGCGGGTTTTTGAAATTAAATGTTGATTTGACACACAAGAGAGCCAGTTAGCGATCTTTGGCCGTCGGCGAGGCTGTCACCAACTAACGACACGTCTGCTGCTGAGGCCTTTGGGGTATGGAGCACTCATGGGGCCTTGCTCCCGCGGTAGTCCGAGCTTGTCGTCAAGATGGTGGTCAATCAACGGGGTCATGCGGTACCTCCCCCATTAACTCGTGTGTTGAATGTGCCCATGGAGTCTTTATCCTCACGAAAAGAAAATCAAATCACCCACTCGATTACTTGCTTAAACATTAAGCGGAAGCATGAGGACCCACTTTCACGGATTCTTCAAAGTGTTGAGCTTTAAATTTACAAAAACATTACAACTTTAGTTAAAGTATGAGGAAGCTCTACTTTAACACATATTTTATATTTTTCCATTTTTTGTATTTTCGAAAAATTAAAACAAAAGATATTGCAAATGAGCCACAACAAAAGAAACCTTCTATTTATGTTTACCTGCTGATTGATATTTTTGTTATTTTTCTTCCTTGTATTAAAGTGGTCATGCTTTACCTATGTATTTTCTTTGTTCTTTTGCTGAGTGACATAATGTTGTAGGCTAGATTTAGCTACATTTAGATATCTTGGTGTTGAAGGCTGAGATGATTCTCCAATATATCCAAGACCCACCTTTATAAGAGGAGAGTGTTGTACCTTGATAATTTCATCTAAGATTTTAGATCCTTTAGCAAATCTAAGATTTAAAGTTTTCTCTTTTTCAATTTTGTTTCTTAGACTTACTATTTCACATTCTAATTTCTCATTGTGCCTATCCTTTTCTATAAGCTGATTCTTTAGAGTATCTATGGAAATTTTGTTTTCTTCCAAACATATTTTGAGATGATTTATTTCTTAAAAAAAATAATTTTCTTCTAATGCATCCATAAAAGTATCTTTAGCCTCACTAGAGTCTTTTTCAAAAGCCATGAGTAGTCTAATATCTTAATCAGATTCTCCTTCTTCACTATTTGATAGACCATCACTATCTTCATGAGTATAATAGCTTTTTCTATTGATAAACCGTTTCTTATTTTCATTAGCCACTTCCTTTCCCTTTTCATGACTATCTTTATGGGGACATTTAGCAGCATAATGACCAACTCTTCCACAAGAAAAACATTTAAAAGCAATCTTACCTCTGAACTTTCTAGTGCCAAGTTATGGCTTCTTTACCAAATTTATCTCATCTTCTTCTGAAACATACCCTGATCCTTCTTGTTCTTCTACCTCCTTTCCTTTTGTAGCAGCTTTGAAGACAACTTCTTTGACTTCAGATGGACCTCCTTTTCTCATTTCAAAAGAAGTCATAATCCCATGAAGTTGAACAACAGTAAGAGTTTCTAGATCCTGCTTCTCTTCATTAGCAGACACTTTTGACTTGAATTTGGGAGTTATAGATCTTAAAACCTTTTCTACCAGAGTAGTATCAGTTATGGTTTCACCTAGATTTCTCATGTGATTTACAATGTTAAACACCATGTTAAACACACACGCATGTATCACACGCATGGTGTATGAGAAAAATAAAGACACACACACAAGAGACTCAACACACAATGAAAGATAAGCATGAGGCTTTCTTATTTTTCCATTATACATGATATACATTTATAATACAATGGTGTGACTCTTGGTTTCACATTCCAAGGTCACTTGGACTCCATTGTGACTTTTCGCATTCCACACCTACCCATGGAGGATTAGGTGTTCCAACATCCCCCCTTAATCCGAAGGGGTATGTGTGAGTCCAAGAAGAGAGTTGTAATACAAATTTGCAAAGTATGCATGGCAACACTTGGGCTGAATCAACTCTCTGAAATGTTGGAAAAAAGAGGTGGTTTAAGGATGACCACCAACACTGGAACGCAATACTTGTTGCAGTTCCCGGAACTCTTCCAAAACTGGCAAGAAGCTGAAAGCTTCTGCTAGAGGAATTGTCCCTCATAAAAAAGGGAGACCTTCAACCTAAAAGAAGGGAGGTCTACTACTTGTGATGGTTTTAGGATTACCAACAACACTGGAATGCTTGAAGCATTTCCTGGAACTCAACCAAAGCTGGCAAGAAGCTGAAGGCTTCTGCTAGAGGAAGTGTCCCTCATATATGAAAGGGAGACCTTCAACCTAAAAGAAGGGAGGTCTACAACCTGTGATGGTTTAAGGCTGTCCACCAACCAAAGATGATGGTTTAAGGCTGTCCACCAACCAAAGGCATGCTCATGGGCATCCGTGTCTCTGGCTACATCTCTGAATCTGGAATGACAAATTGTGGCTCAAGCTCGCTTGAACTGTTATGTCTCTGGCTACAACTCTGAACATGGAATGAGAGATTGTGGCTCAGGCTCGCTTGATCTGACGTCGAAGCTTGTACATGACCACCATTTCCCCCCCTGTCAGGGACAAGGTGAGATGATGGTGAAAACTCAACTGCAAGTTTGCTCAATATTCGTGAACAAGTTCTGACATGTGTCTTAAACATCTTCTTGGCTGCTGATGCCCATTGCCAAGAAGCGATCCATCCAAGATGAATCTTGGTTCTTGCAGGAGGCTTGTGTCTGAAGCATCTGTGTGAAGAATGGGTGTGCCGACCACGGTGCTTGCATGGATGAAGATCAAAGCGTGAGATTAGATCAAAGCGTGATCTTTCATATGGCTGGCCAACTCGATCACGTGTTGGCATTTTTCCAATCTGGCTGTTGTTGTTGTGAGTGCGGAATCTGGAATAGTTGCGGGAGGGAGCGCCCATCTGAATCCGGCACTCTGAAATATGATGGGCTTGGTGTAGTCTGGAATATGAAAGGACACATTCTTGTCATATCCAAGACCAGTTCGGTGCTTGTTGTGGACAAGCTCTTCCCAAGGTCTGATGATGGGCTTGAGAAGTGCAGGCTGAGCTGCTGCATCTGCATGTACATCTGCTCTAGTACAAGGAACTGAATGTGAATCAACTGCAACTTTATCTTCTTTCTTCTGATGAGAGTCCTTCACAATCTTCTGAACAGAAACAGGTTTAGAATGGTGACTCTTTTGCTGAAGTTCATCTTGTTGAAGCTGAGATTCCAACTGCAAAAACTCAATCTTTTCTTGTGCATCTTGCAAACAACTTTGAATATTACAAAGAGCATTCTTGCTCATTTTTATCATATCATCAACATTGGAATGAATGAGGTTATTCAACAACTCTAATGCCTCATTGATTTTAGCCATTTTCAACAACTTAGGCTCAAAAAATGAAAGGGTGTCGGCTTCAACCGAAAATGCACCCATTTACAATGTGATTCAACAACAAATACAAATGACTCCAAAGAATTTCCAACTATGGAAATCTCAAAGTACAAAATCTGCTCCTCAAATGATGGAGGGCAATCAACAATTTTTCAACAACTCAAGCACTGATTGCAACTATGAAGAAGCAATATCTACTCACAATACAATGTCAATGCAATACAATATCTTTGCAAAATATTTTGCAGTTGAAAACACTATGCAAGAAGCCTTTAAGGCAGTTGATTTGTTTCCTTCAAAGCGCTGTTTGACACCAAAAACAACTCAACTCAACAAAAGGAGGAGGTTCAAACACTTTGATGTTTGACCTTGCTGTACTGCTTCACAATGGATTTCCAGAGAAACTCCAAAAAATCAGAAACTTTGTGTGCCCAAACTATGAATGCCACTGCTGTTTTGAAAATGAGGACCAATTTGTAACAAATGTAAATCTCTTGCGAAAAATCACCCTTCTATCAATGCCACAAATCACAATGCAAAACTGCAATTTTCTCTATGTATTCAGTCCATTTTCTCTTCATTGCCTGCTGTTCATTTTCTCTCTCTTCCTCTCTTTCTCTTTGTTTTTTTTTTTGAAAAAAATAAAATAAAAATATAAGGACAAACAAAGGTAATAACTAGGGGAGGTGTTTGCGAGACGGGTTTTAAGCTTGGGGAGATGATTGCGGGAAGGTTTATCTGAAATTTAAAAAAAAATAAAAAAAAAAAAACGGCCGAAATTTAAAAAATGGGAAGGAGGGGATTTTAATTTAAAAAGGGTGGAGGGGGCGGTTTTAAAAAAATTAAAAAAAATTAAAAAATTGGGGGGTAGGTTTTAAAAATTTAAAAAAAAATTGAGAAAAGTAGATAAAAAAACACAAGTTTAAGAATTGGGAGCGGCGCGTGAAGGGGGAGAGGCAGTGTGCGGAAAGGTTCTTTGTGAGTTTGTAAGAGAAATGGGAGTAGAGCGGAGAGTAATGGATTTGCCTTGAGGAGGTCGAGAGTGGCGAGGGGTAGTGGGTAGGATAGTGGGTTAGGGAGAGCGTGGAAGGGGGTAAGGGGAGAACCATAAGGTGGGCATGAGATAAGGGGTTGAGAGCATTGCTGTTGGGGGTGAGGGTGTAGAGTGAGGGGGTGGGGGTTGAGAGCGCAGGTCGATGAGGGAGCGCGGCTACGTGAGGGGGTGTGGGAAGTGAGGGGTGGGTTGAGTGGTGGTGAGGTGGGATGGGCAGTGAGTAGGGGAGCAGCGTTCGAGGGAGGGGACGGTGTATTTTAGGGAGGAGAGAGGGTCGTAGATGGTAGGCTGCAGTGTTTGTAGAAGTGGCGGGGGGTTGGGGTGCGACGAGTTAAACCGTGTGCGAAGGCAGTGGTGTTGGGAAGTGAGGGTAACGAGTGCGGGTGGGGTAGTGTAGGGAGAGCGTATTGCAGTGAGGTGGGTGCGAAGGGTCGAGTGTGAGGAGGCCATTGAGTGGTCGGTTGAGCGTAAGAGTAGGTAAAAGCTGTATGGTGAGGGCCGAGGGCTGGGGGCCGAGTTGCCCAGAAATATCTATATATATATATATATATATATATATATATATAATTTTTTAATTTTATTTTTAAACAGCAGAGAGTAGAAGGATAATAGGAGAAATGCAAATTTTATAGAAGAATTGGAGAATTTCTGAGATATCTGAAGAGAGCGGAATTTTTTATTGCTTTGAGAATAGCTTTTAGAAACAAATTACGAGAAAACACGAAATTTTCTAGTAACTGTGAGAATTGGTTAATGTCAAATGCGAAATAATCTGAAAATTTGGCTGTGAAGCTTCTTCGAAACCCACTTTAAACAATTTTTATTTAACTCTTCAAAATGCAAAATTTAATAGGCGAAATTGCGGAAAAAATTAGAATGAAACCTTCGAATGCGCAGTCTTTGCTCTTCTTCAAAACCATTCTTTGCTCTTCTTCAAAACCACTACCGAATCTTTGCCAATTTAGAGATACGGCAAAATTTTACGTTGCAACAATCTCACAGTGTTGCAAAAATTAATAAATTTTCTTGTGCCGAGCCATAAACACAAATGGCTCACTCAAGGTTGAGCTGGTTATGAACTTCTCAGCTCTGATACCATGTTAAACACCATGTTAAACACACACATGGTGTAGGAGAAAGAATAAACACACACACAATGAAGGATAAGCGTGAGGCTTTCTTATTTTTTCCATTATACATGATGTACATTTATAATACAATGGTGTGACTCTTGGTTTCACATTCCAAGGTCACTTGGACTCCATTGTGACTTTTCGCATTCCACGCCTACCCATGTAGGATTAGGTGTTCCAACATACAATATCATCTAGACGTAAAAAGAGAATGGCAATGCTTTCCTCATTATGCATTCTAAGTTTTTCATATTGAATTTTGAGAGTTTGGAGTTTAGCACTTTTTACCTTGACATCACCTTCATAGCTTAGGATGATTTTGTCCCATATATCCTTTGCTGTATTCAACTGCATGCCTTTGACAAATTATGATTCAGTCAAAATTCCCAATAATGCATTGACTGCCTTTGCATTGGTTTCATAGTTCTTTCTTGCTGCTGCATCTGTTGGAACTGAGGTTGGATATTGATAACCTCCTTTAACTATAGCCCATACATCTGCTCCAAGAGACTAAAGATAGGATTTTTTTATTGTCTTCTAGATGATTAAATTTCTATTGAAGGAGGCTTGATAGATCTTTGTCCCATCTTGATTTCTCTTCTTAATTTGATCTTCCTTCTAGCGATTAAGCTTCTATAGAAGAACTTGGCTCCATTTTTACCAATTGTTGGGAAAAATACTGAGGGGGGGGGGGTGAATCAGTATTTAGAGCTCACTGATAACTTTAACTTTTTCTTTACTGAATTTCATACGCGACTTTAATGAACCCAACTCGTGTATGCACGCGGATTTACCAAAAGAAACTTGCGTATACTGAGATACCTTTAATGTTAGATAAATTTTTAGAAACAATTTTTAACTCAGCTTATTAGTTATGCAATAGTTAGTTAAGCAGGAAATATGTTCAAGAACATCACACATGAACACCAAGATTTAAGGTGGAAACCCAATTCGGGAGAAAACCACCGTTGCCGTTGTCTCTGTCTTCAATATTTATTATATGGAAAACTGCTTACAATATTATACTAATGCAGACTCATATCAATACGCAGGAATCTACCTGCAGAAGGCTGCAACCTTCTCTCGTTCTCCAGCTGTTACTGGAAGGGAGCTACAACCCCCTGATCTCGTTTACCAGCCACTACTGGAAGGGAGCTTCAACCCCCTAATCAGAACACCAGCTTCTACTAGCAGGAAGGTTCTACTTCCACACTGAAGGCTTCAACCCTCAGAGCCACTGCAGACTACATTTCATCAATTTTCACATTGGATCACACAGCTTCAACACAACTCTTCATAAAGATCAACATTAATAAACTTCACCCAATATTTCAATCAAAACAGTGAGATCACTGTAACCAAAGCACATTAATAACCCAGATTTCAGAATCAGTATGCAGAATCAAACTCAATCCTGAACATTCATTATCTAAAAAGCATACGCTAATTTGCTTTACTGAATCCGCGTGTATACGCGCTTTCCTTCACACCAACCTACTTATAGATCTGTGAATACCGATCTCCCAGAATATAGTTAGTCTCAGAACCAGATCTGAGGCTTACAGTCAGATATCTTTTCAGTATTGCAGAACCCTTAATCAGTTAGTCATCATTAAGCATATTTATTCACTCATTGATCAGATTTGTACATATTCAACTTAGTAGCATATACAACACTCAAGCAACCCAGATCTACATGAAGACTTCATTGGCAGACAACATAAAATACAACATCAATAAACAGATAACCTCTGCAACAAGCTTCAGAAAACTCTGACTTCCATACGCATTTTTTCTGAGACAAAGCCGCGTATATACGCGCTTTTCTCGAGACGAACTAGTGTATAGATCTGTAAATATTAATTTTGAAGAATGTTTTAGATCTATAGAGCTTACCCAAATTTCTTCACTTAACTTCAACAAACTTGCGCCAGGTCACAGATCTAATCATCTCTTCAATAGATCATGCAAGAACACGGTCATTTCAGGTCTAGAGATCCTGATCCATCATTGTATCCAAGGGTGCATCATAGATTCAGATCTACCAATAAAACAGAGTTCATCCCATGCAAATATACTTCAGAAAGAAGTATTCAGTGACAACCCTTACCCATGCACACTTTGCACTATGATCTTCTTCTCCTTATATAGATTTAGCCTTTACCAATACCATGAGTCAAAACCACACAACTGCCGATGGTATTCTTGGATGGAATCAAGATAGACGACACAACGCTCAATACTGTGGGCTAATACCATGGTAATGCCCCTTGGTATCATCTTTTTAGAGCACAAAAGGCATACGCGACTTGAATCGTTCTTATCTACGTGTATACGCTACTTGGCCTGTACAAACCCGCGTATAGAACTTGCAATATGAATATTAACCAATCTTCTGCTGGACATTACACATATCTTCTGATAGACCTTCTGCAAACTATTGAGCTTCTCTAGAAGGCATATGCTCCATCTTTTACCAGAGAGTTGCCATCAAGGACAACATATTAAGACATAAGAATCATATTGCCAACGTGCTGCGCAGCATTGTCCCTGAAGCTCTGCGCTACTATAGCTCACTGCGTAGCGTATACGCTGCGTTGTTGAAGTCACATCGGCCTGCTGGCGCTCACTTTGCTACTTCTATCTTTCTTTATTTGCCCTACCTTTCTGCGGCTAGCCTTCCGGTCTTGAATCTGCCTTTGCCTTTGCCTCATTTGTGAATCTATGCACCCACTGCTCCACTTGTCCGTAGCGGGTTTCTTAAAGGTTGCCGTAGAGAATGTTCTAGAGAGATGGCCCGCTCAATTGATCCTGCCCTTCTCTTCCCTGTCCTCTACATGTCCATGTCACCCCACCTCTGTGGTTCATGAGCACTCATGGCTACATCATCTTCTAACCCATCATCTGCCACAGCTGCTTTGGAAGAAGAAGCTTTCATGTCCTTCTTCTTCTGAAGACAATGGCTGGCAAAATGTCCCATTTCACCACACTGAAAGCACTTAATCTTTGAAAGATCCTTCTTCTTCTTTGGCTGCTTCTTCGATGCCAACGCTGCATCTCCCTTCTTCACTTTGTTCAATCCTGGGTTGTGCTACCTCTTAGTGAACTTGCGGAGTTCTTCTTGACGTAGAATTGACCATAAGTTGTCCCAATCTGGGAGGTATGCTCTGCCCAAGATACTTTGGACAAAGGTTTCCAACTCATTCGTGACTTCATTGAGGGCAGCCCTAACTATCACTGCATCATCCACCATTGTACCCGTTGCAGTCAGCTGATCTCTGATTGACTGCAGTCTGAAGAGGAAGTGCTCCATGTCTTCTCCCTTGGTCATCAATGATCATGAATGACCTCATTTGGGTCTCCAACAGTATTTTTCTTTCGACAAACTTTCCCTCATACAGGGAAGTCAAGGCCTTCCACATCTCGTTAGCTATTTTCTTCTCACCTATGTGTGGTACAATATGGTCCTTGATACTATCCATAATCAGTCACTTGGCATGCCCAACAACTTCCTTATGCTTCCAAAGGAGATCCGCATCTGTCGGTGTGGCCGGAGTTTGCTCTGCATGGTCTCTTAGATTATATGCCTCAAGGACAATCAAGATCCTTGCCTTCCAAACTGAAATGTTGGAGAGGAGATCCAGCCTATCCTAATCACGTAGTCCATGAGGAGCCATTTTCTGAGAATGTGTCGGAACTTCCTTTTCTCTTTGCTAGAGAAATGGGATCTTAAGGCCCTTGGTGTTTTGTACTGCCTTCTCCGACACTTGATTTCCTTTGGAAATCTACTAAATCACTATGATTCAACTTTTCTCTTTGATCCTCTCGACCAAACTCGTAAGTTTCCTTTGCAAAAACTTTCGAGAAGTTGATCTCCTCCCACTCTTTGTCACTTGTGCTAAGGCTAAAATTTGAAGACTTCTAATTTTAAGGTTTCTACCGCCTATTCTCAATTTTCTGAAGAGTTTTCTGGATTCATGGATTCAGACAATCACACTCAATGGGTTTTAATGGAACCAATGTTGTTTTTGAGTCGCTCAGACAAGAATTGTGCGGGTTTAGATTGGCCAAATGGACAATCTCACTCCTTCCTCCGCATGAATTTACTCCAAAATCATAATAGTCTCCTTCAGATTGCTGCTACTGGCTGCTAGCCTAGATCCGATTCTCCGCTCGGTGACCCTCTTAGATTTGTAAAATTGCTCGATACCATGTAGAAATTTTAACTTATACTGCATTAAATACATCGTTAATCCAGCTTATGCTCCTCCTACTTATGCAAGTTATTAACTCCTAATAAATTCAAGTTAAAAATCAAGCAAAGCACATAACAGATCTCTACCAATTCAGTCGAGAATGTGTGTACACATGCACACATTGACAAAGGATGTTTACTTCGGACAAATAGTCCCTGAAACTCAATGTGGGAAAACACAGCCTCTGTCAGTTGAGGCTCCTATTATTGGGTGAACATTTCGAATACACAAATCTAGGTTCCGTATCCGGAAAACTCCGAGAGAGAAAAAATGTAAACACTTTGATCTCAGCCTCTCTCGGCTGATTTAGGGCCAAAATGATGACTGATCCACACCCTAAAACGAGATTTATAGAACTCGCCCAAGATCAAGGCCTAGAAAACCCAACACAGCCCCGAAAAAGCCTCCCCGCGCGGCCCCGAAGTCCTCCAAACCCTCGGGGCCGTTCTAAGGACCGCATTACCTCAGATTAGTGACGCTTGGCCACGTGGTGCCCTTGAAGGGTCTCTCAAGGCAACCCTTGAGGGCTCTCGCTAAAATTCACGTGGTCCTTGTCGGCCGCCTTCTTGCGCTCGGTCTCCATGACCGCTCTTTGTGTATTCTAGACTCCGAGATCGTATAATCCCTTGGCCTACCCCCCCCTCGCAACAAACACTTGCACTCTAGCAAACTCGCCCTAGAATTCCCGCCTAGCCTTCCCCGCGTCTGCTTCTGTGTCTATTAAAATGACCCCAAGCCTTTCCTTTATACCCCTTTCTCTGGTAAAACCAACGCTCATGACTGACTTGAATAATGGCTAAGATTAAAAGAAAGCTTGATCCGTGTGACTTAAGACAATTTCATCACATGTTTAACATTCACTAAGTTTTAACTTGGAAAATACACTTAAAATAATTAATTAATTTAATATCTTTTAAATTAGATGAAATTTCCTCAAATCCTTTCGGGTCTTGTATCAAGTGTACTCTAGTTTTCTCCACAAATTTGGGAGTTAGAGCACAATCATGCTACCCCAAATACACAGAATCTCAACACTCCTCTTATCAAGGGTGTGCTCTAGCAATACATCACACTATGCATTACATGAGTTTGAGGACGTTCGTGCCGCCGAAGCCTGGCCCGTCGCTACTCAACTCTTGCATTGTCAGCCACATTCCGCATCACGCTCTGCGCACTCGCCACCGCCACCGTAACTTTTGTACCGCAACTTCCCTCAATATGCCGCATCCGTGCCGTCTAGCACCGCCACTCGCCTGACCACAGATCGCAATTTCAATTGCTGAGAGAAACAATTGAATCTCCTACCCAATCTTTGACAAACAAGTCTGATGGGTCGGCAACCCCATCAAGCAGCTCCATAGGCTAGGCGGCTTCAGGCCGGCATCTAAAGAATGATGCACCGTGTTTCCGTTGCATAATCGACCCCCTATGCACTACTGTCACACTCGCCCTTGTGCTGAAATCTATCACGCTCTATGTGGGAAAATACCGAGAGGGGGGGGTGAATCAATATTTAGAGCTCACCGATAACTTTATATTTTTCTTTACCGAATTTGTCGCGACTTTAATGAACCCAACTTGCGCATGCACACGATATACCATAAGAAACTTGCATGCTATTGAGATACTTTTAATGTTAGATAAATTTTTTAGAAACAATCTTTAGCCTTCCGCCGTATCGCTATGCATCATTAGTTAATGTAAATTTTTGAAGATGTTCTATGCTTGATGCAACTTTACTTTTATGCCCAATTTCAAATAAAGAATCACATAAACAAGAAAGTAAAGTGTCATAGAACATACCAAATAGATCGACGAAGACAAGCGAAAATATAAGTTTATTCGTGTGTTACGGCGGTTAACAAGATGCTTCAACCAACAAAAAGTCTCAATACTGGCCGCCCAACCGTGTCACACACACAACTCTTAAGGACAACTCATCAAAAGTCAACAAAATTCAACAAAAAGAATCCCACATCCCGCTTCGGCATCATCCATATTTATGGCATCCATTTCCTAAGATTGACCCGCATTTACTAAGATCATCCATATTTACGCATCCGCATTTACTTGATCCATTTCGCATCATCCAGATGCATTTCGCATCATGTAAGTATTTACAAGATCTGATGACGCGTATCCATATTCATAGATTCATTTACTAGATCCATTTCTGGGATCAAGAGGATGTGTGATGAGATGATTGAAATGTCCTCCAATGTTGACTCTATTTATATCAATTACCTGAGGGCTGTGTGTGACACATTTTGTCAGCAAACCTTGTTGCCGACTCCACATATTTTGAAAGTACTAAAATAAATTCAAAATAAATGTTATGTTTCCATCTGATCAAGATGATCTTTAGATCAATCTGTACCTCTCCGAAAGAGGAACCTAAATAAAAATATCAGGTTCTCATCTCAACATCACAACATGGAGTTTGCACCGGTTGTCCAATTTTAACACTTCCTCTCAACTAGGAGAACTCTATCCACCCGTGCAATCAAACATCGGCGTCATCCCGCCGTAACTTGCTTTGTCGTCTCTTTATTTCTGTAACGTATGGGTCACTACAAAGACATCATTCCCAAATGAGATTCACCTGCAGGTTCAAACCTCTATAGGACTCGTTAAAGAGTCTCATACCAACCCGAAGTTGGTTTATCCGACCAAGTCAAGAGGAGGTCCGAAACCTCACTTGGACTCAAGGGAGACATATACTACCCGGGTTAGTCTCACCGAGTCGAAGCCGCCTGGAGGTCCGGAATCATATTTGGACTCAAAGAGTCACATACCAACTTAAGTTGGTTTATCTGATCCGAAGTCGAAGGAGGTTCGAACCTTCACTAGACTTGATCCCGCATCAAGTGGTTAGACACGCTTCATCCTAGATAGAGAGTACGACAATCTTTGATGCGTCCGTCACTATTGCTACTAGACTCTAGCTTTTCCCACCTCATTGGCCAAATGAGAGGTATTTCCCATGAGTCCAGAACCTCAAATGGGTAGGATGCATACTGTATACGCATCATGAGGTGAACCAACTCAATCATCATAATGGTATGTAGATGCACCACAAGGGGTTCTGAGCTCAGCCTCGTGTGTGCTACAGTAGCTCCGCAGCTATCCCTAGAGCCCCGCTAGAGCTTGAAGAGCTCATCATCCAACAGACCCTCGTAATAGGGCCTGCTTTTCCACGTATCTAAGATTCTCATTTTTTAAGGTTAGAACATAACTTGCCTAAGGGTGAGGAAGGGAGAATATCCGCGACCCGCTCATTAGTTCGTATGATCAAAGCCCCACGCGCGCTTCGCCGTACTGACATCCCATAAAGTGGTAGCCATCAACATGCTTGGACGGATCGTGGAACACGAGATTCTATGACAAACGCAACTCTCCGGTTATCACAAAGGATAATGGTGTCATCTAGCACATGCCGGAACAACTCTCTTAAGAGATTGCGCAACCAAGTGACTTCACAACAGCCATACAAGTTGCAATGTATTCGGCCTCGCAAGGCTCAAGGCTACCGACTTCGCTTCCTGCGTCACAGACGGCAGCACGGTGTGAAGTAAAGATCCCGATGTGCTCTTATGATCACCACACCGGCCACTTCTAATGACATCGGTGATATCCATGGAGGCTGCATTCTCGGCGTGTATCTCACCATGGTCTATCGTGTCAGAGATATCTCAAGAGTTTCTGGCACCCAACCTGAAAGTGATGAGGATCAACCATATGTTGACTCAAAGTATTCACCGCAAAACATACGTCCTGATGGAAGTCTACCAAGAACATCGTGGCCCCTACGAGTTGAAGATACTCAAGAGGATTTTGCTAGCACGGCCCATCAACGCTACCACTAACTTTCTTAAAGTTGAGTCTATCAGGTCGACACCACTTTACCATCATACTAAATCTTCTAGAAGCTTCACAATGTATTTTCCTCAGAAAGGAAAATCTCGCCAGTTCCCCGCGTACCTCCAGCTCTATGAAGTAGTGTACCGATTCTAGGTCCTTCATCTCGAATCCTCAAAGAAGCCGAGCTCCCTCTGCATTGATGAATGAGAGGGACAACACCGTCACAAGAGTCTGCTCACATACAACACTGCAATTGTGAGAGGCTACTTCCTATCAACCTCTGCTTAAAGGTTCGGATCAACATTACTACGAGTGAAGCCCGGCTTCATCGTGCGCTATCTATCCTCTCATACCAAGCTCGTGCTTGCTTCAACCATAGAGGTCTTTCTTCAACTCCGCAAACATGGGTGTCCCAATCCCGGACTCCCCGAACCCCGCAGGTTGCTCCACACCTCTTCCTTATCGCAAGATGCGAAAATGCGGTTCCGCATCCATCCGATGAAGACTCATCCTTGCGCAGTGCCAAGGGCTATGATAGATCGGATGGTGGTATATCGGGCCATAGGTGCAAATATATCATCATAGTCTATGCCTCTGCTTTGAGAGAAGCTGACGGTACGAATCTGCTTTAAACTTTCAACACTTCCACGCATCCATGCTTGATCTTGTAGAGCCATTTCGAGGTGACAATCAAGACCTTCCGTCTTGGGACCACATCCCGTACATTATTCTTCATTATGGACTCATACCTTCGTGCATAGCATCCTTCCGCACTTGATGCTTTTACTTCGCCCTTAAAAGATCCAAGGCTCGTATCAGACAATAGTATCTATGGCCGCTAGATACCCTTGGTATCTACCTCGCCCTCATATTTACGAATGTCCCCCTTTGTGGCCATATGTCCCTCTAGACCCGAGAGGTCCCCGAGCCATGATGTTCTCTTTCCTATCAAGGAGGTGGATCAATTCGTCCATTTGATCCTTCAAGATCAACCATTGTCTCATCCTTCCTGGCTCTTCTTGATTTCAGGCTCATTTCATGATCTTCCTCGCATCTCTAAGATCGACTACTTTCTTAGAGCATCTTTGTCAAAGGTAACATCGTGGCATATCTCCACTTCCCTTGACCTCGTACACATAATTTATAGGCCTTCGAAGTTTTGCTGTAGCCCAGCTGCATTGTGGTCTCCTTGATGCTAGCTCCTTCGCAAGAGTTCCCGAATCCCTGCTCGTCTCATATAAGAACATCCTCCCAAGGATGTCATAGGCAAGAGATACCAGACAGAATAGAATTTCAAGTCAATTGCAAGACATCGATGTCTGTGACACTTGAGGGGAAAGGCTGTCCCCTTTGCATGCTTTCATTCTGCACAACCTCGACATACCTTCATGATTATTGAGAACTCAGTATCCTCGTCACCACCTTCCTGTTTAGAAGGGCCTTCGTAGTGAAGTTGTCCAAACCTCCGAGGCCATGGTCTGTCTGCCTGACAGGATCACATGTCATCGCTCCTGTCATCTCGCAACTTGGTAGAGTGAACCAACTCTAAACCCAATCTTGATAGCTTCCTTGAAACTCTTCTTCCACATGCACACCTTCCATCAATGAATGCCACATTGAAACCTTTGTCTTCCATGGCCGAAATAGACACAAGGTTCTTCTTCAAATTAGGTACATATAGTACATCTTGCAAGTTTCGAGGACTTGACCTTGAGACAAGTGAGGTCACGGGCCTCCTTGTCCCTTTCACAGATATGTGGCATTATCTCCAAGGATAATTGTAGATTGGGGGTATCATTCTCAACCATAATGCCAGCAAGCCCTTGAACCCAATGATCTGCCTTGAAAATTCACATTTACCAACTAGACATCCATGGTCGTGAGATGCAACAGAGAGGGTAGATACAAGAATGAATTCATTTATTTTATCATCAAAAACATTTGATTCCTCATACCTGAATTTCTTGAACCTTTGAAAGTTTGCCCATTTCCGCCGAAGGGAGCCTTCCCTTCTTTTCTTGACCTTCTTGAAAGGGCATTCTCTAGCATAGTGTCCTACCGTAGATGTAGGCAAACTGCATTCTATGAATTGAGTCCCCGATCATCATCTTTGCTTTGATTTCCTTTCCCTTCTTGTACTTTGATTTGGCGAAGAAGCACAGTGAAGGATGGAGGCTCTCGTTTTACTTCCCGCACATAGTCCATGACATCTTGGATCTTCAAATTAAGATCCAATGTCATTTTCCAAGAATGGAAGTCATCCTTCCTGCTAATTCTTTCATCATTTTAAAGCCATTGTAGTTTGAGGAACCCATCCTCTTCTTCGATGATTGCTACAAACTAGGCTTTGTCTTCACCTCGACTTTGATACCATGTACTTGAAGATTCTATGCTTGATGCAACTTTACTTTTATGCCTAATTTCAAATAAAGAATCACATAAACAAGAAAGTAAAGTGCCGATAGAACATACTAGTAGAGATCACGTAAGACAAGCGTAAAAATATAAGTGTGTTGTATACAACTGCCAATCAGATGTTTTAATCCAACAAAGCCCCAATACGATCAACCAACCAAGTGTCATATACACCCTAAAGATAGCTCATCAAAAGTCAACATAATTCAACAAAAAGAATCCCACATCCAGATTTCCGCATCATCCATATTTCTATGGCATCCATTTCCGGCATCATCCGTATTTATAGCATCCATTTCCGCATCATCTAAATTTATGACATCATCCATATTTATGGCATCATCCATATTTACGCATCCCGCATTTACGACATCCATTTACGACATCCATTTCCCGTATCATGAGGATGTGTGATGGAGATGATTGAAATGTCCTCCAACGTTGACTCTATTTATATCAATCAATCGAGGGTGTGTGACACATTTAATGGGGGTGTAAAACCCTAAGGCCGATTCGCACATATTTTGGAAAGTATTAAAATAACTAAAATAAATGTTATGCTCATTGGATCAAGATGCTCTTTAGATCAATCTTGCACCTCTCCGAAAGAGGAACCTTAATAAAAATATTGGTGTCTTCATCCGAACATCACAACATGGAGTTGGACCTAGTTGTCCAATTTTAACAGCTTAAGCAATAAATATGCGCAAGAATAACCCAATAAATTATCACACAAGAACATCACACATGAACACCAAGATTTAAGAAGGAAACGCAATTTGGGGAGAGTCTCGGTGACTTTAACATGCAAGTTAGCAAAGTCATTAATCGCGCAGATAGTAGTGTAGTGTGACAAAAAGAAATGATTAGTATTTTTTGGTGTGATTAAATATTTATACTTCCTGCAAGTATTATCGTGAAAATATTAAAATTTATAGGATAAGAGGCATGAGACTCGTTGAGAGAGGGTTGGAGGCATTGAAATTTTTTATTAGAGTTCAAATGATGTACGTATGGGCCACAATTAGGTCTCGAGAGCCGAGGTCACAATGGGGGCATAGAGAGCCGATACACAGAGCCCACCACAAACGAAATAAAGCTTTCTAGCGAGATGCGCTGTTAACCGGCATGAAATGACCGTGGTGATACAAAGATTGGAGCACTAGCAAATTCCATGTGACTAAGTAGGCTTTGATTAGTATCAATCGGAGTCGAGGTGCTGGGTCGAATCGGTGGTGAACGCTTGCCGTTAGAATTCACCGTGACAGGCACATAAAGGGGCGAGAAATAAGCCATGTCATGGCGAGTACGTACAGAAACAGGCGGTAAGAAGCCGCAAGAAGCCGAATGAGAGAAATACAAGGGCATACACAAGGAAATCGCAGTTCTCGAGCCGTTGGAGTGGCATGATGGAGAGTCGAAAGCAACACAGCAAGTAGGTCAGCAGAAAATGCCTGAAAATAACAAATAGTTGCGCATCTAAGAAACTCACCCGTTCCGCAAGGGTCTCGTGTATCTTGAATCTACAAATTGTACACGTATTTCAAGGGGACTCATGTCTCGCGGATCGTGTCCGACGGACACGATCCGAGGACATGAGTCCCATCGAATCGTGTCCACCCGACCGATTCCGACCATGTTCGATCGGGACACGATCGTGTTCCGACGTGACACGATTCGAGGACATGAGTCCCACCGACCGTGTCCACTCGATCGATTCAGATACGAGACACTTGGCTAACGAATCCAGCTTCTTAGATTTGCGACTAAGGACGGACACGGACAGTCCCAATTCTTGGGACATGAATCCCGATTTTTTGGTGCCGCGTGGCCATAAAAGGCCGATTTTGGGCCATTCTAAGCTCACATTTATCCTATTCTCTTGCCTGGGCTGTCAGGTGTGAGAGCGAAGAGAAAAGGGCGTGGGAGCATTTTGGAGATGATCTAAGAAACAAAAAGTGCATTTTGTCTCTATTTTTTGCATTTTTATTACAAGAAGCTAGTATGTGCATTTTTTCTTTTATTTTTCTACAACATTCATGGCTCAACTAAGGGCGAGGGAAAGGGAAAATGAAGAAGAAGAATGTTCCCATTGAGGATGCCCTTCTCGTCTTAATTTCATCACACCGTGCAAGTGTTCCCCCACAGGCAGTGGCCGCAACAATGCCTTCAAATGTTGAGGGGAAGACAACAACCCCAAGATAACAACTATCCCTTGTGGAAATATGTCAAAGAGCAAGGGCCGTGCAACAAGATGAGTGGGAGGAGGCAATGTTGCTTGGAAATGCAACTATTGCAACAATCATTTCATGAGCAATATTGTCATCACAAGAAAGCTCATTTGTTGGCTTTACCAAGTTGTGGAATCGCAGCATGTACATGTGTCTTTAGCAAAGTGGAAAGAAATGGAAAAAGAGGCCAATGTTGGTATGGCAAAGGTGGCTGCAACATCTATAAAAACAAGAGTGATGATCCAATGTTGCATGACTCGTACTCTTATAAGACTCGTCAACTCGTATAAGACTCTCGGGAACGACTCGTATAAGACTCGTCAAAATGCAAAAAAAACCTTAAAATATGGTAAATTTTAAGCACAAAAAAGAAATTAATGATAATTCCAATCCTTATAAAAACCACAATATATGCAATAATTCATAACATCATCTTATATGTATAAAAGTACAACATAACATATTCGATTTTTGTAAGCAAAACATTTAGATACTAATTAAGAAAAGGAATCATGATTCCATGATTAAAATAAAAAATGTCAGCAAGTTCAAAATTCAAATACATATGACATAAATGATAAATGTTTGTCGCATAACAATATTGAGTCTCATCACGCATGGACGGCCATGCCTACAATAAGCCCTCATGGAGCTCATGCTAGCATCCGAAGGTCAAGCAATCAGAGGCACGCTGCATTTGGAGTCTCCATTTTGAGCGGAAAATTACAAAGATCCTCGATCTCTTCATCAAGCCAACTCCAAATTAGGGCTCCCTCCTCCACAACCCAATCAGCCTTAAATCAATACTATCCAATAAATTGGATTTGTATCCTTTGGGTGCACTTGTTTGGTGAGCATTCCGAAGGTTGTAGTAGATGAAAACCAACTTCTCCAACCTCTCATGCTCCAATCCGATTCTCTTTTGCCGTCGATGTGCTCAAACACTAACCAATTGCACTCACAAGAAGAAGTAACCCAGGTTTAATTTAACCTTGATGGCGACCTCTGTAATCATGGGTGCCTGCACAATCTATCCACCAATGAGTCAGAAAATAACAACAAAGATTATTAGTTTGCAATGCCAAACATATAAAAGAACTAGCAGTACCATAGCTAAGTTCTAAATAATTTGCACTTTCAAGGCATCTTGTCCTTGAGATCGCTATTTGAGTCGAATCCAAACATGCTAGATGCTTCTCTTATACATATCTCGTTGTATGTTTGATTTTCTGAATATCTTGATTCAGAACATATTCTCAATGCATATCATGACACCTCTCATCACTTCGGATCTCTTTAATGTTAAACTTCATTATAGAATAATCGGATTGAGATATGTGCTCCGCCGCATGCAATCGTGGCTGTAGTTGATCGTCCCACTCCGGAATCAATAATTTGCCATATAGGGAGATATTTAGATTCATTTCCTTATAGAAAGTCTTGATGGCCTCTTTTGGCCTTATCCATGCCCTCATAAATATATCCCATTGCAGGTTTCTTTCCATCCATCAATCTCAAGACTTTTCCACAAACTATCACCAAAGACGATGCTTTCTACGACATTGCTTCGGTTTCAGTGCTATCTTTCCAAAATACCCATTGCTAGCAACAAACATTCTTCTCAAAGCTTGGCACTAAGGCCAAAAGATTTGAGGAAAGAAAGTTTGTAGTAAAATCAGGTGACAACCGAGTGACTAAGCCTACCCCGTGGGTCTTCTCATTAAGAACAACACCCAAGCATGATTATAAATATACTTGGTAATTTGTTTGCATTTTTGCACAACATCTTGCACCCACTCCAACTTTCCAATGTCCTCTAGTATCAAGTATATGCAATGGCCAATGCATGGAGTCCAAAAATGTGAAAATTCTACTGTAGTATCTTGGTTTATTTCTCCTACTTGATTTAGATAATACAAGTTATTTTCAGAAATTAGATTCAGAAAATACCGAAATAAACACAACTACAGCCTACACATGCAGATCATTTACTGAATAATATGCTCTTGCAACAAAGTGACACATGGAATTTTGGACATAAGTCCCCTTTAAAACCCAAAGCAGGAAAAAAACCTATGCAATACATAGAGGGTTTTATTATTAAGTAGTTCTGAAAGAGCATTAAATTTGGGTTCTAGATCTCTGGAAAACTCGACAGAGAATAAAAAGAAACTAATCATAAAATTGCTAACCTAAAGTTCTAGTGCCAAATCTCTCTGACCATCCACACCCTCAAACGATATTTACAAGACTCGCCTGGACTGGGCCTCTAGAAACCCTCATTGCTGCCCTTAAAGTCTCCAACGTCGCCCCTACTAGCCTCATAATGCGACCGTGCCGCCCAGAGGGACTGTAACTCTCAGAAGGGATGCTAGTGTTACACCGGCCTAGAAGCCCTCCGCGCAATTTGGAATCCCTCTCGAAGTTTTCCTTCCGCGCCGTCCCGTGTAGCACTTGCACAGCCATCGTGCGTAGCGCATCACAAGAACACCTACGTAGGCCGCTGTTCTTCTTCCCCGCACGTCCTTGTTGCCGCTCCTCTCGCTCTTACTAACTCTTTGGCCCCGGAATCGATCATTCCTCACACACCCTCGCTTACAGAAATTTTCCGTAAATTCTTAGCAAGCCGCCCTAGAATACTGCATCTCACCCACATGTTTAAATCAATTCCCTTTAATTATTTTATTTACGTAAGTTAGACTAGGGTTCCATAAAATGAATAATTTATTGAATAACTTTCACACCTATTGGAATTTTCTCCAAACGATTTCTCGGGTCTCTGAGATCTCATGTGTTCTAGCCCCTCCACAAAATTTCTCGAGCTATTTTACATCCGATGCTACCCAAAATCGAACACCTAGCCGGGGAATTTCATTTTTCCAAGATCTGAGTGCGTATCCGAGCAAATAGACCTACAAACTCCGTAAGGAGTGCGTAAGCTTGTCCAAGTACGTACGTAGGGAAAGAAGAGGAGCAAACATTCAACATTCTTGATGACTATGGCAGCTCACTCGCTAGAGATTGGGAACTGGTTGGAGGGAGCCTCCAACTACGTGATCTCGGAAGGCAAGAACGCCTGTCTTCTAGATGAGTACGATCTCAAGCTTTTCATGACGAGTGCACGTGGTCGTCCCTACAGATCCAGATCCGCTCGAAGAAGTACACGACTAATATGGTGAAGGTTGGAAGGTTGGATCCTCGATGGAGTCAAGGATCACATTGTGGGAAGCCTTGCGCGTTGTATGAAGGCTCTTCGAGCAACGAAAGATGTACTTAGAGCAAGTAAAACTAAGGATGATGCGTATGCAAAAAGGGGAGGTATTGTTATGTTCCTATCGAAACTTCTCGTGAAATTCATGATCAACTAGCAAAGAAGGGGGGCCATCCTTTCTCCCATAACCATGGTGAGACTAGCTCTGGGCCAAGAAATTTCTAAAGAATGTATGTGAGTTTGTCTAGAGCATCCTTGGTAGAGCCACCTTGTCTGGGGCCGGGAAGAGATGTGGGCTACTCTAAGCAACAAGAGTCGAGGGACCCGGGTCAAGTGTAAACTTGATCGCAACAATAGCAAGGATCGAAGTTGAAGGAGGAGGAAGAGAAGAAGGCACTCGCATCCAAGGGGCAACAGAGCAAAGAAGACATAAGAAAGATGTTCCCGAAGATTAAGTGCTTCAAGTGTGGTAACTTGGTCACTATAAAAGACAAAGTGTCCTTTGAAGAAAAAGGATCTAGAAGCACGATCCGAAGGCCGGACCATGAAGATCTATGAGGATGGGTATGCCATGAGTGCCCACGCATCTCTAGGAGGGAGATGGGGCGACATTGAGTCAGAAGTTCGCAAGAAATTCAGCTTGGGTAGATCCTGAGATGTCCACCTCTTGGATCATGACCACGCTACGGTGCCCAAGATCGGCCAGTGATAGCCGGGAGGAGTTTTCAAGTGGTGGAAAGGAGTGTTGGAGCGACATATGCCGGAAGTTAGCATCGCAAGAATATGAGCAAAGGCAGCGCAGTTGCAGCATCGAAAGTCCGAGTAACAACAACACAAGGTTTTCGCAGGGACAACGGGATTAGCAAGAGTCGAGTTTCAAGATCGAGATGCATCCGAACACTTGTTCAGATTCATGGATGTTTTTTCAGCTATTTTCAAGAACAGTTGTAGTGTTGTGTTAGCAAAGGGCGCACTAGCAACAAATGCAACATTTGAGAGGGGAGTTGTAGTACAGATGCGCAGTTGATTGTGGCAAGGGCTGCTGGTAGTACAATTGCACCAGCAACTAAATATTGGTGGACAACATGCCGTACATTAGCGACGCAGGTAGATGTCGTATTCAGTACAGTAGCAGCATATTTGCTAGAGCACATTCGTTTAAGAGGAGTGTTGATTTGTGGTAGCATCGAATGCGCTCTAAGACTCAAACTTTGTGGAGAGGCTTAGACATGTATTGCGTATAACCCGTAAATTGTTTTGAGAAATTCCACACCCGTAAAACAAATTTTTATTTGATAAATTAATTATTTTAATGAGGACCCTAAGTCTAACTTGGGAAATAAAAATAATTAATGGGTATTGAATTAAACTGTAAGTGAAACTTCTAGAAAAAGTAGATCAAGTCTAAATGTAATCTTAGCCATTGATTGTAGATCTAATCTTGACTGTCAAGTCTCAACGTGAAGACTATAAAGGAAGGCTTGAGGGTCATTTGTAAAACACGCCGAATCAAGTGATCGAATTTTCTAAAGTGAGTAGTGCTTAAGAGGAAAATAAGATCTAAGTGATTCTTCGAAGCATATAAATTTGAGTGGCGAGGACAATTTTAAGGTGAGGATCTCTCTAGGGCCAAGGATCACCAAGCAGAGAGGCAATGAAAGACAAAGAAGCAATGCAGAGCTCCGTGAGAGGGTGATGCAACACCCGGTGTGAAGGGTGAGCAGTGGCCACGCGTCACATGCAGAGGCACCCAGCCGACTAGAAAGTCCACGCTTTAGCCGGGAAATCCATATCTAAGCCTAGAGGGTCGGATCAAATTTCCGAAGGTCGAAATATCACGTGGAAGAGAAGACAGCCCGCATCCGTTCCCACGTAGGCCGAGAAGCTACCGCGCAGAGGAAACGCAGAGGGTGTTGGGGTTTTACTGTGGCCAATGCAATGATCACGGACTTGCAAAGTGAGGTAAACTCACCATTTTCTCCGTCGCATTTTGTGTAACTGATTGTCCTGTGGAGACAATCAGAGATGTATTCAAACATATAATTATTGTTGCTTAATAATAAACTCCCTTAGATCTCTCGGACCGGTTTTCCCGCATTGGGTTTTTCTGGGACGTTTGTCCAAAAATAATCTGTTCCGTGTGTGTTATTTCTCTTGCTCAAATTTTTACTCACATATAATTTAAGTGAAGGCTTCTTCAAGAATCGCTTCAATGTTTTCTGTATAATTCACAATAACTTGTTAAATCTAATTTACAAGTAGGAGAAGTAGTTCGGCTTATAACGCCGATTGCTTATAGTCCGACTTGAATAATGTATGTGCTATGCACATGTAGAAATAAATTTGTAATATTCCCAATTAGGCTTATTAATTGAATATTTCATTTTTGTTTAATTTTGTCGCTTTAGTTAGAAATAATAAATAAAGTGAGAAATCGTAGGCCACTCCCACGGAGCCACTAATTTTGCAAATAAAGTGTTTTTCCTAGTTGATTGACGTATAATCTAGAGAGGGGCCTGGGGTCCACATGAGTATGATGGGAGGCATCGTCGATTCCAAGGTTAACTGCGTTGGTGCCAAGGAGAGTGAAGGACGCTAGCTTAAGGTTTTGGAGGGAGCTTTAGCACTCATGTGCTGTGTTCTCACCTCATTGAGGAGGTATGCATTTCGATATTGATTTGGAGAGCTGTACTTCGTCTGCTTCTTAAAGACGCCAGGCTGCTTAGGCCTGGCTCAGCATCGCTAGGTGCACCAGTGTCTCCTGGCCGGAGATCTCACCCTTAGCCTCTGGGACTTCGAGTGCCCCGTCTCGGGTAAGGTTATTTTCCGGGTTTCACCCTTAGCCTCGGGGACTTCGAGTGCCCGCCCGGTAAGGCTATTTCGAGCATCATCCTTCGCCGTGTAAGTAGCAAAGAAGGTGGAGACGAGAGAGAGGAAAACCCTTCGGTGTCCGTTGTGACCGAGAGGCAGACGCCCAGAGGGAGGAAGGACGCAAGCAGATTAGATCCGAGAGGCAGGGATCGCCGTTCCAGCAGGAGAAGGAAGGACGTTGTATCCGTGGCTAAGGCGTAAAGGACGCATCTCTGGGAGGCATTGGCAGTAACTGGCCGTGAGGACGCAGTATCCGAGAGATCTAGCCTTAGAGAGCAGATCCTGGAGAGTTGCATCGATCCAAATTTTGGAGGATATAGATCCTATAGATATCAGATCCAAATTTCCTTGGAGAGTGCAGATTCGGAGAGATAGCATCGATCCAAATTTTGGAGGATACGTATCCAGGGAGATAATCGTCGATCCAACCAGATCCGAAGAGATAAGGTGGCGATTTGGCCTTAGAGGACGCAGATCCGGGAGTGATAGACACGTGACTGAAGGGAGGATTCAGACTCCGCGCATCCGAGGGAGAGAGAACGCCAGATCCGCCGAGAGGTACGCCGATCTCGACAGAGCAGAGTCTCGGTGAGTGAGATTTGACAAATAAGCGTGTTTTCACTGAGGAGTTGATCTTGCCATCTGGAGGTTCGTGTCGTATTTCATTCGTCTTCTCACAGCCACACAAGCAAAGACAACGTTTTTGGTCGGTGAGGGTTTGAAGATTGAGATCGCCCATCTTCTAGCCTTCGCTTGTAGCTCCACGCATTCTGCCACAGCTCTTCTTCGGTTTGGGCGCATCGCCGTCCTTATTTGCAATGGCGCTGTTTGTCCGAGAGGGTCTCCACTTGCCTAGGGCAAGGATAGTGCACTATTCCCGATTATCTTGTACTCCTATCTATGTGTTCTCGAGATTAATAAATGGCTTAGTATTCTCAAGTATCTCTAAGTGTACTTGATCTATTATCTGCCCGCATTTGTTTATGTATATTCATTCGGCATATTTCGTGTATTACCGGTTATTTCCCTTTGGGGATATTACAAAGGTATCGAGCATAGATCTCGTCTCGCCCGTGGTGCTAGCAAATATGACGGGATAACCCCACATATATTCTTAAGGAACGACAGGAAGCTGAGATAGAGGGGTGCCGGGGAAGTGATTCTGATCAGAGCCACCGAGACGGTATTCTGGGAGGGCGGTGAGTGCTCCCCGAGAAGGGCCCAACGCCGTAATCCAATGGCATGATGTGATGTGAGGTTTAAAGAGGCGTCCTCCGTCGTCAGCGCAGACGCCGCCGCAGGCTCCTCCCTCCCCCCCAGAGAGACCGCCGCAGGGAACCCCCCAGAATTCTTCGGGGTCGGGAGAAGGATCGGCATGTCTCGCCACATACCAAGGCACGATGCTATTCCCATCAGGACAGCCGCCATCCACCATGCCCACATTCTCGCGAAGACACAAAGGGACGCAGTGCGGGGAGGCAGGCCGAGGGACAATCCAAAGACCTACGCGACACACCATGCCTACTTTCCCGGTAGAGGACGCAGGGTCGATGTTGACTCAGAGATGTGAGTCCTACCACGTGCGCCTGCTTTGCAGAAAAGGGTGGCGCAGCTGTGCATTCATGGATACTCTCCCCTTTGAGCGCTATCTCTCCAAAGATCGATGCGGCATCAAACCCCGAGCATGAGCAAGACTGAAGATAAGGGGCGCTGATACCACCGTGATGACCACCGTGCGCTAGGATTCCATTTGCCTATGCTTGATGGTTCATCAAAGACTACGCAAAATCCTCGTATAGTTTGACATCTATTTTCAGCCTTAATCGAGGTTTCCAGACGGGGAGGCCACAAGAGATGGCTACATTGCATTTAGAGGGTGAGGCTCGTGATTGGTGGTTTCATGGATCGGGGCGACACTTGGGTATTCCACAAGACGACATATGCCGAGTTTACTGCAGGTGGTAGGAGATGCTTGACGCAGGGACTGAGCGCATTTTGTTGAGCCGAAATTGCCAAATCGTACCGGGGAGTGAAGGGCTGCCATCCTTGATTTCCCTCTTGAGGGTTTCGGCGTTGATGGTGCTCCGACTTATCGACACGCATGGTCTATATGTCGGTGGAGGGGTCGTCGAAAGCACTTCGTGGCCTAGCAGTGGTCAAACAGACCCATTACACCGCAGGATGCTATCAGCAGGGACTCCAGGACTTACAGATGTCTTGCCCAGACCCGACCTCCTTATCCCTGCATCGTGCGTTTCCAAACACTTAAGGGTAAGGGGACGAAATCCGCCTCCCAAGGCGAACCGGACGAGACAGATGGATGATGAGGCCAGGAGAGAGCCGAGGCGAAACGATGAGGCTTCACTTGCCAGGAGCCACGGGTACGGGACAAGAAATGTGCGGCGGAAAGGCACATTTCATAGAGGTCTTCTCCGAGAGCAATGGAAGAGGATGAGGAGGATGACGAGGAGGCAGGAGGATGTTGGAGGCAAATGCGAGTACCCACCACACTCACCCACCCGATGCAAACGTGGGACATCATTCGCACCTACCGGGGGAGCTCTAGCAAAGATTACAGGAGTCCCCAAGTATCTGACATCAAGGCGTCCGGACAAGGGCGGATAAGCCGGTTTCGCCCTTAGTCGACAAAGGGGGGCCACCCACAACTTCATTGATGCCCGCATGGTTATGCATGGAGAGGATACCGACGGAGTATTTTGATGGGTTTTCTCTCGTTTTGGTACCAGGAGATCGTAATTAGCATAGGAACAGATGTACCAGGAAGTTATCATGACGATAAAATTCTATACATCGAATTCCCGATCACTTCTTTGTGGGTGGAGATTCCTACACCAATGTGATATTGGGATCAAAGGCCATTACTCCGGGGGAAGGTCACAACGGATTGGAAGGCCTTAGAGATGGAGTGGGATGATCCTGGGCACTGGGAAGCATGGCGGTAACACATATCCACCCCGTACAAGATTCGCACATAGCATGGAGGCGACTTTCCGCAAGGGAGATATGGAGGCGTAGAGTTGCGTTCGAGGCGTAGATACAGGCGGACAAGGCATCCCGATCTAATAAATATTCGATTTATTGCGTAGTTTTTGGGGGGGGACATTCCGCTGAGTCACTTCCGTCCACCGGACGGTGGGTTCGAGCACACGATCGAGCTTGAGTGATGCTGTGCCGTGATTACCACACTATATGCATCCCATGGCCCATCTAGAGATAGAGTGGCCATTCAGAGTTGTCGGGCCCTTGGTCACATTCGACCCGCACTGGGCCCTCTTTGCTTCTTCGCAGTGGCCAGAAGAAGAAGGACGCACATTACGCATGTGCATTGACTATGTGGCCTCCAACAAGAAGACCCCGAAGAACAGTACCCATTCCCGTGATCGACGAGTCAGATGATTTAGAGTTGAGAGGAGCAACGGTTTCAAAGATTGATTTGAGATCCGGTACCATCGTATACGCATGAGGGAATGATATCTAAGATCTTCAGGTGTCATTATGGGTACTTTGAGTTTTTGGTCATGCCATTTGGGTTGACTACAATGCACTGCCATTTCTTCTGGCCCCTTTGTATGAACCACATTTTCAGTGGATCATCTACAGTCCGTGCCGGTTTTCTTCGATGATATCCTTATGAGGCGCAGACTTGGAGGAGCATCTCCACATATCAATGCTCTTGCACATTTGGAGGAGCAAGAAGCTTTGCCAAAGTTTCCAAGTGTGAGTTTGGATCAGAATAGATGCCGTATCCGGGGACACATTATAGGAGCGGACGGGGTGAGAGTCCACGAGGAGAAGATCGTGGCTATCGTGACCGCCGAGCCACGGAATGTACCGTAACTTCGAGGGTTTATTGGTATCCGCACCTACTACAGAAGTTCGTCAAGGGCTTCTCTCGCCTTGTCAGTACCCTCACGAGCCGACGAGGAAGGGGGCATTCGCCTGGTCTGGGATACCGCACAACGAGCTTTTGACAAGCTCAAGGAGGTGATGAGCGCTGTCCCGTGTTAGCATCGCCTTGTTTTACGCAGCCTCCCCCTTTGTCCTAGAGTGCGTTGCATCGGGGGGAGAGGGACAGTGCTTTGATGGGCAGAGGGTCATCCGATTGCATTCGAGAGCCGGTTCCTTCACACGAGAGGCCGGTAGCTTGGCAATTGGAGCTCTGAATTAGGCCTACCCAAAGAGCGGGGATTGATCAGCGTTAACACTCTGGCGTCATGGCGCCACTTCTGTGCCAGCGTTAGCGGTTTCCAGAGTCTCAATGTAGTGGCCTTGATGGACTAAGGCACTACTAGTGAAGTACGTGTTTAAGGACCGACAGACGAGATACGACATTGAGTTTGTCATTGTATCTGTATAACACAGACTGTTATATTATTCAGATTTTGGTTTAATATAACTAACACCGGTGATTGTACATTATTGTACAATTTCGTTAAACCGTGTACATTTGTGCATAGATTTACCGCTTTATATTTCTGTCGTGGGGTAAAGTAGTTCATGGTTGAGATTCTTGGTTTGGTAGGCTTACGTTGATTTTAAGACTCTAACCTGTGACTCCAAGGTCGTGGAAATTTAACACTTCGTTAATACTAATCATTGATTATTAAGTATTATTTATGCTATTTATGTTCATAAATGCATGTAGCTTGAGGGATGTACAAGACTGTCTAGCTAATCAAGACGTGTGTGGAGTAATTTTTTGCTAGTAATGCAGGATGCACCTCCCCCTAGTTTGTGAGAATGATATGTACCCACACTTTCCCATTACCATTTTGGCATAGAAGGCTTCTTGAGCTTTTTTTGTGGGGGGAGAGGAGAGTGGGGGAGGAGAGTGAATGATGGGATGGGAGCTGATACTGGTGGAACAAAAACTCACGCTGGTGCTGAGGGCATCTGCCAAGGATAAAGATGATCCCTCTCCCATTGCTGGATTGTTACCTGCTGCTACCTGATGTGGTGTTTATGTTGACTGCTGGCCAACTGGCCATTATATTATAATTTGTCACTTTGTGTTTGTTACTACAAGGCTGAACATTATTATTTTGATATTAGCTTTTATGGCAAATTTTTGTAGCTCGGACAGGTGAATTGAAAGGCTTGTCAACTTCTATGTTTGTGTTTTGTGGTGGCTGTTTTAAGCAACCCAATTTTTGTATACAATAATATGTACGTATTTGTTTATTAATAGATATAAGGAACATTGTTAATTTGGAAAAAAGTCTATGTATCCAGATCCTGTTTCTAGCCTAACTTCACACTTTATTCAACGATTTTGCAATCATGTCCATATTGATGCAAGCCATCTGTTGTTACTTCACACTTTCTTTAGATTGAAGATTATTCAGTTATATTTGACAGGTTATACTTTTACATTTTTTTTTTTCCCAAGAAAATTCACATGGGGAAACCCAAGGGATGCTTCCCCATATCCATGGATGGCATCCCTTGTAAATTCATTGGCATAGACTAGTGTACCTAATCCAGGATGATTTGAACTAGGCATCTCATATGGAGCTAGCCATTTTGTTGTCTAAACTGAGTTCAATAAATAAATTCAAAAATAAGATGTGTACTATGCTGAGATTTTGAATGTTTGGGTGGCATCTGGATGTGCTCTAGCTCCCAAAATTTGTGGAGGGACTAGAGTACATGAGATTCTAAGACCCAAAAGGATTTGCGAAATTCCATTTAGTTTGGGAGATAATTAATTAATTAATAATTTTAATTAAGACCTTCAAATACTAACTTAGAAAAATTAAATTATTAAAGGTAATTAATTAAAACATGTGGAGGAATTGGTTCAAGTCACACCTGACGTTTTGTTTTAATCTCGAAATGGCTGATTCAAGACCCGATCATGGTTGTTGGTTTCTCAATGAGAAAGTATAAAGGAAAGGCTTGGGGTCGCTGGAGAACACACACACTAGAGGCAGAGCACCGAGCGTGGTTAGCTAAGAATTTCCATGTTTTACCGCATAGAAGGGTAGTTTTGACAAAAGGGATGGTCCGATCCTGCCAAGAATCAAGAAGAGTGCGCAGAGTAGCATCCAAAGGTAGCGTAGAGAAGTAGAGGCAACAACAAGAAGCAGCTACGCAGCAAGAAGCCAGGCAACGCAGAGAAGCTTCAAGCATATACAGGTGCTACGTCCCTTTCCGGGGCAACGTTGGGTAGTAGGGGACCCGTCAGGTTACATAGAGACCCTTCTCGGGGTTACATAGCCCTTCCAGGCCAACGCAGGCACGCAGGCCGAAAGGGCCGACGTAAGGGCTTCGTGGGCACGCCGAGGTGGCAGCTTTAAATTGGCCGAGTCTTGTAAATCCCGTTTGAGGGTGTGGATCGCCGATTTTGTCTCGTAACAATGTGTTAGCTGCATTCTTATCTTTTCTTTTGTCGGTTAACTAAGAGCAGTCTTTTGCATTTGCCGTAGATCTCGAAACTATTTAATAATATAACCCTCCAAAGAACTAGAAGACTGGTTTTCCTGCATTGCGTTTCTTCTGTGACGCTAGGAGAAAATCTTGTGTGTCACTTTTCCTGTGCATGTACTTTTCTTGTTTTAGATCTAACCGGTGAAAGTCCGTTATGTGTTTACATCGATGTTAATCAAGATTTCAGCATTAATAACTTGTTTAAGTAGGTAGAGAAGTATAACCAGATCTAACAATAGATTTCTGCATAAAGTAACTTTCTGAATTTTTCTGCCTACACATCTTATTATAAGTACTTTTGGAAAAAGTAGTCAGATTTAACATCAAAGAAAATAACTTTCTAGCTTTACAACTCTTGTTATTTGAATGGATGGATGAAAGGTTCTTTCCACTTATTAGACTTAAGTTATTAATTGTCAGAGCTATGCAATTTATGCATTACACAACTACCAGCCACAGAATATCAGAGTCTGTACTTAAGAGGAACAATTATGCAAATGTTCATAATATTACAAGAGCTAATAAGCGAGTTGGAGATATCTATATCTAGCTTTGTTTAGTCCTCACCCCTGCTATTGAAGTCCTTAGTCTGATGTTAGAAACTTAACACCAGTCAATACTAATAGTGTTTGCATTTAGCTTGCAAAGGTTAAAGATAGTCATAGAGATAATTCTGATTGTTTTGATCAAGTTCTCAAAAGTTAAATTTTTCTAAATCATTTTAGTATGTTGTTTTTTGGTTTAGGTTTTTGTACACATTCCATTGTGTATGATTAAATGTTGTTTAGCAGCCATTTGGTCTCTCCTTGAGGATCCCTTATTGTCTAATCTTTTGTACATATTTTAATATGAATGGTTCCTGGATTGGTCAATGTTGACTTTGTTGATGTTAGAGCTATTATGGAAAATGCTGGGTCCTCTTTGATGGGGATAGTACTGCAACAGGTATCACAATTCCCACTTAAAGTGAAGAACGTTGATATTTTTGTCTTTCTGCTTATTCTTTTGGTCTCATGCTTCTGAAGGTTGTTGCATGTTCTATTTACTTCTCTGTGGAGAGCTTTAGTTTTACCTTTTCATTGCTAACATTCATGGTTTCTAATTGACACTAAAAGCTTGAGTAGTAAAGATCTAAATATACAGTGTTTTAGTCCAGATAAATTATGTTGCATTTTTTCACTTGAATTTCTGTGTTTGTAAACTGTTTTTGAGATGACGATGTATTTCTTGACAATCATTCATGAAATGCACTTATATTTTCTTCTCTACATTTACTCAATTTTTTATTTTTACATGGAAAACTTTAAAGTGCTCATAGTTACAATACACCATCAATAAATTTAACAATTTGTTTGGCCTTCCACTCCCATGTTGTACTTTACTGGTTGTATTCTTTAGTCCCATTGACCTACTTTGTCTGCATTTTTCGGACATTAATAAAATTATCTTATCTGATTGTTTGAAAGTCCAAACTTGAGGCCAGTCCCGATCTCTCTAATCACATATGCTGAGACTTGCAGCAACAACAAGAATGTTAAAAATCTAGTTATGGGATGATTTATTTATTATTTATTTAGTGCCAAATATTCACATCTGGGCCATTGTATTATCTGAACATTTCAGAATGTCACTAAAGATGAAGCTTTATTTTGGAAAATGTATCGTATATTTCTTTGTTGAACAATAAGCAAAGAGAGACATCATATCTGCCTTGGTCTTAATCGCATGGTCTATATCCATTGTGACAGTGCCACTCCTCTGGCTGGAAAACTGTACTACTAAATCTGATCTATGTTAGCTCGTGGTTACTACAAAAAGGTTTTCAATTCTCAAGGAGAGTGCTATGTGTCCAGCCACTTGCAGCTTTTTCATGGACAGATGGATGGTTTAGTCTAGGTTGATGCCTTATCTTGCTTAGATTGCTGTTATGGCACCCGTGCCGAGGAGGTTGATACCCTAGTTGGCTTGTTGACTAAACCCGCTGGGCAAACCCAAAGGGCAAAGTCTGTGTTCTTGACTAGGAGGGGTACCTTTACCTCCTAGGTTCTCACTTAATGTGAAAGTCCCAATCATACATGTGGGACCTCAAGGGTGACTTAGATAAGCTACACATTGTCACTTGGGTAGCCTTATCTCTCTGTCTAGATTAGCTCTCCTCTAGCTCAAGGGGGGAATGCCTAAATCAATCTAAGTGCAATCAGTTGAGATTTTGAGTGTTGGGGTATATCAGTTGTGCTCTAGCTCCCAACTTTGTGGAGGGACTAGAGTACATGAGATCTCCAAGATCGTAAAGGATTTGAAAATTTCCATCTGTTTAAGAGATATTTAATTAATTAATCTTTTAATTAAGGACCCTAAGTCTAACTTAGGAAAATTAAAAGATTAAAGTTAATTAAATTAAACATGTGATGAAAATGACTTAAGTCACACAGATCAAGATTTCCTTTTAATCTTAACCGTCAATTCAAGATTAATCACGACTGCTATTTCCAACGAAAAAGTATAAAGGAAAGGCTTGGGGTCGTTGGAGGACACACAATGTAATATTCCCAATTAGCTCGCTAATTGGAATATTTCATTTTTTGCTTTATTTTGCCGTTTAGCTAGAAATAATAAATAAAGTGAGAAATAAGAGGGGTCACCTCACTTTAGTCACCTCACTTTATAAATAAAGTGTTCTTTTCCTAGTAGATTGACGTTATAACTTAGAGAGGGGGCCTTGGGGGTCCACACATGAGTATGATGGGGGAGGCATCGTGCCGAATTAGTTGCAACCGCGCAGTCAAAGGAGAGTAAGGACGCAGCTAAGTTTTGGAGGGAGTTTGGCATTATAAAAGGAGAGGTTCTCACCTCATTTGGATGATTCATGATTTGATATTCTTATTGATAGCTAGACTTTGTCTCATTTCAAAGACGCCGTTGTTTAGCCTGGCCTCAAAGATCGTTTAGTGCACGAGTGTCTCCGTCGAGATCTCACCCTTAGCCTCTGGGACTTCGAGTGCCGCCCCGGTAAGGTTTTCGGTTTCACCCTTAGCTTCTGGGATTTCGAGTGCCCGCCCTAGTAAGGTTTGTCTCCCGAGTTCTATCTTCAGCCCGCAGCGTGCTGTGCCAGCCAGCTTCTACAAATCCTCGAGGAGGAGAAAGCTCTCTAGTGGTCAAGGCAGCCGGAAGAGGAGAGGACGCCTGCCCATCGTGAGGACGGCTTATTCAAAGAGGTGAGGGACGCCGGCTCCCGAGAAGGACGCGTCCGCGCGGGAGAACGCCGTCTCGCTGAGGAGAAGGACGCCGTCAAGCCTCGGAAGTGAGGACGCCGTCCATTTCGAAGGAAAGGGTTGGCAGACCAAGGTTCATTGTTAGATCCATCCTTATAGTTGGAGATCCGACAGCAGTATACTTGCAGACGATCTTTCTGTATGCTGCGCATCCGGAGGTTTAGCCCCAGATCCAGCTCTTGTGAGCTGCGCAGATTCGAGGAAATATTGCGCATCTAGTCCAGACTGAGTAGTTAACATCGATCCTGCTCAGAGGCCGTAGATCCTCAAGAGATATTGTCGGATCTAGCATGGGGATTCAAGGTTTGCATGGACCCGATAAAAGGGGAGGACGCAGACAGAAGGGAAGGACGTGTATCCGGTTTGGAGGCTTCAGATCCGTTTCGGACTGGAAAGTGTTCGGGGGAGCGCATCCACTTGGTAGGACGCCGATCCGATGAGCGCACTTGGGAGAGGCAGCTCAACAACCGTTTTCTAGCCTTCCCCGAGTGGCCGATCTATTTGTCCGGAGTGACTTGGTGACGGTGCTCTATCTGCTTCGCGCCGTCACGCCAGTGCAGAGCCGCCGCTTTTCATTGTGGAGGGTTTGCAGCTTGAGATCAGCAAATTTATCTAATCTTCACCCCCGCACTCGCCGTGCTAGCTCATCTTCGCTTTCGCCTCGTTAGAGCGAGGGACGCCGTCTCTTGCGAGCGATTTTCGTTGGAGAGGGTCTCCACGGTTTTCCTAGGGGTAAGGATAGGTGCACTTACTTCCGATTTATTGTACTCCTCTCTATGTACTTTCGATTAATAAAACGGCCCGCTCTCGGTATTCCATGTGCTATGATTCAGCGTTGATCTGTTCGCATTATATTTTCTATATCCGTATTGGTGTATTTCGTTTATTACCGGTTATTCCCTTTTTTTGGGGATATTACAAAGGTATCGAGTATACTCGTTCAAATTTCGTGGTCTATGACATCGAAAAGAAATCATACAGAAAGCAATAGCAAGCGTGTACCTTAAAACGTGCTTGGAAAAAGGGCTTAAAATAAAAAGGGTCAAATTTTGAAGTTTGGAATTAGAAAACGTTTTCTCGGGTTTTTCTCGGGTTTAAGAGATCACTTTCCCAAATTCTGAATTTTCCGAGTCAAGCTTGGGGTAAATCGAAGGTCGGGTTGCTGCCAGTATGGCAGAGATGTGAGTCCAGCCGATATGTAGCCGTTTTTGCAGATTGCGTAGATCATATGCCCACATTCACACCCGAGGACACAGAGAGATTAGAGGCGGAGGTGCAATGAGTGGATAATCTAGCTCAACATGCGGCTATATTTGCGTATCAAGGAGCATGGGACAGAATTCATGGATGCTTTCCTTTTAATCAATACATATCCAGCTTTCGATGGTATTAACCCCCGAGCAAAGACTAAGACAAAGGGCACTAGATACTACCGAGATGACTAACGTTACGCCTAGTAGAGATTATGTTCAAATTTCAAAGATGATAGTAGACCTCACGACTTTCACAGAGGGAACAAGCCCTCACATGATCGGGCTTACAACAGAGAGGACAGACCATCTACCGACATTTGATCTGCTCATCTGTGCGCCGTGAAGAGCTCGTGGACAAGTTGGATACCTCTTTCCAGTCACTCGACCGAGTATCTAGAGAGAAAACCATTAAAATGGCTACCTCGCACTTGGAGGATGAGGACACACAGGATTGCAGGAGTTCGAGGATACACCTAGTGAGATACAGACTCACCATCATTGAGACCTCCTCTGACCGTGCCGTTGATATCGTAGTGGAAGAGATAGAGCCTACTCCCGTAGAGCCATCCAAAGGAGGTGATGATCGGAGCCGTGGACCGAGTCTTCTGATGGTAGCAGACAATGTCGATGGGGTAGAGGTATCAGGAGATATATCTACTATCGAGAGGCACTGTGGAGACACGTAGGCATTGGATGATATTAGTTTGCATACGCAGACACGGCTGACGACCTTCAAGCTTTGAGGGAAAGTGCCGCCGCATCGGAGACCATTATGTTGCAGACCAAGAGCCGGAGGGAGTATGAGAGTGACTTGTGCCAAGTCTATGGCCAAGTTGTCCACATTGGGAACAACGGATTCCCCGATGGTACAACCCCGAGGGCACAGAAGATCGCATCATTCTCTCGGTGCATGCAAGGGATGGGACTAAAGGGCATTGCTGGATCATCTCTTCCCGTTGGAGATAGAGAGGAAGAGCCACCTATTCATATGTTGACTTGGATAGTGGTATGAGACGATCGTAGTTGCACAGGTACAACAGCCCACGTGTTGAGATTGGATGGCGAGAGATTTTGAGCTGGTACTCTGGGTGGGAGCGTACTATGGATGAAGGGGAGGTCTCAAGGAGAGATCTCACTCGAGATGCACTTCGACACACCACGGGTGCAATGGTTTTCTTCCCTTCTCACAAGAGCAGATAGAAGATGGGGGACATCTTCGGATGGATAACATCTCTCATGCTTGTGCTGGATACCCCTTGAGCCATACACATCACATGGAAGGTTTCTGCCTACCACCTATTTTATCTTGATAGGGTCTCATTGATCCTTACGTTGAGGAGTTCATATTTCAAAATCCCATGAAGTGCAAAATCGCCACCCGTATTTAGAGGATGGTATTCCCCAGGTAGGGAGTACCAGGATGAGGAGAGAAGGAGGCATCCACAATATATTGAGTGGATGTGGTTGATGAGCAAGGAGCTAGGAGGCTATTTGCAGATCTATGACACCAAAAGTGCCAGTGGAGGTTTATCGCGCCGGTTACTCTGAAAGAGTTTGGCCATCCCTTGCAAACACTCTTCCAAGAGTAGGAGGATGGGGAAAAGATGGATGGATACTTGCATCAGTGGAGAAACATAGAGTATGGATGCATGGTGTTGGTGTGTTACTCATATCATTCATTGTGTTCATCACATGAGTTGTTTGATGGAGGTATGGAGAGGCAACACAATGTCTCGTTGCTTGGTTGTTCTGTGAGAGCAAGGGCAGATTGCTCTCACACTTTGTATGATGTGGCAGAGAAGGTGATGGCACAATCTCCATGGTCTTTGATTGGGAAGCACTTCCACCTTGGGAGGTATTCCATATTTATTGCAAGATTATTAGAGGAGTCTTTGACAAGGAGCATGTCAAAGAACAGAGTCTTGTACCGACAGAACTCATTTGCATGAGCTCAAAGCGTTGTCAATTTGAGCAACATTATGGAGAAGCAGGCAAGAAGCAGAGATATGGTGGATCTATAACCCATAGGTCCCAGATCACTTCATATTGTTGCACAAAGAGGAGGTAATGACGATAGAGACATCTATGGCATATTCTTCTTGACTTGGGTTTCTGCCATGAGGAGGATTATCTTCTTGCAAGTTACACATGGTTCATTCTTCTTCATAGCATGCCAAGACACTATGGAGGACTCATTTATGGATCCATGTACCATCTTACTTCCAAGATATGGCCGATTTGTATGGGAGGTTTGATTATGAGAGAGACACATGTGAGCTGAATGTGCCTTTGAGTATTTTCTGCACTAAGCATGTTCTAATAGGAGCATGGAGTGAGTATGGCCACCACTACTACATATGTAAGTTCTTCTGAGGTGGGCCATGAGATCGATATTCAATTAATATACAACTATGGTCAAGTGTTTCGACCTATGTTGTTGTCATATTCACCATTTACTATCCATTAGTAGATGTGATGGATCTTGGTACATCGCTTGCCATGTGATTTTCAGGTTGCAACTTGGATGAGAATTGGCCAGATTCTTGTGAGGGATTGTTTGCATTATGTATCCTCATGTAACACCTTCAAAGAAACATCTCATTAGGATGACCCATGAAGCACATGTCCTATTCTTCATGGATGAATTGTTTTGGGCCTAGCTTGTTCTTCGTTGTTGGAGGGACCTTCTTTGGAGGATTGTCTTTTCACTTCGCTGGCCATTGGAGGGCAATGATTTGCAGCCTCAAGATCGGGGATTTTCTACCCCACCTTCATTACCAGAGCTTGAGGTGGAAGGAGATTTTCGTAGAGTTGCCTTGTCGGGGAGGTGGCTCATTTGGTTTGGATGATTGCTGGGGGATGGAGGATCCACATGAGAGAGATGTTCCTCACTTCATGCCTTGAGTGGAGAGAGATGATGAGCGGGTACACAAGCCGATGGACAACTTACACATTCATAGATGCAGTAAGGCAGCCAGCGATTATGGTCTTTAGTCATAGCTGTAGGCAGAAGGAGCGGGGTCCGAGTCAGTGGACTTGTACGATTATTGGCCACAAGGGCGATGGATCCGGAGGACCACGGGGTTGGCCGGTACCACGAGGCCGCCTTGGGATCCCGGCATTGAGATATCCCTTCATATCGTGTGGTGCAGAGACAGAGAGGTTTCGCTGGGACCTGTGCACATTTTGCGCACAAGGTGGAGCATCGCCTAGAGAGTAAGTCTAAGCATTGCTTGAGAACAAGTAATTTTGCCGATGAGGATGCCACTTGGAGAGCGAAGGCATTCTTACAAAGATCTTATCACTTCCGCTTGCTTGAGGACAAGCAACGTTTTGCCGCAGGAGATCGTATTCCCAATTAGCCTTGCTAATTGAATATTTCATTTTTGCTTTATTTTGCCGCTTTAGCTAGAAATAATAAATAAAGTGAGAAATAAGAGGGGTCACCTCACTTTAGTCACCTCACTTTATAAATAAAGTGTTCTTTCCTAGTAGATTGACGTTATAACTAGGAGAGGGGGCCTTGGGGGGTCCTACATGAGTATGATGGGGAGGCATCAGCCGACTCCAAGGTAAACTCCATAGCAGTCGTTGAGAGTGCGGGGACGCGTTTAAGTTTTGGAGGGAGTTTGGCATTATAAAAGGAGAGGTTCTCACCTCATTTGGATGATTCATGATTTGATATTCTTATTGATAGCTAGACTTTGTCTCGCTTCAAGCACGTTGTTTAGTCTGGCCTCGTTAAAGATCGCTAGTGCACGAGTACCTCCGCTGGAGATCTCACCCTTAGCCTCAGGGACTTCGAGTGCCGCCCCGTAAGGTTTTCGGTTTCACCTTGGGCTGTGTGGACTTCAAGTGCCCGCCCTAGTAAGGTTTGTTCTCGGAAGTTCTATCTTCTCGGGGCCCAAAGAGCGTGCTGCCAGCAGTCAAGCAAATCCGAGGAGGAGAAAGCCCTCTAGTGGCTGCCAGTCAGCGAGGAGAGTGACGCCGTCTCATCAGAGAGAGGACGCAGCTTATTCAGAGGGTGAGGACGCCGGTCTCCAGAAGGACGCAGCCTCCGCATCCGCAAGGGAGAACGCCGGCTCGAGGAGAAGGGGACGCCGGCTGGGCCCGGAAGTGAGGACGCCGTCCATTTCGAAGGAAAGGGTTGCATATCCGAAGGTTCATTGTTAGATCCATCCTTGAGAAGGGGAGATCCGGCGTATACTTGCGCATCTAGTCTTGTATACAGACTGAGGTTTAGCCCAACTTTGGGAGTTGGGTGTGATTCAGAAATATTGGCAGACTTAGTCCAGATTCGAGGAGTACATCAGATTCAAACAGAGGCTATAGATCCGAAGAGATAATGTCGCATCTAGCATAGTTCAAGGTTTGGTGTATGGATTCATAGGGATATCAGATCGTGAAGGGAAGGACGGTGACTGGGCGAGGTCAGGATCCGTCGACCCGAGTGTTCAGAGGAGATCGCACTGACCGATGAGCAGACTGGGAGAGGCAAAGTCTAACAACCGCTTTCTAGCCTTCAGAGGGCCGACGATTTGTCCGGAGGACTTGGTGATCGGTGCTCTATTCAGTGCCATGGCCGTCACTAGCAGACAGCTGCTTTTTCATCAGGGAGGGTTTCCGCGCTGAGATCAGCAAATTTATCAATCTTCGCCCCACTTTCGCCAGCTTCATCTTCGCCAGGTAGAAGCTAGGACGCCGTCCTTGTTGCAAAATTTTACTTTTCCGTTGAGAGGGTCTCCACTTGCCTAGGCAAGGATAAAAGTAATTTACTTCCGATTTATTATACTCCTCTCTATGTACTTTCGATTAATAAAATGGCTCAGCTTTCGGTATTCCATAAGCAGACTGATCTCGGGGTTCAAGATATTATATTTTCTATATCTCTGTATTGGTGTATTTCGTTTATTACCGGGTTATTCCCTTTTGGGGATATTACACACAATGGTAAAACACTGAGACTGCGCCGGAATTCTAGGGCGTCGTTTGCTAGAATTTCCAAGTGTTTTAGCGATAACTAGGGTAGTATTGGAGTAAGGGATGATCTCGATTCCCAAGCTAAGAGTGCAACAAGAGGCAGAGAAGGCGCGACCGAGCGCCGCAGAGGGACCAAGAATCGCGTTGTGCTGCGTAGGCTTCAAAGGCGGTAGGCTATGTAGGCCCGTAAAGGGCGGGCAGAGGTAGCAGCAGGAGGCCAATAGGGCTGATTACCCGCCAAGGCAAGCCGTAGGGGTAGCGTAACCTAGTCCGGGGGTGACGCAGTCCTCTTGAGTAGTACCTGGGGCCGACGCAAAGGGCTTTAGTGTAGCGCTAGTCCTTCTTGAGTGTTAGCTGTGGGCCGACGCAAATTTGTGCGTAGCCGACGCAAAGGGCTTTTTAGAGCACAATTTTTGAAGACCGAAAAGGGATGAGTTTTGTAATTTCGTTTCGAGGGGTGTGAATCGGGCCGCTTTTTGTTCTAACAAAGGTATTGTCATAGATTGTTTATTTCTCTGTCGGGTTAACTAGTTTGGTGCCCAGATTTGTTGTACTTAGAATCTAATTAATAAAACCCTCCAACAAAATGTAAGATCAGTTTTCGTGACGGGTTTTTTCTGGATAGTTGTCCAAAACTTTGTGTGCCACTTTTCATATGGTGCATGTTATTAAGTTTTAGATTCGTATTTGTAAGTTGTTATATGTATTTACTTCCATGTTGTTTATGAATATTCAGACACAATCCTTAGAATTTAATCAAGTAGGAGAAGTAAATCGAGACTAATGTGAAGATTTCTAGTTAAGAAATTTTCACATGGTATTATACTGGCAGATCTAGCCCTCGGATCACCAACGAGAAGATCAAGAATCCTTGTCAGAAAGGAACAACCCTGTAAGCCGAACCGTAGAGGCGCCGTAGCAAATCGTGCATGTAGCTGCAGCCACGCAGAGGCCGTAGTGACGCCAGCCTCCACAATGTGCCCACGTACTTACCGCAGGCAAGCGTGGCCGTGCCGAGACGATTCGTCGCAGGCCAACCAGGTGACGCAGCTCTGAAGCCGTTAGTTGATTCAGAGGCCAAAAGCCGTGGTGTAGACCTTCGTAGTTGCCGGGTTGCACCATTTAGAACGGAATGAAGGAAGTTGACAAAGAGCGGAGAAGAACAACTTCGAAGATTTCTACCAAAGGTTTGTTGATCAACGAGGACTGGAAGAGAGCCATTCGTTTTAGGGCGTACTTCCAAGAGAGGAAGTGCCGGCTATTAAAGGAGAGGAGGTGCCCCGTTTCTACAAGGACCCTAGATCCAAGTCTGGGGGACAGAGAGTGGAGGATCTGCCCTGACGGAGGCTGAAGGGGTGTGATGGCACCCCTTTGACTACGGATCGAGATATATTGGACGACTGTCCAACTTTGCAACTGGGCACAAAATCTCTAGGAGAAGCCAGAGGCAGCACGTCCCCAGGGGGCATGTAAAGAAAGTTCTCTGGCCACTGACTGCTGCGAAGCTCCCGGAGAAGCATGAAAAGAAGCACACACGCGGAAGCACTCATCATGGGACTTTGGACAAGATCACTTATCCCTTCACATAGCCACAGAGAACGACCATGATATGGGTGGCTCTAACCACATTATATGAAGGAAGATCCGTCCAGAGGAAGATGCTTCGGAGAAGGTCCTGCCGAGGTTATTCATGTTGGCCAAGGGGGAGAGACTGACCTTTTCTGCCTGTAGAATCTGCGGATCCGGATCACCGACCGGCATGGGGGTGAAGGTGGAGGATTATGTTGCGGTGAGGACACTCGAAATGTTGTCACGTAGGATCGGGAAACTTTTGTCCAAAGTCTCTTGGGCAGGAGCAACCTTCCAATTGGGACAATATGTGGGTGATCCTCCGACAAGAAGAACCACGTGATCACCAAGAGACAGACAACACCGGCCGAGTAAAGTAAAGAAGGGAAGAGGGAAGGATGCAACTTTGGCATTAAAGAGGCAAGAAGGGAGAAAGAAGCTAGATCCGTCTAAGATCAAGTTTTTCCAAATAAGCACAACTAGGAAATTTCCTACAAATAATCAGTTTCTAAGAAGAAGGACAAGGAAACTTGGCCTCCAAGGCTGCCGTAGGTGATGGCTCCGAAGATGACAGCTACATGCGAGAACCAGCCAGAAGGGGGCGACACATGGATCCGTAGAGTAGCTATAGAGTGGCGGCAAGATCCTTGAGTAGCCCAACGGACACAATTAGCTACTGTGAGCCTTAAGACAAAGAGCTGACAAGTGGAGCAAGGTGAGAGAATCATAGATGGAGCAAGAGGCAGAGTTGGATATTGAGAGGGAGCGATGCAAGGCAGATGCAATAGCAAGATGAATAAACATTAGCGCAGAGGGGCTGATGTGACTTCAACAACGCAAACAGGTTGTTGTTTACGTTGCAGCTGCAGAGCTCAAAAGAACGTAGAAGCTCTCCGGAGAGAAGAAGACAGTAATAACACGATAGGGACTTCGACGTTGCATGAGACTGCCACGTGTGCGTAGCCGTAATTGTGCAACAACCTCCAGATGACAACACAAAGAAGAACCTGCGGAGCTTCAAAGGATGAGGATGTCAACCGACTTGTTCCAGAAGGATTGGGTAGGAGTTTAAATTGTTTTCTTCAATAGTCATTGCAGCTATGTTACATAAAACACTGGGTGTAATATATTGAGAGGAGATGCAAGATATAAGTGTGGCAAGGCGTGGGCAACATCATGGGCAGCAGACGGGCAATAACAACGCAAAGGATGAAGGGTAGCAGGGGTCAAGCATCAATAGGACTCAGCCAATTCAGAGATCGCTGCAAACTTCTGGGTGAATTGTTGTGTTAGGAGCATACCCTGCAGAGGGAGTGTTGAGATTTGAGTGTTGGGGTAGCATCGATGTGCTCTAGCTCCCAAACTTTGTGGAGGGACTAGAGTACATGAGATATCCAAGATCTAGAAAGGATTTGAGAAATTCCATCCTCGTTTAAGAGATATTGGACTAATAATTTTTAACAAGGACTGGCATGAATCTAGGGTACTAAAGATTAAAGTTAATTAAATTGAAGGAAGGATGAAAAATGATCAAGTCACACGATCGTTTCTTTAATTACTGTCAATCTCAGATTAGATCACAGCTTCGTTAGTTTCCCAACGAGAAAAGTGAGAAGGAAAGGTCAGTCACTGAGGACACACATACAGAAAGTACTCAGACTAAGCTAGAATTCAGTGTGGTTTGCTAAGAATGCAAGTGTTTCACTCGTAGCGAGGGGTAGACATGAAGGGATGATCTAATCCCTTGTGCCAAAGAGGTACCAAGAGACAGAGAAGAAATAGACTAAGCAACGTTGTAGGAGTAGCAGCCACGCAAAGCCAGGCTCGCGCAACGCAGGCTTCCAGTGCTACGCGTAGGCTACGAGTCTAGAAAGGACAGGGGCAGTAGAGGGCAAATGAGGACAACAGGGTCACCTGTTTCTCCAACCAGTATAACGCTCGCGCGTAACCATAGTCTTGGGTGACGCAGTCTCTTCCCAGTGGCGCAGGGGCTAACGTAGAGGGCTTCAGAGTAGCACCGGGGTTTTTGAAGATCGAAAGGGTTGAGTTCTCAGGAATCCCGGCTTGGAGGGTGTGAACTCGCCTTTGTTTTTCTTGCCTCCGAATAGATATTGTCGCAGATTGTTTATTTCGCCGTCGAGTTAACCAATTGGTGCTCGCATTTGTTGTACTTAGAATCATTTCTAATAATAAAACCCTCTATAGCCGTAAGACCGGTTTTCTGCATTGGGTTTTTCCTAAATACTGTCCGTAAAATCTTGTGTCACTTTGTCATGGTGCATGTTATTCAGTTTTAGATCTTGTATATAGAAGCTGTTATATGTATTACTTGGCTGCTGTTTCCGAATATTCAGCTTCAATAACTTGTAATTTAATCAAGTAGAAGTAAATTGAGAATTACCGCAAGATTTCTTAGGTTACGAAATTTTGACCAACAAGGTATGAGTGGAAATAGTGATCACAGAACAAGGTGTAAATCTTGGTTTAGTGGGTTTGGCTTGGCAAGAATTTCCAGATTTACACTCATAACATTTAGCTTGCTAAAAGAGTACAAAAAGCAATTATTTCTTAGGGTTAATTAGCAAATCGAGAGCTGTCAGATTTGTGTACAGAAAATGTAAGTCTAATTTATGATGGTAAATGAATGTTTATTAGACTTGATTGGAAATCTGAAATGACGTATTTTCTGCTGTTAGTTTTCAGATTGCAAACAGCAAGTTGATTTTTATGAGTTTTTTGCATGGTTTAAAGGGGAGGATTAGTGCTTTTATTTCTAAGCATTGGTACTGGGGGTCAAATGGGTCTCTTAAAGGGCTGCTCTAACACACATTCGTAGGACAACTAGGCTGTAAAAACATGCTACAATAGTCCTAAGATAGCTGAAAATAAATACAAGAATTTAACAAAGGACTCTGAAGTATACCTTCAAGCCAACGAATTTGAGGATAGTTCTGTTAAGAAGCAAAGCCCAAAAAAGCAACTTTTATTTGAAAGACAATATTGACATTTTATCCATGAATGAAACACATAAAAAAGTAGAGAGAAAGTGAACATTCACACGTAGTTACTTCTATGATAGAAAATAAGGTCCTGTTGAATTTTCTACAAGGATGTTTAGTAGAAACCAATTTGATGATCTGATAATTATCATTGATTTCATATCAATTTATCTTATGCCACTTATATCATTGAGCAATTATATTTTATACATAGAAAATATCAACAGTAATGCAATTGTTTCAGTAGGATCATAAAGAGACGGCCATGCACAATAGAGAGAACAAATTTTTCCCTAGGAACCCCAAACTTTGAGAAAAACTCCAGCAACTTTTCTTCTAGGAGAAATTGTTCTTCAGAAAAGTTCATAAATTACATAAATTCAAAACTGTCTAGAAATCTGTGCTAAAACTAAGTCCAATATACCTTTCAGTCAAACCTGGTCAAGATATCCAGCCAGTCAATGTTCGTCAAACCACCCAAGTACATAAAAGTCAGCGCCAGTCAACTGTCAATATTTTGGCCCCGCAGTTAGCTCGGAACTGCAGTCAAAGGCCTATGGTCAACAATCTAAGTGTCGTAACTCTCATTGCAGTCAATAGTCAATTTGGTCAAGTCAGGAAAGTCAGTCAACTTCGTTCTCTTATCTGTTCCTTTCTGCTGGTTCTTTAGAAGAAGATGTTGTGCGTAATATTCCCTTCCTGAATTTCTCAAAACCCACAAAACAATTGAGATTCTATAACAAAGGATTCTAGTCATTCTGATATTTTGTCAAACGGCTGGTTTACATACTGCTGTATGTGATTGTTTTGAGTTTTATCTCCAAATAGGAAGGTACAGTGAACATATATGCCAAATGGAGTCTTAATATAACATGAATAACATAGCATTCATATGATAACAAGGCCTTTTGAACATGCCACGTTACTTGCATTAAAGATAGAAGTATACATTGCTGATTTCTGGTAAGCATCGATGTGCTCTAAGTCTCAAATTTTGCAAGAAGGCTTAGACACATGCATTCCAAAATACTCGCAAAGCATTTTCAAAATTCCACCTAGATGGGGTTTTATTAAATAATTAATTATTTTTAATGGGAGCTCAAGTCTAAACTTACGAAATTAAAATAATTAAAGTATATTAATAGAACCGCATGTGAAACTTCTAGAAAAAGACTCGAGATCGAGTCAATATGATCTAAGCCGTTGATTATGTTTTAATCGGGGCCATTGAGTATCCAACGAGAAGATTATAAAGACTTCGATGGGCATTTGTACACACCAGTGAGTCTGAGATCGAATTTAAGGAGCAATAAGAGAGTATTGGAGGATTTGATTGAGTTGTTTCGATTGCAAGGAAGGGCAGTGATAGTCTTGGTTGGAAGATCTTTTCCCGAGTCTCTAATACTTAGCATTAAGGCAGGTGGAATCCGGTGGGAATATTCATCTCAAGGTTTAAAATTAATTTTGTTTTCTATTTCGTTTAGAAGATAAAGGTGATAGTGGCATTTGTTGATGGCAAAGTTATTGTTTGGGCAAAGGGATCTAGTATTGAAAATGAAAGGACTATCGTGATTCTTGAGGGGAGGTTGTATAGACTCGAATCCCTTCTTCTCAAGCTCTAGTACATTTAGACATCAACCCTCGTCAATTATGTCCTAGAAGGTGTGGTCACCCTCATTACAAGATATTGCCATCATTGAATCAAATGATTAATGTGTATACCCCAATTAAAAAAAGAAGAGCATGAAGAGTTTGTAAAGGACAGTCTCTTGCAAGAATATAAAGAAGCCATTTTACTAGCAATGATACAAGATCCGGAGGAAATTTCTGGACTCAGACACTGAGCAGCTAGGACGGATGTCGAGTAGTCACTTTGTGGTCACGTACTATCTAACATTTATCAATGATCACATCAAAAAGAAGACTTGGATAAACCTCTTGAAGTTTAAATATGAATTATTCAAGAAGTTCTAGGAGTTCAAGGCGTAAGGGAAAGCATGAAAGAAAAGAAGATCAAAACCTTAAGATCCGAAAATGGTGGAGAATATACCTCAAAGGACTTGTGGCCTTTTGCAAAAAAAACAAGAATTAAGAGGGAGCTACTAGTCACCTACAATCCTCACCGAATGGTGTGGATGAAAGGAAGAATCGATCCATCGAAGGAATGTAAGAGCAATGCTACATGACCAAGATCTTGCCAAGTTCTTATGGGGAGAAGCTTTTGTGACAACAATCTACATACAAAATATAAGTTCTCATAGAATTCTTGATGACATGACCTCGAAAGAGGCATTTATAGGAAAGAAGTCAATGTTGATCGCCAAAATCTTTTCGATGTCCTATTTAGATTCACATTCCCAAAGACAAAGAGAAGTTAGACCCGACAGTATGAAAGGAATCTTTGTTGGATATAACACCTCATCCAAAGCATATATAGAGTTTCAGCATCATGGGAAGAACGTCATATTGAAGTAAGCAAGAGATGTTACCTTCGATGAACATTGCATACAAGAAGTCCAAGGATATCCTATTGAATTTGATGAAGAAGAAGAACCTATCTTTATCGATGAAGAGAATTCATGTGATAATCCTCTGAGAATTCCCAAATTAATCCTCATGAATAACCAAGGACTGCGAACTCCGTACAATCAATATCATTACAAAAACTCGAAAAGACTAGCTTGGTTAAAATCAACTCTACAATAAGCCAAAGGATATGCAACAACAAAAGGAACATTCAAAGAAAACAAGAAACCTAAGAGATATTCGTGCTATGCAACTTACATGACCTAACTTATTGAAGCAGAACCTACCACTTATGGTATGAAATCAA